>JAPWTK010000020.1:2794901-3424802 GCA_029963805.1 Aromia moschata | reverse complement strand
AGATTATTAAAAAAGATTATTATTATCAAGGAAAAAAAACCTAAAATATTACATTCATTTGTAAGTCTTTCCTCTTTCTAATGTGTTCATTTTATATGATGGCATTATTTTATATTACGCACAGTTTTTCTAATGTACCAGTTTGTAATATTTATTGACGCTTTTGCTACTTACAATATTTGTTTATTTAAAACTGGATGGTTAGATTTCAAATATTCCAATTTCAACACAAGTTACTTGTTATTCCACTTTCAACAGGAAAGTCTTACCGCATTTTAATTCCATAGTTTAGTAAGATTTAAGATGACATTAAAGTTATAGGTTATTAGGGAAATTTACATCTTGTTAAAGTTATGGTGGATTCATGCAGAAATTTTTAGTAATAAGAATAAGAATAGTAATAAGAATAAAAGTTAAACCTTCGCTTTATAATGACCCAGTTCATGCAGTAAATATATTTTTTTATATATAATTTAAGGATTTACTGCATGAACTGGGTCATTATAAAACGAAGGTTTAACTTTTATTCTTATTACTAAAAATATCTGCATGAATCCACCTTTACATTATTAAATTTCTGTCAATTTTTATCAACCTAACCATTAAGTTAGAGTCTTCCATTACTACTTTCTCTAGTCTCACAAACTTTGCATAAATTATGCATATATATACCAGGTGGACCATTTTAACCTTTAATAGGAAATAACTCGGCCGTTGAGCGAAAAGATAAAGTTGTATACAAAAGTTGTTTGGCAAGGAGGAGGACCCTACGACCGTAACCTTAAATTTGACCTCGACGTTGACCTTGAGGGATTTGAAGAGCGGGAAATTTTACGTCCAAAATGGTACTTGTCAACAAGGTCATGGCAAGGTCGAATGAAGGTCAAATTTTCGACAATTGTTAAATAACGAGGGCTAGCTTGGGATGGAAATTGGAAACAGTAAAATTTTTTTCTGATTAAAATTGTCATGGTCGAATAAGGTCACTTCCTGAAACCAATGACCTTGACGTTAAACATTTCAAATCAGAGGTCAAAAGTACGGTTTCACGCTTGATAAATCACTTTGACCTTGAAATAACCTTAAAAACCGAAACATTTTACTGTTTCCAATCTCTATCCTGAGCTAGCCCTCGTTATTTAACAATTTTCGAAAATTTGACCTTCATTCGACCTTGCCATGACCTTGTTGACAAGTACCATTGTGGACGTAAAATTTCCCGCTCTTTTTAAATCCAGGGTCAAAAATAGTTGTTTCCATTTGAAAAATTTTTTTTTGACCTTCAAATAATCCTCAAAGTCAACGTCGAGGTCAAATTTAAGGTTACGGTCGTACGTCCCCTCCTTGCCCAACAACTTTTTGTATACAACATTATTTATTTTTTCGCTTACCGGCCGAGTTATTTCCTATTAAAGGTTAAAATGGTCCACCCTCTATATATTTTTGTATATAGGTGTTTATTTTTAGTGATTTGGCAAATGAATGTGGGGAAATTTACTTTCTGCATTTTTATAAACAATTTAATATTTTGCTTTTTCCATGTTGGAATTGTCAGTGTGTAGGAACATGTTACTTAAAATGTAATCATATGGTATTAACCTCTAACTTAATTAATATTAAGTGCCCGTGAAATTATAAGAGTAATCTAAAGTAGTTGTAGTAAATTTAGATCATTGTGATTTTGTACTAGTAATTAGGTGTTATTATTGGCTGGATTTGAAACCAACTCGAGGGGAATTTTTATTTTTATTAGCGAATTCTTGAATTTTTTTAATAAAAATGGGAGACCCCTAAAACAGTGTTTGTTCGTGTAGGAATTGTGTTAGTTTTAGTCTTTATTTTAGTTAAGTTTCGCAGGGGAGTTTGTTTTAGCTTTGCTGGTGCTAAAAGTACTATAATGCCTATGAAGAGGTACATATATGGTTACTGAAAAAAGAAAGAATGTTATGCTAAATTTAATTTTAGAAAATGTAAAACCATTTTAGTGTTTATAAAGTATACTCCATTAATTAATAATAGAGGCTAATTTAACTTTTACCTATTTTTATAAAAACTACAATAATTTATAGATGTTGCCAGTTCTTTTTTTTTTGAAGTATAAACCTAAGAGACCAAAATAATATGTATTTTGTTCATAATTAATTCAAAATGTAAAATTGCATCACATAAAAAAATGACTAAGAAAACGACTATAAAAAATTGTTATAAGAATGTGAAGTTCAAAGTGTCTACTTAATTTAACTGAAACTAAATAACTTTAATTTAATGTATTTTGTTTACTTTTTTTTCATTGTTCATTAGTTATTTTAAAATAATTTGTTGTATTTATTTTTACAGTAGTAATCATTATATATATAAAAAAGAAGTTTTCAATTTGTAGCCTGCATTTTATTAAACATTTTTACCCGCATTATAGGTGTCGAAGGTGATGGTTCATGTCACATTTTAATTTTTATAAAGTACATGATCCCAAAAAAAAAATATTTTTAGAATGTGTACTACATAAAAAAATATAAACCACCCAAAAATCTAGGATTTGACCATATACACTGTCGGCAAAGTCACTTAATATGTCTGAAAGTTGGAGTAACTTATTGGTTAGAGGGAAAAGCTGTAGACCAATAACATTACACTATTCATGGTGGCCCCGCCCACCACCATAAAGGGTGTAATGTAAGTAGTCTCTAGCCCGTCCCTCTAACCAATAAACTACTTACTCCAACTTTCAGACAGAAGATCTGACTTTGCCAACAGTATATTTGCTCTATTAGAACAAATAACAATTTTCTGACAGTCTCGAGGGAGGATTATGGGATAAAAATTGAAAAATCAAAATATTACAAGCTTTATTGTTACTGTTAATACACTCATTAAATATCTTATTTAACGAGTATTACAGATTATTAAATAAATTGATAAATAACTTTTATATACACAAAGATCATACATAGGTACTAGATTCACTTTACATTTCACCAATATATTCGGATTGGAAAACTTTGGTTATACACAAGCTGAATACACAACAGATTTTGAATAGAAGCATTTAAAATCCTGAATAACACAGATGTAGAACATGAATTTGTGGTAATTAAATTCTCACAGCGACAATAAAAATTCAATAGATATTAAATTTGTGATTTTAAATTTCCGTCAAATTACACATAATTTTTCGGAAAATTAATAGCTACATTGTAATACTTTTAGGACATGAATCGTAAAGACAAAATAGGTCAACTTAAGGTTGGATGAAGTAAAAGTATTCACATTTTAAAATTTTCATTTTATTTGATTGTGCAATTCTTAAAGGGAAAAACCACAAAAACAACTTTTCACACGAAATTTCAGTTTTCAACGAATTGTGATTAGACCTTTACAGCGTGTTATCAGTGGTTATCATTATAGTTGCATTAATAGATAATATTTACGTGCCAGATGTCAAGGACATTTTTTCTAGGCAAAAATTAATTGGCATTCCATTTCACAATAATATATAACTAAATAATTTTCTCCCCTTGTATAGTAGGTATGCATGTACCATTATGGCCTCCCAATTGAGTCACACTATTGGTCCATTCATTGGTGTATCTCATTCTGAGGCGTATTTTCATCCAATCATAGCTAAATGCGATGTCTAGATTAATTGAAGTATTGAATGATTGCTTATGTTATCATAAATAAATTTTGAGTCCAATGAAAAAACCACTGATTAATTTACACACCTTAGAATTGAGAAAAAAATATTTAATGTAACAGTATGTCAAGTTTAATGACATAATCCATTACTTTTCATCTTTGCGATGAAAGACTTTGGTATCTTTTTACAAGACAAAATCGAGTAAATAAATATAATTTGTGCCTACTGAGAAACGTCAAATTACCATTTTAGTCAAGATTTCCTAGGCATTTGTTCTACTCTATAATGAAAAAAATATATTTGTATGTACATAGTTTTGAGAGCTGACAAATTTATCATGTTGATAAGCCCCTTGCTTTTCGTTTAATTCTCGCGTAAGGGCCTACGTCGGGGATCCATAACGAAATCATACAGAACTGCCGTCCAACTATTATGCTGAGGTAGATCGCCGTAAAATTCCGGCGCTATTTTCTTCACCTGTACAAAAACCAAATAATGCTTTACATTTCTGTTTACAGCGATTATTATAAATAGTAATAAGGTGCTGTAGTATATTTTTGTAGTCAGGCTAATGGATGAATGGATGATGAATTTTAAACATTACCATCATCTCGAACTGGCTTATGGGTGCTGTTACTATGTCACAAAATTTAAGTGGACATGCTGTTTCGCCAAATATAACAGCCTCTCGGACAAGTAAAGAATCCTTTCCAAGACAAATAAAAGGGAAACATTTCTAAATCAAGGAATGTTGAAAGGAATTCAACTGGTAAGATTTTCCATATTTTTCCTATTTGTCGAAGTATGATTTGAGAAGTTGAAGTAGTGAAAAAACTAGTGATAGTAATTTTCCAGAAACTTATTTTACGAGGAATTATCTTCGTTGGGAAAAACAGAACATAAGATCATTTTGTTTCGCAAAGTAAAATTTCGTAATCACATCATTAAGCAGTAAGTCGTCCACTATAATCACTGATTTTAATCAGTCTTTATAATGTATTGTAAGACGCCTCATTGTATTTTAAAACCAGATATGGGATAATACAAATCCCTAGTACAATCATGAATGTACAGGGTGTCCCAAAAAGTCTCACTGAGTTACTTGTGAGCTAGGAAACAAATTAAATCATTGGAACAAAGCTGAATTTTCCAGTGAATCTGAATTTGGCCTCGGCATTATTATACAGGGTGTTGTTAAGAAGACATTCCCAAAATACTGACTTCTGAAATTAATGAAGTCAAACTTTAGCGCAAGATATTATTAGACTATACAAGAAGGATTCTAAATGTGTGTTATCACATCTGACTTCAAATTTTGCCAGAAATGATTGTTACTTCGTCAGTTTTTTGAGTCACCCTATACGTTTCCATTTTTTTTATCTTCATCTTCCTGAACCTGAGGATATATAGTTTTGTAGTTATCTTGTGTTACAAAATTAAAGATGGTGAAAGTGTCATTGATTGTAAACCATAAACATATAAAATTGTGGTTGAAAAAAGATAAAACTTGAAATAAATTAGTCGAATCACGTTATTCATAAATAAAAGAAGTAGCCGAAAAGAAGCTGCCATGTACTCTAAACTTCACAACCATCAACTCATTATTAAAAAAAATTAGAAAAAAACATAACTGCAATAATTAAAAAAGATTACCTCCGGCAAACGTGATCCAGGCACAGCCGGAAAGTCGTGATGTTCATTGTGATAACCCACATTGAACGTAATACAGTTCAGTGGTCCGTAATAGCTGTAAGTCTCGTATCCCTTTTTGAACATGTAGTGCTCGCTAATAAAGTGCCCCGCGACAGGATGAAGGCCCATAGCCATGACCGACCCGAATATTAGGTACCCAAGTATTCGACCGCCTGCAAAGAAAAACTGTCACTATGTCACCGCCTGAGAACGGTTAAAATTCTTACCAAAAAAAGTAGACGACAAAAGCATCAAACGCTATTTGAATTACGGCGTTTATTAGCTCCAAACTTGTGGGTGGTTTCGGATACGTGACTAGAGGTCTAAAAGAATAAAAGAATGGCTGCAGCATCACCCATATGAATTTTCCAAACGTCGTGCAGAATAATTTAGCCTCGAGGTAAGTTGGAATATCAGTGTCTTTCTGTTCGTCTCCCTGATACTGAAAAATGAAAACAGGTAAGTATAATCACAAGACAGGTGGGTTTAGTTAATTTTTCAATTGAAACGATGGCTAGAGAATAAACTGACCCGATGATGTTCAAGGTGATATTTCTTGAAACTTATCGAGATAGGTATACCTATGGGTAAATTCGCAAAAAAACCCAAATAATTTGTTGTGTAGAGGCCTTGCGTGTCCAAACGCTAGGTTGTGTGATATTTCATGTATGGCTAAAACAAAAAAAAAAGTTAAATTGCACAAAAATTCACAACGGAAATCTAGGTTCGCTTATTATATAAATGTTTCAGTATTTTCACTAGAATTGAATTTGAAATCACAAAAGATATAAAGCCATTGTGGTGTTTCCTTGTTATTCATATTAGATACACTTTTTGTTATTCCCCATTAGTTTTAAATATCTCCTGAAGCTAATGTGATTAACAAATTCGCAAAAAACACGAATTGATATATCATTAAGAGATATTGTATTTCTTCCTTTTATTTTTTAAAGTTTATATATCATTAGTAAATGGTTTGACTATAAAAAAATTGTATGAATTGTTATCCTGTTTTGCTGAATTTTTATCAATACTCATTGAAAACGGTATTTAGACTTGTAATAGAATAACACATTGTAACTGAAATCCATGAAAATATAAACCCTCTAATAATAACATATAACATCTATGTTATGGAATCAGGCATTTGATGCATTTTTATTACTGTTATCACTATCAGACCTACACGTACAAGATATCACTTATCCAGTATAAGATGTAGAGATTGTGTGAAATCCGAATGAACTAAATGATTGGGAAATAATTCATGTTCATTTCTGAATGATTATTAATTAAAATCAGATTTATGCCTCATACATTATAGATATCCATTACCGATTTCATGTGAGCAAGATTAAGTGGAAATACGGTACCAGCAAAAGAGTAATGAAATGAACAGGTTTATATTGTTCCATAAAGTATAATATCTGGGATAAAAGAAAATTGATATCTGTTTATTTTTGCCTATGAAATTAAAAAAGTTGAATGCTCATAAAATTCTAATTAATGGGGCTTAATTTAGATATAGGTAATGAATTATTGTTGTAAGTGATTGAGGAAGATTTATACGTCGTTTCCTTTTGCTATTAGTTCTTTTCCATTTTCAAATGTTTTTATCGTTTTTTTGAAAAAATTTCCCCATATTTTTGATGAAGCACCAGAATCTGTAAATACAAGTTGGAAGATCTTTCGATGCAATGAAAAAAATCCATAACAAATGAAAGGCAAACGTACGGCCATTTAATCTTAAAACATTGTAAGACTGTAGAAACTTTGTAATGAAAGTATTAAATATCAATTTTGTTTATTATGGCCTCCTAATGCAGATATCAATATGGGGAATTTCAACTACCACACCTTTAAATCGTTGGGTATAGTGTAACACTTTATTTGTATAGGGGGAAGTTAGGGGTTTGCTGAACAGGTTTATTACCCAATTTCCCAGGAAGTAAATTAATAGAATAAGATAAGGTAGAAGTTAAACATATTAGAAGTATAAATAAACGATAAAAACATGAAATATCATAGTGATGATACATGATACCTTATGTACTACATCATTCATAATTCTGGTTACTAATACTTAAATATTATTTGAATAGCTGTTAAAAAATATTTCTTTGTGTAATTATTGCAAAATATAAATGAAAAGGTCAATTCCGTTAAATCAGCTGAGTCAGACCCTTACTCTGTCTGATATATTAATAATCTTGATCCCAAAATGGAAAAAAAAACATTGTTAATTAAGAACACAAGCAAAATGTATGTAGACTATCTTCAAGCAGTGAACATTGTAAACATTTTTGGTTTAATTTCCTTTTTTATTTTCATTACCTAATAGCTGTTTAAAGCTATATTTACTATTAACACCTGCCTAAGCATGGAATTTAATTAGATAAGGTTGTTTTATTTACAGTACACTTTAAATGTGTAAAGTTTAAGTATACAATTTTAATATCCTGTAGTTTAAAATAATTATTGTTGAAGTTAATGAAATACTGTAGACAAATTAAAGTATAATGAATAACGAATTACAAAATTAAAAAAAAGAAAATAGTCAATGTGTCGTTTTTTGAAATATAAAAAGGCAGATAAAAATTATATAAGTAAGAACATGTAAAAATTCACGTAGAAACACTAACAAACAGGAAACTTACCCAACATGAGAGAATGATTTATAACTCCTCCAAAACAGTAAGCGACTAGAAGTATAACTGGCCACGATTTATCTCTAAGTATATACATCATAAGGAACTGCGTGAGAACCATACCTGTTACAACCCATTTAAAGTTTGGATCGTAACCAAACAATTTTTTAATTTGGGGATATTTGGCTAAAAACAAAATATTTCCACATTTTTAATATTAATTACAGATAATTACGGTTAAATATAGTGAATAATTACCATCACTTTTGGTACTTATTTTTCTATACTTATACTTTATTTGAATTAAACAATTGAGAAAGCTGAAATTGAAATTTTCAGCTTTTCTCAAAACATGACAATAGAACATTCATATTTTATTTAATTATAATTTTACGAAAAGCAGATTTGCCTATATCTAATTATAAACCCGATAAGGTTTATTCGACATCACCGTTCAGTATTTTTTAAATCGTTGTGAATATTTTCTGAAAAGATCCATGTTATCACTGCATTAACATAATCACTGTATCACTCCAGATTTCTAATGAATTTCGGTGTATTAGATAATAAATTAAAAATTAACGTATGTAAACCAATTCTAACCTAATATTATTTTTCTCCTACTAGCATGTGGTTCCTCAGTGTATACCCATTCAAAGTCGGTTCTGGACACATGTTGCCCCATTTTGGCACTTAATTTTAAGCAGTATTAAAACCACCTTATATACTAACAGCACACCGCACTATACCATCGTTAAAATTGAATGAACATAACCCAGAAATAATTAATGAATCATATGATATTTTCGTCTTCTTCTAAAAATGATTAGACAACCCACGATTGTACCTAAAGTTACTACATACATACTAAAGTAACTAATGTCAGGAATGAAGTTGGAAATAATATACAGGATGGTCTGCTATAAAAACTAACAATTTTTAACCCGAACCATTTGGAACGGTATTTTGTGAACATGTTTTAAAACATTTTTAATTCAATTCTTTCGTGTGGGAAAAATCGTAAAACGTGAATTTATATTTTGTAATGAGAAAAAAATAATTATAGAAAATATGGAATCTCATTAGAAATTTCCCATTAGGCAATATCTAATGGAATATCATTTAGGTACATAACATTTTCGCAAAATGAAACAAGAATTTAATAACCTGCTTTCACATTCTTGTCTTATTGCGATAGTGATAGATAGTTTTGCGATAGTAGGTAGATAGTTGCAATTTTCTATTTATTTACTATATATTTACTTCCATATTTTTGATATCAACTATTTCTTCTTTGCGCATTAATTTTTCTTTCTCTTTAACTAAATTCTACAAATACATGTATGTATATATTATGTTTATATACATATGTATGTAAATGTAAATGCGTACGTACCTCTACAGTGTTTCACGTGTTTAAAGCAGTGTTCACATGTGACATATGTTTAGATGATATTTTTCTCCTAGAATAATTTTTTTCTTCTACTTGTTGCAACAATAATTCTCTTCATTTTCTTATTTCTAATTCTCTTTTTTCTCCATGCAAAATTACGTATTATTTTTTTATTATTAAATACAAACTTTGCTAAGTTAGTAGATATCAATAAGTCTGTACAAAAAACTGTCTTTAAGGATTCAAATTCATACATGTTAAATTACTGTTACATGTTAAATCAAATAAGAGGAATCAACAAAGGTGTGTTTCGATTAAGTCGTCCATACTATTAAGCTTATTAAAAGCTTAACATTAACAATGTAAATATAATTGTTTTAATGGAAATTCCTCTTAGTTATTCATATTATTTATATTATTGTTTTTTGATCTTTTAGACGTGATCTGAACTTCTTGACCGCCTATGTATTGTACATAAATAACCATATAACCGCTCTATGTAATCACAGCATAGTTCTTCCTATGCTATGATAATATAACTGACTATTTTAATTCAAACATTTAAAAGTAATTTATTTCGTTGAACTGTGTCACCAAGATTGATGAATTTAATTTACCATTAATGATAACAGCTTATAAAAGTTTATAGCCTGCACGCGTTATTTATTAGTATTGAAATTATTTAATTTATATGAAAAAAAAATTGAACGAGGCCCCGGAGGGATTCGAACCCTCGATCTCCTGTTTACTAGACAGGCGCTTTAACCAACTAAGCCACGGCGCCGATATTACGTCTAATGATAGCGCCCCTAAATTTGGGAGAGTCAACTTTTCTAAAATAATATCGGTTGAGGTGACAAATATTTTATTTGGTTTCCTAATCTTCCTTATCATACTACCTTTATATCTATCTTAATATATATTTTTTTACAAAGCCTCATTATTATTAACAATGGACTTATCGGTGTGAGGATTGGTTTTTGTTAGAATTTTTATATTTCTAACAATTTGTATGCCCCTACACATAGTTAGTTACTTCTCCTTTTTTTCTTTAGTTGGTAATCCAGGTTTGTCTTGCTCTTGTTGGTACATGATCCATTGACGAAAAATGTCATTTTTGGCAGTACATAGTCTTTAGTTTTGACAGTGTCTTAATTAATTAATTAGTAAAATGTCTCTTTATTTGTGATGAATGTTGTTTCAATGAATAATGTTGGATAATATGCCTCCTTTTCGACGAAAAAAAATCAGGGAAGAGTTTTCCTGTTAAGGTTTGCACTTTGGATGCAGAACTGGAATTTAATCTTGAAGTATGTTTACACATTTTTGTAATTTGTTTACTTCATCAGAAAGTGCTGAGAAAATACAGTGCTTATATAAAGTTTGCATCATTACATCTAATTTGTCAATGCTATGTTACCTGTAAATATTTGCTATATTTTGTTTTGCTGTGACCAGTAAAATATTTTTAGTGGCGTGCCACTGGAAGGGATCTTTTTGAACTAGTATGTAGGACAATAGGTTTACGTGAAACATGGTACTTTGGGTTACAGTACGAAGATTCTAAGGGATTCATTTCATGGTTGAAACTTGATAAAAAAGGTAATTGTAAATAAAAGAATACATTTGATGTTATTCGTCTTTGTTTTAGTTCAAGATCAGAGCATCCAGAAAAACCACCAAACCGCATCTTTTATGTTTTTGGCTAAATTTTATCCCGAAGAAGTAGCGGAAGAGTTAGTACAAGAAGTCACTCAACACTTATTTTTCTTGCAAGTGAAGCAAGCGATATTATCTATGGATGTGTATTGTCCGCCAGAAGCCTCAGTTTTATTGGCTAGTTATGCTGTACAAGCAAAGGTGTAACCTAACAATAGTGTTATTGATACAATAAGTCTTAATATTTTGAAATATAACCTTTTCAGGAAAATATTTGTGTAAATACGATACTTTAACAGTTAACCTGCATTTTAGTTTGGCGATTTTGATGAAGACACTTATAAGCCTGGCATGTTAGCCAGCGAAGATTTACTGCCTCAGAGAGTCATAGACCAGTACCAGATGACGCTAGAAATGTGGGAGGAAAGAATCAGAGTTTGGTATGCCGACCACAGGGGAATGTCCCGCGATGAAGCTGAAATGGAATATTTGAAAATCGCACAAGATCTTGACATGTACGGTGTAAACTATTTTCCAATATTAGTAAGTGTTTGGCGCCTATTGTGTATACTATATTATATGCATAGTGTATTTCCAATCGATTCCAATCCAATCCATCGAGTTCTGGTGTTATTCAGCATTAAGCTTCCGCAGCATGTATTTTATTGTCCATGTGTAATCCCTTCGTAAATATTTTAGAACAAAAAAGAGACTGAGCTCTGGCTAGGCGTGACAGCTCTAGGCCTAAACATTTACGAGAAGGAAAACAAGCTTCAACCAAAAACGACGTTTACGTGGTCCGAGATTAGGCATATAAGTTTCGACGACAAAAAATTTATAATAAAGCCCGTGGATAAAAACGCACCGAATTTTGTGTTCTTCAGCCAGAAAGTCAGAATGAACAAGTTGGTAAGTGTACTGTTCTTTTTTTGTGCACGTACTTAAGCGTAATAACTAAATGTTTCTATATTTGAATTTGGTTTGATTTTAACTTCTAATATCCATTTTTTTGATAAAAGTTTGTAGATACCTTCTGCAATATACATTCTGCAACTTATTAAGCACCAAACAGTTAAATATTAGTAGGGTGGATCTCAAATTAACTAGTATTATATGAAGTGATAGTAATAGGGATTATTAATAAAAATATTTTTTTACTATTTTACTAATGTCAGGTTATCTAATTTATTTTTTTTAACTTTTCTTATTAGGTTTTGAAGTCTAATACTGTTTGCTAATTGTGTATTTTTTGTTCATAAGTAAAAAAGACAGTTATTGTGTTGTGTCCGATTGATAATCGTGCGGTTTTAGATACTAGATCTCTGCATGGGAAATCACGATTTGTTCATGAGAAGGCGAAAGCCCGACTCGATGGAGCTGCAGCAGATGAAGGCGGCGGCAAAGGAGGAGAAACAGAGAAGGCAGGTCCAACGGAACCGTCTGGCCAGGGAAAAGCAGCTGAGAGAGGAAGCGGAAAGAGAAAGGGCTAGTATGGAGCAGCGGTTGTTGCAGTACCAGGAAGAGATACGGCTGGCCAACGAAGCTTTGGTACCTGATTTTATTAAAATTGCAATACATTTTGGTCAAGCGTGATGAATACATATTTAATTATTTTTCAATAGCCAAAAAAAAGTTTATCAAAATACCATTCAAATTTGAAAACTTTTTCAAGTGAAAAAAAAACCATACATGTAAATTCATGTGAATAGGTTTTGTATATTTCTTTGTCTTCAATGATTTCAAATGTTCCATATTCATTCATCATGATGTATCAATATTTTTGAAAATATTGTCACTTAAAATTGTTCGATTATCTTCTAATGGTAAAAATTCGATTGAGGTACTAGTCCCTAAAAAATTCTAGTGTTATTTTCAGAGGCGGTCAGAGGAAAGCGCTGACCTATTGGCCGAAAAGAGCAGGGTGGCCGAAGAAGAAGCCAGAATTCTGAGTCAGAAGGCGGCGGAAGCTGAACAGGAGATTGCTAGGTTAAGATTAACTGCCATGAGAAAAGACGAAGAAAAAGTGAGTAGGTAGTTGGAATCGAATAAAACAAAAAAGATAGATGGCGGTTTTACTCGTATTTAATCAGAATTATTGTCGGAAAATACTGCAAATGTATTTTGCATGGAAATTAAGATAATTTAAATGCCAAAAAATATATATACATTAGGGTGGCCCAAATAAATGGTTTTTTTTTTTCGTGTCTCGTGTGAAAATATATTAATTTATTATGTTATTAACGCCCCCTTAAAAAAATCAGCTCAAAAAAATTTTTTTAAAGGTCGCTCAAGATTTTTAAAAATCTCCAAAATTATCAAAAATTCATTTTTGTATTATTATTTATTTTTTTTCTCATCATATTATTTTTTAGGTTAAAAAAAAATGTCGATTCTGAAAATTTGAAATCAATATTTATTTCTAAAGGTCACTCATAATTTTTTTACTTTTCAAAGTAGTGTACCTAAAATGTGTTCGAGCAATCTCTAATTATAAATATTAACTAATATTTTTTTTATTGAATTTGACGTACAAAAAAATTTATAAAAATTAAATAAATTAGAAAATTATAAAAAATATTACTTACAATGTGGTAGTCAATTTTGTCTCGAGAAATTTTTTAAGTCTCGTGTTTTATTTCTATTCTAAAAAAATAATATGACAAGGAAAAAAATAATAAAAAAAACCCAATTTTTTACGATTTTGTAAATTTGTAAAAATCTTGAGTGACCTCTAAAAATTTTTTTTTGAGCTGATTTTTTAAGGGGGCGTTTATAACATGATAAATTAATATATTTTCACACGAGACATGAAAAAAATATTCCATTTTTTTGGGCCACCCTAATATATATAAAACCAAAAATGGTTAGAAAAATGATATTTTAAGTTAGAGATGGATCTAGAAAGTACATTATTTATCTCTGGATTATTCTTTTAAAATTTATTTTTGGATAATCTGAAATATTTCGTAATGTTTGGGAATTACCATATCATAAAAGCAATCCGTAGTGGAATTTTAGCTCTCTTTCTAACATTACTCATTTATAAGACTGTCTTATTTTACTAGAACGGAATAAAACCAGATATTTATATTGGTAGTTGTTTTTGATGGTTTAGTGTTTTGATCTTTTGCCCTACAATTTTTTTCTTAACATTATCAGAACCTTTCGTCTAATTGTTACTTTTGTTACAAGACTATTTAATTACGTTTTCTATATTTTGCATTTTACATTTTTTTTTTCATTACCTCGGTAATGTGTGGTTTCTTTTAATAAATCGTGTCAATCATCATGTTATAGGTCACCTTAGAGAGAAAGACCAGAGAAGCTGAATTGTTGACAGCGAGGCTAGTGGAAGAATCGGAGAAAAGGGCGGCGGAAGCGAACAAATTGAAGGACGAACTTTTGAAAGCGAGAGCCGCCGAAAAACAGGCAAAAGAGAAGCTGTTGGATTTTTTAAGTCGTACTACTTCGTACAATGGCTCAACTACTGCCTCGCCTATATCAGTAAGTTGCCTCACGCTGCCGTTAAGTAATTAAAAGTTATTTACAATTATTTATTTATTTACAATTATTTTTCATAACACTAGTTTCAGAATAATTCTTGTGATCATTTTACTGTATGGAGTTTCTGATGTTTTAATTTTTTTTTTTCAAATCAAAACTCCCAAATTAAATAAGACCCTAAGTGTTACACATTTTTGGAATTGGTTGTTACCAATTCATTTTTGTTGCCAAATAACATTTTTCAATAAACTCAAAAATGAAAAAATACCTTAATAATTTCGAAAATAGTGTTTGTCTGGTCCTGCCTTCAGTTTATAGAAAAGGTAAATGCGACACCCAGTAGAAAAACATACTTAATGTTTATCGCTTTTTTTGTGAATCAATTATTCCTAGTATTTTCTTACCTTAAAGGTCTTTGTATTTAGAATTTAGCTATACAATCATTTCTTTAAATTCAAGGCAGGACCGGATTGATGCTATTTTCAAAATTAATAATAAGTTAACTTTTTTAGTTTTTATTTTTTTTTTAAGAATGTTATTTGGAAAAAATGTTTGTTTTGAATAGTTATATACACTATTAAAAAATATGATTCAACTTAGGAATCACCCTGTATAATTTGTGCACCCAAATCTAAAAAAAGAGTAGAATCATTATGCATATTTGAGATTTATCCAAAACTACTACACAGTTCAAATTTTCTTTTAATAATACCTACATTACTTGACCATAATTTAAGTTTAACAACTTACTACTTAGGTTTTATCAATATTTAGGAAAATTAGTGTTGATGGGTCTTTCGAATGAATTTTTTTCATGTTTTTTTTTTTATTCATTGTGGCCTTTTTTAGTCTGTTACCGCATTGTATCCTCCTCCTTTAAGTCCTGGATATAGTCCAGAATTGGCAATTCTGGAGAGTGAGGCGTCCACTTCTCCAGATTTCAATTTGAACATAACATCTTATGACTTGATAGCACACGGGGACGCTGATCAGCTGTCCCTAGAGATAGAGAAGGAACGGTACGTTTTGTGTGTCTTTTATCGTTAATTATATAACATTTCCTTATTCAGTATTTATTAAGCAAAGTTTAGTAGTTTTGAAGCTATGAAATGGGATCCTATGTGTTTTAATTTTGTTTTTATTTTTTTTTTAGGGTGGACTATTTAGAAAAATCGAAACATTTGCAGAATCAACTGCGGGAACTAAGAACCGAAATTGCAGTCTTAAAAGTAGGCTAAAAGCAGTCGGATTACGATCAGCTGCATGAAGAGCAGGTTAAGCTAGGAGAGAATAAATATTCAACCTTAAAAAAAAGCAAGTCTGGCTCCACAAAAAGCAGAGTTGCATTTTTTGAGGAGTTATAATATAGATATTGTATTTACAAGTAATATTTATATGACAATAAGATTAAAATATAAAATATTTTTAAAATAATCGTTTATATTTATTAATTGGTATGTAGGTATTACAGATGCTCCTTAAATAATGGGTAAACGTGTTTATTTTCTTCCTCTTGTATTGGCCATGCTGAACCCTCCGTTAGCCCAAGTTTCTAACATTTTATCTGTATAATACATTTAGTTTTGCCTATTGCAATAGAAAGGGATTACAATTACAAAACTTATGATAAAAAGTGATACAATATATGACAAAAAATAACATCAGTATATATTAGCATGCACAGAAGTATGTACTGTTGGCAAAGTCAGATCTTCAGTCGGGAAGATGATGTAAGTAATTCATTGGTAAGAAGGAAGGACTACAGACCAATAAAATTGCACCTTTCACGGTGGTGGGCGGGGCTATCGTAAAGGATGTGATGTTATTGGTCTGTAGCCCTTCCCTCTAACCAATAAATTACATCAACTCCCCGACCAATGACGTCAGTGTATATTATAATTTAGTTCAAAATTGTAATATAAAAATATTTGTTTGGTTGACTATGATTCTTTAGCCTATTTGGTCGGATATATGAAGGATGATTGAAATAATCCTGAATATTCTAGTTCCTACGAATATATTAGCATGCACAGAAGTATGTACTGTTGGCAAAGTCAGATCTTCAGTCGGGAAGATGATGTAAGTAATTCATTGGTAAGAAGGAAGGACTACAGACCAATAAAATTGCACCTTTCACGGTGGTGGGCGGGGCTATCGTAAAGGATGTGATGTTATTGGTCTGTAGCCCTTCCCTCTAACCAATAAATTACATCAACTCCCCGACCAATGACGTCAGTGTATATTATAATTTAGTTCAAAATTGTAATTTAAAAATATTTGTTTGGTTGACTATGATTTTTTAGCCTATTTGGTTGGATATATGAAGGATGATTGAAATAATCCTGAATATTCTGGTTCCTAAGAATATTCTAGGAAATATATTTTGGAATAATTCAGTATTTATAGGATGTATTTTAGATATAATAAACAATCTTTTGGGGATATTGGGGATATCCCCAATTACGATTGATATGATTGATTAGTAATATCTCGTTTAAACATAATATTCTATGATTATTCCATAAATATTTAGAATAATTTTTGAATATACACACTACATCCACATATCCGAACATTTTTGTTCCGCAAAATTCCACATTTCCAAACTTTCTTCACCTCGGGATCACCGAACCTGGCGCATGCGCAAAGGGTTTTTCTGGCTGATTCGACCATATATCTAATACTCCTATATTGCTAGAAGGGTCTGGAGATTGGCGAAATCACCACGGTGCAGACATATATGCGTCTGTCTCTCTCTCGTAACTACTTCAAGTCTTACGCGCATGCCCGAGAATTGAACATCCAGTCACACACAGCCAATTACTCGTGACGTTTGCGCACAACAGGTCAAGTAGTCATTTGCTGTCTCACTTACCCCGTGACACCTCTACTTACGGAAACCAGCAATATAGGAGTATTAGATATATGGATTCGACAGCGATATTCGACATTCGACAGCGACAAGTTCGGTTGTGTGGAAGTACAAGTTCGGAAATATCGTGAGAAAAAGTTCGGAAATATCGTGAGTTCGGAAAATTGGAGTTCGGGTATGTGGATGTCGAGTGTAATGTATATTCCTGTTTATATACGACGTTTTTTACCGTTTATATGTGGTTTATTTAAAAAAAAAATAGGATATTTTATTTTGGCCGTACTGTAGAATATTTGGCAACAGAAAATATATACAAGGTGTTCTAAATTGTTATATCGAAGATTCTCTGTACTCCAAATTTTGAATACCTAGTGGAGTTACATAAATATAGATGAAATTTCGAAGAGTTTAATTCATTTAATGATGTCAACATGGTTGGCGAAACGCGCGTTGAGTGCAAAAAAAGGGTTTCGGTGTTAAGAGGGAAAGTGTATTTTCTATATAATATTCTAGGTAAAAATATGAGCCACTTTTGTTATTTTCTTGCAAACAGTTCTTGGTATGAAAAATTACATCTGAAGCTGTATAAAAAATATGTTGTAAAAATCATTGTAAATTCAACACAAAAACAAATCAAATATCTCCCATTGGTCAATAAAATGTCCTTTTGTGAGTTGATAGTGCTATTGTACGATGAAAGGTAATAATTGTATACCAGCGCTATTTTTAAATGACGAAAAAAAAATCCGTTTTGAACACTGGGAGAATTGGTTAATAATTGGAAAATTTCTCCAAACTGCAAAATGTTTCCTGGAACATTGGTAAAAATTTGTAATGTCATACAAAATGGTATTTTAGCAAAAATATTCATTTGGTAAAATACCATTTGGTGATTTAACAAAACTTATTCAGTAACCATTTTGGTCATTGGTTAAATTCAGATTAATTATTGCCACCACAATATATGCCACCACAATATATTAATTATTGCCACCACAATATATGTACTCTATTTCCATTCTAAATTGAAGATAGGTAGAAAAAAAGCAAGGTTGTCAGATATATTTTCTAAAATTGCTAAGCTCACTATACAAGTATACTTCATACTTCAGTAAACTGTTAGTTCGTGACGTTCTTAGAAAGCTAATTTGGAAATATTTAAAAAAAATACATAGACGTAAATTTATTAGTTAGCATTAAAATAAATCGTTTAAAATTGCTGGAAAAAATAATTATAAATTAAAACAACTTTATGTATTTTACTATACTTAAGAAAATTTTGAAGAGCCGGCAACGCGATGTCGCGAATGCACCAGCAAATGCCGACCATTATACTATAGGATTGCTTTATATGTAATACATGCCAAATACTTATTCGGTCCACTGTGCCATAACATTTTTACGATGTCGCTAAAATGATTTACGACTTTAGAAATTCTACGTGTTTAAGGCGCCAGTGACGTGTATTTCAGCTAGGTTTATTAACACAGACAATTTTTTGAAATTGTCTGGCTAAATGAGCATTATTTACAGCAAATTATATTACAAATATTAAGAGTTTTGTATGCAGGCGAATTTTAATATCCTATATTGATTTGAATGAAAAAAAATATTTCACAATTTTCGAATTTATAAAAGATATATGCAGGCCCATGGAATCATAAAGTTGCACCGCTTTTTTTGTTCCCCAGGCGTATTTATCATTTTCAATTAAAAATAGAAGGACTATATGTATTTTTTGTACATAGTATTTTTTGTACATATGTATATCTATCATTAATGTTTCTGTAAACGCGATGATTGAAGTCCAGGAAAACGGGTAGTGTTCGTGGCTTTGTAGAAAAAAAATCTAGTAGAGGAAATTTTATATTTTTACAGTCAAAGTGAACTAATACAAAAGTATATACAATAGAGCCATATACAAATATAAGCCATTACATTTAATTTTCAAATTTTCTACTTTTTCCAACTGAAAACGCACAGCTATTTTTCCTGTCCCTAAAGCGCACCCCAACACCTGGAAGCGGCAAATTTGAATCGATAGCGCTACTCCGGTCGCGTAGCAAGCTAGTTCCGCTTCAAAAAACAACTGCCGCAATATACCTGTCTTCTAACCAAAGCCAACTCGATTTTAAACTACCTTACTGCCTACCTGTTGAATATCAGTGAGTCGGTTGAAAGACATGAAAGTACGGTGCAACGCCAGCCGAGTTCTCTGTCGCGGATGAAATAAAAACAACTGCCGAATAAACCATTTTTCAGGGCTCACTACGTGGCTTTTCGCCGTTCCTGAATAGATCCGTGCGATTTTTCAGCGGAAATTTCGTCCGCAGACGATTTTGTGGTTTGTGTGTGATTTTTTAAGTGAAGTTTACAGTGCCTTTGAGGATATAGCTTTTTATTTAACGACGGCTTTCTGGTAAGTCCACGCAAATTTTTTTGTATTTACCTATTACTGAATTTTATATACTGTCAAACCAGTCGTTATATACACATTTCAAATTAATTTTATAGAGCTTTAAAAAACACTGGAATTTCAAAATTTCAACAAAAATTAATCGTTTTGTTACCCTTGCAACTTGTTTAATTTTTTTTATTGCCATATCTATCAATTTTTGAATTTTACAAGCACCTTTTCGAAAAACAACTTTCTAAATTCTGTTGTGGAAAATTTGAAAGTAATTTCATAATTATCGGCGTTTAAAATGACAAAATGGTATTTCAATAACCTTGACAAGACATATCCCACGACTAAGTTATTGGCAAATAGAAATAATAACATACTCAGTTTACAGTTATTATTGTCTGTATGGATTTATTCCGTGAAAACAATGTGTTTGTTATTCATTAGAGGATAAGCGGTTTTTGAAAATGAAGGCACACCGACCTAGTGCGAAGAAATGATATAAAAGAGTAACACACATAGCTTATAATATTTTTTTACAAACGCACCACAATAATTATAAAGCTGGAATAACCACAGTCTGTCCGTATGAGATTGGGAACATGAGAGTCTAAATATTCTAAAAAGAAAATTGTATTTGACCTTAAAACATAAATTGTAAAGGCGTATACTCGTTCAACACACTTGAGCATGTATTTGTGTTGGTATTCAGGTTTTAGAAATGTTTTTAGTTTGGGACTGTTAAGTAGTTTCTCAGATTTTTAATTATGTACAGTTTATGGGCGTATAATGCAGACGCAACTGTTCTTTTTTTAATTTTTTTTACTATGTGTTATTGATATGCACGATCTTTTTACCTATTTTTTTTGTCTATTTTATTATTTTTAATTTGACTGTATAAGAAATACTAACTTATTGGAGGCAAGAAACAAATATTAAGATATAAATATATCAGTAAAATAATTTGAAACAGGTTATGTGTATTACCAAAAGAGAAAAAAAGAGAGGAGTTCGAAATAAGTATATCAGTCCCTATATATGTTTTCTACAAGTAATTGAGGACAACCAAATTGTAGAACAACCAAACTTAATTACTGAGATATATCATGAAAAGTATTTGAGGTATCAAAAAGGTGATTTAAGATTCTGAAACAGCGTTGAAAACTACATCGAATGCATGTTTCATGTGTCCTAAAGTTAGTACTTTTTAGATTATGATTCATACATACATATGTACCATAAATTAAACAATTATATAAAACGATTTAAATGAAATTTACATAGTACCGTTCAATTCTTAAAAATCATTTTTCGAAAGGCTTACATGTTTTTTATTAATTCAAATCAGTTGAACTGATTTATGTAAGCACAATAAATATTCAATCACTGAATGTGATTTATTTTTTATATCTCTTTAAGATACTCCCCTTCTCTTAATTAGTTTAAGCGTTTATTTAAATTTATTTGCTCCCTTAACAGTGAATGCCGATAGTAAAAACAATTTAGTTTTAAATTTTTAACATCCTAGTCTTCAGCTTGGTCCGTTTCATTAGACTCCAAAGCCTTGGATTTGTGTAGCTATTAACTTTGGTTGTTTCTTCCCAAGGAGTTGACACCCAATCTTGGTAGACCTTCACAATGATATAGCACATGAACGGGAGATCCCTCTTCCTTCAGTCAGAATCTACCATGCCTCCTGTCAGATGTCAGATCAATTGGACTCAATTGGTTGTTTGGTCGGCAGTGTCCTGTTGGTGGAGTATTATCCTTACGACCTCTATATTGATCCAATATGTTTTCTGTAAATTTGGGCTATCGTTATTTTATAAACCGTGTCGTCTGTCTTTGTTCTGGAATGTTTATCCGACATTCCTTCAACGTGTTATTTATCCATTTATGTATAGACGTCTTTATGTACAGTTTTGTCACACCAGGAAAAGGTTCTTGTGCTGCTGGGGTTTTTCAATCACATTATTTAGTTAATTTGTCTGGTTTTTATGACCTTCATGACTCGGTGGTCTATTAACAAATAATTAAAGCAATTTCACCCACTTCCGTCATCCTACCTCTTTCCGAAGTGTGGGTTAATCTAACTCTATACTACTTTCACCTTTTCAAAAAATGGTCCAAGATGGTCCAGAGGTGAAAGCTGGACCGAAACACAAAAATAAACTAAAAAAAATCAGAAATAACGAGAACTTGGGTGAGAGTTACAATTGAAGGGGTTAGAATAGAAAGGGTATAAGTAACATTTTCATTGTTTGAAGATATTTAAGCTTAAAGTTAAGTAACTATATAAAAGTAAGGAAAACATTTAAGTAAAATCTAAATTTATTCTGATTAATTAAAAAATAATGGCAGAATTTTTAGCTCAAAAGTTGTTTAGGATAATACTCATATTTTTCAAAAAAAAAAGCACACACCCTTTTTATTCCAAACATTTTTTTTAATAAAGTAAAAATAAAACAAGAATATGTGCAAAAACAAACTTTATTCCCAAAATTAAGAAAACAAATCTATTCACTACTGTCAGAATCAGATTTCAGTATAGGTATACCTATACTGAAATCTGATTCTGAGTTATCAGTTGTTGACGACGTGGATGATATCCGACATGCTGGATACACGACAAATCACTGGAATGGTCGACAAACTTCCCAGGACAAAGACAGTGCGAGGCAGTTCATAAATGAACGATCTTCCTGGTTCACTGAAGACCTATTGAGTCAAAATCGACCGGTATTAAGTCTATTGACAGACACATGAGCCTAATTGGTCTTGCATAGTAGACAACATGCAGATTCTGCCTTGAAGAAGAGGAAACTTAATTCATGTCCTAGGCATATACTTGTGAAGGATTAATACGTCTGAGTTTCTAGGGAAGACAGGCTACAAGTTAAGAGCTATACAAAAGAGTCCATATCGAAGCTATGAAGTCTGTAAACAGAATAACCAAGCTGGATAAGGTGCTCCACAACCTGCAAAAGTGCTACAACAGAACTTAAGAGTTCGCGGTGGCTAATATGACTGTCCACACATGTGAATCTAATCCAATGTAATCTACGTATTAATGACCTACTTCTACCTACATGATCAATAAATAAAAGATGTTCAGCCATCGTCCCCCTAAATAGCTGGTAAAATTATATAATAAAAGTTTGCACTTAGTTTTGGGATTTCTTTTTTGTAATTATAGTCGTCGTTTTTTGACACATCCTTGAAGAAATACAATGAGGTGAGCGGCTTTTTCGATAAGGATGCGCCGAGGGATGACGTAATCGAGAAAGAAAATCAACTATAGCCAGTAGGACCCTGACCTATTGTAATGTGAGAGGTAACTATCTCTCTTCCATAGGTCGCCAAGCCTTAAGCTCGCGCACATCAAAAATGCACATCGTCACGAATTCTCGATTTTAAGTATTAGATCATTCGTTGAATATTAATAAGAATATCCAGACGTGCAAATAACATCTCATCAAAGTTTGCCGAGCGACAAAAGACGTCTACAATAAGAACAGAAATACGTCGACTACAGTATCAAGACTGACAAGACGTATGTTTATCATAAAAAAATACCAAATAATAAGCAAAATACAAAAAGCTTATAAATACCCTTGACTGCTTGCTTTACGTGATTTGTAAAATTAAGAAAATATTTACATAATATGTACCTCTCTTCTGTTCTGTTAAGTTTGGGTTTGTTTGTTGTTGTTGCTAAAAAAACTTTTTAAAATATTTTCAAACAACTTTTTGTGTGTATAAAAGAATGTAACGAGTCAACCTAGAAAAAAAAAACGTCATCAAAGTCGGCCGAGTAAAAAAAGATATCCGTATTTCTGTTATTTTATCTTAGCTTCTGTTGACTTATCTTAAATTTATAACCTTATTTAATTGTCAAAGCTGTTATATTATATGACAGTCATTATTTATTTTATAATCGTGACAGTCACTCAAAAGTTTGACGTTTCGTTTTGAGCTTCGACATAACCGATTTTTCCATCCATCTCGTTCATAGCCAGATTTGATCAGTTTTTTGTATGTCTATATGTTATATTTCCTCCGACCCAAATTAGTTGTCACATTTGGGTACTTTTGGTTCGATTGTCCAATTAACATACGCCTTATGTTATTTGATAGCTAAATGTTTGGTCAATATTCTAATTGCTATATTAGTTAACCAACCTAAGGAGTATGAACTGTCTTTTTTTATAGTATTTGGAAATTAAAAGGATCTGACCAGGGATGTGACTATTCCCAAAACTTCTAGATCTTGTTGGTATTTTTTCTTTAAATTTTCAAAATAAATGTTGTAAAATAAAACTATTGTATGTACCGGAACATACCCAGAACTGTCATTTTGTAAAACAATCTCAAGATATAACATTTACTACCGGAAGTAAACAAAAAAGGAGTGTAACATTTATATATATGCATTAAGAAGTCGCCCGCGCCTAGTAATATTCAAAACGGACTCCCTGGAGGATTTTATGTTAAATTAAGATATTAAATGTTATTAACGCCAAGATAATAAAAGTCAATTGAAGGCAGTTAACACAATAACAGACAACATAATGCACATAGGAAGTTATCATGTACTACTTTCACTTATTGTATAAAAATTGCATTTTTTCATTCATGCATTCCCATTTCACGTGTGAATTTCGGTTATGTAAAAAAATATAAGAGCTCTTGAATAGCAAATAGTAAACGTCTTGATGCGAAAAAAAAAACAAGTTAAACATTAATCAAATTGTAGGTTGCCGACTATAGTCCACTAGTTCGTCGTTTCTAAAAAAAATAGAACTGGTTTACATTTAAATAATTTATCTTAAAGAATGCCGCCATATGTTCAGTTTGTGGGAATACTGTTTTTTGGCATGTCCTATTCTAGATTTTCCATTGACAGGTCTTGATTTGATATTGCCAATGACAATGATTTCTTTTTTTATTTGATGTATGAATCTATGGTGTAGATTAAATTTTGCTGAATTTTGCAATGCAATATTTTTAGACTAAATATGGTACACACCCATTGTAAGGGAATGTTGAATTTTGTGGTCATTGATGAATTCCAGTTAGATATACGAGGTGTGTAAATTAAGTAATGAGACCGGCAACGTAGCGTCCGATCTAACAACACTGCGGAGACGGTACTTGGACGGAACCGGCTATTTCTAGTGTGTTTTAAAATGAGTGACAACTTCAACACGACTACAGAGACAGTGTTTTTTCAAGAGCCCAGGTTTTTCGGTGGTTTAAGGCATTCTCAGAAGGAAGAAAGTTGGCTGAAGATGAACCACGCAGCGGAAGGCCTTCATCTTCAAGAACTGATGAAAATGTCGGTAGAATACGGGATCTTGTGCGTTCAGATCGTCGGTTGACGACAAGAATGATTAGGGAAGTGTTCAATTTGAATCACACCACTGTTCATCAGATTTTAACTAACGAATTGGGAATGAGAATGAGAAAAATCTGCGCAAAAATGGTTTCAAAAAACCTTTCAAGAGAAAGGTGTCTTGACTTTTTGGAATTCATTGAAAATGATCTCCATTTTATGGAACTTGTCATTACTGGTGATGAGAATTGGGTGAGTACGACCCGGAAACCAAGCGCCAAAGCATGGAATGGCACACTCCAAGCTCTCCAAGACCCAAAAAAGCAAGAATGCGCAATTCGAAGATAAAATGCATGCTGATTTGCTTTTTGATAGCCAGGGAAGTGTCCACAAAGAGTCTGTGTTTCCAGACCAAACAATAAATCAACAGTTTTACAGATAGGTTCTTGAAAAACTTCGAAAAAGGGCCATGAGTGTGAGACCAAACATCAAGAACAACTGGATGTTGCAATTTGGGACCACAGAACACATTCAAACGGCTGTAACCGCCCAGCTGAGGGCTATTCCAGTATATGAGTTCCAGCACTGCTATGAGGAATGGAAGAACCGTCTCTAGCGCTATGTGGCTTCCCAAGAAAGTTATTTTGGAGGAGACAATACTGAATTATAATTTAATTCGAATGAAAAAATTTAAAGAAACCAGTCTCAATACTTAATTTACACGCCTCGTATAATAAAAATATACAGTGGGTTTTAGTTTTTGTAAGTAAAGCGTATCACTTGTTCTATGGTACTGTTTTTGACACATTTCTTACATTTAAAAAAAATCGAAGAAGAGTACAGAATTTAACAGGGCCACACTGTATACAGATATTAAGGTTAAAATATCTCGTGAATTCCGTATTCCGTTCGCTAACTTTTCACTTTATAAAAGTCTTTCGCAAAGCGGATTTGGCATTAACCATGAAAGTCCGAATTAGTTTAAACATAAATTTAAGTGTAAGCGAGCAATGTATTCTTATAATCTAATTATTGCAATAAATTAATTAGGCTTGGCGTTTGGCCATAGATGATTGAACATTGCAGTTTTTTCGGCAATCCAATTTCTTTAAATGTTTTTATTGTCGTTTCATTTTATTCGAATATTCTAGGTCTGCGTTCGAAACGAGAATAAAGGGGCCAGGAAAGATATTTTGCTGACAATTTTTATTATATACTAAATTTCATCTACTGCGAATTATTTTCTTATACATGTTTTTAGTATCGGTTTTTTGTTTTTTATAAATATCAAATCCATGGCTAAATGAGTATAAATCAAAATCTGTACAAAAAAAATAAAAGGTTCGACAATCAGAATGTCTCGAAAAAGTTTCGACTAATTTAAAATCGATAAAAAAGCGTGGATTCAAAATCCAAGAAATTTCTGCTTAGATTTTGAGAGGACCTTTCAATCGAACGTTTTTAGTTTGGACAAATCATGTCATCAAATTATTATCGAGAAATTGCAATAATTCGAAACGAAAAAATCGAAATCAAGGTCATTTTTCTGTTTAAATTCGGTTGGAAATCGACGTGTAACAAAAAAATTTTGGGTTTCATAGTTCAGAGCCGTAGTATATACAAAATATACCTTTATTTTAAATAGACAAATATAATTAGTGAATCGTTTTTAGATCATGTACATTAGCTTGACAGGAATTGGCATTTTTACCGCTATTCAGTAGCAACGTGATCGGGCGAACATATATTGTAAATCTACTCTGGAAGTACGAAAGTATACAAACCAGACGACCCTACAATATAGGTAGAGTATTTATTTATTGTTACATATTTACTTACTTAAAGAAAAAAAAGAAATGTCTCTCATTATTTGATGTCAAATTCAGGCAGTCGATGTTAAAGCTCCTTCTTTAGACGATTTCCTATGAGCCCAGACCTTGTTCTGACCTCCACTTGGCTTCATCGGTTTATCTATATGGCTTAGACTAGTTTGGTCTATGAATTATGCTAAAGTAGGGGAGCCAAACTATTTATCGAGAAGTGTTTAGTGTAGGACATTCCAAAACTTACGAGTTTTTTAACCTAATTTTTATTTCTTATTTCGAGGGGTGTTTCAACATCCCAAACATCCACCTCTGGCTACGACCCTGTGTTAATGATAACATGATAAGTATTTGAACCTAATTTTTATTTCTCGTTTCGGGGGGTGTTTCAATATCCTAAACACCCACACGGCCCTGTGTTAATGATACAAGTATACTATGAAGACCTCGTAATGATGCAAGAATTGCTTGCATTATTAAGAGCGTTGGATAATAACGTTTTATCAACGTAATTATTTTTATTTTTATTAATATAATCTTGTTATTCTAACCCCGTTAGAAGGCCTGACCCCCTTTTGTAACGCCCCCGAAAATCGGCAAAACTGCACACCTCCATTCATATCACAAGCTAGGCGCATTTCTCAGAGGCACTGTTTTTATCCTGCCCGTTTCTTTTACTTTCGTTACGTAATTCAGTGAACTCCGTCGAGGTCCACCCGACGAACAGAAACAAAAAACCGACGGAATGCCACGAATAACGCCCGGGCGTTAGCGGTTTGAATCATCGCTCGACGGAAAAAAAAAACTAACTACACAAATTCGGTCGTATTATCGTGAAATTTCGTACACCGCAAGTTGAGAGGGCGTCCACCCAGGCCCCCGGAGAGAATTAAATTTTTTTGCCGGTTCATTTCGGTCGTCCGAAGATGGGATTATAATTTCGTGAAATGCGGGCAAAAAATTCCTCTGGCGACTCGAACGAGGCAAGAATCTACTCGTCCGATGGTTTTGTACTCGTACCAATGGCGGCTGATCCACAGTGGATCAAGAATTAGATCTTCTCTAATTAGATTAAATTCCAAGATACTGATTACTAAGTGTCGGTACTGAATCTCTCAGGTTCTCACAAAATTTTAGAGTTATAGACACAGATTTCGTAAGAAAGCTCACGCCATGTTAAGATCGTGGTGCGAATGTACAAGAATTGGAAAAAGACGGGTTGTTTAGACCATTCCACTTCGTCTGAATGTATCCCACTATAAAGCAGCCTGGCTTTTTCTAATTCTTGTACATCTCCTTTCTCGTACGAGTATTTTATTTTTACCAGTGGCGGTTGGTGATATATCAGTTAGCCATATCTTGAAAACGACGCATGGGACCCACTTCACTTTTTAGGTGATGACTATATACCTCTTACAGAAAGGATTTATAGTGAAAAAACCGTCAACAAAGTTTGCAAAAAATTTTTCAAAAAAACTGGAGCACTCCCTGGGATCTCAGTAACGCTCTGTAGAATATTTGCAGTAATTTTTTTTATAATCTAGAAACAAATATAAGGAGAGGTTTTTCGATTTGTTACAAAATATTTTTTTTTTCAAAAAGTTATGGTCATTTTAATTTTGGGAAACAAAATGTTCCTATAAAATTAAAATTAAAATGGCCATAACATTAAAAAAAAAAATTGTAATAAATCGAAAAACCTCTCCTTATATTTGTTTCTAGATTATGAAAAAAAAATTACTGCAAATATTCCACAGAGCGTTACGGAGATCCCAGTGTGCTCCAGGAGTGCTCCAGGTTTTTTGAAATTTTTTTTCGCTTTGTTGACGGTTTTTTCACTATAAATCAGGGATGGCAACAGAACCGGCTCTTCAAAAGCGGTACGGTTCCGCTTCCAGAACCGCTTCCACTTTGTCACAAAAGGAACCGCTTCCAAGAGCGGTTCCGGGGGTTTATTTTAGAAGCGGTTCTGGAATCAGGACCGGTTAACATTTTTGTGCGGTATTGGAAGCGTTCCCGTTTTTAAAAAAGATGGAACCGGTCCAAAAAAAATATTTTACCGGTTCTCGTTTGGAACCGGTTCTGGAAGCGGCTCTTAGATAGGAACCGGTTCTTTGTGCAATTTATAATACAGAATTTTAAGAAGAGGCGATATTATTAGACTAACGGCTATATCGGCAGAATCAGGGATCAGGGATCATGAAATGAGGTTTTAAAAAAAATTACAGAAAGTTCTTAATGGAGTACAGTGGTTAAACTTAATTACGGCTTCAAAATCTGCACCGTCAGAAGATTGCACCGTTTAGGGGTGAGACGTAAATTACGTCATGAATAGTTAGTTTTCCCTTCCTTATAGATCACAATCGTACCGAAAGTATGTGCATCCCTCTAGGTTGGTTGTGTAACGTTTTGGATTGTTGTGATCCTAAAATAATTATTGTTTATTTTTGTTAGTATTTTTGATTATGTTAATATTTTTATTTCCATATTCCACGTTCGATATTGAACATAAAAGTGATAATTAATAAAAATTATAATCAACTAAATGACTTTTAGTTTGCTTCATCTGATCAACGGAAGCCCGAATTGTAATGTTAAATATTTCGGAGTAGAAAAAACCACTCTGAAGCTCCTTAATTTAATTGATTTTTTGTGCCAAAAATGTGACCATACTTGGCCCAGATAATATATTCGATATTTTCTCCTATTTTTTGTAAGTACAGTAAAACTTCCCGCATAAAGTAAAGTAAAACATAACGCTTCCCGTTCTCCCGGGTATATCGCATTTTGATATAATATCCTATTACGTGAGGGGGGAGGGAGGTTAAAAAGTGTTCTACAGTACATAGTGTAATGTAATTTACGGACAGCCCGTAATGGTTAAAACAATAAGAAGAAAAAATACCCCAGGAACCGGTACGGAACCGGTATTCGTACCGGTTCTTACGAAATCATCCCATTACCTTTTAGAAAAGGAGCGGTTTTGGAACCGGTTCCAAAATTCCCGAAACAGCGGAACCGCTTCCAAAGCCAACGGTTCTTGTACTTTAAAAAAACGGTTCCGGGACGGAACCGGTTCCACTTTTGGAAGCGGTTCTCTACTGGTGGAACCGCTCCGGAACCGGTTCCGTACCGCAAGAACCGCTACTTTTGCCGTCCCTGCGATAAAAATCTTTCTGTAAGAGGTGTATAGTCATCACCTAAAAAGTGAAGTGGGTCCCATGCGTCGTTTTCAAGATATGGCCAACTGAAATATCACCAACCGCCACTGATTTTTATTATGTTTATGTAGTTATGGAATATAGAGTACTGAGAATTATGTACCTAATAGCTAAAAAAACAACTATCTGTTCCAATTTTTTACGATTCGAGAACCATTACGAGAACTGTTCGGTGACATTTCAATTTGAAAGCAGGAGAAAAGTAGTTGAACTTTTATGGACTATCTTCGTTGTGTATATAGTGTGTCCAGCTTCTCAAAAATCCACCCTAACTTTTTTTTTTATAAGGTCAGTGTATCTTGAAAAATGGAAAAATTGATATGGTTAAAATGTACATTTAGCATTCGCGTGTTGTTTTAATGGGAGAAAAGTGGGTCGATTTTTTGAGAAAGTGTATTAGGGCTCATTCTATATAATTTTTGTTGTCAAATTTAGATTCAGCATCTCCGAAATCCTCATAATCCTTTTTTTTGAATATCTCAAAAAAGGATTAAGTTAGGATAAAGACGAAAAACTTGTTTATTTCATTAACAAACAACATTAATAACCAATTCAATAATGTAGTTCTTTTTTAATTCCGGTCTGCTCAAAATATCCACCTTTCAATATGATATTTTCAACAATTCTTAACCGTTCCCTTTATTTTCCAAGAATTCTAACAGTGCATTGATTTTGATAAAAGAGGAATTTTTAAACGAAAAACGTGACATAAGTTTTTCTCTAAATACGATCATTTTGAAAAGTGGTGTATCGTATTGGAATGTGGATATGTTAAACAGTCCAGAATAAAAAAATACATATCTTTGAATTGGTTATTAATGTTGTTTGTTAAAGAAATAAACAAGTCATTCATATTTTATTCTGCAAGAATTAGTTTTTCAGATATTCAAGAAGGATTTAATTTGACAATAAAAAATATTTAGAATAATCCCTAATATTTTTCATCGAAAAATTGACTCCGTGCATATACTTACCACCCAAATTTGAAGAAAATATCATTACTAATAACAGATAAATTAATGTGGATTTATGAAAATTGGGACACACTGTATATTCAAATTTGTATTAAAATTTTTATTTTACCTCTCAAACCACCATCTTATTAAACTAAAAGCCATTATACTTGCAGACTTAGTTGTGTTGTAAATTCTGTATAGACATATATTGTAGTATGATGATGATACAGTACGATAGAAGGCGAGTATCCGCGGTGCGGGTCTTCAAGTAGGCTTTTAGGTTAGCATTTTTTCCCCACCCATTTGCATACTCTTCAGTATGTAGGTAAAAGAAAATCCAATAGTTAATTCCGCGCTTCGCCTGTGATTTGCAGTTTATTAATTTTTAAAGCGTTTAATTAGAAATGCGTGATGTTGCGGACTATAAATTATGAGCGGACTGGGCCAAATTCCGCGTCATCCAGTGACGTCCCAACATCGTCTACGTACAGGGCTTATTGTCAAATGTTTTCACGACAATTTTGGTGTATAACTTTTAAGAAGGCACCAAGTACAAGTATTATAAGTCGGGCTACATATTTAGTCAAAGTTCTACATATTTTTATAAATGCATTCCTTTTCACCTGAGAAGTACCCAGTATTAACACTAAAGGTTATGAAGAAATACAATAAAATAATTTCCTCCAAAATGTTGGTTACAAAGATTGTACATATTTGGAGGAAACCATTGTACAATTGTATAATTGTAAAAAAAATAAGGAAAAACATTGTATAATTTTTTACAAACGGATGTACTATACACGGGTACGAGGTCAACTCATGCTATAATTTTGGTAAACACTGTAGACATAGGCGTATTTGGCCACTCTGTTATTGCGTTATAGGTATATATTTTCTGTTTAAAGTCAAAACTTTTTCTCAAGTAACAAACTGTATATTTTCAAAATTCCGTTTGTCTATTTTGTTTTTGCCAGACTTCGATCGCTTTCTTTTTAAAATTGGAAATATAAATATTAACCGTATTGAGGCAATATGGTACTGATGGATAAAAAAATGTAGCAGTGAACGGAACTCTGTACCAAACGACCGGCATTGTGTCTGTTACTTTACTCTGCAAGAGCAATTATTGTGGTGCAATACCTCGATCAAAAATTCCAACGATAATGTGTGTAAACGAAATCAGTTTTTGTATTTCGCAACCTCCGATTATAAACAACAAATTCTATTACGGTTTTAAATTACATCTCGATTTTATAACAGGGAATTTAAACAATAAAGTAGAATCCAGTTTTGGACATTCAATATTTAAATGGAGATAAGGACGCGTATCGACAATGAATTACTGGCTGACTTAACTGTTAATTGAAATATTAGGTAAATTATGTATAATAAAGAAGCAACTGAAAATTCTGTTGACATTTAAATAAACTGCTCGTCCAAATTAGCGTAACACTTTTTAGATTAGCGCCACTTGCGTTCTATTCGAGTTAGAGACTTGCGGATTTTAATTTTCGGTAGCCTATAGGGTTGGCTTTAAAGCCTCGAAGTCGGTACGCTGTGACTTAAACGGTTCGCCGTCTACACCCCAAAAAGCAACCCCATGTCGAAATTTGAATTCGCAAGATTTTGACGGCAATTTCAGAGACCTACAGGATCGACTGAGAAGGACGCTGTCGGGTAAAAACTTCACCCAGGCGCACATTAAGACCTCCTCAATAAGTTATGTGTATTTGGTCGCTGTCCCATCTTTTCAACCCATTTCCAGACCACTCTAAACCACCCCCTTGCATTTACGCAAGGTTTTACGTGGTTTGACCTCTGTTGGGCGAATCCATTGGTCCTAATGCTGCCCAATAAATTAGTGTGGGGTGCTATAACTCACTTTCATCCTTTGATAACTCAAGCACCCCTTCAGGCCCCACCCACACCGACCCGCACTCACCCCCCTCTGGTTCTGCCCTTGTAGGAGGCTGCGTGGGATGTCGTTTTGTAGAATTCATGTCATGGCATTACTTGAAGTTGGGGGAACACACTGCGGATGGCCGATTGAGCGCCAGAAGTGATATTCCAACTCCAACAAACCCCCCTGAAAATTTACCGCTATAAGGGGGGTTGTGATGCGTGTCTTGACCTGCCACGCATCAAGACCTGCTTGTCTTGATGCGTGGGGTGGCTCAGAAAGATTTCTTGAGGATGCATGAACTCTTTTTGGCACACTCCGAGGCGTCCGTCTTCTTAAATTCCTTTTTTTTAGCCACCTCCAAAAAATTTTGGTCTGGATAAAAATTTCTGAAAGAGGACTCATTGGGTAGGCGAAACCCTCCCTTTGCACTGTGAATCAGCGGGACTGTGGAGAGCGACCAAATACACAAAACTTATCGAGGAAGTGTTAATGTGTGCCTTGTTGTTTACCCGACAGCATCCATTCAAATTTCACATGGGGCTGCTTTTTGGGGTGTGGACGTTTAAGTCACAACGTAGCGCCTTCGCAGCATTCAAACCCGCCCTGTAGGCTACCGAAAATTAAAAACCGCAAGTCTCTAACTCGAATAGAACGCAAATGGCGCTAATCTGAAAAGTGTTACGCTAATTTTGACGAGCAGTTTAATTTTGTGTCTAAAGTTTAACTTTGTATCCGCGTAGTTAGATTTTTAAAAGAACAGTTGTTGCCTAGACTGTCAAACTCAAAAGCTAAACTAACGTTTATAGTAAGTGGTTGAAGATAATATTTTTCGTTGTCATTTTCTAAAGACTTTTCAGTAATGAATAGAATACTGTAGAATTCTTAGAGTGGCTGATTGACTCGTCATTTTCATCATCGATGCCTGGATTTAATTAGTTTGATCTATGCAAGCGATTTGAAAGAATTTAATGGGGCGAATCAGTGTGTGTGAAGTTGGCACCCCCAAATTGGAATTTTGAGTCCAATTTAGGCTCATTATTTTGACCAAGTTGTGACCAGTTTTGACCAGTAAACAGTTTATTTTGACCACCTTCTGTTTAAAAATGCGGAGTGAAACTAAGTTTATGAGCAGAATTTTTTCAATTCGTACCTCCCAATTGGAATTTCGAGTCGATTTCGGGCTCATTATTTTGACCAAGTTTTGACCAGTTTTGACCAGTAAACAGTTTATTTTTGACTTAACTTCACATTTAAACTTCACACACCTGGCGAATCATATGAATATTTTTACCTTATTCATATGTATCAGAATTGTATTACATAACGAAATATTTTGTACCGACTAGTAGTTCGATTTTACAGTTTACCCAATATACTCGTAGCTACCAAATATTTCCAGCGGTAGCTGGAACAATTTCAAGGTTCTAATATGTTTTAATTATAGTTACAGTTGGTTAGGTATAAGTTACGTCAAAAGTACTTGACCTAGCTGTATTATTATTAGACATATTTTACACGGAGATAGTGACTTTCACGTTTAGTAGGTAGATATGTATGTATGTAGGTACCTGCTATTGCCATAAGACATGATGTAGTATCAACCGTTATGCTGAAAAATGTACAGTGAAACAGTAGAGGTTCAATTATTTGAGATAATTTACATATTGTAAGAAAATAGTTTTTCATAAAGTGGTTATAAAGTGAAATTATGCAATTCTTCAAATGAATGCAATCATTTAAGTATAATAAACCACAAGTTTGCTTAAAATATAGAAACAAGAGATATTACAGAAAGAGTTCAATACAGGTAGAATATTTCTTATTTTTATTGGTAGAAATTTTGAGGTTTTGTAGTATTCTCAGGGTTACACTGTCTCTTAAAAATTACTTGTCTACTCCGTTGGTTCAGACTATTTTGTTCTGCCTCAAATAAAAAGGTAGATGTACATTTGACATTTTAAGGGAACATGATATTTTTTGATTAAATGTGTTTGGACAGTAACAGACATTTTTGAGTTCAAAGGTTGAAAGATTTTCGCTATTGCAGGCTATCGCTAGAATTATTTATTGGGGATACCGAGGAAGGACAGGGATGAAAAAGTTTGTATAAAAAATGAGAAAGTCCAATGGCCGTTTTTTTTGCAGTTGGTTTAGTTTTTATTTGATTTTCTGCAATTCATTCAAGAATTTATTACTTCATTATTATTTATTAACAGTTTGTTGTTTGAATGTATGAAATGGTTAGTTAATTAAATAATAATTGCTTTAGAACACATTAAAACATTGCTATGGAAGCAATATGTTGGGTTCATGGTAATACGTTTTAATATTGTATTTTGTTTACAAATATGCATTTAAAAAAGTTTAACATTGTTCATCAAGGTAGGTCGGCATTTCTAATATTTGTAGATGAAAATATTTTTATATTTAAATATAATTTTTGATGTTTTTCAACAGGAGCACCACAAGAGATATATCTTTATAAATAATCTAGTGAATTTGCTTATGGTGTCTTCTAATCATAATATACTCAGTTGAAAGTGTAAATAGTTCGCTTATAATAAAAATTTCTTAACATATTTTCTAGTAGATTAAGATTACTTAAAGAAAATCACTTTGATCCTGCACACCCATGTCCACAAAAAATATAATGGATACAATTGCTATAGGTATACATTTAGTATTGGATTTAATTGCCTATTATTTACCATATATTATAAAGATTTTTTTATGCAGCACATATTACTTTTTTCTTAACACTCAATTTAGTCGCTACTTATGGTTAAAAAAACTACGTTCGAATGTACGGCGCCCTATTCAAAATTAATTATTTAGTGTTAGACGTCGATATCTTTCGTACTGTAAATGCCAACGTATTCCAATTTGTACCAGTCTGTATCCCCGGCCAGGCCTGCTCTTATTATAAATAGGTCGTGTCATCGTAATAGGAAATATTTTTTTGTCCTGCCTCAAAAGCGGACCAGTATCTACATCAGATAAAAAAATCGGGCGTGGAGCAAAGTATGCTTACATTCTCCTTGATTCGATGAACACGCAAGGACTTTTATTTTACTGAATACGGTCCTTTGACTACTTCCTATAGTGCACACGTTTTTGAGGGTGTATACACCCTGCCCCAAATTACTCATTAGTTGATTTAGGCTAGTACTGTTGACTGTCAATATATGTATATATATATTATAAATATATATATATATATATATTTTTTTTGCAAATTTATATTACATTAAGTAAGCAAAACCACTCCCAGTTCTTCTTATTTTTTGTTGTTTTACATTTTGTATGCTTAACTTTTAGGATACCTGCCTGTGTAAACGTTTTTAAAATCTAGTAGTCACTTTGCTACTTATTTATTTTATACTTGGTGAGTCTTTAGTACTTGTATTTGGTCGATAGAATAAGTATTTCATAAGAAATACTGTGTAATACGTGATGTTGTTTGCATGATTTTTTTGCCACTTTTTTTAAATGAGTGCCGAATCTACAGGGTGTTTATACTTCTGTGCGTAATTACCTCATTATAAATGGAACACCTTATATATTTACAAATTGGAAAAGAGTACACAATTTTGAGTCGAAACCTGGATTATAACTAAGCTTGTACAAAAGTAACTAATAGCCTTCCACACGTTTGCCATAGTTTATTATGAAAATACGAGGTGTGGCTATTAAATAACCGAACTGATTCTGCTACCAGCGCGCTGCGAACGTGTCGCGACAAGTTTGAACAGAAATGTCTCTGGTGATACTTTCTGCACCCAGCTCATAGGTCAGTGGGTCGCTCGGTTTGACTGTAGCAGTCGTTTGAATTAGTCAAAAACGTACGAAAACATTGGTAAATTAATCCGCGAAGATCGTCGTCTAAGTATCTGAAATAACAGGAATCGACAAAGAATGTGTTCGCCAGATTTTGCACGAATCGTTCAACATGCGCAATGTTTGCGCAAAAATGGTGTCAAAACTCCTCATTCCCGAGCAAGAGGAATCAAGAATGAACATTTGCGCTAACATTCTAAACAACATTGATACTGATCCAGGCTTGTTGGACTTTATTTGATTTCCCAAGGTCAAATCGGCGCTGAAGGGTACAATATTCGAAAGTGTGGAAGCGGTTAGAGCAAAAGCGACGTAAGTTCTGAACCAGCTGACAGAAGCGGACTTCCAGCACTACTTTCAACAATGGAAAAGTCGTCGGAACACCTCGTATATCATACTATTCAACATATTGCACATAGCAGATATTGTATATCAACTATCATTGGACTACTGCAATAAATACGAATTGTAAAATCGTATCCCCTATCAAATGCTACGCGAGTTGCCTATATGTTGCGTTGCCCTTATGTCAACTTTAACTAACCTTCATATACTTTTTTTGGGTAATAGGCTTCAATTTCATTTTTGGCATGGCATAATAACATAAGATGTTCCATTCTCTCCAATTAAAATAAATTTCAAAATGCTATACCAATTTATTTAACATTCTGTGAACAAAAAATCGAGATAACTGGTTTGCCTACTTCAAATAGAATACCCTGTACATTTTGAGTCCGCGTTATCTATCTTTCAGTTCTCTTTTTTCCATATGCATATCGTGCAGGTTGAGATTGGAGGTTACAAATTGTAGATATATTTTCAGTTTTCCTGGGTTTTTAAGGTTTTAAAAGTTACTATCGAACTTACAACGCATATAAACGGCAAACTTTAAAAATTTAAGTAACCACTGTTCATTAACGGTTTTGTTATTTTACTTTTTTTTGAAATTGCTTACCAGTCGATATTATGTTTCTTATTAGTGTGGAAATGAGCAAATGTTGTTCAAATAGTTTTTTTCTTAAAAAAAACACACATTTTTTGTGTGGGTCTAATTTAGAATGTAATGTGGATTTACAATGTGTTACAAGCTGCATTATAATCACGCTGATGGAGTTTAAAATTCTTGTTTAATATAGTTTACTAGACATATTTTGAAAAAAATATGGGCAGTTGAAACGTTGAAACCGCGTAAAATTTTTGAACGCAACTTTGAACTCCAACTTATTAGGTATATCTTTTATAAATGTGAGAGTGCACCTGTACCAGTAAACAAGGAAAAAAAACTTTTGGCACGCCTCTGACCCGCTTTCCTCAACAAATTGTCTACGCTGAGTACATCAGATAAAACAATGCGCGTATAAAATGAGATATATTGGTGTTGTAAATGCCGGTGGAATAAGCTTAACATTCTCTTTGTGATCAAAGAACTTTTAAATGTCACTCCCGCACATGACATCAGTTTTATGCCATACGGTATTTACGAAACGGGTTTCTAGACGTTTAAACTGTCAAGGTTGGTGTTTTGTGGGGCTTCTATTTTCTGCCCGTGATCAAATGTATTCAACAGGAAAAAGCAGTGCTGGAATTTCCTATACGTGGGGAGGCAGGTTTTTAGAGGACGGCAAATTTGGTAAGAAAAGAGATCAAAGCCTTTATTTAAAGGGGTAGGGGGGGGGGGGTAGAGAGGGTAGTCATCATTCTGAAATTCACCACTGGTAAAAATTATTTTTTTATATTTTATTATGAGATACGTCTGTCTGTCTATTCTAACCCTGTACTTAAGGGTTAACCCTCATAAAGGGTGTCCCAATGTGTACCTCGGGATTTAAAGTTAGCGCCAGTTTTCCATGGTTGGCCTGTTTTACTCGCAGCGCAGACTACCAGATCTACAGTTTTCAATCCTTTTCTCTTCCGCTTTTTCTTTGGTTTAAATTCCTTTTCTTTATATAATTGTTTCATATCGTATGTTAAATAGTTACTAATCTATTAATCTATTAGAGATAAATATTTAACAATACTATACACAAAAAATTTCTTTGTTTAATTTTGGATTTTTATTTTTTTTATTAAGTATTTTACTCATAAAATTCCAATAGTTCTTGCTACAAGTATATTAAAATGCAATGTTTCTGTTCAGATAATGTACTAACTGATGACACTTTCTTTAAAAAGTACTGTTACTATTAATTTGTTCATTCCTTACTTTCTTTTTTAGAGTTTCGGTATCATATCTGAAGGTTAATGTATAAAAAATGTTTAAGTAACTTAACAGGAACTTTAATATTCACTCTTTATCTAAACTGTCATGTGTGGTGAGTCAAACGCTTGTTAGTAGTGAAATTGTGATTCGGACATACCAAAACTATTTACAGTGGGATATAAGGTTTCATGTACCTAATGTTCCGATTTTTTTTATCAGATTGTTATCAAAATTCCTCCAGTTTAGAAGAGACACAATGTATGAGTACATTATATACTATATGGCACGTCATCTCTATCTCGTACAGAGAAAATCAAGTTGAAATAAGATAAATAGTATACATGAGTATATGTGGGTATATAATGTAAGATCAAGGAGCACTTTCGAAATATATTTAGAAAGCACTTCAAAAAGTAATACATGTTAATGCATGCTAATTGGTGTCACAAGTACAAGTATGTACATCTTTAATATGTAGGGATGAAATGTGTTCGGCTTAATTTTTTTATTTTGTACTGTTTGTAATTCTTTCTGTATTAGAGCCATAAGATTTTGTAAAAGTATTTTGAAGCATTCTAGGTCTAACCACAAGGAAGATTTAGGTTAATTAAAATATATTTTGTATGGTTTTCCGTTCTTGTAATTGCATTGGTTTTAGACAGACAAGATATTTCTACAGTGTGAAACAGCCAAATGGAATAAATTCAGTAGCTCCATTATTATGATTTTTTTTAGAAAATTCTGAGACACGTCAATTTATAATTCTAAAATGACATCTTGCGACGTAAAAATGTCATCCCTAAATTCAACCCCCTTCAGGTGACAGCTACAACCCCTAAATTTTCAAATTGGAAGTAGGGGCTTGTGATGATACTTCATTTGAAAGGTCTTTTCATTCTCTATTCAAAACTGCTACGGTTTTAAATTATGTTGCAGAAATTAACAAGAAAAAAGTTTCTCCAGCATAGGAAATTCGTTACATTAAAATAAAAAATAAATCATTAATAATACAGCAGATGTTCAAAATGCATGCCTCCATCATCTTAGCAGCATCCTAGACGTGAATAGAAATGTCTTCTAATGTTAGTTAACATCTGCGGGGTAATCGACCTAATTGCAAGTGTTATTCTTCTTAAGTCAGCTAAATCGTCGGGTCTGGTTTTGTAGACCATACTTTTTACATATCCCCATAGGAAGAAGTCTAACGGCGTGAGATCAGGTGATCGTGCAGGCCATTCTACAGAACCACGTCTTCCTATCCAGTGATTTGAAAAGATTGTGTGGAGATATTGCCGGACATTGACTTTGTAATGTCCTGGTGCATCATCCTGCTGGAACCATATTACATTACCTGGAAGTTGTGGGTTTCTTTCAGCTGGATTCGAGTTGCCATCGTCGGTACAACATAATTTTGGAGCAGCGCTAAATACATAAGTTTCTCCATTCAAATTTCCGTCAATGAAGAAGGGACCAATGATATTTTTTCCAATTATTCCTGCCCAAACATTAACTCTCTCAGGGTTTTTCGTGTGTAGTTCCCTCATCCAGTGAGGGTTTTCTCTAGTTTTTGTCGTTCGATTGTCAAGCAAAAAATTGTACATATTTATTAGTAAGTTTTTATCTCATAGTAGGGAATGTTGGCAATTACAGACACATTTATTATTTGTTATTATTAACATTTCAGAACCTAAATTTGACAAATAGTGTTACTTATAAAAGTTTTATTTTAATGTAACGAATTTCCTACGCTGGAGAAACTTATCTTTTTTTCTTCTTAACGTCTGCAACAAAATTTAAAACCATAGCAGTTTTGAATAGAGAGTGAAATGACCTTTCAAATGAAGTATCACAAGCCCCTACTTCCAATTTGAAAATTTAGGGGTTGTAGCTGTCACCTGAAGGGGGGTTGAATTTAGGGGATGAGATCGAGATGAGATTGCGACGAGATTTACGTCGCAAGATGTCATTTTATAATTAGAAATTCACGTGTCTAGGATTTTCTAAAAAAATGCATAATAATGGAGCACGAATTTATTCATTTGGCTGTTCTACACTGTATATTGTCACTTCATCTGAGTCATCATACACCAACTTTTGAAGGAAGACTTTTTTTGCTTCTGATAGGATTATAGTTGATAGTTTATACGAATATATTATATTAAATGCTTTTCAAGTTCTTGGACTCATATTAAAGGGAAATCTTCAGAGTATCTACAACCACTGAGTTATTTAAAAAAATCTACCACACTTATTAATTTCCGTAAAAATTGAAATGGAATGGTATATTTATGTAATATTAATGAAATGGCGAGTTCTAGAGGGATATTAATCAGTTATTTTTTTTGAGATGTGTAGCTCGAGGGCTTTTTTTGTATTCTTATGAAATTTTTGGTTCAGCTTTTCAAGGTTAGAAAAAAATTTTCAAAAGTGGCTCATTTGGTCAGATAAAGAATTCCTTTTACTGTAAGTCCAAGAACTTGAAAAGGATATAATTTTGAGAGGATTTTGATATTTTCAGGTTTATTAACATTTTTAAATCTCTTGGGTACTACTTTTTTATTATTATTTTATATTTAAATTTTTTGTAAGATTAAGTTAAATAACTATTATAATCATTTGTCCTTTTGTAGATTAGCGAATTTCTAGTCGATCTAAATAGGGTTATACATACATATGTATATAACGTGAATGTACAAATAATATGGAACGAATAAAAATGTAAAAAGAGATCTGTGTCTGTGAAAGTTGTAGAATTATACACATAAATGTTTAATACGTTCTTGGGATAGTTTTCATCTTCTTGGTCTATATATCTTACGAGGTGAAAATTATGTTTGCCGACTATGACATATGTACGTTTTATTTCCTTTCCTTCTAAGTATCCTATATAAGTATTTAGTTAATAAATTACATTCGTTGTGCTTTCAAATACTACTATTTTGTTATTTTTTTAATCTTCAAATAGTAATATTATCATTACCATTTTATTAACATTTATCATAGTTCACACAATAGTTTTTTCCGAATGTATGTTTTTTATATCTAGAAAGCGTATTTAAGAAAATCTACGAAATCATTTATAATACTGTCTTAGGTCTATAACACTGTATGTTAGGTTTACTTAGGTCTATAACACTTAGGTCTATAACACTGTTCTGCGTTTTGATTTTTTTTGTTGCTCACTTCTATTTTTTTTTGGATTTTTTGCGTCTGCTGTAATGTGTTGAATTCAAATATGAGCTCGGTTTTTACCTATCACCCATAAGTTTTTAGAGAAGGAAAGAAGAACATAAAATATGAGAAACCCAAACCATAAGCAATCTAGTGAGTTTTCGAAGATTTAAAAAAACAAAATATACTTTAATTAATCTTGGGAAACAAAAATGTTCCTATAAAATTAAAATTAAAATGGCCATAACTTTTTGAAAAAAAAAAAAATTGTAACAAATCGAAAAACTTCGCCTTATATAAGTTTGAAAATTTTTTCGCAAAGTTTGCTGACGGTTTTTTCACTATATATCCTTTCTGTAAGAGGTGTACCTATAGTCATCACCTAAAAAAATGAAGTGGGTCCCATGCGTCGTTTTCAAGACATGGCTAACTTGAAATATCACCAACCGCCACTATGTAGAGGAGGTAAATACATATTCTGCTCCTCTTCTAAGGTCCTCTTCATCGAGGACGTTTTTCAGACCGTTTTTCAAATTTTGCTACGTGATACGACAATTTACAGGTCAGTGTAAGGGCTGCATAGGTAGAAATTATCGAAATAATAAATTAGTTGGGCTGGGAAGATTTTCATGCAGAACAATGTAAAATTACTGTTTTTTTAGTTACTGTTTTTTTTTATTAACTAACCTAAGTAACTGTTACTGAGGTTGGTTAACACTGCATTTATTGTTATATTATTATAATTCTGCGTTGAGGTATCAATAACATGCACTTGCCTGTAATATTTTTTTATCATATTTTATTTATCTAAAACATCATCTTAAATGTTGAATTTGTGCCAATCAACTTCGACGCTAATTTAACCGATGATCCCTGCTTTACTTCCAGTAATCTAACAGTATATTAAAACCAACCTACTTACCTCGATGTGTCTGGCTGTTGAACAAGGTAAAAATGATTGACATCCAGAGCGTACGGTTAATCTATTTTAGGCTCGTTAACAAATTTAAAAAATCAATCACCTCCTTTAAATTAGTAATTAGGTACCTGTTTAATTCTTTAATATGGTTCTTGTGTATTGTGTGTAATATGGTGTATAATATAGTATTGTGTGTAATATGGTATTTATATCTTATTTGGCATACAGTTATACGGGGTGGCACAGATTCATGGTAATTATACACGCTTTTCTTTTTATTTTTTAAGGTTTCATTGTCATTTTGTCAGAAGGGCGCTAATCTAAAAATTGTTACGCTAATTTTAATTTTAATTTATATCCACTATTTTGGGTTACATGTTTCAGAAATACCTTATATAATTTTACAATCTTAGTTTCCTTTCATTTTTTAATTTCAGTTTTACTTTTTACGCCAAAATTACAAGAAAAATACCTTAATATGAATACAAAAGAACACTTGTCATCCTAAAGTGGGAAAAATAAAATACCTTTAGGACAAATAGGTACCAATTTTCCTTTGAAAGTTTTCATTTACCCGCAGATTTGTTTAAAAAAAGTCCAAACGCAGTTAAGTTACCATATTATATTAAGAATTATATTATCTACGAATTTATTTATCCAGATAAAAATACCAACTTCGAAAATGAGGTTGTCGACCACAATACCAACAACCAGAAAAAAATAGTCCAATGCCAAGCGGAAGTAATTACTCTCTTGTGTATCCCGTTCTTTACACGCGGGTACATTTTGAGTTTCTGTTTATAAACAAAAGTAAAAAACGCTAACTGGCTCGTCTGGTGTAAATGGACACCGTCTGTAATAATCGCAATTTCACTTGTCTCACCCCAATGGGCAGACCAGAATTTAATTTTCGAGATGTAAATATTTTTATTTTCTTCTAATACTTTCACTCCTTAATTGTTGTCTAATAGTATTGCTAACACTTGTAATGGATAATTGCGGACTTTCAATGGACGTTCGACACCACCATTTCTAGTGTCATAGTCAGTTCGAACTTTCTTCACGCAATCTTTCATGCAAATATTGTAGACAAGTGCAAAGAGCATCGTTTCTTCTGAAAGTATACTGCGATACACACGGTGTTTCCTACGTAGTTTGAAGAACTGAATGGAATACTTCCTCCCGTGATTCCATAAGGAAAAGGTGATATAAAGTTTTCCCCTACATGGCCTAATTTTTGAGATACAGAACGTTAAAGTCTTATTCTTTTTTTTAGGTGTTCTTCGAGAATGTCTGGAGTAATATATTTTCTTTTTAAATCTGTGACCCTTACCCACCGTGATATAAGGCTTATAAGCTAAAGATTTTTTTCCAAACTTAGTTAATACATAAAAAGGCTCAAAAAGTGCCATAATTGTTAAAAATATTAGGAATAAACCGATATTGGTTCGTAACTGACTAATGTATAGGACAGGTTAAAAATATTATATGCATAATTTCTGAGGCGTCATTTAAATGTCAAATATGGAATACTGTACTCTCTGAAATCTCATGTAGGTATCTCATTTAAAAATCCAAATTTGTTTGTTACAATCCTGGTGATATAATAAATAAATCAAATGCCATTTAATATTTTATACAAGCGTATGATGATGACAATCTGAAAACTTAAAAATTATAAAGATGAAAAAATAATAAAATAAAATGATCAAATGTCTTGTTTTTTGTAACCATTTTTGCGCAGACTTTACTCATCCCCAATTCGTTAGTCAAAATCTGATGAATAGTGGTGTAATTCAAATTTAACTCTTCCTAGATCATTTTTGTCGTTAACCGACGATCTGAACGCACAAGTTTCCGTATTCTATCGACATTTCCATCGGTTCTTGAAGATGAAGGCCCTTCCGCTGCGTGGTTCATCTTCAATCGACTCTCTTCCTTCTGAGAATACCTTAAACCACTGAAAAACCCGGGCTATTGAAAAAAATACTGTCTTCGTAGGAAAGTTTTTGCAAAAGTATCCGTTGCGCTGTGTCCAAGTCTGAAGCAAAATCTGATAGTACAGCGTTGTTCAAAATGCCATTTATTTTTAAAACGCACTAGAAACCGGTTTACGAAAACAGTCACAAAGATCAAACAAATGACTCTAACAAGTTCAAACTTGTAGTGAAGGTGTATTAAATGTTAAGATCGGCCGCTACATTGCCAGTCTCATTACTTTATTTACACATCTCGTACATTTGTAGTTTTGAACTGTATCAGTACAATATAAAGCTTAATTACGGCTTAAACGCAAGTAATAATATCGAAGACTGGTAGTAAACGATCTTGACCGAACGCCTTTATACTTTTTTTTGCCGTAATGCCGTAATACCTCATCTCGTACATCTTTTTATAAAATGTGATTACATTCACAAAAAGATCGACTTCAACATCAGGCATTGTCCGTTATTACTTCCTCGTATAAAACGACCATTTTGACGCGAGGAAGAAATTTTATTACACCTTATTATGCAACGGTAATTTATTATTTATACCCGTAGTATTACGCGTAAAGTATTTATTGCAAATCTTACTCGTAGGTTTTATATTTATTTATTCAAATATAAGGTATAGTCCATAACATCGAAGGAAGAAACAGAAAAAATCGTTTAAACTAGCTGAAACTGTGAAAATAGCCCTTGTAACAGGTGCACTTTGAAACAGGACCGTATTTATACTTTGTTTGACCCAAAATAGCGTCGCTGGATATTAGGTTAATGATCTTCTCACGGTTTTATCATTGTTTTAATTTTATTGTAAACGATATGAAAAAGTATATGATACTAATTCAGTAATAATTAAAAGTATACACTTAGTTACAACACTACACACCTGCATAACACACACACAAAGGGCGAATTGATTAATGTGTAAACTCCCATCTTGTTTTCTCAAACCACCTGCTGTTCTGGGTGCAGAAAATGGTAGGCCCTACATTCTATCTAGATTGGGCGTGATGGGGCAAATAAAAAAATATATAAAGTGTAGCATACCCGATGTATAGAGCGAGTTTTGCTTAATATGTCTCTCGTATTGAACGAAAATGAGTCAGGTACCTTAGCAATGAATCGTTTATACATTCGTAATATTATTTTGTAGATGGTTATAATTATTTTGACTATTTGTACTTTTTAATCTCAAGTAGTTAACTATAATCCCCCAGTATAACATTAGTTAATTATAATTCCCCACTTTTACCCGGTAGTTAACATCGTACGAGTAATAGTTAACACAGTATTTTTGTATTTCTTATCTCGATGTCGTGGACTATGAGAACAACAGTGAACGGACGAATGAAAGAAAATATTTGAAAAAAAAAACGCGCAGTTTCAAAATACCGCCTCGGGCATTGAGTTCCTGAAATTTTATTACAAAATTTCGCGGGTCATTACCTACAAAATGCGTAAACTTAAAAAAAGTATCTACTGAAATTTAAACGTGTTTTTTTACTAGACGAATCGTAGTATTAGGTATTCTTTCTTTGCGATTGTCTGGAAACGTGCTTATAGAAAAATGATATTGGTTTACTTTTTCATAAAAATATTTTTGCTTTGAGGTCTCTCATGTGCGACGTTTCATGAAATAGTTAACCTTGACGCGTACATTATTGTTTCCATTCGATAGGTGACAAATAAAATGGGCAGGAAAGATAAGCGTATACAATGCACGATAGACCGCCGATTGATTGTGTACATATACTTTTTTCATTAATCATTGATAATCGTTCACAGCGCTTAAAGTCTTGCTCAATAATATTTCAGTCTCGAGTAATATATTTCGAAATTTGTTAGTAGGTTTGTTTATTTATGGTGTAATGTATTCGCAAATTATATACATATGCAGACTGCCCCAGGCCACTAGGAGTAACCTTGCATATTTATGCTGTATTTTTATGTCAAAATAGGGTGAATTTACCTACGTACAATTCGGGTTACGCCTTATCGTAAGACCACTGTGCAATGTTGCCGGCGTACAACGAGCTGTGGTTGGCACCACCCATTGGTTAACTCCTTTCTCTCATACAACTAAACCTTTCAACTGTTCTTACTAAACCTTTCAACTTTTCTTATTAAACCTTTTAACTGTCAACAAATGATACATTTGTCTTGTCCTTTATGGTAATCATATATAAGTTTGACGGGATTAAGGTAGTAAGGTAGCAGGGTAGTTTGAAGGGATGTTTGGGGGGATGTAGCTGCAGGTGTTCTCACCGCCCATTGGTTAACTCCTTTCTCTCATACAACTAAACCTTTCAACTGTCAACAAATGATACATTTGCCTTGTCCTTTGTGATAATCATATGGAAGTTTGAAGGGATGTAAGGTAGCAAGGTAGCAAGGTAGTTTAAAGGGATGTTTGAAGGGATGGACAACGCCCCCGGGTTTTCCCCCCCCCCCTTTGTTCCCCCCTCCCCCCCCAAACCAAAAAACCCTTCCAACTTTTCACACTAACCTTTCAAGCTGTCGGAAGAAAAATGCGGACAGTGTTCTCACCACCCAAAAAAATATTTTAAAAAACCAAACCTGTTAACCCCCCCCCCCAAAAAAAAAAAAAAAAAAAAAAAAACCAACCCACTAATTTTTTGTTGGGCACTTCACTTGCTCCTCATACGACGGGGGGGCCGCCCCTATCCTTCCCCCGGATCAGTGTTGGTTTGATAGACCTTTCAACTGTTCACACTAAACTTGGTGAGATCCCCCCCTTAAAATAAACCCTCACCCCCAAATACATCTACCGGAAAAACTGTCAACAAATGATACATTTGCCTTGTCTTTTGTGAAGTAATATGGAAGTTTGAAGGGACGTGAGTATTCGACATCACACAAGTACCATCTATCGTGTATAGTGCACGAATTAGATAGCATTAGTTTGTTTCTACATTATTAGTTTATCGTTTGTTGTTTGATAAAATGTACACCTTTAAACAGATATTCGATATCGAATGTACACAGATACTTTGGAAATCCTCTAATGTAAATTATTTGTGACAACGATTTTTTAAATGCTATAAAAATTGTATCCTGAACGCTGCAATATTCAGATAAAATATATTTCCAGTTTTCAAACATTGTTTTAAAATTTTACGTTATACAGTGTGGAATAAGAATTTCCTTTAGGCCATAATACAACCAAATTACACCGAAATATGGCGACAACGCCTCTAGTTTAGCAACATGTAAAATATGGTTCACACGTTTCTGATTTGGCGACTATACCATGTGGTAGGCTACCTCAATTGGCAAAATCTAAAAGTTGGGTAAGTGGATATTATTAAACGAAGCCGATCGCCAGCGTCGGAGTAACATTTGCACACAACTTCTCTCCCGCAGTTGTCGTTTTGACGGGTTGAACAATCTTGTTACCGGGGATGAAAAGTGGGTGCTTTATGTAAATCACAGCCGTAAACGCCAGTGGGTAGACGCAGATGCTCCAGCACAATCAGTACCTAAACCTTACGTCCACCCGAGAAAGGTGATGTCCACAGTTTGGTGGGGCCTTCGCGGCGTGTATCACTGGGAACTCTTGGAGGACAACAACACCGTCACCTGCAGTTAGGTTTTGAAGTTCTGCCCCATCCACCATATTCACCAGACCTTTCCCTCAGTCAACATTTAATAAATAAATCATTTGACGATCGTCACCATCTACAAATAGTCATTCACAAATTTTTCGCTTCACAACCGCGTGAGTTCTGGGAAGCTGGTATCCGCAGTCTGTCTATTCCTCGACTACAGGTTATAGAGTCAGATGGCGTTTACACTCTAAAGTAAATTCCTTCTGTTTATAATATAAATATTTGAACGTACGAGTATTAGCAGGGTAAGGCAAAAGCAAATGCTTTTGACTCAATCGCAGGCATACTGAATTTATCCCATAAGTAGTTTTCGCACCGTATGCAATTCTAGACAATTTTTTTTTAGAATTTTGAATGAAGTTATGTTTTTCTATGGAAAAAAAATGATGAAAACTATTGTATATTAATAGCTCTATGGAAAATAATACCTTGTATCAAGTATATATTGTTATAACAAAAAAAGATCTAACATACCTACTGCGTTTATTTTTGGATACGAAGGATTTGCAATAAAAAAAAACAAAAAAAAAAACAACTTTTTAAATGCAAGGTTATTAAATTCATAGTACTGCTAGTCTAGCAAGTTCAAGTTCTCATTTAACCGAGAATTAGTGCTTGAATTTAATTGCATAGCCTGACAAATACCCGTTTTATCTATCCATATATTATATTATTAGTATGTATATTTAATGTTTACGACTACGAGCTGTAAAAATATTCAGGTATATAATCTACTTCTAGGCATCGTAAACATTTTAGATAGAAGTGAATGCAGGTATGTCTGTAAAAGTGCAATGCGTGCGTATAAAAAAAGGAAACTTCTCGGAATTTTATCCGTCTCTATTATATTTATTACCTGTTTATCAAATGTGCATATATCATACCGTACGGTAAATAATTCGAATTGTTTAATAATTTTATTTACTTTCATTAACCTTCGCGACTAAATACCGTAAAAAATTGTAATTATTATACCAATTAGTCTGTGTTAGAGAACGTTTTTCAGGCGCTCTTGCGAGAAACACGTGTTTCTGCTTAGGCATTAATAAAGTGTAAGCAGATATTTTTATTTTACGTTAATAATAAGTCACGCCATATTTGCTTTGCCGTCGTTTCATAAATAATTGTTTGTACAATGTTCACATAATTTATTTTTTATTTATCTGAATCCGCAGATAGTGGAAGAAAAAAGATTTGTCAAGGTATGGTTAAAGGGTTTGATGTTTCCACTAATATAACAAGTATAAGGAGTTTCGGTATTCGGTCATTAATTCTATATATAGACATCAAAAAAAAAAACGTCATCAATTCTGGCTATGAACGAGAGTGATGGAAATAGCGGTCATGTCTAAGCTTAGGAAAGTAAAAATTTTACAGGGTTTCGATTTAAAAATAAATATATTTGGTATATTTATGACATTCTATATCCAATTATTTATTTTGATAAGCTTCAAGATATAATTCAAGAAATAATGTGTTTGATATTGACACAAAAAATTGTTTTCTGTTTTGTATAAAGCATCAAAATATAAATAAAAACACGTTTTTAACACAGTTTCACTGACCCTATGCTTTCTGTCTATTAAATGGATGTGTAAGTAACGTATGTGCAACAAAAGCTCTGGTCAAGACTATTAAATAAATTATATCCACTATTCTATTCAAACTAAAAGTGAAATATTAAGTTTCAGGATTTTTTCTCCTAGGTGCCTGAACCTAATAAACGAAATTAAACTATTTCACCACATTTTCTAGCGCTTGTTTATTTTTTTCCATAATCGCTGGTGTCTTGACAACCGTAAAATTGCTGTAGTTCCTGAGTTAGTTTCGGTAATCATCCCGTAACATTTGATTTGGATCCCACGCTCCGTAATAATAGGAATCCCACGGACTGGCATTGATTATGTCGTTAACTTTTGAAAAATATTGGGAAATATTTTCGTTTCTTTATGTAAAAGTTTTTTATACATATACAGTGGACGCCGCTTATAAGACTCACTTTGGGACCAGCAAATAGTGAGTCTTATAACCGGATGAACCTTATAAGCGAAGGGGGAAAAACAACATTTTAGAATGTATATAATACACAAACTTTATTTTACCTGTGAATAAACATAATACAACACAATAGCGTGTTATTTACTTATAAAAAAAGGTAACTCTTCAAATACATACGTACAAACAAACATAATCAGTTCAAAGTTTAAGATGGTTTAAAGAAATTTATTATTTTTGTTTGTTTTTTGTTACTTTCCATCATTTCAGTTATGTATTTTTCATAAACTGAGTCTTATATCCGAAGTGGTGAGTCTCTTAACCGAGTTTTTTTCAATGTATTCGGATACGTCCGGACTGTTTCTGGCGATTTTGAGTCTTATAGGCGACTGAACCTTATATCCGTGAGTCTTATAAGCGGCGTCCACTGTATTTTGCTCTTTATGATGGATAATGATATAAAAAAAAAATTAAACTAAGTTAAAAAAGGTTAAACAATGACTACTTAACAAATACATAAACAGTCAAATTAATTTATTTGGATAATAAATGTTTGAATATTATCTCATTTTGCTGATATTTTGTTATATTTGTTATACTATATTATATAAAAATTAAATTATTGTGAAGTGTGAATTTTGTGAACAACTTCGTAAAGTTTTTTTTTTATTGTATCTCCTCAGTTTACAACAATACATTCTTGACTCAGTCTCGGTTTTGTTATAACCAAAATATAAAAAACATAGTAAATTATAGGCACTTGTTAACTATTTAAGCCACATGGCAACAAATTGCTTTCTTATTCCTTCAGCACATTTTTTAAATTGGAATTTGTAACTTTGTTGACACCTGACGGGGTAAATCCTGTAATTTTCATCAACACGAATAGATTTGTATGCGAGAAATTCCCTCTTAATTTAATTCATATATTATTATGTCCTGTACTGACAGTTTTATCTCCAGAATCCTCAACTTTCTAAAATTCAATGAACAAAACGCAATTTCATTCAACATTGTCTCAAAATTTTTATATCAACGTAATTGTACATTGTGTAAAGTTAATTAACGTTTCATTTAGCTTACTAGCATCTTCACTAACATGAACAATTATGTTTTTTTTCATACTGTATACGTATAATTAAGATGTTAGATCATCAAACATCCTGCGAGACTTTCACGTTTACCCTCAGAAATCTTTCACGGAAAGCCCTGTGCGCTTCGTACGAGTTTTATGTGTTTTGATTTGTATGCAATTGATGATATAATTGATTGTATTACCTCAAATGTAGTTACCATATATTTATACTATAGAGACATCCAAAAAAAAAAACGTCATCAACTCTGGCTATGAACGAGAGAGATGGAAATAGCGGTCATGTCTAAGCGTTTCGGTTATGTCAAACTTTTGACAAGTGACTATCACAATTTGTAAAATAAACAATGGCTGTCATATGATGTGGCAGTCTTGACAAGTAAATAAGGTTATAAATTCGATTAAGAATAGAAATACGTCTTTTTTTTCTCGGCCAACTTTGATGACGTTTTTTTTGATGTCTCCATACTAATCAATAAAAGAAAATATAAGCTGCTGAACTACCAGTAATTAGAATTTAAAAAATCTTACCTAATATTTTTAAATAAAATCGACTTCATTTTCTCTGTGTATAGCATCTACTGTACTCTTTTAAGTTTTTTCAATTTATTTACTCTATTCAGTTCGTGTCTTAGAGTTAGAACAACTCAAGTATATGTTAGTGCAGTTCAATATGCAATGTTCAGCTTTAACTTGACGTCTCACAACCACACGGATAATTAGGCCTTTATTCAATTTCGTGGTATTTGAGATATACTAATGCTTTTTTTAATATACTATATAAGTACCTACTTCCATCGGATTTCACTATTAATATACCATTAATAACCGAAAATTATTGGGCTATGATCACCTACTAAAAGCAAAAGAATACATCTGGACAATTCACTGGCTATCAAAAAAAGCAAATCAACATGCATTTGATCTTCGACTTGCTCATTCTTGCTTTTTTGGGTCTTGAAGGGCTTGAAGTGGGCCATTCTATGGTTTGGCGCTTGGTTTCCGGATCGTACTTAAACACCCAAGTTTCATCATAAGTAATGACACGTTCCATAAAATGGAGATTATTTTCAATCGATTCCAAAAAGTCAAGACACCTTTCTCTCCTGATGTATTTTTGTTCCTGTGAAAGGTTTTTTGGAACCATTTTTGCGCAGATTTTTCTCATTCCCAGTTCGTTAGTCAAAATCTGAATGAACAGTGGTGTGATTCAAATTTAACTCTTCCCCGATCATCCTTGTCGTCAAGCGACGATCCGAACGCACAAGATCCCGTATTCTATCGACACTTTCATCAGTACTTGAAGATGAAGGCCTTCCCCCCCTTTTTTTCCCCTCCTCCCCCCCCCCCCCGCCGGGGGGGGCCCCGGGGGGGCGGGGGGGGGGGGGGGGCGCGGGCGCCGGGGGGGGGGGGGGGGGGGGGGGGCGCCCCCCCGCCCCCCCCCCGGAGGGGGGGGGGCCGGGGGGCGCGCCCCGGCGTGTTTTCCCCCCCCCCCTTTCCGGGGGGACGGGGGGGGGGGGGGGGGGGGGGGGGGGCGAGGAGGGGGGGCGGGCGGCGGCCGCAGGCCCCCCCCCCCCCCCCCCGCCCCCGGCCCCGGGGGGGGGGGGGGGGGGGGGCGGGGGCGGGCCCCTTTTTTTATTTCACACCCCCCGTAAACTAGTACATGTGGTGGTCCCAACAAAATGACTCCAGTAATACACAACCGCTGCATGGTTCATCTGGAAAATGTTTGTTAATGAAATACAAACTGTAGTATAAATTTAATTATAATATACTTAACTCAGCATGTACGCAATGCTTTATTTGATGTGCATTATTTATGACGTATGAAATCTTAAAACTTTCACATATTTGAAATTAATTTGAAGCACTTGCCAAGATAAAAACCACAATTACTTGATTTTCTGTAACGCTATATTAAGCACCTAGATGTATATATGTATAAAATTCAAATAATATGAATGCAGAAGATTAGCAGGCTGTGGTCACGATGACTTGTCGTGTATCACGCAATTCCAGATCTAACGTATGTAATTAGTAATGGTCTGGAGAACCAATTATTTCAGTTTCTGTCCCGTAAAAACTCCAGGATAAGATTTCTGTTTATAGTTTTTGTGTGAAGAACGATTTATAGTGACAGCGGTTTTAAATTTTGCACCCATTACTTCTGAATAATATTTTCCTGATAACATACCTTAGCAAATAATGGAATTGTTGAATTGATGTAACAATCAATTTTTAACAAAAACTATTAAAAAACGCAATTTTTTAAGATTCTTTTTTTTAAATCGCAATTTCAGCTATGTTATCGTCCTTTATACTACTCAAAAATAAACACAAACGTGCACTCGAGACATGTACTTGAAGGAAATGCAATGAGAACAATTTAATTTTCTCATTTTTTGAGGTTAAAATAACTAGATATGGGAAAATTCAAAGGGGTGATATTTCTCGTTTGCGAGATCATTGACGCAAAAGAATTTTGAAAACTTATTAGTACTTTAGGGGTTTTTGGGGTCGCTGATCACGACTCTGATGTTAGAATTTCAAAATTCAAGATGGGGGATCCAATATGGCCACCATCCCGAATCAAATTTCAAATTTTTCGATTATTTTGCCTCAAACTTTGTAAACTAGGGGTTTTCGGGGTCGCTAATCACTATCCCGATGTCAGAATTTCAAAACTCAGGATTTCGAAATTTGCTTCAAAATGGCCGCCATGTCATATCTACCATCCTGAATTTTGAAATTCTGACATCGGGATCATATTAGCGACCCCGAAAACCCCCAGTTTACAAATTTTGAGGCAAAATAATCAAAAAATTTGAAATTTGATTCGGGATGGTGAGCATATTGGATGCGCCATCTTGAATTTTGAAATTCTGACATCAGGGTCATGATCAGCGACCCCAAAAACCCTTGAAGTACTAATAATTTTTCAAAATTCTTCTTTGCGTCAATGATCCTGCAACTGGTAAAAAACGAGAAATATCACCCTTTGAATTTTGCCATATCTAGTTATTTTAACCTCAAAAATGAGAAAACTAAATTGTTCTCATTGCGTTTCCTTCAAGTACACGTCTGGAATGCACGTTTGTATTTGTTTTTGAGTAGTATAAAGGACGATAACATAGCTGAAATTGCGATTAAAAGAAAAAGAATCTTGAAAAAATCGCGTTTTTTAATAGTTTTTGTTAAAAATTGAATGTTACATCAATTTTTTTGATGTATCAAATTTTAACGATTCCATTCGAAAGAGCGACCTCAAAAACATGGGAATACATGGTTTTTATTATTTTTCCTTTATTTTTACTATCAGTAATATGAGCCTCTAAGTTCATATCTGTTGACAGTGCACTTGGGCGTTAAAAGGGTTTAGTCATCTCCTGATGACGTCAACATGGTTAGCAAACGCGCGCGTTGGCTGCAAAAAAAAATACTCGAGTGTAAGGAAGACAGAAAAAATAGATTTGCCTACATTCCGTTGAAATAACCTTTATTTAATAAACAATTTTCTCATTGTGTATCAGTAATTATCAAATGAACGCCTACCTGGTAATTGTTTATACTTTTCCACAGATAATAACATTGTTTTGTACAACAATAGTGTATAATTATGTAAAGTTTGCCGAATTTTGTAATCTATCATTACGAAGGCGCAAATTCCGTGAGAATGGGACTGCGTAGGATGCTAGGAACATGCGGTAAATGTTTGCTTGCCTCGAAAACCGCTGTGTTAATACTCCGGTAACAAATATTAAGTGCCCACATATTTACGATGTTTATTACTCTAGCAAGTTCATTACAATAAAAAACAGTTATTTCTAATTTTAGGCTGACGCGCATACCAGAAAATAATAGAGCTTAATTTTGAACAATGGCAAAATGGTGGGCTTTTAATTCTGACGTACCAAATCGGTGGAAAGTAGGTTTCTTGTCATTACAATTATTTTAAAAGTAGGCGCAATATGTGCCTTAAAATAGTGCGGCGAAAAAATATAAATTTGCAGTACCATAGAAGTCATATTGTAGATGACACTTGTTTTAAAATAATGTTTGGTTTTAAAGGCAAAAAGTAACTGTCACAAGTGTAAGCAAAAAAAGTACAAAACACTCAAAATGATTGACTTATTAACAGGGTGTATCTCACAAGTCTTCTGGAATTTGGTTTATGGTAAAAACTAATTCAATAGGTCCACATATACAATTATAATTCAGTATTGTTTCCTTCAAAATAACTTTCTTGGGAAGCCACACAGCGCCAAGCCTAATTAATTTATTGCAATAATTAGATTATAAGAATGCATTGCTCGCTTACACTTAAATTTATGTTTAAACTAATTCGGACTTTCATGGTTAATGCCAAATCCGTTTTGCGAAAGACTTTTATAAAGTGAAAAGTTAACGAACGGAATCCGAAATTCACGAGATATTTTAACCTTAATATCTGTATACAGTGTGGCCCTGTTAAATTCTGGACTCTCTTCGATTTTTTTTAAATGTAGGAAAGGTGTCAAAAACAGTACCATAGAACAAAGTGATACGCTTTACTTACAAAAACCAAAACATACTGTATATTTTTATTATACGAGGCGTGTAAATTAAATATTGAGACTGTTTTTTTTTTTAATTTTTTTTTTTTAATAGAATAGAAAGGTTTTCAAGAACCTTTCTGTAAAAGTGTTGATTTACTGTTTGACCTGGAGGCACAAACTCTTTGTGGAAAATTCCTTGGCTATCAAAAAAAGGCTGGCATCTTCAAGGTTCATCTTCAATCGACTCTCTTCCTTCTGAGAATGCCTTAAACCATCGAAAACCCTGGACCCTTGGAAAAACAGTTTCCGTAGGCGTGTTGAAGTTTTCCAAAAGTATCCGCTGTGTCCAAGTCTGAAGCAAAACCTGATAGCACACCGTTACTTAAAATAAATGTCACTCATTTTTAAACCGCACTAGAAAAAAAAAAACAGTTTACGAAAACACTCACAAAGAACAAACAAATGACATAATAATTTCAAACTTGTACTGAAGGTGCATTACATGTTAACACCGCCATTCCAAGCCCGTCTCCACAGTGTTGCTAAATCGGGCGCTACGTTGCCAGTCTCATTACTTAATTTACACACCTCGTTTATCATAACTAACACTCAGCTGTAAAACGTTAAATTGCGTACCAATTTTAATGTCTGTGTATTATGTAAACTTACTGGATTTGTTAGATTCATCTCTCGATTTGTCAGAGGTGAAAAAAGATTTTCCAATTATTCAATATGGATTTTGATTGGAAAGTACAGTGCTTGCAGACTCCATTGGTAGTTTTGCGAAAAAAAAATATCATGGTGTTTACTCTGCGAAAAATAGCGTTTTCATCACTTTTAGGTTTAGGATATCTTAAAAATATGACGTAATAAAGAAATTCTGAAGTCAAATTCGGCGTCAGCGCGAAAAAATATGTTTGAAATGATATCAAATATCTTTGCATTTATGTGTAATCATTTAATTCATTTGAAAGTTTCTTAAATTCTTATAATTTTTGAACTACAATATTGATTTTTGTAATTTATTATGAGTTTTTTTTTTTTAAATAATTGTATAACTTTATTTATAGGATCATGGAAGCATCTTATGCAAATATGAGTATCTTCTTCGATAATTCTTAAATTTACTATTCAAATATAGACGTTTTTGAAATATGAAAATGCTAATATTTTCTAATCTCTCCGCATTTGAACTTTGACTCAAACAGAATGCCATTAACCAAGGACATTAACTTTATCTCTAGGCTTTCCTATTAACATAATCCTGTAATAACTGATTCGAAAGCTGGTCAGATTTTATTTTTCCGGCCACTAAAAATGTCGCTGTAGGGTTAAATAACGCTGTATTTCATATGCGTGATAAAAAAAAAAATATATTTATAAATATTTAGTTTGTAGACATATGCAGATAATGATTAGGTTATTTCCGCATCTTATGCAAGAGATCTATTAGATATGTGTGCGTTTTTTAAACTAAAATCTCACAATCTGATGCTTAAGGCATATATTAAATTATTACGCAAAGAAAAATACTATAGCTAATTAGTCAATTGTCCGTTGTGGAGAAAGTCCTTCGTTACCTACTAATATATGAATACCACCTGGAGGAAGAACTAGAAGATGGTACGTTTCAACATTCCAACATTTTTTACAGGCAAAAAAACAGTAAAAGTATCAACTCAGAACAGTGGGTGGAATGGTACATATACGGGGTGCCCCAAAAATCATTGACGAGCCGAAATGGGGTATAGGCCAGGTTGTCTTGAAATAGCCGCTTAAAATTGGTGAAAAGTCGCTTCACTAGTCAATATTTTTGTGCCATGGCTTTAAAAGTTACTCAATTGTTGATTTTTTTTGTTGAGCTGAGTAACAAAAGTTGGCGCATATGATGCAGATTACAAAATAAAACAATTAACTACTTCAGGTAGAGAATGTCTAAACGTTTTGAATGTTACTACTTTTTTTACAATTTACAATAGCTCAGGCAGAGCGTAGCAAAAGAGGGCAGGTAGCTCTGCTCGAGCATATTAGAATGAGATAAACTTGAGGGATCACGATGACTCGACCGATCTCATTCTATGGTCAGTACGTAGCACTACTCCTTTTGTGCTGTGATCGGTCCGGTAATAATGGCCTCTAAGCTCAATATTAACCCGAATACAAACAACTTTTCTTGTAAATCTAATACTTTTGTCTATTTGAAAGCAATTACAAATTGGTAACCACTAATTTCTGTATGCAAACTTTGATTGTAGATAATATGAACATCTTAAATTACAACGGTAACTTCACTCATATTTGTCGATTAATCTTGACACGAATCTTGTCAGATATCTAAGTATATAGGTGTTTATTTCGAAATGTTTTGTTTTTCTCAATTGGCGAATGGAACAAGTGAAGGCAAAATTGGCTGATGGTAAATCTGTTCCAATTCAGCCACCAGAAATGCGACTAATATAATATAGACATAAAAAAAAACGTCAACAAAATTGGCTGTGAACGAGAGAGATGGAAATAGCAGTTATGTCGAAGCGAAACTTTGTTGTGAAACTTTTGACAAGTGGATGTCACATAATGTAACAGCCATAACAATTAAATAAAGTTATACATTCAAGAATTGAAATACGTCTTTTTTTGCTTGGCCAACTTTGATGTTTTTATTGGAAGGCTCGTTATAAGCTTTAGGAAAGACTAATGCAAGTTGTAGATAGGAAAACCACTAAAAATTTTCTGTACAGTATCACGTGTCCGCTTGTGATGTGTATTAATAATTTTTAACCCCTTAAAAATGTCGACAAAATACTATTCTTTGTATATCTTAGAAGGTATCTGAAAAAATTTCGGTTAGTATACAAAATCACCATTAGTTTTACATTTGCCACTAATAAAAGTATTTTTTAATGAATTATTTATTTGCTGAATGGTATTTAAAATTGTTAAAAACAAATTGTACTCATAATACAAATCGACAATATCTCTGTCTGTGTATCCATTATACTAATGTATTCATTAACATAGGTCATCATCATTGACGACATTCCTTATAGATTATTATTAATATTCTTCCAAATCATCACACTATTCGACTAGACATCTAGGTCACTTCCATATTTAGTCTGCTAAAATTTCTAAATTATATTAAATTATTATTAAAAACTTGCGCCTACTGTGTTTGTTCACACAATCATTTGTAATCTGAATTATGCAAATTCTGTGTGATGACTTTTTCCAATGAATATCCAAAATGTCAAGATCATTTTTGGTATTTACTAGTAGATAATCAAGGAATTATTTTTCTATCTCATTCTTATTGCATTCCTGTCTAGTTTTTAATCCTTTGGTAAATCTATGAGGATATACATAAATAACACGATGATATTTGCTGAATGTTCCAAGAGAAAAGTGAAGAAGAAAAGTGAGTAGGTATTACTTTGTATGTTTTGCTCCTATATAATATAAAATAGTTTAAAACGTGGTATTTTCTGACCAAAGATGGGGAAGAATATATTTTATATGTTCAGGGAAAAACTGAATCTAAGAGAAAGTCGAATAAAATAAAGCATAATTTTATTGTAAGATGTTCAAAAAGTTGTGTTAGCTGGAAATCAGAAACAGTTTAAATATATTCAAATTGCGAGATTAATAGAGAAAGCTGATCAATGTGTTAATACAAAGTAAAGTCTACAATATTTTTTTGCCTTAAATATTGTCATCCTAATTTTAATTACACCTCGAATAATATCCGGGAAATATTATGTTTACAAAACTATATTGGTTGTACCGCAATTGCCTGCTGTGTTTCAGCTACCGTGACGAACTTTAAATCTACATTTACATACCAAAACACTTTATTTTGCACTGTCCTCGTGTTATTTTTCTCCTATTGCTGTTCCCTGTTGCTGACACCACAATAGCAATAAAATGTCATGCATAAAATAAACTTCCTTCTCGTCAATTGTAATAAAAGCGGAAAAATATTTTCATAACGATAATGACTTGTTGTAAGTAATGTTATAAAAAGAGTATCTCGAATGCTCGGGAAGAGAAAAAAGTCACAAGGACTCAAGTCAGGCGAACAAGGAGGCTGAGGAGCCACAGGAATGTTTTTACTGGCTAAAAACTCGTTTACTGAAATGGCTGTGTGACAAGGCGCATTGTCGTGATGCAACATCCAGTTGTTCTTGATGTTTGGTCTCACACGCATGACCCTTTTTCGAAGTTTTTCAAGAACCTCTCTCTAAAAGTGTTGTTTTACTGTTTGGCCTGGAGGCACAAACTCTTAATGACGATTCCCTGGCTATAAAAAAAGCCGTAATCTTCAAGGTTTATCTTCAATCGACTCTCTTCCTTCTGAGAATGCATTAAACCACCGAAAAACCTGGGCTCTTGAAAAAAACACTGTCTCCGTGGGAGTGTTGAAGTTTTGCAAAAAAAAAATTCGTTGCGCTGCACTGACTCTACACTGCAAGAATATCGCTGGTAACACGTTTTAAACAGGGCCGTATTAAAATAGTTTTTGTCTCCCTTCAATTATTCCAAGGACTACTTATAAATTCTACTTGTAAAATAATTAAAATTATCTAATGACAGTAAGACGGATGACTATTATGACACTTATAGTAGCAGTTATAACAAAAAGCACAGATAAATATAGAAATGTGAACACTAGTCTAAAAACTGGTTTTATTTATTTTTATTTCTATAACTGACTGTCTAGTAACGAAATTCTGGTAATTCTAGTGTTTTGCACACTATTCGTAATTGAGAACTAAAATTGCGCACGATATAAAACCAAAACGGTGGTCTTTGCTGTTGAAAACAACAACAAAGAAAAACAAACTGAAATTCAATATGGATTTGCTTTAATAATGGGCTACAACATGCAATTTTAAATGATATGATAAATAATATTAACATGACATATCTCGTACGATTTTTATTTTTTTTCCTGTCTTAAATTATATAATTTTTTTGAATGCGTGAGGTAATATTAAGTTTAAAAACAATACAAATTCCTTCCGCGAATTGTCCTTACTCAGTTTCATTGTTAATAGGATAAAAATAATTGCAGTTATTAATGAAATTAAGCAACTTATTAGAATTGTTGTGAATCGTTCCATTGTGTTTTCTGCTCATCATTGTTGGGTACACTGCATAACATATGGTATTTTTGTGAAGGATACTTCTCTATTATCTCAAGAAAAATTATGCGTGTAAGTACCAACAGATGTTCAACGAAAGTACGTTCGAACATATTAGTATTTTCTTATGCTTATAAGTGCATATAGTGTGGCTGCATAAAAAACCTATACATATATGTCGCTAAGCAGAACTGAAATGTACTCATAAACGGTGAGAAAATAATTTTAAAAACAAAAGCCTATTGCTATTTATTGAGCAAAAATCTGAGGAATAAATACGAGGTGTGTAAATTAAGTCGAAGTAAGTTCGAATTAAGAGCAAGTCGAAGATCAAATCCATGCTGATTGCTTTTTTGATAGCCAGGAAATTATCCACAAAGAGTTTGTGCCTCCGGGCCAAACAGTAAATCAACACTTTTACAAATTCTTGAAAACTTCATGTCAAGGGCAGTTGAATAAAACAAAAAAAATCATCAAAACTTCCCCTTGCCCCCCCTCTTTGTTTCTTTTACCCCAGGACACATTTGAAATAAATTGCTACGAAACCCCTTTTTTTGAACAAATATACTATGGAAAAAAAATTAAAAAAACCAGTCTCATTTTTTTATTTAAACATCCTCTTATATTATCGTAAAATTTTTCTTAGAGAATTCTCAAACTCAGTACTAATTAAATCTTTCTCTGTGGAATTGTGAGTGAGCAAACAAACTTCAAAATTTACAGTTAAAATCATTTACGGGTACTTTCTACATAACCATTCTGTATTACAAAATCCAAAAATTATTACCGCCACAGGTATTGTACTATATCAGCCTTAGGCTGTGTAGAAAAAATCAGGTCACGGTGTCTCTAATCGTGTGGATAAAAAATAACGTTATTTAAGTACAGCGATAATATGTTACAATCTAGTTATGCTGAGGCAAAAAGTATTTAGATATTCGGCAGGAAAAAAAGTATAAATCGGCTACATTCACTGGCATACCTACCAATGAGAAGCTGCCCACCGAGAATAAAGAGAATAATCATTGTCATAAAATTACATTTGCATTATTTAAATTGAGTTTTTTTCTTCGACTCCTCGATATGGGTATATGGGATCTCGTTTTCGATCGGCTTAATTTTTTTTGCGACGCTGATTGGTTATCGATGAACATAATACGAGTAAAAAAAAAGTTAAAACTTGCACGAGAAACTGGAACACTTTAAAGTATGCTGGGTTGGGCAAATTGCTTTAGAAATGGAGAAAACGGAATCCGAATTGTGGTCCCACGGTGGGACTACAATATACGAGGTGTGATAACAAAGAGTAACAAGACTGATTTTGTTTATTTTACCCCGTTTCTGTTTATGAAGTTTTTGAACAGCTTACGGGATCAATATGTCAAAGTCGTTCTTAGAGATAGCCCAATTGATATAAAATTCTTGTTTACTTAGAAAATAGATTTGTATACAGGGCGTTTCCTAAGTAATTTTAAAAGTAGTAGTAAAGAGTAGACTAAAGTGCACTTCGTTATACACTGTGAGAGAAGTCTTGTGGTGAGTAAGTGTGTCACTTTAGCACTGTAAATTGAAAATTTTAGTCGACTCCAGAGATTTTCTAAAAAATCTGAAAACTAAAACTTCGCACTTTAACGCACTGTGTTTCAAGAACTAAGCCACTTAAGAAAAAACTTTATATGAACTTTTCTTCATGAAATCACTTGAGGAAGTATTTTCTTCAGTTTTTCAGATTTTTTTAGGAAGCGCCCTGTATAATTTGATATTGTATTATTGCTGTTTTTGATATTGCCCTGTATAATCTTAACTTCACAGATACTTTTATTACCTTTTTTATTAGTATCATTAATTAACTTTAAACGTGTTTTTTTATGAAAATTTCTTTATTTTTGTTGGGTTGTCATCTTAAAAAAAATAAAGTTGGTTGCCATAACAACCAATTGGAAGAAGACAAAATTTCATGTTGACAGAAACATGCCAAATAAACTGGTGAAAAACATTTTTCATAAACAAGGTTATTATAAAGTTACAGGCATTATGAGCGACTTGTTTTGCCACACTGTATGTATTCATTTACAGAATTATCGCCTATGTATATGTTTTTGTAACAACATTATTATTTACCATCGCATAAGAGACAATAACGGTGCCACAAACACATTACAGGAATGCGCATTCTAAATTCTTCAAATATATGCGGTCAGCCTGTGGATTTCCTCAGTACACTTTTTAACACACGTTGAAATTGCAGTTGTAGAATTTTCACCTTGAAAATACACACTATGTACCTGCTATTAATATCTGCAAACAACAGAAATGCAAGCGAATGCATTGCTGTTTTATGTTTGGGATTTCTGAAACTCACAATGGGTACTGCGCTGTTTTTTTTCTGTAATTGCGTTTAAACCACAACATGTACTTACTTTACGGCGGTTATTCAACCATAATATTGCAAATACTGTAACGGTTAAGAACACCGGACAGTTTGGATTCTCTGTTCGTGTCCAGAATATGCTATTAGATAAATAATATTTATAACAGTCGTATAAAAAATCTTGTGAAAATACGAACGTGACATGTTGGAGAATCAGACATGAAGCAGATAAACATAGTGCGGGGAAAGGCAAAAGTTCTAGTGCCTGTTTAAAAATCACACACCTTGTCGTTTGGTATCTGGCGTTTATTCGAGGCTATTGAAAGTTTGCGAAATTCTAAACAGGATGCGTTTTTGAACAATCAATAGGTTTGATTCTAAATAAGGTTTTTAACTGGTTTGTTTTGTCAAAATGACCTTTTGTAACGGTTATACAACAACGTCTTTTTATTCAGTTTAATTCGGCAACGCTGAGGTTGTGTCGTGAAAGTTAAAAATAATAATTTGAGGTTAGAGTATAATTTTAAAACTATTAGTAGTGATATATACATTATGTAAATATGTGCTTTTTCAACATCATAATTTGTATCCTATCAGGTGTTTAAACATTTTTTAAAGGCTACCTAACTTTTTCCTTTCTATAATTCGATTGTTGAATATGGCATCCATTTTTATTTATTCAATGTTACCTTTTGATACATTTAATAGCACTTTTAAGGTTTGGTGCCTCAATAATAAGGATAAAAGCAGAAGCTTTATTGGGAGAGTTTGCTGACTGCCTAATGCCAAAACTGCCAAGGATGAGACGTGAGAAATATATGTAGATATATGTTTTTCTTCAAGTCACTATATTTTCTTATACATTTCTTCGATGGTAGATAGCAGAACTAGAATTATGCTATGAAATAAAACTGAAAAATAACAGAAATGGAATTCTGCGAAAACAAAAAATGACTTTTCGTGATTGATACTTTGAGTCCTGTGACGGTAAATACTGTGTACATGCGATAAAGGAGTTCTAACATGAAAGTGCCAAAATGGAAATTAGGTAATATAGGTATCCTATATATATTATGATGAGTAATATAGGAAAAAATGTATTTAACAGTTATTATGAGTTGTTACATAATATTCAAAAACCCACGCATCACATTCAATAGCTCCGTAATGGTCAAGGTTTACCTTATGCTGGTAACATCGAGGTATGAACTGCTTCCGAGAGTATGTTGACCGGACGGCCGTTGTCGGCTCGCCTATGTACATTTAGCGCACAACAAATTGTCGATGTCAATGAACAAACCACGCTCCGTTTGTTTAGTAAGAGATTCGGTGGCAAGCAAGATTTTTTCTTCAATTCTAATTACAGTAAGCAACGAAACTCATATGACGATGATGATGAAGCAACCTTCAAAAATTGCGTACTTTTTGAAGGTGTCTAGGAAAAAATATTTCTAAAATGGCTCAATAGTCGGATATATCGGAGTCCAAGAACTTTGACAAGGGTTTAATATTTGCGGAGTTATTCGCGATTTTTTTAAGACATCGCAATTTTATATATATATATATATTATATATATATATATATATCTTTTCACACAATCGACATATCACTTATTTATTATTATAGTGCTTATTAGAAGCAGAATTTCACAAGCTGTAATTATATCAGAAGTAAAGAAAATCTAAAAACTGTATTGAGAAATTGTCCTTTGAAGTATTTCACGTGGAACCCTTCGAATTTCTCGGGTGATTGTTTCTGAAAGGGCTTCAAGTGTAGGTGGATTGTTTATGTATACTCGAGATTTAAGGTAGCCCCATAAAAAATAGTCACAAGGTGACAGGTTTGGGGACCGAGGAGGCCACTCCACATCTCCATGCAACGAAATCAAACGTCCTGGGAAATTTTCCCTTAAAAAAGCCATTGCACTGGATGTAGGCAAGGCTCATCTTGTTGAAACCATACAGTGTTACACACAGAGGTTAATGCGTCGTCTTCTCGTCAGAAAAAAAAACAGTAACATCACTTCTGTACAGACTGCGGTCAGAAAAAGTAAGGGCCAATAATAAAGTTTCGGCTAATGCCACACAATGAATTCGAAACCGTCGCTGTGTTTGAATCACAGAACGGCTCTTTTCAATGAAGGTCGGTAAACAAACACGCGATGAGCTGTAGTCCGCGGCTCCATGGTAACTGAAATGGCATCAGCCAACGAGTAGATACTACCTATTCGGAAAACATTAGGTTCACCCCACCTCACATGGCACGCTCTTCAAAAATTCCGTATCGCCCTGCCGGACCATGTATTTTAGATACATAATCAACAAAAAATATATGACAAAACGCTTAATATTGAACATTCAATTTTTCGCATATACAGAATGTCCCAAATTATGTAATATCAAGAAGAATTTTCGATAATTTTTAAAACATAATCCACCCGGGGTATTCTCAGAAAAAAATTAGTTAAACGACCTTGAATTTAAATTTTGTTCGTAATTTTACAGTTTTATTGAAAAATTTGGTGAAGTGGGGCAAGTGCGTATCCGGGGCAAGTGCGTTCGCTTCTGATAAAAGTCTCTAAAAACTATTAACTTGTTTGAAAATGATTTTAAAACTCCCGCCAATATTCTATGCAAACCGCACAATGTTATGTTGGCACCAATGAAGAAATATTGTAAAAGAAATTTACCCCCGCGAGTAGAAAATTGCGTGTATTCAAGGCACTTGCCCCATAGTTAACTCGTCTGGGTAATACTAAAAGTAACTATAAATATTTTTACTATAATTTTTAAATTTTACTTTTATTAATATAATTATCTTACTAATAATGATTTTAACTCATTAATTATTACTTCTAACCTAAATACGATAAAAGTTTACATTAAGGATAAAATATAGAAATAAACACAGATAACGCACTTGCCCCAAGCCGTGGGGAAAAACCATATGCCAATATGAAAAGCAATGAAATGAAAATGAAATATTCCAAAAAAATCTAAATTTCGAACCATTTGCAACAATGACCACCCGAAATGCGTATGTACATATGTATTTCCGTTCAAAAGTTATTAAGTGTACCATATCTTCGTAGACACCCAGTATAGTGTTATTTTGAACTTTACGTTTTATTGCTGATCTAATCTGGGATACCCTGTAGACACCTAAATATAAAATGTCTAAATAAAAAAAAAATACATTGAAGCCAAGAGAACTGCATCCTCTGTTTCTAACTCGAACAGGTTTAACGTTCCGTGAAGCATTTTTTTTCCTAATGGACCAAACAAAAATTAAATCAACCGAAAACTATTACAAAGTCTTTTTTCGCTTTTAAAGTGTATTAATTAATGTAACTAGTTTTTTTACGCAACGCTGAGTCAACAACATATCTTGTATCTAACTGCCGGTTTTTAAAGTTTTTAGATCGTTACCTCAAGAGACAACCGGTCTGATATTTTTATAACTTTCGTAGGTTCATATACTTTAATTTGTACTTCTTAAAGTAAATAAATATATTTATAATGGGTGTCATAACACTGTGTATTTACATAAGTAAATCGAATGTCAAAACTATGGATAGTGAATTCTGAAAAGTTGTCGGAAAAATAAAGTCAATGTGTTCTGTTTAACTACAATACAACTTGCTCATGATAGACTGAACACCCTGTATATCATTGAATCATTTTATTCTATGGGGGGATTCTAAAGACATTTCGTGTATAACACTAGTCTATACACATTTTGGTGCCTACGATTTTAGACCTGATTTTAAGTATGTCTTGTGAGCTGATACATAAAAACCAGTCGCATTTTTTATATCAGCTCTAGTTTGTAAGATAAATAAAAATAAAAAACACATTTTTACAAAAATATCAATTTTTTTTGGGATTATACATCAAGAAATTGTTTTTTGAATGATTTTCTTGAGTGAAATTGTCTTGGGCAATCACGCAGAAGTCCCTAGCAATAATCGGCCCTCATATGAATGTCCCATCTGCCTTGGTACCTTTTCTCCATTGTTATTATATCCTGATGGAAGTGTTCTCCTTGTACTTCGTTAAGGTCTCCTAAATTTTGTTGAAGTGATGTACATGATTATGGAGGTAGTGCACTTTTATGCTCATATTACAGCCTACATTTTTGAAGTTTAGAAGCATTTCCTCGACTAAATCTTTATAGCTATCAGCCTTGTAGTTTCCAAGGAAGTTTTGTGCAACCGCTACAAAAGATTTCCACGCAAGTCGTTTTATTTTAGTCATAGAAGCTTCAAGATTTATAGAACTTTTAATTAATTGACGTATTTGAATCCCATCAATAATTCCTGCTTTTAATTTATCAGTACTCAATCCAGGAAATTTCTGAGAAATGAACTTAAAACATTGACCATTTCTGTCCAGAGCTTTAACAAATTGCTTCACGAGCCCTAACTTTATGTGCTAAGGTTGAAGAATGATTTTTTCTCGGGGAACCAAAGGCCAACCACAAGAACATCTCTCACATGCAAATTTTTTTGTGTCCAATGACTTGATTTGGCTCGACTGTCCCAGAAACAAATAAAACAAAGGGTATTTCGTATAACCACTCTGTTGACGCAACAAAAAATTAACCATCTTCAAGTCGACACAAATCGCCCAATTATGTTCAAAATATTTTATTTTCTGTAAAATAACTGAAATTACCTCATATTCTTCTTTCATAGATGTAGAGTGGGTAAGTGGAATAGAACATGCTATTCTCACTATTACCAGGACTGCTTGAGACTTCTTTTACTACTGATAAAGAACATGCATAACGTCTTCAAGCCAAAAGAAGGACAGCAAGCCGTTCACATCATTACACTATACCAAATTTTCATCAGAGAAAAAAAATTGCAATAAGTTTCGTTATTACTTCATATCGTCGTGCGATATGAAGTAATTCGTACACCAAAGGAAAGGCAATTTTTTTCTTATAATCTTGATGCTAGCAACTCAGCACGCTTTTTTAAAATATCTAAGTCTCTGATTACATCATTAAGTTCACTTTGTGAGAATGTTTTAGGATTTGATGTTTCTTCACAGTATTCAAAATCATCATCTTCAGAAATTTCTATTTGATCCTCCTCAGATTCCTGTACTGCCTGATGAAAAACTCGTATTGGAACAGTGTCTGAATGAGGAATAGGTCTTATAGCTGAAGAAATATTGGGATACTTCCACTTGTAGCGATTGTTATTGTCGATGCCCACTACATTCGTCATACAAAAATAACAGTCGTCATGATCGTTTTTTTGTTCTAGCCAAATCATTGGTACTCCAAATTTCAAAGATTTTCGCGTTCCTTTTTTCCCATTGCCGAAAATGTTCAATGCACATTTTACAAACACTATGCGGCACCCACGCTTTATCTTGATTGTTAATTTCAATACCGAAGTAAGCAGAATACTAGCGAATTACAGTGTCTTTCAATATGTATTCACCACAAATGTAACAAAATATATCAGGATCGTTAGCACAACATCTCAACTTACTTGCCATAATAAAATAATATGATAAATAAAGGAGTTATTGCAAAATTGACTGTCTTAAAATAAGAATTAAAATGAGAATAGTAGGTAAACCAGAGCTGTCAGCTGACATTAACTAACGCCAATAAAACTTTTTTGTAGGCCTGTGTAATATACGAGGTGTGTAAATTAAGTATCTAATGAGACTGTTTTTTTAAATTTTTTTGAGATAATTGTTTATTGAATTTATTGGTTAATTAAATTTTAAACAGCCTCAGTATTCGAAAACCTTTATCAACGCCTCGTCAGTTTACCATTACGTTCGTTTATCATGGATTAAGCTGTACGGACATAAGAAAAGCAGCAAACACGCAATCGCTGTTTAATAAATACCATTAAAACGTCAAGAAGGAAGATACCATTTAAAATATGACGTTATGTTTATTGTGAAAGACATATCAGTGGAACACCGTAATTATACTCGTAATCCGTACAGCTACATGTTTATTAAACTCAAAACGAATACACGTAAACTTGATTTTTTTACTTGGTTTTAAAATTATTTTCATGTCATGGTAACAAGAATGAAATGGGTTTCGAATTTGATGATTTGTTTAAATGTCCGTATTCACCCAACGCAATAAATGGTGCTTGTATTATTGTTATTTATTATTGTCATTACACAAGTACAGAGTTAAGGTAAAAAACCTATAAACTCAACAATACTTATTAAATGAAGTGAATGTAGTGAGAGGTGAACAATTACAGTACATTTACAATACATGGATGCACATTTTATACATTAAAAATAAGCTCATCAATTCTAACACATTAAGTGACGAAGCACACAAAATCTCATTCGGCAAATTATTTCAAGTAGTACAGTCTGCAACTATTCCTAAAATTTTCTCTAACAAGTTTAAATTCGTGTTCTCGAAGCCGATGATCAGGATATTTAACTGAAACAAATAGATTAAGTCAACTGAAAACATATTTCGAAGAATTCGGTAGGTTAATACTAAATCAACCCTTTGCAGTATTTTGGAATCGGTTCAAAAATACGTAGTCTCTCTTCATAAATCGGTCTTATTCTTCCAATTTGATTCTTTTATCGAACGAGAATTGGACACCATACAGTAAAACCATATTCCAATAGTCTAATGTAACTCTTTTATAAATTCACTATATTCTTCTATCTTAATTAGAAGAAGACAAAGTAAATTATTTACCTTTCTATAATGGTGGTTAAAATTTGTTTACATACAAATTGTAGAATCTATCCTCGCTTATCTCAAAGCTAATTTTAAATAATTTTAAAAATTAAAATAATTTAATTAACTAATAATTTTAGTTTTAATAAAGAAAGGCACATACTGTCTAAAATGTCTTTCTCCCTCATTAGAATTCGTTCCGCCTCTTTTTAACTCTGTTAACCGAACAAAGTAAAGCAGTATATCTTGAATTATTACTCTAAGAACTATCAAATTTTTATTATTAGGAAAATGACATTACTTTATTATTATTCGTAATATCATTTCAACCAATCTCTGAAAAAGCTGAGCTTCTTATGAAGAAACATGGTTCATTTTTATGTTAAGAAATAACGTAAGACCATGCCTCGTCAATGAAAAAGGTTTTTTGAAAGACAGCTCATCTTTATAGTATACTTAAAAAATCGACTTCTCGTAGTGATTCTTTCCTTATACTTGCTTTACGCCAACAATAAGTTGATGAATTTATTCACCAAGTTATTTAAATAATTTTGATCAAATAAGTTTAACTTTTTGGACTGCCTAGTTTATTTTACACAAATCAAATTTTCATGTGGTGAACTAGCTTCAAGGACAAATTGGACTGGTGTAAAGAGGAAATTGGATATCAAATTTGCCGTCAATATGCTGATCAATAAATTCATCAATTTATTCATGAATTAGAACCGATTCTATTTTCATCCAATTTATTGATGTGAATTATGTTTATTCAGTAGGGCCAACACACAGAAAGTAAGGTTATGGTTATAATGTTTAGGTGTAACACAAATGTAGATAACACCTTAAACTGTAAATTTCCTGTAAATGTTGATACAGTTGACAACTGACAATAACTAAGTACATGAAAATTTGACTTGGTGTAATACAAACTAAGCAGATTAAAAAAATTCTTTGATTAAGTTCGCGAATAAATTCGTCAACTTATTGTCGCTGTAGAGCTAGTATTAGTAGATATAGTATGTCTTATAAACGTAAACCAAATGTATTACAATGCATTGTAAAAATTGCAAATGGTTCCATTAAAAAGATCCTAAGAAAATAACAGCTTACAAATAGTAGTATTTAAAACACGCGTATTCTTAAAAAGATTACCGTGATATTATAGTCGTCTTCTATTTTTGTTTGCTACTTAACTGCCATGTCAACACGTATAATCTGCCAGGTGAACTAGCATGGAATCATCATTTTAAAATTACAGTTAACTATGTTAATTAAATAAGCTTCGTATTAGAAAAAAACAAAAAATTGCCGGCGTCATGTTCTATTTATATTTCAGTTGCTTATGCAACGCAGAGGTTATGGCATTTTTTCCTCTGCACGTGGAAGGACTGGCTTAGAGCAACGTCTGCGAGCGGGGACATGTGGGTACATTCTCGGGTAATTTAATAGCGCAAGGGAACATGCTTCAAAAAGCAATAAATACGCCTAGCTGGAGTACGCATTTTTGTTGTTTCGTCCACATTAAAAAGCGGTTACTGCCTTCACCTCTAATTGCACTCACTGACATCACCGGAGAGCAAGAGGTATAATAAGGAGCCAATAAAAAAGTATTTCTGTTCTTAATCTTAAATTTATAACCTTTATAACCTTTATACAGTGAGGTCATTAAGTAACGGATAAATTCATTATCTACGTAATTTACAATTTATGAGTAGAATCCTAAAACAAGTCAATTTTTAATTCTAGAATGATATTTTTTGAGCATAATTTTATACCTCCCCTCCAACCCCCTTGGAGTGACAGCTACCCCTTTTAAATATATATTTATAATAGCTACCCCTATTTTTAAATGGAACAAGGGTGCGTGTGATAGCTCATTTGAAAGGGTTCTTAATTATCTATTCAGCAATATATTATGAAATGTGTACAATCAAGTGCCTATGTACCAAATATCTGTCAAATCTGACGTTTTTAATTAATTTTGTGTCAACATTCAACTTAAATGTATCGGTTTCCCTGATACGCTGCGCAACAAAAAGAAAGAAGTAAAAAGGGTTTATTTTTAGATATCAGAAAAAATTATACATTTAAATTTCTTTATTTGCTAAATCTGTGAGAACTTGAGAAAACTAAGTGAAAACTGAGAACGCAGAAGCAGGTATGCGAAATATTCAATACTAAGTATCCTGACCGCCGCATTTCCCAGTCTACGGTTGGTAGAATAGAAAACAAATGTGAATTTGGAAATGTCACAGATATTCCTAAATCTGTTAGGAAACGCATTTTAGACGATGAACAGGAATTGGATAATTGTTAGATATTCAAGATAATCCACATAAACCTACAAGACAAGTTGCCGCCGATAATGATGTTAGTAAAACGTCCATATTGCGTCTTCTAAAAAACGAAAAATACCGCCCATATAAAATTCATTTGGTCCAAGAACTTAACGACGATGACTGATCGCTGATTGGAATTTTGCAAAATCATGGCAAATAGATGCCAAGATAATCCTTTATTTATAAATAAACATTCATTTTCTGATGAAGCAACATTCGTCTTAAATGGAATAGTCAACAAACAGAACTGTAGATACTGGAGTACAGAAAATCCACATTGGATGATGGAGGCCAATACTCAATATCCTGAGAAGGTGAACGTTTGGGCTGGAATTATAAATTCTCAAATTATCGGACCATATTTCTTTGATGGCACATTAACTGGCGCGCGTGACTTGGATTTCTTGCAAAATGTCTTACTTCCAGAGTTAAGAATGTTTTTCCCAGATTATGACAACCCCAATGAAATGGATAGAAATATTTGGTTTCAGCAGGACGGAGCTACACCACATTTTCATTGGAAGTAAGAACCTATCTGAATCAAGTTTTTCCCAATAGATGGATCGGTAGACGCGGTGAAATTGAGTGGTTTGCTCGTTCTCCCGATTTGACCCCGCTTGACTATTTTTTATGGGGTTACTTAAAATCGAAAGTCTACTTCAACAGACCAAATAACGTAGAAGATTTAAAAGACAGAATAAGGCAAGAAATTAATCAAATCACCCCATAAACAATACAAAATGTTTTAAAAGAATTTCAGCAACGCCTCCATTATTGTCAAGAAGCGACGGGCGCCCAGTTTGAACACTTGATTTAAACTGTTCTTCTGTTCTGTTTCATGTTCTTTTCTTTACTTAGTAACATTAAAAATGTAATATTTTTCAATAAAAAAATTAGAGAAATTAAAAAAAATCTTATGTTGCTGGATGGAGAATTAAAAACCCTTTCAAATGAGCTATCACACGCGCCCTCGTTCCATTTAAAAATTTTAAAGGGGTAGCTCTCACTCCAAGGGGGTTGGAGGTGGAGGCATATAATTATGCTAAAAAAAATGTCATTCTAGAATTAAAAATTGACGTGTTTCAGGATTTTACTCATAAATTGTAAATTATGTAGATAATCAATTTATTCGTTACTTATGGACCTCACTGTATAATATTGAGTTAACGAATTTTTTTGATAAGGCCAGAGAAAAAAATGACAGGGGGTCAAATCGCAAGATCTAGGGGGGTGATATGGCCTGCGTGTTCAAACTAATTATACGATCTTCGCCTATGTAATTAATTGTTTTCGAAGTAGTATGCGCACGAACACCATCTTGATAAATATAATCTTCTTGCAATTCATCATGCAACATTTGTACAAAAGGTGTTAAGATTTCTAAAAGGTGCCTCTCCGTATTCAGTGTTCCGTTAAAAAAATAGGTCCAACAATCCCCCTCCTACTCACAGCTGCCATCACTCCAATGTTTTGCGAGTGTAGTGGAGTTTCGATGCAAACGTGAGTGTTGGCTGCATTCCAAAGTCTCACATTTTGAGAGTTAACATAGCCTGAAAGATGTTAATAAACCAATGTTAAAATGGTTAATAAACCACTGGGAGAACTTTAGTCTTAGCCGTTAGTCGGCTCTTAGAATTTCAGTGGGGTTGCCAGCCGATATGGGTGAAAATCCCAAACATTTTTGAAAAATTGTTGACACGTATGGGGAACATTCACTTGTTCCAGCACGTTCCTGTTAGTGCTGGAAACAAATTAACAGTCAAAACATACCTTATATGACGATGTATAAGTGACACAAATTTAAAGAGGAAGTATTAATCTACTCCAGAGATTAAAAAATAAATAAATAAAACTTTACGCTCTGTATATCAAAAACTAAACCACTTAGGAGAAAACTTTATATGACATTTTCTTCATATCACTCCAAGAAGTTTTTCAGACCAATTAGGAACCCTATTTAGTAATATATTTTTTTAAATACTAATTTGAATCAATCTTTTTAATTTAAATAAAAAATACCTAATAACCACGAAGTAAGAAAATAATACCAATGATGTTATTAATTAAATGACCATTGTTTTGTAAAACCTTTAAAAAAACTTACTGTTCTCTAATGTTTAAACCATCGATTTTTGCTTGAGTAAAAATGTTTATGTGGAGAATTATCATGGAAACGTCTCATATTTTTACTGGTTAATTTTTTTAGTTTACATTTTTTGTTTAATTACTTTTATATAATAATAAATTCGGAATCGTATTAAGACATTTAGGTATATTTACAACAATTTTAAATCTTTTATGGAACTGGTTTGCTGGAAAAAAACAAGTTCTTTGTTTTTAAACAAGCGGTCGAAATGAAAGTATTCCGTGTTTTCCAAAAATAGCCAATATACCTGGACCATGACCTTTACACGGATTGTCATAAACATACATACAGGTTCCTCGACAGACTCTTTTTTTAATGACAAATGTAATAAGTTTTTATATACTATCGAATGTATCTATCTGCCCAGTGACTATAACAGATTTTTATGAGTAAATGTGTGTATAGATGTAAAAAGAAAAAAAAAAAAACCACGGACCCTTTTCTCTCTCTAGAGTTGTGGGTTTTTTGGATGTCTTACAATAACTTCTAGAAGAGCGTACCTAATTATATTATTTATTATATTTTATAGCAAATAATCTAAGCATTTAAAAAATCTTGTCTCATAATGTGTCAGTTTCATTATTAAAAAATAAATAGTTTTTAAAAAATATTATGGACAAATCGAAATGAATTGAAATTTAAAACCTTTCAATGAAAATATATCGTTGAAACTATATATATATTTTAAATCCGTACTATGTTTCATGCTAACAGCAAAGAAAATAAACTAAAACATAAACAACTAATGGAAATGTTTGATCCATGCATTGTATGTTGAACTAGTAACAATCAGAGCTCGGCAAAGCCAAAGAGGATTTTATGCCTTAAGTCCTAAGCCCTTACTTAAAAAAAAACTTTGGATTTTCAAGCCCTAATTACTTCGTAAAATCCAAGAAATTCGAAATACCAATTACCTTCGAAAAGCAATTGATTCTAAAGCCTTAAGTACTTCTGAAATAGGCTTCCAGCACTAAAAAGAATTATGCATTTTAAAAGTGCATTAAGCCCTTTGAAAGAGCTTTAAACGCTTTGAAAAGAAGTCAGTTCCTTTATTAGTGCTTGGAATCTTTAGAGAGGGCTTAAATTATTTTTATGGGACTTCAGTTACAAATCCTCTATTATATTTTCACAGAACGGCTCAAATTACAGTGCTTCAAACCTCTGAAAGGACTTGAAGCACTTTATGAAGCACTAAAGTCCTGCAAAAGTCTGCAACCGATACAATTATGTAGAGGCATCCAAAAAAAAACCATCATTAAATCTGGCTATGCATGAGACAGATGGAAATTTTGGAAAGAAAGGGGGGGTTTTTGGGGGGGGGGGAAAAATTGGGGGGGTTTTGGGAAGCCGGGAAAAAAAAAAAAAAAAAAATTTTTTCCCCCATTTTTTTATCATTTGTTTAAAAAAAGCGCCTGTCTTGCATGATTAAGAATAGAAATAATTTTTTTTCTGCGGCCAACTTTGATGACGTTTTTGTTTTTTGAAAAAAAAAAAATTTAAGGCGGGGGGGGGGGGGGGGGGGAAAAAGAAAAAAAAAAAAACAAACCCCAAAAAATAAAAAAAATATTTTTTTAAAAGAAAAGGAGAACGCGGCCCCCCCCCGAAAAAAAAAGGGTGGGAAAAAAAAAGGTTTTGATTTTTGGGGGAAGTTCCCCCCCCTTTTCCCTCCGGGGGCCCCCCCCCCGGGGGGGGGGGGGGGCCCAAAAAAAATTTAAAAAAATTTTTGCGCGCCCACTTGAGATGACGTTTTTTTGGACGGCTCGTTATATTACAGTGTTCACAATTGTCATAATATTTGCTCTCCGTAAGTCAGCGAGGGCCATGCCTGTATGTGGAAATGTGTGTATTGACATTATAATATATTACACAACATTCTCTTTCCAGGTATCCTCGAAATCCACCTAGAATCTAGCCACAGCTAAAAGAAGAAAATGTCCTAGAGAAGCTACCCACTTAACGCATCCAACGTCGCAAGTGCCATACGAACTCCAAGCCAAACCCCCCCCTTTGCGTAAAAGATGTGATAGAAATGGCCCTGAAACTGAGGAAAGACATTAAGAAATCCAGCTACTACGTCTGGTTCCTGGGAGCGAAGGAGTCGAAAGGCCTCCGCGGCTCCGAGTACATCCTCCCGGTGATAAAGCACCTCGAGGAGCGCGAGAAGGACGTGGAGCCGTTCAAGGTCACGCTGCAGGTGTCCCACAAGGGCCTCAAGATCATCCAGCATGTCGTGTCGCAGGGCCAGAAGAACTCCAAGCCGAAGAACGAGACCATCAAGCACTTCATACCGCACAACACGATAACGTGCGTGTACCAGCACGAGGACGTCATAGCGTGCATCCTGCTGCTGTTCAACCCGGTGACGAAGTGTCCCCTGCACGTGCACGCGTACAGGTGCGACAGCCTGGAGACCGCCTCCGTACTGAAGGGCCAGCTGCAGACGTTGATCGAGCGGCCGGAGAACCAGAAGAAGTTCGTCGAGATCGAGAACAGGCTGAAGCCGCAGAAGGAGGCGAAGAAGGTGGAGAGCAGCATCGGCAGCGACACCGGCACCTCCACCAGGGAGAGCGAGAGCAGCGAGGAGAGGTAAGGCCTTTTTGGAATGCGAGAGGAAACTATCGTCCTCAAAGTATGCCTTTGAATCGGCCCTGTGAAGTTGGCATCCCTGAATTGGAAAATAAAGACTTTCGTTATCTATATCGTTTGCCCATCGTATGCCCATGTTTGCCCAGTAGACAATTTTTTTGCCCACCAACTGAAAAAGGAAAATAAAAAAAAGCCGAAAAACAAACATTAAAAAAAAACTGGTTTCGCTAGACCATTCGTTTGCCCAGGATTTGCCCACGTATGCCCAGTGAATAGTTTTATTTGCCCACCTTTCAAAAAAAAAAATCGAAAGATAAAAAAAAATTACATCAATGAAAAAATGAGAAAAAACGTATTTCCTTGAGACGATTCGTTTGCCCAGGATTAGCCAACGTATGCCCAAGTGTTACATTCACTTTCCCAATTTTAATTAACCATACAATGGAAAAATAAGATTCCTTGACAGAACGGCGACACAAAAAAGTATCGTTAACCAAGGGAATTCAAGCTGGACAGACAAAATTCTGGTCTGGCTAACGAAAATGAGACTGGGCAAACGAAAATAAATGCTAGGCAAACCAAATTCAGGTTGAACGAACGAAATTGAGGGTGGGTCCACGAAGTTCAGGCTAAACAAACAAAAACTGAGGCTGGGCAAACGAAATTCAGGACGGACAAACAATAAATAAAGGTTGGGCAATCGAAATTTAGAGTGGGCAAACAAAAATAAGGGCTGGGCAGACGAAATTCAGGGTGGGCAAACATAAATAAAGGCTGGGCAAACTAATTTTATGGTGAGCAAACAAAATTAAAGGCTGGGCAAACGAAAATAAGGACTGGGCATTTTTTTTATTTTTAGATTTTTTTTGAAATGTGGGCAAACCTTGGGCAAACGAATGGCATCAAGGAAATACGTTTTTTCTCATTTTTTCATTGATGGAATTTTTTTTTCATTTTTCGACTTCTTTTTGAAAGGTGGGCAAATAAAACTATTCACTGGGCATATGTGGGCAAACCTTGGGTAAACGAATGGTCTAGCGAAACTTTTTTTGGATTTTTTTTTTGGTTTTTCCGTTTTCAGTTGGTGGGCAAAAAAAATGTCTACTGGGCAAACATGGGCATACGATGGGCAAACGATATAGATAACGAAAGTCTTCATTTTCCAATTCAGGGGTGCCAACTTCACAGGGCCCTTTGAATCGATTCCGCATGTCATGAATTTTGATTTACATTACAATTGAGTCGTTGATTCTGATTTTCGTTTTAGGTTTGCCGTGGAGACCACCAGGGTAACGACCCTGTACGATTCAGTAGCGGCAGAGTTGAGAGAAAAACTAGGGAAGAAGAACTCCCCCATATTATTACCCCCTCGCGATTACGACACTGTACATAGGACTAAGGGCAACTTGACGGGCATCGAACTGAGGAGGTGCCTCAACGCTAACATAGTAGGGCAGAATGTTAAGGGTAGGAGGCTGGAGAGTAGCGGGGGTAGTTCTGGAATAGGGTCAGATCATCCGCCTAGTCCTGAATCCCCAGAAGCACCTGACTCCAGGTTCACCCCTTTAGACAACCATAGTACTAGCGGTAAGTGCGTTTCCATAAAAACCATATTTTAATTGAGTAATATAGGGTGATTGATCGAAACAGTTCATTAAATTATTGGGGCTTGTAGAAATGATTTTTGAAATTGACATAAACTAATAGACCTATGGACGGTTATACTGGACATTAGGGTGGGTAAAAAAAACTTGTTTTTCTTTAGTTACCATGAAAATATTGTTCAAGATGACAAAAAAATAAGCCTGTCAAAAGGGCAGCTCTTAATTTTAATGTTAACAGGTTTCTCATCGTGATTTTTGATATCCCATATAAATAACACGGGAATTTTTTTTTTTGAATTTTATTGCGTTCTAACGAATTGTTGTGTTGTAAAAATCAATACACATTTTGGAAGGAAATTAAACGATATACAAAAAAAGGTCTGAAATGATTTTTCGCTAAGTCAACTCGTTTAAAAGTTATTCGAGGTTAAAGTTCAACTTCAAATGGCATATGATGACTTTTTTATACTTTATCACAAAATAATGGCTCAAAACCATAAAACATCATATTTTTCATTATTCTTCCACGAATTTGTAGAGAAAACTTGTTTTTACTTATTTTGTGATAAAAGATAAAAAATTGTGGAATTTTCATATGCCATTTGAGGTTGAACTTTAACCTCAAATAACGAGTTGACTTAGCGAAAAATCCATAAAACATCATATTTTTCATTCTTCTTCCACGAATTTGTAGAGAAAAACTTGTTTTTACTTATTTTGTGATAAAAGATAAAAAATTGTGGAATCATCATATGCCATTTGAGGTTGAACTTTAACCTCAAATAACGAGTTGACTTAGCGAAAAATCATATCAGACCTTTTTTTGTAGATCGCTTAATTTCCTTCAAAAATATGTATTGATTTTTACAACACAATTCATTAGAACGCAATAAAATTCAAAAAAAAAATCCCGTATTATTTAAATGAGAAATCAAAAATCACGATGAGAAACCTGTTAACATTAAAATTAAGAGCGGCCCTTTTGATAGCCTTATTTTTTTGTCATCTTGAACAATATTTTCATGGTAACTAAAAAAAATAAAAGATTTTTTTGGCCCACCCTAATGGACATGCAGCCATCTTGAAAATATTTTTATCAAGTCCACCATAGGCCTATTAGCTGAAGTCAAAATTTTCAAAAGTCATTTTTACAAGCCCTAAAGCTTTTAACGAATGGTTTCGATCAATCACCCTGTAAGGACGTACATGTTTGTTATGAGGACTGTTGTTAAAAGTTGACATATTAAAAGATTGGTTGCATGACCAAAACCAAGCTCTACGTGCCAAATGTTACTAAATGTTATTTTGCAATTTTGATGTGGTTGTCGTATAGATCCACAAATATATCTAAGACAGTTATAAAAAACATAAAGATTGTTTATTTGGCACAATATGCGTGTCTCTGTAAAATACACGTGATACTACATCTAACTCTGAACAAGAGGGAATGCATTATTTGGAATACCGTATCAACGACGAAAGGCAATATTTCTCCATAATGTATTTCTTCCCAAATGTCTACAGGGGTTGAATCAATCATGAGATACCTCTTCCATGCTTTTTTTAACCAAGCCTCGACAGAGTTCTGGTGAAAAGGTGTCCCAAATTTCGCCGATTTTTTCCTTTAGAGACCGTTCTTTGAGGATCATCTCTCAAAACTTTTTTTATCTCATCCCACAGTGTTTCAATGACATTCAGAACCACTTTTTCGTCTTTTTTTGCAGTATGGGAAGCTGCGCCGTCTTGTTGGAATATGAAATTATTGTCTGGGTACGTATCCTGAACAGTCGGTAATAAGTTATTCGTATGTATTTGTATATATTTGTCAGCGTTGACGGTACCCTCTATGACCTCATACTATCCCAAACCTTTAGCCGACATACATCCCCAAATCATGACACCCTTTGGGAATTTTATGGTTCGTTTAAGGCAGTCCTTATGAAAGGCTTCGCTTTTTGTTCTTTTCTTCTCTTTTTCTATGATCGCCTACGTAGACATCAAATTTGGACTCGTCACTGAAAATTACTTTTGACCAGTCTTCTATAGTCCACGATACCTTCGATTTGGCCCAATTCAGTCGATTTTTTTTTGTTCCTCAGTTAATAAAGGCTTTTTAGTTACTAATAATAATTTTAAATACTCGTGTATTCACTGATGGATCGAAAATAAAGAATGGCGCTGGTACATTTATTATCTCTTATATAAAAATAAAATTATTTGTGTATTTTCTTTTTAAATTGTTGACGAAAAGATGCAAGAAACTGTAAGTGTAGGAGGATATATTTTTTGTCAACTCTTACGACTTGTGCCGAACGAGGTACAATAAACTTCAAGCAAAATATTAAGCAACACAAAATAATTATTTATATTTCGCGTCGTTTATCCTTTTCCCAATTTCCAGCAATGAACATAACTTACGTCGACAGAAATCACTTGGCATTTAATTCGGATATTCATTCACTATACTGACATTAAATACTTCTTGTTGCTTCACAAAAAGCGGCCAGCGAATTTCGAATTACATCGGAAATTAGTTGAATAATTGATTAACCTTAACGTACCGTCACTAATTGATTTAGTCGGCGACAAACGAATATGCATATCTTGTTATTGGCCGTCCACGGTCAAATTTGATTATCTAAATTTCTAGGTAATTAATCGATTATTTAAATCCCTCAGTGGGTGTGTGCGTGCAGTCAGTTTCAAGTTTCTATTTGCACAACAATCCAAAGAGTAGGTTTCTTACAAATAAAATTGACCGGTGCGAAAGTAAATTTAATAAGATCAAGACCCCAACCTAACAAGAATAATATGATATTAAAAACTAGCACCAAAAGTAGGTTATGACATCTGTATATTGTTCAAGATGGTATAAATAATGCCAAGAAAGCGAAAATGGAAAGACGGTCGAAATGTTGAATAGCTTTTTTGGCTATTTGTGAAGAAATTCCGACACAGTGAGAACTTGTTTAGTTTTAATTCCTAGCTGTCACTTAAATAGAAACTTTCACGATTTATGAAGAAGTGATAACTAGGAATACTAGGTACATTTGAGTTAACAACATAAGTAATAAAAATAAAAAAAGTAGTTATGTAAACGTTATTTTTTATTGTATTTCGAAGTATTTAAAAAAATAATGCGATTTTTGTTTAAAATAAAATGCGTTTTACAGGGTATAGACGTATAGACAAACCTAAAGATGTAACCCATCAAATATTGTTGTTCCGTTGTCGTCGAAAAGTGTATATCCTATCGTTTTACATTATTGAAAAAAAAATTGTCGTTTCAGAGTAAAGTTGAAGTTACAGTATGAAAATAAAACTTTTTTAAAAACAGTAGATCCGATTTTTCGAGGGAAATTATACTTAAAATTGCATATGTAATGTAAATACGTACAAGGTCAAAACACGTGTTTGATGTCATATACATATCTAAAACGCGTCGTTAATTTGTCTTTCTGATAGGGTATTATAATTGTATTAAAAAGAAATAATAAATTTGGCCTTTCCTACCTCTAAAAATAAGCAAGATAAGTCCATAATGGACTTAGTGGGATAATATAGGTACAGTGCTTTACCAAGGAGCAAATTTGAAATATCTTTTTAGGAAAGATATTACAAAAAAAACTCATAGAGGTCGATTATGTTTTTTAAAAAATTACTTTTTCCAATAAATGCCATTTCCAGATCGTCTTTTATTTTCGAGTTATGCCGTAATTGACCATTTTTTAAATGACAACCCAATTTTTATGCAACGTAATCCGAAAGAGAGACATTTTTTACGTACAAATGTGTAAAAAAGTGTCGAGGAGAAAATTCTGAAGATATTTGACTTTACAGTTATTTTATCTATGGTATTTTAAATCGACAGAATAAAAAGAATTTGAGCGAAAATTATACACATCTCAAAAAATTTAAAGGAATGAAAAAATTTTCGAAAAGTGAAAAGTGGTCGTATCTAGATTAAAAAAAACATTCTGAAGCTTAAAGTTTCTAGTTTTGAGATATTTTGGCAAAACATTTTTGTGAGCTACAGCTATCACGGAATCCTAAGATATAGCGCCAGATTTTTTTTTTGTAATTTTTTTTGTTTCTTTTCTTTGGTCCACGAATTTTATTTTAATTAAATCAATGTATGGTCCGAATAACTTGTTTATTCAGCTTCGATTTGCTTTTTTATAGTCTCTTTCAGTCAATTTATCGCTGAGGTATATGACTTTTAATGAAAAAGGATTCATTTGTCTTCGATATTTCAGCAACCAACGACCACACAGAGAATGTAAGGGTAGTTTCAAAAACTGGAAAAAATCCCCAACAAAATCCTTTTTCGATTTTCTGAAAACATTTTTTTCACCCTCAACATTGTTTTAAATGAAATAGAAAAAACAATACATTTTTTGTTGTTTTAGTAAATATACCGCGTAATGACAAATATTGACGGGGAGACTAATATTTTCTCGTTTATTTTTTTACAGATTACAGATTACCTTTTTACAGATTACCTTACAGATTAATGTATCCTAAAGAGCCCTGTAAATTGTTAAATCGATCTATGCAACCCTTTTCTCGGACCAATTGCTCAAAGTTTTACAAAATAATTAAAGGAACAAGTCTCTCATACTCAACTTTACTTTTTGTAAAAATCTTGGCTAAAAGGAATAGTGGAAAACTTGTTTGTTTCATTGCGAAAGTACTGTATAATCAATAACCTGTACATATTGGATGTTAACTCGAAGAAAAGCAGAAAGGCCAAATCTACGGATTATACGGAAACATCGGTAATAAAAAAATAATAATTTATTTTTTTCGAAGAAAATTTCGTTTATTCAATTTCGTTGGGCAATTAATCCTGTTTTTCTGTTAACCTTTAAATAGTTCGCAATATAAACAAGCCGAAGAACATCAAATTGCGTACGTGGGAACGAGTTTAAGTATCTCCGAGCTAAATGTAGATCAGATCACATTAAAGATTGAGGCGTGTACCTACGTGATTTTCTTCGGATATAATTAAAAGTAATAATTAGATCTGGCAATATAACTCATTATTATTCGAAAGTTTTCACTCGGAACACCTAGGCGGCTCGAGATGTGTTACGCATATTTTTTGGATAGGTTTAATATGTTCTTAAAATGGTGGAAGTAACAGGCGCTCTTGGTTATCATTTCGGAATATCTTCCAGTTGATAATTCACTAGCTTTCGTAATAGTTATTTGGAAATAAGATTGCGGACCAATCACACGAATTTTACATAACATCGCATGCCTTTCTCGTGCTATGTTATGTGAATGAAATAATTGCTACAATTCGTGTATTTTATTGTAATTGATTTTTTCATTGAAGACAAAAATACAATTAAGTAATGTTATTATAATTTATTATAATACTGTGAATTTTTATTATTAGAATCCATTACATAGTTGAAACAAAATATCTTATATAATTTATACTGGGCGATTCTCGAAACAGGCTCAGTCCCATAACCTTTTTGTGTTAAAAGACAAAATAATAGTCACTTCCGGTTTGATTTTAAAAATCTTCCTCTTTTACATCATTACTAATTTGGCGTCAAAATCAACTTAAAAACCAAATGAAATGAAAGGAGTTAAAACTTATTTAGTCCCTGCCATTGGCATCGCCTAAAAATTAAAATTAATTAAGAGAAATTACATTTTAAATTAAAAAAAAAATGGGTGCCTCAGGGTCGTATCAGGATGCTGGATAAGGTGCTGGATGCCATGGCCAGATGCCCCCCACCAAACCAAATAACTTTTATTAGTCATTTTTGGACTATGGCGGCTTTATTGGATAACTTTACAGAGTTATTCATGTGAATGTTTTAAAATAGGACACCTGGTATAAAGTTTGCTATAATTTGTGTAACGTCACGGGAATTTCTACATCTGTCTCATTTAATGAACCCTACACATTTAGAATAAATTTAGTTCACATACGGTATATGGGTCTTTTGGAATTCATCTTGTTATCTGAATAATAATTTATTTATTATTAATTACTTATATTATACGAAGTGCGGGGCAAGGGGACTCATATCTCTTCCATGTATAAGAAATCAGGGTTCCAACTTGCAAAAGTGAAATGTTGATATCATATTTTTTTTAATTTAAAGATAGAACCCTCTGTGCAGTATGTTTGTAATTCACGATCAATTAATAATTTATTATTATATACCAAGTTTGGACAATTAAATAATTTATTGACCGCGTCTTTAAAAATCGATTTATAGTCGGAAAGTATGACAACGCTGAACTGTTTGAAAGGTTTGCTTTCAGCAGCTGGCTAGGCTACTCGGCGAAAATTGTTGACAGAAAGTAATTCTAATCTCAAAAGGTTCGGCCAAGCGGAAATTTTGATAAACCAAATGAGAAATCTGGTAGATTACGTAGGAAAGGTCGTTTTATTTCGGCAAAACAATTACGGAGTGTGCAATGTGGCGTTGAGGCAGGGAAGAAACGCTAAAAGGAACAATTAGGAGACGCGGAGTTGCCGCGTCGATAGAGCGCCAGCCCGATTGCGTGGAACACTCAACATTAAATTGATAATTGCGTGCAACACAGCTGGTCAATCATGTCCATGTAAATCTATATTCTTCCTAGACGTTATTGCTATGCGTGTACAAAGTTTAAGATTTTTCTAATTATTCAATAACTACGTCCATAAGAGCCCATGTTAAATTTATTTTTTTGATGATTTTTTTTCTCGCAAACTAGATGGTGAAAAAATCCCAAACAATTCTGAAGATAATTTTATTACCTGAAAAATATATATCAACAATTTCATCAACTTTTCATTATTTTGGCAATTCCAGACGAACCTCTTTAACATATATATATTGAATTTGCAATCTTTTCGTAAAGAAAACGGCAATTTGAATGATAATATTTTAATAATTGTTTATCAAGCATTAAAAATGTTCATACGAATATAAAAAAAGTTATAAGAGGCACTTAAATAAAATGCCTTTACCTGGTGTGGATGCACATATTTTTGATCATATTAAATACGATACTACTTCTTCAAATTGCAAAATATGTATTTAATATTTCACCTTGACATTAACGTAAAAAGCTAATTAGTGTCGGCCGTGTACCGATTTCTAAAGATGTTCACAGTTAATAAAGTTTATATCAAAATAATTGCGAAAATCATAAATTTACTTTTTTGATTCGGTTAACTATGTGAAGGTTTTTATCGAATTCGGTATAAAAGATATAATTTTTTAGAACTCGAATCAAGGATATGGTCCAGCACATTTTACTTTCATTTCCTGTATGCACATTATTCTGTGATATTTTAAAATGTTGTAGAAATATATGTAATAAGGAAATTGAAAGATATTGATAAAATGAAATTTTCTATATGGGAAAAATAAAATTAGAAAAATATATTTGGATCTTGGAATGCTTGGCCGTGTGTTGAAAAAAAAAACGATGATTAGAAATGTTTTAGTATTTATTTATTTGTTGCAATGTTGGTAGTAGCAATACATTTTTAATAATTGTGCGTGTAAATGACTAGCACGTAACACTTGACACGTATCAAAATTGGTGAAATTTTATTGAATTGAGTTCCTGGAGTTTCAGTGGTTTTTGATTTTTCTGGTTTTTGACGTATATTAAAGATTTTGAGATAAATTAAGCAGGGTGTTTTATGCTCTTACAAATAAATATTAGATTAAGAAATGGCTTTTATAGAGCGTTATATGTTTGATGGAACGGTTGAGATTTGATGGAACACACTTGGAGATATGAAGTTGTAGGAGACGAAAAACTATAAAAACGAATCGTTTGGAAGTATGCTGATTTCGCTATGTTACTTCGAAGTTTTTTTTTTAATTGGTTAAATTTATAATTGCAAAAACAAATGACAACTTCTGCAAGTTGACCTTGATAGCCAGAAACATGGCACAAGATCACTGAAACTGGCTAAAAAGGTTAAATGTTGCGTTTTTAATTCCTTTTATGAGATTAATATGTTTCGATTTACCGCTACTCAGCTATTACCTCGGATTGTTTCTGAATTACAACTAATTAAAACGATTTCCACGTTTACAGTTCCTTTTTCCATTTCTTCAGCCTAGATTACCTACAATTATTCTTCCAAGTGTGCTGGAAAATTAAACTGGCATTAAATTACCATCAAATCCTCGACAATTAACTGAAGCAGAGCCGCGGTTTGAATACATTAGAAAAAATATGGGACACCCGAACATAACAGAACCTATTGTGCAGACTCGTGTAGAGAGACATTCTGATACGTGAGTAACAGGATTTTTCACGCCAGCTTTAAATCGGGACAGTCGACGAGTTCATTTCGTCGAGTCACAACACTTTTGCCCCGTTGGGCATTTTGTGAATTCTGTTCTCCCTGAGATGCTTGATTTCTGTTACAATGCGTAAGATTTTTTTTGTCATAGCTAAATATGTACCTATTTAAGACGTCCTAGTTGGAGTATTGTATAAATAAACCTACAACTGGTTCATCTCACACCTTCATCAATTTGTCTTGGGTATTTCGTTTGGCCATTTGCATCATTGCTGCAAACGGCGGAGTAGTATTGGGAGCTGGTTCAGAAACTTAAACTTGCTGCATTCAGCTAATTTGTCAGCTTCTTTATTGCCTTTGTAGTATACATAGCCTTCCACCCAACTCACAGATACACTGTTATACATATCTCATACAAAATAAAAACCTATGTATGTCATCTAATACGTGTTTAAGTTTTAAATCGCACCGATGCCACATTGTTATGAAATTATTCAGTATTTAGAAATAATTGGGTCTAGCATATGTATGGATTAATTGTGTTTGTTTATAAGCGATAATTTTGGTTGATGAACATGATAAACAGTTATTTTGGTTGATGCATAGATATGCAAGTACAAAACAGAGCAGGAAAAATTGGTAGTAAACGTTAGTAAAGATGTTTTTTTAATGGGAGGAAACATTAGTAGAAAAATGAATACACTGAAGTTTTGAATTAAAAAAAAAAATGAAACAACCAAAGATTCTCTCACAAACACTGTTGGGTTACAAATAGTGCAGTTTAGTTTATTGTACCCTCTTAAGGTAATTTTAAAAGTCCATTATTTTTTTGCTTTTTTTTAAAGTAGAATCAACCGTAGAAACATTCAAGTTTAGGGCTGCTGCTACACGCTAAAACAATATGTTGGACAATGGTATTAATTAAAATCTTAATTTTGTATTTAAATTATCTTTCTAACAGCTGTTAAGGGTAGAAATGGACCATTATTGTCTCGATCTTTTTTCAAAATAGCGTATCAAAGATGCTTCTAACTCTTGGCAGCATTTGTTTAACTGTTTTAGCGTTTTGCAAACGGAAGCCTGACAACTGAGTGATGGTATCACTGCATACATCTCATAGCGTCATCGGTGACGTGCGTCGATTTTTATTTTGTACAAAATACCTACAGAGGCGATTACATCCACCAGTTGATATTCACATACTGACCATGGCACTAGCTTATGGAGTTTTAGGGTCAGTATTGCTTGCCTACTGTTTGTGTAGATGTTTATTGACTTACCTCTAATGTTCGTACAGGTAATTTCTTTTGAGACTGTAGTTAACCTAGGCAGTTTTTTTTACGGTATTGCTCTTAGGTCTAGCTCGTTAAGTGACAATATATGGGTTGCACAATTTCAGTATGTTTGAAGATGGTTTGCTATGCCTATGAGTCAAGGTCTCTTGCGGTTATTAAAAAGCAAACGACTTTTTAATTTCCGCAGTATATTACCCAGTTTCTGTCCGTGTGAATCTTGCGTCATATAATTTGACATAATTGAATTCTGTTGTTTGAGAGAGTTGCTTATCACGCAAATGCTTGGTAAAAATGTTAAGTCGCAAATTTTAGTTAGGTAACATAATTTTCGGAAAAAATAGGACTTACTTAAGGGGTCATGCTTAGTAAGCAAACCGAAAACAACGTGATTTTTTTTTCAGGATAGATAATAAGATTTTTTTCAGGCTAGATTGATAGATAAATAGAAACATTTACATTTACAAATTATATAATGATAGATAAATGATTAATTTATTGTTGGCTTGATAGATAGATAAATTTGATAGAATGGGACCATGGCCCCTCGTAGAAAGTCAGCCTAGGTACGCCTCTGTCCATATTCATATTAAATAAACAAATTGTAATTTGACACTTACACTCAATATCCACATATCCGAACTTTTCCGTTCCGCAAACTTCCACATTTCCGAACTTTCGTCACCTCGGGATAACCGAACCGCTGGCGCATGCGCAAAGGGTTTTTCTGGCTCATTGGTCATTCGACAGCGACATTCGACATTTGACAGCGACAAGTTCGGTTGTGTGGAAGTACAAGTTCGGAAATAACGTGAGAAAAAGTTCGGAAATATCGTGAGTTCCGATATGTGGATGTTGAGCGTATTTTGAATGTTACGAGTCTTTTTGAAGGATTTTGTGCAATACCCACATACATTAAATGTCCACATTTTGTATCAAAGTATTCTGAATGATTAAGATAAAATGCTTGACTTGATATCTTGGAATGATACGAAAAGGAAAACGAATATCATCATTACTGGCTTCGTGAACTTATTGTATAATTTCTGTAACATCCATCCGCAGTCAGTCTGCAAGATAACACAAAGGAATACATTCATGTAGTGACGTCGTTGTCAGTTCACCGGATATATCCTGTTAAGTTTTACCGGAAACAGCGTGAGTTGCTCGATTCGCATACTACTCCTACAATTAACTGACATTTGTTTTGTGAGAGGCCTCCTTAGTTCAAGCGTAATTTACCTGCTGAATAGATGGTTAACTCAAATGTGTATGAAAATAATATTATTATTTCGGTAAATATTATACATGTATAGTGTGCGTGTATATTGTGTTTATACGTACCATACCATGAAAGGTTATGAGTGAACCTTAATCTGATAATTTTTAAAGGAAAAAAAAATCAAATTATTTTTTTACAAACAGAGGGCGACATAAGTACTGTACAATTTAAATAAAACCGAAACAAGCAAAGTTTCGCAAAACAATCTAAACAGATCCAATAATTACAAAAATGCATACATACGAGGTGTGTAAATTAAGTAATGAGATTGGCAACGTAGCGCCCGCTAGCAACACCGAGACGGACTTGGAAGGGCGGAGTAACAGTAACATGAAGTTTTTGTTTCATAAACCGTTTTTTCTAGTGCTTTAAAAATGAGTGACATTAATTTTGACAAGGTGTCTACATTTCTTCAGACTTGACAACCAACAAACTTTTGCAAAATTCCAACACCCTACGGAGACAGTGTTTTTTCAAGAGCCCCAAGGTTTTTCGGTGGTTTAAGGCATTATCAGAAGGAAGAGAGTCGATTGAAGATGAACCACGCAGCGGACTCTTCATCTTCAAGAATGGATGAAAGTGTCGATAGAAATAGTTCGTGCCTCCAGGCCAAACAGTAAATCAGCACTTTTACAGACAGGTTCTTGAAAAACTTCGAAAAAGGGTCATGCGTGTGAGACCAAAAATCAAGAACAACTGGATGTTGCATGACGACAATGCGCCTTGTCACACAGCCATTTCAGTAAACGAGTTTTTAGCCAGTAAAAACATTTCCGTGGCTCATCAGCCTCTTTATTTGTCTGACTTGAGTCCTTGTGATTTTTTTATCTTCCCTACATTGAAAAATCATTTCAAGGGACGTCATTTTGGGACCATAGAAAACATTCAAACTGCTGTAACTGACCAACTGAAGGCTATTCCACTATATGAGTTCCAGCACTGCTATTAGGAATGGAAGAATCGTCTCCAGCGGCTTACCAAGGAATTTATTTTAAAGGAGACAATGCAGAATTGTAATTCTATTCGAATTAAAAAAAATAAAAAAAAAAGAACTAGTCTCATTACTTAATTTACACACCTCGTATGTTGGTTTAGGTAAATCTAGTATTATTTAAAACATGTGCATACAAATTTTGCCACCTTGCATTAGAACATTGTTAGAGAAAACTTGAATTGAAAATTATAAGACAAAAATTTTATTAACACTTAAATTAATTGCAACATAAAATAAAATGCAAGATCATCCCAACTGATTTTTATATTGCCAGCCATTCACTTTTTGATAATAGGCAGGTCTGTCTACAAATTCATTGAGTACATTGTGAATGACTTCCGTAATGTGTCAAATGTTGCATTGTATTCTGTTCTTTATATCTTCTAATTTTGTGGTTTGGTGGTATAGATTTTTGCCTTCAAATATCCCCAAAGAAAATTGCCCATGGACGTAAGATCTGAAGATCTGGGAGAATCACAAGATCAGGGGATCTTGTGAATTTAAATATTATGTTCTTAATTACAAGGATTATTAAAATATAGGGTCTAAAATCTGCAATTTTTTGTAAACAGTTTGATAAGAAAATTGAATACTGTGGCGATATAATAAGTGCACGTTAATAGGACCAGATATATTTTGGCTCTCCGACAATGTCGACGAATGCCAAATATCCCTCCCAAAAGCACTCTGACGGTGAAACATCCAAGCTCAGATGAAGCGAGAAAGATATCCTCGTTCTTGCACGTCAAAAGTCTATACGTGCGAGCAACAAAGAAAATTTCATGCTTCAAGAAAATTGAAGTTATTAAACATAAATAATACTATTTCTTCTTCTACTTGACATTTCTTAAATGTAAATGGGTTAGACATGCAGTATTGCATTCAGTGTGACTTATTCTGATACCAAAATAAACAAAAATAAGATGGACATAACAAACACTGATTTTACCATTCACTATTGAGATAAAATTATGTATGGACGGAAACTTCTACTGGTGTGCTGCATACAAATGCTGCCTTGTGCCAACATAACCAATTTTGTCCAGGGGCATTTTATGATTGTGTTTCTGCAAAGCGCAAAGCCTTTAGTTAACCTCTTTACATTAACGAGGTGCAAAAGTCGTAGGCACCTTTGAACCATGTGAAATATTTGATTCCGTTGCAAAATCGGAACGGCTTCATGAAATATTAATTCTATTGTAAACGTTCCAATACAATCCAATGTAAAGCACACATAACCGCAAAATTGCGTATGATAGTCGCTCTTATGAAATGTTAATATCATTAGCTGCAGAAGGAATATTTAGTGGCATTGTTTCTTCCTAAAAGCGAGCGTACAGCTCATACCATTGCTTATTAGAGGCTCGATTATACGTATTGTTGATCGTTTGCGCAAGCTATTGCAGCAAAAGGTATGTATGTCTCTTATATCCGACTAAAATTATAATTAAGATGAGTCAATATTAAAAGTTACTTAACGCCACTTATTTGGTTCGACGTTATGCATTGAATGAAGTCATCAGCGATAATATACAGGGTGAGTTTTTAGTGCGTATTTGGTCTACAAAATCGTTGTTTAATGAAAATGATGAAATTGAATATGTAAAGTTGTTGGTACCGTTGTTACACTATCGCCGAGGCTGTTCATGTAGCTACTTCCAGGCATTGACTAACTTTCTTATTTTACATAGAACACCCTATACATTTAAAAAAATTTGGAATGAGAACCCAATTTTATGCCGAAAACATGTACCGTAACCTATACCCATTCCGGAGATAGATTTTTTTTTAAATTGATAGATGTTTTGGGCTGGGAAACCATCATATATATTTTTTTTTTTGGGTAGTAAGTTCCCATTTCAATTCCCATTGGTAAGGAGAAAAAACAGAAGGTGCTCCGTACTATGCAACTAAAATAAATTAAAAAATGTTAAATCTAATGTGGGCATTTCTTGTAGTTGCTTTTAACTAATTTCAAATCGAGATAACTTGTTGAGTTCTTTTGGCACACATTTGTTGAATGTTCTTTTTGCGCAGGTCATTGGGGTTGTTCTGGGGTAACATTAATAATGGGGTAACAAATTTGGACGTGTTTTTTTCTTTCAGTTTTTGATTAGCCTAGGTGTTCAAAATTTTCCAAACCTTTCTCTTTCTTAAGCTTTAGCAATAACTGACTATAAAATAAGATGTGGGAAAATGCCAGTTTTACTTGGGCAAAGTTATTTCTTTCGAAAATACGAGAACTTCAAATAATGTGGCACCAGCCGCCACTGGCAATGAACAGTTGGCTAATTATGATTTTCAAGTTTGCCTTTTCCATTAATGGCTATTTTGATGGCAACATTTGAGAAATACCTTTAAAAACCGAGGATAATTGAATGTATTTTCGAAATTTGTAATTTCAACCCCCATTATGACAACTTGGGCCAAAAAAAAATACAGGGAGTTCCATTTAAACTAAACAAGTTACATCGATTTGAAATGGGCAAAATGTAACACAATAAATTGACACAAATTCCATTCTGGGTTACACTAGGGCAGTTTTATTACGACTTAAATAAATGAACGCATATTTGTGAGGCTTTAAACTGGTATTTTTCTTACTTGATAATGTCTGAAATTAACTTTTTTATTGCCTATTTAGTGATTTATGTCCAGACAAACGGCAACAACACAGAGAACCTGAAATTCTTTACTTTCAGTCACCTTGAATATAAAATTAGAGATGTTTCAACCTTTTGTTTCGCCTTACCTATTAAATTGATGCTAACCAGAGAAGCCACTTTCGCGGGTTCCAATGAGTCATCACAATGTACAAAATATTTATTTCTATAAGCTTCGACGGTAACATCATTTTTTTTATTTACTTACCTGTTTTTAATAGAGTGATTGAAACGCTCGTTGCCAGTCGTGACAGGGTAAAGTTTAAATTACTAAAACTAACACTCTACTTGAGCATTATATTGAAAGACAGTAATTGTCAGAAATCAAGGTTATTAGTAAATATCGATAGTAATAGTAATTAGTCGAGCTGATCTTTTCACTGTTCAGGCCAAATTCACCATTTATTTATTTTCTTAAAGATCATGAGCAGAAAACTGCTGAATAAGGTGCATTGGGGTCATTGAAGTCATATATCTCCCATAAACAAGTGTATGTGAGTCTATAAATGATCATAATGATTCAGCCAGCAATGGACAGGCTCAATAGCTGTATCTGAAGCACGAAATTTGGGTCATGTAATAATACTTTTATGATAGGCGAATGGTAAGATAAGAATTTTTTGACATGTCAAAAAATTCATCAAATTCATTCACACTCTTTTCCCAATTATTGCGAAGTGTTATCCCAGATTTCCTCTCCAGGATCTATGCGGGACAGATCCTAAATCCTATTGAAGCCCGACTACTTATTCTCTCGTGAAATTATATATACACGGTGTCAATTCGTGTCGCCCTTCCACTAAATAATGTTGAAAACTGAAAGACGCTATTATCCCTGGACCCCTAATATCTCCCTTCCACTAAATTATGTTGAAAATTGAAACGACATTTGGGTAAAACAAAAATCTTAGGGTATATTTGGAAAGAGAATTAAATGAGCTGCAAAATGATGTGACCTTGACCCCTCTTTCCTGTTAGGATTTCAAGGATAATATCTACCCCTCCCAGAGGGTTACACCACGAAGGGAGCCTTCGTGGTGTAACTTTAAACGAATATTTGGAGCAAATATTCGTTTAAAGTGTACCCATTCAAAATAAAAGTGACTTGTCTTTCCGATTTTCGAGAATGTTTTCTTAATTACAGAGACTATGGAACTTTGCTCGAAAAAAATAATGTATTTTTTTATGTAACAAGTACTGCTGCTACTTCGTCTTGAATTTCTAGTCTAACTCACCAATGCTATCAAGTTTATTCCTGTAAATTCGGTAAATAAATCCGGTTGATTCAAAAGTATTGACCCTTGCCGATATATTGTCTGGCTTGTGAGTTGTGTGGGCTCTTCACTACGTAATTTTAGTCAACTTTTATTTGAAAATTTTGTTCTTAAGTTTACAGTAACGTGGTTAAGTAAGAAACCTCCTTAGATGCACATTCTGTATCATACTTCTCACACCTACAAAACTTTTTTATTTTGGAATTGGTAAAAAAAACTGAGCCCTGGTTACAATCTGATTCTGGCTGATCCCGAATATAGGCCCTTACAAAACAACTTTTTGTCACGTGCTCTTGGACTATTATGTCGTTGAAGCTGGCATTTCTAGGAGGTAAAAGGACCAACTGGTTAATTTCCAACAATAAATGCGCTGCAGACTGTGGATATGCAGACGCTAATTTAAGAATTACACGTTCCACTTCAAAAAGTACATCAATGTCTGTCCATAAGATGTACAGTGGGCGCCATCCAAATGTGAACGGCAAAATTGTATGGTGTAATTTAAATTTTATATTATAGTCGCCGTAAATGCAATGACATATGTGTCAAATATATAATCACCGTTCTGTGTCGCCGTTAATGACAAAATATTAATCATTGAATTAGAATTAGAAGAAAACTGGTCGTTGAGTGAAGTGGCTGCTGAATTAAATGTAAATAAAAGTTGCATATTTACAAAAGGCTGGCAAGAAGAACAGCGACTACAAAGGCCTATCAGACAAGGTATAGGAATGGTCTCCACTGAGAATGAAGATAAAATGCTCTGGTCGAATTTATCAGTCATAATCCATTCGAAACCGCTGTGAAGGGTCGAGAAGAAACATTATTTCCAGGGTCTCTCAGAACAACACAAAGACGTATAAAACAATGCGGCTTTAAGAATTGCGTTGCTGCTCACAAAGTGTTTCTAACCGAAGAGCATAAACAGAGGCGAGTCCAGTTTGAATTTTTACAAGGTAATGCATTTTGGAACAATGTCCTGTTTTCCGACGAGAAGACGTCCCAATCTTCCAAAAAATGGAAAACTACGTGTTTATCGACTCAGGAATACAATTGGAGAATTACACCTTGCGTACTACCAATAGTGGCCGCTTTTCGGTTAATGTTTGGGCGTGGATAAGCGTTCACGGTCCTGGAGTGTGCTGGCAAATTGATGGCCGATTAACATCCGCACACTATACAAATATTTTGGAGAACGTGATGCTACCATCATTGAGCCAAGTTTTTCCTGAAAATTTTGTATTTCAGTATAGGAGAAATTTTACTTAGTAGTTATACTTTAAAATATAATAACTATACTTTCGTTATAGGATAATTCTCCAATTCATACTGGACGACTGGTAAGAGAATGGATAAATAACCACAACATCAATGTTTTGCCTTGGCCGGTAAAAAGTCCAGATTTGAACCCCATTGAAAACGTGTGGGGTTTCTTAGTAAAAAAATATATGAAAGAGACTTTAGGCCGGCAAACTGCGACCAACTCTGGGAAAGTATTGAAAATGCTTGGGAAGAGCTGGTGGACTCATATGATATGAGAACGTTAATCGCTTCCATGCCAAGAAGATTGGAGAATATTGTAGCGTCAAATGGCTCTGCAATAAAATATTAATAATTAAATCCACTTTAGTATTAGATAAACTTTTTATTTTGTTTTAAAGAACACAAAATCGTTTCCTTCATTTTTACCTTGTTAATATTTTTTTAAAAGTATACTGGTCGTATGTGAGTAATATTAGAGTTATCTTTTATACATTATTATTAGTTATGATATAGTTATTATAATACTACTCATGTAATTCTTCTACTCATTATTCTAATATAAAATGATCAAAGTAATATGTCTGCTATTGTATATTCTAAATTGTCTACCTTTCTGTTACGCTATTGAACAAAGTCCGATTTACTACGATACAATTTAGACATAATTTTCATGACTACTAAAAAACCGTTCACATTTGTAAAGGTACGTTCACATTTCTACAGGTACGTCTACACCTGTGCGCTTTCGTGTTCAACGCTTCAACTTGCATTTCATCTTGCGTTTCATCTTGCCTCTAACGCATGCCTTTTGTTGAATGCATGAAACGCATGCAGCTAACTGTCCACATCAATTCACCAATCAACTTGTCGCATTTGGCCGTATATACCTGTAAACGTGCATAATTTAAGTTCAAAATTAACTGGAGTGGGTACTGGAACCTTCGGCGTAGAAACAAAAAACTGACACCCACCCCCCACCCCCCACCCACCCCCAAAAACCCCGGCAAAAAAAAAACAGGAGAAAAAAAAAAAAAAAAAAATTTTAAAATAAAAAAAAAAAAAAATTTATTTTTTAAAAAAAAAAGGGGAATGGGGGGGGGGGGGGGGGGAAGGGAAAAATTTTTTTTTTTTAAAAAAAACCTAAAAATAAGGGGGGGGTTGCCGCTTTTAAATAACAACGCCGCAGAAGTGGATGTGTCATGTCACTCGGGTGTTGATGATGACGCATGCGAAAAAAGCACAAGTGTAGACGTACCATAAGATGTACATTTTACATTCATTACATACCGATTCAAGTTAAAACCTAAAATTTACATCTTTGGGATGTACTGTGTTTGGGTATTGGAAACTAATGTTGTATTTTACTTGGTCGACTGTTTACTCTTAGAGATACCGTTGTCGCGACCAATGTTTTTCATCGAATCGTCGCCCGACTAAGCGGGTATCAATTAAAACTGGCCCCAGATGCGAACTGCAGATTAGAACTTCGGAATTATCGACTGTCATTGTGCCGGCCGAAAAAAATCCGAACCGATCTTTCGTTTTCGAATCGCCAACGAGACGCGGCACGAAAAAGAGGAGGACGGACGACTTCTTCCGCATTCTCGCGACGGCCTACAGCCTCAAGACATCACCTGTGCCCGTATTCTCGCCTCGCCCATCTCCGCAACGTCGTCCGTCAACAATCGAAGGCGATTATTAAGTAGGCCCTGCACGGGCCGCGATTTGAATGAAAGGACCTCGCGCATTTATTGTCGGAAATTAACCAGTTGGTTCCTTCACCTCCGGGAAAGGGCAGCTTAAATGACATAATAGTCTAAGAGCACGTGACAAAAAATTACAAAATTTGTAAGGGCCCATATTCAGTCTCCAATCCAAATTCCAACCAGGTTCATTTTATTTTTACCGAAAATAAAAAGTTTTGTTAGAAATTTTATTACGACAAGAGTGTCATCTAAGGCGGTTTCTTAGATACATAAGATACACATTTTTACATAACTCATAGAAGAAAATTTTAAATAAAATTTCCAAAACGACATTTGTAAAATTGATATCGTCACCATTTACAATAATCTTACACACTTTTTCCTTCACATTTCCAGTCGTTTTAGGTATGCTACTACTTAAAATTATTGGGGTATCAAAATGTACTATAAAGGGTATTTCATTTAAAATAACGAGTTTAAGAAGCACCCTGCCATATATTGTACCAAACATATTTTATACATATGCACCACATCATTTTGAGCAAATTTTATTTGAAACACTCCTGAATTTACAATAACTGAGTTATGTAATAAACCACCTTAGGTGGAACACCCAGTGAATGTCTTATACAAACAAAGAAAAATAATAACCCATGACCCCGTTCGTTTATCTTTGCACATTTACTTATAAAACTAAACAATATTCATAACAAAAATAATATAAATGTGAAAAGAAAAACTTTGAAAGTTGTAAAGAGCAGTATAATAAGGAAGAGAAATCCTGTAAGTAAAGTTTTTTTTTGTTTATGATTTATGATTATTTCATGGCTACGGTCCTCATTAAGTTGGGTGTAGAAAAACAGTACGTCTTGACCAGTTTTTTTTGACAGCTTGAGATATAGGCAATTTGGTGTAATGGTTAAGTTTTTGAATTTTAATCTGATGACTTGGGTTCAAACACAATCAGCCTCATTTTTTTCCATTTCTTCCTCATACCCGTAACTTCATTTTTTGCCTTTAATAAGGGTAAACTGAAAGACGACATGAGATGAAAATAGACATTTTAGTTGAAAAAGCATTTCTAGAATAAACATTTTATTACAAAAATTGTTGAATATGGCTCCCACGATGTTATAAACATTGCTGACACCTTCTTCGAATAGAACCAAGTTGAAAAATTGTGTTCTTTAGGTATGACCACAAAAAGTATTCACCTGACGTTATGTCATAGCCTGAAGGGGCCTTTAACAAAAAAAAATGTCTGCTGCTTCTCCACATTCTCATTTTCTGCGAATTCATATAACCATTGAGATGGCACCGTGCTTCGTCGGAGAAAGAGATTGTTCAGGTTGTAGCTACCAAGTATTTAATAACCACTGACCAAACTCTGCTCTACGAGGGTAACCAATTTCTGGATTTCGGGTAACAAGTTAAGCAGTAAGGAAACAAGTACATAGTGTAAGTTGATATTAAACGGTATGGCAGGTACAGTACAGTAACATTAACTTTGCCCTTGGCCGCGGTAGACAAAACCTGAAACTTATTTTGCTTGCAAATATATTTTGATTGTACTGTACTAGATATATTACCGTAGTACCTTTTGTTTCCACTTCAAAAATATTGCATCCTTATACGAGTAGTTAAATCCATTCAGTTATTACAATTATGTTTTTCATATCTGTGTAATAATTTATTCTCCTGTCATTTAATACTACCTGTTTCAAATGTTTTGGAAAACCTGTATATCGTTAAAATAACAAAAAATCCTAATATTTTCTTTTATAAATTTACGTATGTCGGTACTATTTATTTACACAAAAACGCAATTTTCTTTTTTATCAAATTTAAGGTGTACAATTATTGCAAATCGATTACAACGCCTTTTTTTAAGTTTTGAAGGAAAAAACTTTTTTCTCAATACAATCCATCGCGTTTACTGAAATGTTTTTCGTTCATGTTTACCTCAAACAAGTGATTGTCAAATATTTAAAAAAGTAAGTGGAATATAATTATCGGAATACTATTTAATGTTTACTTTTCATTTTACATTTAAATTTGTCATTGATAAATGATTTAATAAGTTTAATATCAGATTCCGCACGGATTTCAACACTGTTGTGCGAGAGTAACATATAACAAAACTATAGTGTTTCCTAAGTAGTCTGAAAAACTGAAGCAGATACTTCCTCAAGTAATTTCATGAAGAGAATGTCATATAATTTATTTTCCTAAGTAGTTTAGTTTGAAATACAAAGCCAGAGGGACATTGGCGTACATATTTTTTCCAAGTATTATAGTGGCTAACCACCTAGACGCCTCTGTATATGGTGCAACAAAATTAATAGCCTAAAAATGCTATTATATCACGGTGTGTAAGTGACATAAATTTAAAAAGAAAATATTAGCCTACTCTAGAGATTTTTTTAAGAATCTTAAAAAAAAAACAAAATAAAAAACTATAACGATATGTAGCTTAAAAACTAAGCCACTTAGGAAAAAACTTGATATGACCATTTTCTGATGAAATCACTTGAGGAAGTGTCTCATTCAGTTTTTCAGATTACTTAGGAAACACCCTGTATAAAAATGTATCGTAGACGTATATTCAGTAGTTGAAATCAGGATTTAGTTACGTATGTTTTGCTGAGGTACATGTACCTAATGGAAAACGTAAGCCTTAGCAAAATATCATACTGTCTTTGATAACTACCTATGTATATCTCCAGAAATCTAATACATACAAGTACTAATAAGTTAAAATAGTTATTTTGATACGAATTTATGTAGGTTTTTAATTCAATATCTAGGTAAGACATTGGTGGATTCAATAATATTTAAATTCATTATAATTTGGGAACTGATAAAGAGCTACTTTAAACTTATACTAAATTAGTTAATTAATGAGACACAATTGTGTCTCATTCGTGTAAAAACCCGAGCACTTAACTCATATCGAGCATTAGCTAAAAGTAAATTTGCCGATTTGTACCTACTTTAAATAATTTTAGGCTATAATTATTATTCATTTGTGTCGGTTATTTAAAAATAGGTTTTAACTTTGATATTCACACTAGCCGAAGGAAGTGATTATGTGTGTGCCAGCCATTTTTTTTTGCGTATAATTACTCGGTACAGTTCGATCTACTTCCAGACGACATCCGATATACGTGGTTCGAATTTCGTTTAGATATAAAACGTATAATTATTCATTAACACAATTTGCATTTCCATTAAACGATTTACCGTAAATTGTATCTATTAAGTCGTGTCGTTGCATACCAATTCGATGCAACGGAACTAATTTATAATTTATTTCGATATTCCAGAATGTGAGAATGTGGCTTTTTGTCAATATGAATCTGTTTGATAGACTTCGTAAAGTAAAAAGATGTTTATAATAAAATTGAAACGCACTGAACTAGAAAATACAGGTGTATATTATACATCCTGATCTAAATTATGTAAAATATGTATAGTCTGTTTGAGAAAAATCCATGTCCATCAAAACTACATAAACAATGTATGTAAAATATAAAATAAAATAATTATATATTAAGTAATGACTTAGAATTAAGATGATTTATTGTTAATAGTTTGTCCAGCTGCCTTTTTGTCCAGCTCCAGATCTCTAAATCCATTTAATGTACCAAACCATATTTTCACTTTCCTTGAAGTTTTAGCTTCATTTCCTATAGTACATAGTTGACTTCGATGTTTTTGAAAAATGAATGATAACTGAGTCTTTTTATACAGTGCATCTTAGGCCAAGAGTTGCCCTATCATCTGTGCTTGTAATTGCATCTTTATCGATTTCGATGTAATCACAGTGGTGTCCGAGAATTGAATGTACAACGTAATACCAGAGATTCCTCAACTCAAATGAAAACGATTTAAAAATAGCTTCATTTAACCGGTAGAGGGCCTCAAAATTCCGGAAAAAATGTAGTTTTTTCTTTAATAACTCTAAAACGCGGTTATCAAATTTTGGGATACGGTTTTAGGCATATAATTGACGATTTGGATAATGGCTACCGATCGATAATGGTTCCGAAGTTATTTTACCTCTTGCACAATGTTGATTGAATGAGCGGTTTATTAAAAAAAACAACATAAATCGTACGTCTAAAGCCATATCCTAAAATTGATCAAAATCGATAGCCGCTTTTGAGGCCCTCTAACGGTTAAATGTGGGGACTTCGATTATATGCATATTGGCCTAAATCGGTTTTTTTCGGAATCGTTGAGGAATATCAAAGTATTACGTTCTACATTCAATTTCCACCCACCCTGTATAATCGAGAGCTTCAATTTTTTCCTCTAACGAAGGTCAAATTTCGTCACCCGGTACACATTTTTGCACTCGCAAAAATAAAAGTGTTACATACGAGCGTATCGAACTATCTCATGCAGGCTTTAGGAAGCCTTCTACGCTGCTCGTAAATATCACATAAAATACATTATAAAGAGGAAACGACGGTACCGCTAATAAAGTCCATTTTTGTTGAAACAGGTTGTGTAGCAAAACGTTACAATACACTTTCATTAAACCGTACGATTGGCGTTTTTCCTCGAAACAGGATATCGAAACTACAATAAGATCATAATATTCAAATGGAATTGTTTTGCTTGCCACTTTACGGTTATGTGGTATGCGAGACATTTAGATAATAATACAGTTTATTATCAAAGTTTTATTGCACCTTTGTGCTACTATGAGTTTCAGTTTTGCCACTCATATTTCCTTATCGCACCTGTTCCGTTTTACTTCATGATTTCGCAGCACAGAAATGATATCGAGGAAGACATGGTTCACATTGAGCCTACAAAGAAGATGCATTTCTTATCTAATTTTTGTTTTAGCTAAAAATTAATAATCATTAAGAATATAAAAAAAATTGGTTGTTGTCCACGAAACACCAACTACTATACTTTTCTCCACGCGCGTTTCGCCAACTAAGCCGGCATCTTCAGGAGAATATTAAAATATGCCTCATTAACTTAGCTTAAATATGCTTCAGTTATGTCTGTAGACGTTGAACGCTCTTTTTCATCTTATAAGTGGATTTTAAGTGACAGGCACTAGAGTTTAACTAGCGAACATATGGAACAGTTATTAATAATTTCTGGAATCTCGAGTGGCAGTACGGACACGTCTGTGTTATAGTGTCGTTTACCATGGCTATGCAAGTTCTGTGTCTTGTGACTATCGTTCCTTTGCCGATTAGTTGGCCTACAACAATCATTCCACATGTATAAGGTATCACCTGTTTAATATTTTGTAACGTTACTGATGTATATCCTGGAGCCGCCTCTGGTAAAGTAGGCATCTATTATTAACCTCCGAGCTCTAGTAGTAACCCTATAAAATCTTATGTGAGTTCCATGTTTCCGTTATGAAACGATAAGAGAGTTCAAACTCCATCAATCGCCACTGGAATTCTGAACTTGAGGTACTCTATATCGACATAATGTGGATGTCCCCCTTTCCTGTGGACAACTAAAAAAAATTGTGTTCTTGAGAGCTCAATGTGCGGGACGCTTCACTCTTTGATAAGAAAAAATGGTCGCCTCGGAGCGGTAATCGCTTACAAGGAATGTGGGTTAAACAGTTGAAAATGTGGGTCTTGAATTCTTATCGCGGACACTAGCGCTCGTAGTCGCACATTTAAAGCGGCTGTCAGTGTATCAACCTGTTTCGTTATAAAAAAAAAATTAACGATGCACAAGCGACATCGACGATTTATTTGGTAGGCGTCGTTTCGCAAGGAAGACCCACATATTAATGCGGTATGCAAATTTTTGCACGGCGTTGACGACGCGTGGTGTGCAGAGATACTCAAAGTGGTGTAAAGACCGGTAAAGAGTGTTTAAAGAGCGAAAGGTCAGGCAAAACAAGAAATGTAGTGATGCTAGTATGCCCGGAAAGTCTTAGATTTGCATAGCAGGAAGCCCATAAACTTAATTTTATTTTAACAGTGAATTTTAAACTAACAAAACAATTTTAATCTTAAAATTACAGTAAAACCTATTATCTATATATAATAGTATCTAATATATAATAGTACTATTAATAAAACTATACTATAATATAGTATATAAACTAAAATAAAATAAATATTAATAAAACGTATTGTCTATATATAATAATATCTAAACTTTTCGATAAAATTGGAAATATATTAACAGAAAATGAAATTTTCAAAAACTCCTGATTTGGTCATCGATGAAGCAGTTTTTTTATCGGTTCTGTGAGGTACGAGACAAACATATAATATCTGGACTTTTACAAAACAAGAAAAGGCACCAGAAGCGGCCCAAGGTTTGCAACTAACTGACTTTCAATGCTTCCAAAGCTTCTTATTGGTTGGAGAAATTTGTCAGAAGCATAAATTTCCTTTCAAACGGTTTGTGATGACTGAAAGGGAAAACTGCAGTCATTATTGAAGGAAAATGAAGGAAATTATGTTTTTAATGCGAATGAAACAGGTCCTTTGCAGTCTTTACAAAAACATATCCATTAAGAAATGATAAGCGTACAGGAGGAAAATCTGCAAAGGAAAGAGTGACTATACTGTTTTGTTCAAACATGGAAGGATATAAAGAAAAGCCGTTAGTTACTGGTATGAGTAACGATGTTTTGAATGAAATAGAGTGGGTGTCCAATTAGAAAGCCTGGATGATCCTGAATATTATATCTGCATGGTTAAAAAGTTTTGACAGCAAGATCAAAAGAAAAAGAATACTGTAGGCTTATTTCTCGATAAAGCAACTTCTTATCCGAATATTTTATTAGAGAACGCTGATTTTTCTTTAATACTATATAATTTAATACTCTAGAAATACTAATAAACTTAAAGTAATTTACAGAAGCATTCTTTTTAGAAGGCTTTTGGCATTAATGGAAAATTTCTAATATTGTAAATATATAGTTATAAAGTAACATATGGGGCACTGCTATAAATAAATAAAAAAAATGTTATTCAATCATCTAAGGATAAAATATGAATATGAATTGATATATGTAACTTTCCTCAAATCTACTACGAAATTAATATAAACACCTTTTGTAGCACATGCTAAGACGAAGGTGGAAAATATCCATTCCGTTAATTATTACCCACCTACCTCATTGCCTGCGTACATCTAAAAAGTACCAAAAAACTTTCACTATAATTATCACTTATTGATCTGTCTCAATTTGGAAGGCGAGACTTGTAAACTTTTTACGAGATGTTTTTAGTGAAAACTTTCACATTCCTTTAGTTTCATTTTTATTTCCAAATATGTAAACTTGCATCACTTATTATTTTATTAGCGTCAATAGGTTGTTTTATGACTATGCGTATATATTTGGCATAAATAGAGGTCCGTCTGTTGATATATTGAACTCATTAGAATGTGATTATACGAGGTGTATAACTTAAGTAATGAGACTGGCAACGTAGCGCCCGATCCAGCAACACTGCGGAGACGGGACTCATTTGTTTGTTCTTTGTGACTGTTTTCGTAAACCGTTTTTTTCTAGTGAGTTTTAAAAATGAGTGACATTAATTTTGAGCAACGGTGTGCCATCAGGTTTTGCTTCAGACTTGGACACTGCGCAACGGATACTTTTGCAAAACTTCAACACGCTTACGGAGACAATATTTTTTTCAATTTTTTCGGTGGTTTAAGGCGTTGTCAGATCAACGCAGCGGTAGGCCTTCATCTTCAAGAACCGATGAAAATGTTGATAGAATACGGGATCTTGTGCGTTCAGATCGTCGGTTAACGACAAGAATGACTTGAGTCCTTCCGACTTTTTTCTCTTACCTAGATTGAAAAATCACCTCAAGGGGCGTCATCTTGGGATCATAAAAAAAAACGCTGAAACCGATCAGCTGAGGACTACTCTAGTATATGAATTCCAGCACTACTATGGGGAATGGAAGAACCATCTCCAGCGCTGTGTGGCTTCCCAAGGAAGTTATATTGAAGGAGACAATACTGAATTGTAATTCTATTCGAATTAAAATATTAAAATCTGTCTTATTAGTTAATTTACACACCTCGTATGTTTATGGATGTAAAACACATTTCCAAATATGTTGTCCATTATTTTTTTGCACATATTTCGTAAACGATAATTAATTTAAATAACTGTATTAGTCAATAATATGACGTATAATTATCAGATATATATGTTTTATCCTTTGCAGTATGCCTTATTTGTAAAAACCAACACAAAGAAGTACCTATATTTTTACAAACAAATAAACGGAAGATTATTAATTTATTTTAACTGCTGGTTCACTCAATATTATTATGTTGGCAATACCGATAAGAATCTTCAGTCATTTTGGTAACACGATTTTTCATTCGGATGCAGCTTTTTTCTCAAAAACACGCGAACATTACGAAATTCCCCGTAGAAATCCACAGTTGCGGTTGGCCGTTTCTCGCCAAACTACACGTAATATTAAATTATTGTGGGGTCTGCGGAGTTGACTTTACTATATTTATTTCTAGCGAGTTATTGAACTTTTAACGCTACGTTACATTTGGTTATTACCGATCTGATATCGAAGTTTTATGTTACTGTGGTTCGAGTGATTTTTTATGATAATTATGTATGATTATGGTACATTTAGTACGTGCACAATAAAAAAATAAACGAAACTGTGGTGGTAACTCCATGCATAGGGTGGATTCGTGTAATACTGCGAATTCTGAATGTGTGAAATCTTAATTTTGTGTTTATTTTTGACAAGGTGTAACCATCAACAGATTTATACCTAGTATAAATTACGTCATATTCGCAAGTATATTATTTCGTATATCCGACTCATAATATTTCAAAACCTGTGGAACAAGCAATGTGTAACAAAAAAATACAGTATGTATCATTAGAAAATAATGTTTATCAAATAAATGCTAGATTTTTGTTTGTTTTGTTTTTCTGACATCATAGTTTGAAATTTCAGAAAAAATAAGCTACCTATTTATTTTTTTCCGTAGCTTTAAAAATAGTGGTGGGAATTCTCATTGAACTAATACAGGGTCTGACAGAAGTTTAGAATAATGTGTATAGCTTTTTTTATAATTCGATCTGCATGAAACTTTTTTCAAATAAAAGTTTTTTGACATATATTTTTCCTTGTTCTGGCGGTATTCATTTTTATATTTCTCCTATTGTTTTTTGTTTGTTTGCTTTTTAAATATCATTAAATTTTTATTTTATTTAAATTTAAAGATAATTGAGGTAGGAAGATTTATTTGATATCCCTGTATATAAAATGCATTTACATGTGATGAAATCTGAATTACTGAAGGCACCTTGGTGGAATATTAAAAAACCTTTAAAAACCTCGAAAAGCCTAAAACGTCTTAAAATGGTTTCATATAATTATTACTGTAATTTTATTTAGAACAGCAGCATCGACTTGAGTAATATTTATGTGAAAATCTAGAAATAAGCTCAACAGAAATTGCCATTAATTATTTTCTGAATAAATTAAAGTACGAAATATTGTTATAGCATTAGTATTTTTTGTTGGAAAAATGTGAAGTTACGATTAACATCGATAACCCAGAATACGATAATTGAAATAGAATTGGAGATCGACTATCGCAAGCTGAAACGTAGAGAACGAGTGAAAGAAAAAAATATTGCCTCGTCCGCTGTTCCACACTTTTAAACATATTTCGAAACAGTGTTAGTGTTACGCAACGAACAAAACGGAATGCGACTTGATAATTATGCTTTTTCACTTTTTTTAAGGATGGGTCTGGAAATTTATGATCCAAGCCGTCTATTAGCCGTGAAGCAACAAATAAACAGCGTTCATAAAGAACTATTTAAATTGCCTGTTTTTGTGTACTCTACAATTATTTAATTAAATGGTATTTTTGATTAATTTGCCACACCTGGTGGTCCAAAAAAAAAACGTTTTTTTTTTTGTTTTGATCAATTAAAAAGACAAAAAATACAGAGAGTTATTAAGGGAGTTGGTACCATTCATAATTTATAAAAGGCTTTATTACTAGCATTATATAATCTATCTGTTTCTAAAAAACACTTACACAACGACGCACTGCAGAATTAAAAGAATTGTAATCGAACACTCTGTATATTATGGAACTCATTGCTAAACTCTTCAAAACAATCTTTCATTGAATATTTCCATTATTCTTCTACTTAAAGACGGATGAGTGACGATTGATATTTATAGTGCCAGTTGTATAACAAACACTCGTAATAAGAAACGACAAGCCTTCAAATTTTCATAAACCACTTGACTTACCATATGTGATATTGAGACTCCGTTAGATTATCATTTTTGGTGTTAGTTAGAAAAAAAATTCAAACATCTCAGAAATATTATACATACAACAAATCGTAATAAGATAATTGATATTATATCTGAGCGAGCTATGGTAAATACCTCCATATGTATTTCGTTTTGAAAACCGACATGTAGATGCAATAAATTTCACATATTTTTTGTCCATCGCAAAACTGACAAACATAAATAGACTTTTTCCGCGAATAGTTTTCTCTTTCTGCGTTGTTCACCGAGATGCTTAGTTATTTCATAGGAGACTTCAATAGCCGGTAAGGAGAGAAACCTCTAAATATTGACAGTACAATAATTTCAAGGTGGGTAAGTTCATCGTAGGCATTCGTAGCGTGAACGGTTCTTTAATCAAAACATGTCTTACGAAATCAATAAATAATTATTCAATATTTTTGTTATGTAGGTACAAGGTAGTCAATTATGTGACAAAATAGAAAGTGTATGTACGGAAGATTTGAAGAAATTGTAAATCTTGAGTATGCTGTGTATTCACAGTAAAATAAAACTGAAATTGTCAGTTTATAGCCAGTTAAATGAGGTTTATCTACTGTATATATATACTATATACACAATAAAAATTGATTGCACGTTATCAAACACGTGTTTATGTTTTAAAGCTGGACTATCATTTTGATGGATTCTTTGTGTTTGCTTATTGTTACATAACCTATTTATTCATTAAAAAGATGAAAACAGATAACAAAATATTATTTATATATTTTAAATGAAATTTTTTGGTGCGTAAATATGCAAGTGCAAAAAAGAGCAAGAAAAATTGGTAGCAAGGGTTAGTAAAGATTTTTTTAATGAGAGGAAAAATTGACAGAATTAGGTACAAGGAAGTTTAATTTTTTAAGAAAATGTATAAAAAAACTAAAGACTTTCTCACAACCACCATTCGGTTACAAATAGCAATTATTGTATTCAATATTACCTAGTGTTTGTAACCTTCTTCGGTGAAATGTTCCATTATGTTCCAGTTGTATTGTTTTTATTTCAATATAATTTAGTGGCGTCATCAGTGACATGCAACGTTTTTATTTTGTGCAAAGCATATAGAGGTGTTTTCTAAATGGATATTTTAATTAATAAGAAACTTCTATGATCAGATAAAATCTGGAAAAACTAAATACTGATTTACAGATATTCACAAAAGTATTATTAGATATGGCTAATAAATCGACATATAGAACGAGAAATAGTTATCACTGACTGGCAAACAAGAGAAATTAACACAATGATATATGAACATTATGCTTTATTATACCACATAAAAAAGTAATCAAAACAGACACAATTTAAAAACTGCCGACAAAACACGATAACGTCCAATTTATATGACACAAAAGTATTCGGTCACCAAAAGAAAAATAAAATAGGAAAGGTACAAACAATTTAAAACGGCACATTTAATATCTTGTCGGGTATCCTTTAGAATTCAGAATAGCTTTCAGCCTATTTGGCATTGAATGCACCAGTTTACGGGTCACTTCCGGGGTCACATTACTCAATTTTGTTGAGAGATGATTTTTTAACTCTTCTTTATTGGTAATTCGTTTATTTTGCAGAGATCGTTTTAGATGTACCCATAAGTGCTCGATAGGGTTAGCACTGGGCGACTGCGGCGGTGTTTTCAATTATCGGTACATGGTATAGCAGCCATTCCCGCGTTTTACGGGCACCGTGTTGGGGGTCATTATCTATCTTGTTGAAATATGTAACGATCGCCCAATCCCAATTTTTCGGCACTGGCCTGTAAATGATGCTTCAATATATTAATATAACAATATTGGTCCAATATTACCTCAATAAAATGAAGGTTACCCATTCCCGCAGCCACCATACAGCCCCACACCATGAGCTATCCACCGCCGTGTTTTACGGTAGGTTTTAAGTTTTCCTTATTTAACGATGTACCAGGTTTTCTCCATTTGTCGTCTGGACGAATCAAATATCTCAAATTTACATTCGTCGTTAACGATAACCTGATCCCAGAAAGTTTCAGGCTCATTCACATACTGGTCAGCAAACGTGTCTTTTTTGTCTATTGACCTTACTAATCCAGGGTTTCCTTCGGGCAACTCGGCCGTGGTAGCGCTTTTTTCTTAAGGTTCGACGCACTGTCTCAGTACTAATATTCTTTCCAGTACTCTCCTGAATCTCAGCACATATTGTTCTGTATTGTTCTATGGCACTAGTAGGTACTTGGATTTTCTTTTATTTGTTAGAGAATTTGCCTTTCATCTCTTTGAGTTAATATTTTGGGTCGCCGTGATCGTGCTGTATTTACTACCGTTTTATCGCTTTCATGTTTTTTTTATTATACTCTGTACAGTACTTCGTGTAATGCCTGTGTCTCTGCTAATTTTACGCTGTGCAATATCTTTTTGGCCAAGGAGTTAAGATGCTATCTCTCTGGTACGGTGATTTCGCGTACTTTTGGCATTTAATTTGCGTGACAAGGATACACTGTCTAATAGAGCCACGCAGTCTATACCAGTTAATATGTAACCTTTCACACACTAATACTATGGCCAAGGACCCTACTATATCTACTTGCATTACCTACTACAGCTTTACATAATTAACTATCCGAATACTTTTGTGTGTCCGTTTTCATATGTCAAACGCGTTGGTCGGGTAATCCCAGCGAATGTTTAATCTGCATCTACGTTGTAATTATCCTTTAATCAAGGAGTAATGGAGGAACGTATTTACGCATATTACGCAGTCTCACTTAATTGTGAATTTGTGTTTTGTACATTCGTTCTTAGAAATAGAAGGGTGGCCGAATACTTTTGTGAGTATCTTTAGATTCTTATTTAAATGATGTTTCCATCGATGTGCCACAAGGATTACTGTTACATTTGACAAGCTAACATTCAACCTATAAGTGAAGAGTAATTGAAAAAAATAGTTTATTTATAGATAGGTATATTATAATTTTTAAATAAAAAAAAATAGGCTTTTTATATGATTTACGCCCACTAAAACAGGGTGACAGCATCAATACCAAAAACCGAGGCAATTGCTGGAGAGTTCGAGTAGCACAAGAAAGGATTGATACTTCTCTGGAGGCATAGATCTGTGTGAATACTTCTATAAATTAAATTTTAAAGTTTTCACCCAGTATAACCTGTAGATACCAGCATAGCAACGTGGTGAAATTAAATAATTAGTAGCTTGTAATTACTGTATTGCTCGCAATGCGTCAAAAGTGTGTAATTACATATAACAAAAAAACATACACAAAACCGTTAATAAGGAAAAATACGGATAGCAAAGGTTAGCGCGGAGCTTGGAAAAAGCCTTGATTAATTACATACAGTACCGACTATTTTTTTCTCTTATGCATGAAATTTGCGTTTGCTTTCCTGCCAGTCACGGAACGACAATTAATTATATCAAAGATGATGACGGAGAGAAACACATGACTGTAATTATTTCGATATAAGGTTCATTATTAAGTGTTTTATAAGGTTTGAAAAAATCTGGGACAAAAAACGGAACTGTTGCGTCCAAAAGGCAAGGTAACGTTTAAAAATAAAACTCAAAGGACTGATATTCTTGACCTTTCAAGGGTATTCAATAAAATCTTGCAATTTATAGATACTGGAATCTATCTATACTTGTATACAGTGACATCCATAAAGTTTGCACCATATATGGGAAAAAATTGTGTTTGTATTTAAGAAATTCTTTTAACCGTCAGTTGTTTGAGCATGTATTTAACAGAAATAGCGCCCATCAAACCTAGTAAAAAGTTGATAATATGCGAGTAGCATGCAAAAATTTGAAATCGACCCGAGAGTAAACTACCTTTATTTTCAGCCCTAGAGAAAAATATTATAAAGAAAAGTTATTCCTTTTTAAAGTGTTAGCCCCAATATGAAGTTTCAGTGCAGTACGGTGAAAAAGCGGTTCCTCGTACTACAATTCGAACGAAATAACTTATTATTAAAATTGTATTTTCTGGACTCTTCTCCAAGAAAAATATTACTATTCTTCAAAATAATGTAAATAGGGAACGAAGGTATAAAAAGGTCAGCAAGAAATAAACGAATTTTTAGTGCAAACTTTATTCTACGTAAAAAAATAATGCAAAAAAGTTAGGAAGCACGTTTAGAATAACATTTTTAATAAATGTTTTTCAAAAATATAACTGCTACAAGGAGGAAATAATTTTAATTTTACGAAGCAATACGACAGCACGATATCAATGAAGAGCAAAACTTTTAATGTTCCAAAACATCACATGAAACTTACAAATACACATCAAATGGAACAAACAAAAAATAGAGAAAGAGAACTAAAATTACATTAACTATTAGTATTCTGAAAACCCCACGTGTGGAAATAGAAGAAATAGTAAAAGTAACAAATAAATAAACATTAGTATTTTACACAAGTAGAAATATTATTAAAGGAACCTCGACGGGCGTCCTTTTTAAAGCAACTCTTCTTCAATAATGTTTATTTTACGTCTCTGTGTGTCTTCCTTCGTTTTGGATACATAAACTAGCTCTTCGAAACATTTCTTTCTCGACATTAATAAGAAACTGTGAGGAAATTTCATTCACGACAACTGACGACTAGCTTCTTCTAAATGACCAATACTGTGAAAAGGTCTAAGTGATTTTAGGTCACATAGTGATTTAAATTACGTTCATACAATATTTCAATTAAATGTTACCTGTACTTTTAAGAAACATGATTCTGCATATTTTTCAAATGTTATTACAAAAGTATCGCCTTAAAAAAGTGTGCTTTCTATGAGGTTTACCATAATTATTTACTTTTTGTATTATTCTTGAACATATAATAAAGTTTGCACAAAAATTCATTTATTTCTTGCTAATCTTTTTTATAATTGAGTTATTCGTTGCCCATTTACATTATTTTGAACAATAACAATATTTTTATTGGAGAAAAGTCTCCAGAAAATACGATTTTAATTATGAGCGATTATTGTTGTACACACAAAACACAAAAATGTTTCTCATATGGTGCAAACTTTATGGATGGCACTGTATATACAATAAAGCGACAAATCGAACGTAAACACATTAAACATGAAGTAACAACAGAGGCGTAATGGCACAGTAATTAGTTCCAAAATTACCCGCAATGCCTATTACTGAGCAGTTCAATAGTCAGTTTGATTTCTCTTTCTGCTTACAGACGAAGATTGGAACGGAGACCCGGCCGAGACCACCCTGTACCTTATGCACCAACCGACCACGATGACCTTACCGCGACCCACCATGGACAAGTCTCCCGAGCCTGGCCAGCGGTTCACCAGGTACGCGGAGCCGCACTCTCCCAAATACGATGACGACTACAGGCAGAAGAACAGGGAGGAGACCAACAAATACCTGCAGAAGCCTATAACGAAGTATTCGGAGAACAAATACCTGGAGCGTCAGAAGAGCGTGGAAAGGGAGAAGCACTCGTCCAGGGAGAAAAACTTCGAGAGGCAGAAGAGCTTCGATCACCTGGAGAGGGACAGGTTAGCGAAGACCATTGAAAAGGGAGACAAATACTACGACAGTCACTCGGATAAGTACTACTGCCATGATAGTAGGGATAAACTTGATAGATACCCGGAATCCGATCGGTATGACAAGTATTCCGAAAACTCCAGGAAATACGGCAGGGAAGAATACCCTCCGAGGAGGGGTGAAAAGGAAAAGCCCGTGAAGTATTTCGATGACGATGGATTTGATGAAAATATAAGGTATGGTAAAACGATCACATCTCTATATTTCAGAATTCCTTGAATAGTAATAGTATGTTTATTCTACAACAAGTTATGGAATGGCATATATTCCACACGAGCAAAAAGTTTGTAGTCCAAGCCGAAGGAGATGACCTCTACATATAATAGTTTCACGTCTTCAGTCCATCTGTTTCGGAAAACGTGTTAAACAATTTCTAACATACATATATGTATTTCAACCACAGAAAAATTGGCCGGGAACCAAAATCCATATGATTGGTGCGGGGTCCTTTAAACCTTCGGGGCACTAAGAAAAAGAAATCGCAGCGCTTTGCAACTTTGAGGGTTTTTTGGGGACACTTTGAGCTTAAAAAATTACCGACGATACCCTTCGTTCATCCACTATATCCAAAGTTATACCAAATTTTCCAAATATTCTTAAATTCACAAATTTGTAACTTTTTTCAGCCAACATTATAGCTTCAAATTTTTTTTTATTGATCGCCCCCACCTGTGTCTTATAGAGAATGTTTTGCAGTTTCCAAAACCCTACCTCCATTCTCTGTACGATCATTAGTTCCCGAGTAATTGATTGTCAAAGTTGAAAAGGACTTTTTTGCTTTTATCGACGATAACTCCGCGGCAAATCATGGTACGGAGCTCGTTAAGAGGTCAAATTAAAGCTGATTAAATTGTCTAAAAGAACTTTATGGTCGCATGATGAAAACAATTTTTTTGAAGTCCACAGACTATTTTAAAGACGAGCAAAAATTTGGAAAAACATTTTTTTGTTGGTTTTCGGATGATTACGTGAGAACCGCTTCCGGTAAAAAAAAAATTAAGTCCAGATCTGAAAACTAGACACTTGAGGCTACAATTTTCTTTTATTTTCTGTACGACCATTTTTCTCCGAGTTATCCCTTGTTGAAAATCACCCAAAATTGTTTTTAATATCCTTTAACTTTTGTTACTAGTGTATATGTAAAATGTGGTAGTTATATCATGTTGATACCAAATAATCCTTTCTATTTTATTTAGTTCATTAACATAATCTTTTGAATGTACGTAGGTACTAAAAATTCGCCAAAAAATCTTGATAAACGCCATCTTTAACTGTGCCTTGAGGAAAATAAGTGCTAATAATTTGAGTACTAATTCTACTAGCCCATACGTTCACTTTTTGGGGAAATTGTGTGTGGGCCTCCAGCATTCAATGAAGATCTTCTTTGCTCCAGTATTGACAGTTATGTTTGTTAAAGTTATTTGTTCCAGTTTAAATAAAAAAAACGGCGGCAGATAAAAAAAAATTTGGTTCTAAACTGTTTATCGGATTGCATTATGTTCATCATCATCTCACAGAGTTCTTGTCTTCAATCAGGATCATCTTCGTTTAACTCCTCAACCAACTGAACTGGATGAAAAGGATGATATTTTCCTTTCTTTAAAAGTTGCAGTTTTGAGGATTTATCTACATCATTATCAGCAGCAAGTCTTCTAGTTTCTATTTTAATCTCTAGCGGTACATCTAATTATTTTTCCTCGTCAAATTACAGAGTTTCTCTTCTGGTTTTTGAATATTTTTGACATGACCACTTTCACGTTTTATTTTCTCTATTTTGCTAACTGTGGACTAGGTATTTACTATTATACATTTTATAAACCTCCTTTTGAGTTCTTGATTTATTATCTCATCCAATCATAATTAAATAATAATCCATCATAATCATAAACAATAAGTGAGCCTTCATAATTAAATAATCATTAATAAAGAAATGATGATCCATTGGCTCATTTGAGGAAATTTGAATGAGGTAACTATTATTGAAACAATTCAATTATTTAGCCCACTTGATAGTGTTCAAAGGCACGGTTGTTTTTATTTATTTACTTTCTTTGAATAATTCTTGTAGTGTCTACTTTAAAAGGGTTTTGCCCCGTCTTTTATTATTTACATGATATCTGTTTCCCTGACATAAAATAAGATATAAGCCACACTGAACATATTTTGCCTTGTTTCAGGTACCGTAGCAAATCCACCGAATTTGAGAGGGAACGGCCCCAACGATTTTCCTACGACGAAGAGGAGTATTACGATGAAAAGCACCGCCAGTATAAAGAATACCCCATCCCGAAGGCCCGCCAGAAATACGCCCCCGAAGAAGACACTAAGTACTACAAAGAGGAGAGCTCGAAAAGGCAGAGCAGATGCATACCTGACGATCCCAGGTACTACACCGAACCCGAAATTAAACCCAGACCGGTCTCCAAACCCTCTTCGAACGACAAGTTCGAGAAAATGTACGGCAGGAGCGACAGAGACAGAGAATGGGAGAGGGAGGAGAAGGCGATTCGTTCTCAGGAATTCTACGAAGAGAGCACCATGAGCAGGAAGAATCCCCAGCTGCGGCAGAGGTCTCCATCTCCTGAGGAGACCAAGGCACCCAGAGATCGTTTCAAGGACGCCAAGGAGAAGTTCCTGCTGATGGAAAAGGAGCGCTTGGAGAACGAGAGAAGGAGGCCCGAGCCTCCCATTTCTCCGGTGAACGTGAAGGACAAACAGCAGCAGTACGTTAAGAGGAACGGGAACATGGGGTACTCCAAGGAACCATCGAGGTCGAGCTATGATGAGAGGTACGTTTGTCTTCTGCGTTCAAAGTTCGACGAAGTAATAAATCGTTTCGAGGAATTAAAGTTGGTTAGCTAAATTTCAAAGTTAGTAGTTTTAGTAGCTAAGGCCAGAAGAAAAGCAAGAAGAAAGTCATTGCTTCCACATTAACACAAGTTGTGGGTTCACTTTTGGGTTAGGTTAGGCAAATTATATTATTCTTTTTCTACTTGACAAAGGATTTTTTTGGGATGTTGGACAAATAACGATCTACTAATTTTCTGCCGACGTTTCGTCCAATTTACTTAGACTTTATCAAGGCTCAATTAGTGTTTTTTTACAATACTGGTCTATGTCATACCAAAGATTGATCTTTTTCTCTACCTGCAGGTACATGTGTTTAAATATTTTAATAATGTTGTTATATTTATTTCTGTTCTTTTGTTTTTATAACCACACTACAGGAATGATTGCCTAGGCTCGATTTACTTTAAATCATTTAAAGTAAAGTGTAGTGTGGTTATAAAAACAAAAGAAATAAATATAACAACATTATTAAAATATTTAAACACATGTACCTGCAGGTAGAGAAAAAGATCAATCTTTGGTATGACATAGACCAGTATTGTAAAAAGCACTAATTGAGCCTTGATAAAGTCTAAGTAAATTGGACGGAACGTCGGCAGAAAATTAGTAGATCGTTATTTGTCCAACATCCCAAAAAAATCCTTTGTCAATTGATGTTTTATGTTTACGTTTACGTGTACGTTTCTAAAAAAAGTAAGCTCGTTAGCTTTTAGTTCCATTGAAATGAAACGTTGGCACAATAAAGTATCTATCTAGCGCAAGCAAGTGACATTATAATTTTTTAAGCATCTCAGTTTCTTTTTAAAGTTTTTTTCCAATTCTGGTTAAATAATTCCTCTACTATAAACTAAACATGTAGAACCTTTTGTATTCATTCTTTTCAGATTTTGGTCTTGAAGTTGGCTGTGGAAAAAACTTTATGCCTTAGCTATTTATTTTCTAAAACTGACATGTAAACAAATTTTGAACGATTTGAGTTATAGGCATTTAGTGGTTATGATTTCTTTTTGTCATTAAATTTGATAGCTTGGGTTCTAAAGCCAGAAATATCTTTTTTTTTTGCTTTTAATATGTGTTAAAAACGAACAAGTTGAATAGTAGGGAAATAAGTGTGCTTTAAAACAGTATGCAGGTACCGATTATCTACGGTAGAATACGCACAGAAGTTCTGGGAGCATCTTCCATAACTTGATCCTCATTTTCTTTCAGCTCCTCCATTCGTACTGTAGCACGGCTACTACCTTATTTTCGTTTCACACTCTCTGGATACATAAACAGTTGAATGTACAAATAGTTGAATAAGTGTAAATTAAGTAATGACATTGATTTTTTTTTAATTTTTTATTCGAATAGAATTACAATTCAGTATTGTATCCTTCAAAATAACTTCCTTGGGAAGCCACATAGCGCTGGAGACGGTTCTTCCATTTCTCACACCAGTGCTGGAACTCGTATACTGGAATAGCCTTCAGCTGGTCGGTTGGTCCCATAATGGGACCTCTCGGGAAGAGAAAAAAATCACAAGGACTCAAGTCATGCGAATAAGTAGGCTGAGGAGCCACAGGAATATTTTTACTGGCTACAAACTCGTTTACTGAAGTGGCTGTGTGACAAGGCGCATTGTCGTGATGCAACATCCAGTTGTTCTTAATGACCCTTTTTCGATGTTTTTTAAGAACCTCTCTGTAAAAGTGTTGATTTACTGTTTCACCTGTAGGCACAAACTCTTTGTGGACAATTACCTGGTTACCAAAAAAATAAATCAGCATGCATTTGATCTTCGACTTGCTCATTCTTGCTTTTTTTGGGTCTTTTAGAGCTTGAAGTGTGACATTTCATGCTTTGGCGCTTGGTTTTCGGGTTGTACTCAAACACCCAAGTCTCATCACCAGTAATGACACGTTCCATAAAATGGGGACAATTTTCAATTGATTCTAAGAAGTCAAGACACCATTCTCTCCTGATATCCTTTTGTTCCTGCGAAATGTTTTTTGAAACCATTTTTGCACAGATTTTGCTCATCCTCAATTAGTTAGTCAGAATCTGGTGAACAGTGGTATGATTTAAATTTAACTCTTCCCCGATCATTCTTGTCGTCAACCGAAGATCTGAACGCACAAGATCCCGTATTCTATTGACATTTTCGTTGGTTCTTGAAGATGAAGGCCTTCCGCTGCGTGGTTCATCTTCAATAGACTCTCTTCCTTCTGAGAATACCTTAAACCACCGAAAAACCTGGGCTCTTGAAAAAACACTGTCTCCGTAGACATGTTGAAGTTTTGCAAAAGAATCCATTGCGCTGTGTCCAAGTCTGAAGCAAAACCTGATAGCACACCGTTGCTCAAAATTAATGTCACTCATTTTAAAAACACCAGAAAAAAACCGGTTAACATACCTTGTATGTGCATTGTATTTTGTTTCATAAACACCACTTTAAGGAGTTTTTTTTTTTCGTAGAATCTACATAAACTGTTTTGGTTTAGACAATTTGAAAACTGTCAAATGCCAGATCACAAAACAACAAATTATAGTCAATACAGACATTTTGTAATAAGAATTAAACACTGTTACATTTATTAATCTGTTCTCTGTAGGTACTACGACGGTCACAGGAGTCGTTCGGACGACGCAAGGCCAAAACCGGCCCCAAGACACATCCCTGAGGAAGTCCGGTACCGCGACCCAGAGCGAAACTCACGCGAAAGGGATTCGCCCGTAGAACGGTACCGCCACACGGACAAATTTGACCCCAAACGAAGATCAATGTTCTCCCTGATCGAGGAGGAGCACAAGAAGAACTCGAACGAGATCGCTAAGGAACTCAAAAGACGCTCGTACATGGAGAACAGCCACTTCGACGACGACCCCGACAAGTACGAGAGAGAAAGAGATATGAGAGACAGGCACTTCCAGGAGCTGCCCGAATCAGATAGGTTCGTGGACGGCTTCTCAAAGCCCATCGCGGACATGGACAGGGTGGGGGAGATGAAGTACGACCAGAAGTTCGTGAAGAACCAGAAGACGTCGAAGAACGCCGCGGGCTACAGGCACAGCTACGCGGAGCCGAAGCTGAGGATGGAGAAGAACGGGAAGAAACACTTTTCGGACATGCTGCACAGAACCAATAGTTCTGTCGGCAACAACGGTAGGGTCGGTATAGCTAGCGTTCATCCTTACTAAAATGAAATTATGAAGTTAACTGTAAAATATATTCGTAGGGGGTGATGATTGTAATTATGATGACTGATTATAATTATCAGACACTACAGTATTGTTACTTATAATCATAACGCTAGTGACAATGGTGTCATATTTTCTAAAAATAATTTTAATTTTTCAGTTTTTCAGACTGCAAGTACATTCAAAACATATGTCATTTAAAATAAATTTTTAAGCAGTTTGTAGGTGTAAAATATGAGTTCATGCAAGCTGAAACATTTTAAATGTTGGACAAACATTATTTTGTTAAGTAATTTGCGAAAAATCGAACCACCAAAAGATGAAATTAAAGAGAATGAATGTGATTTAATTAATTTTAACTTTTTTTTGCGTTTACGACTTTTTTTGTCTGAATTATTTTGTTGTAATATATGGCTAAATATATTACAAGCTAAAATATCATAAGAATGAGAGCTTATTGTCTGCAAAAACAATTGCTATTTTATTGGAAAGTTATCTTTAAATATTTTTTTTAAATATACTTGAGTAGTAGTTATTGCTCATGTTTATATATATTTTATTAATATTGCTTTAACATGAATTCAGTACTTATAGTCATTATACGATATAAAATTTTATATATACATACTTAAGAGATATATATTTTTATACACCATGACATATATTAGAAATATTTTAAATTTTTTTCTTTATAGCATTTTTATTTTTTTAACTAGAACTATTTATTTTACATGTGCCTTCATAGTTTTATTTTTATTCTTATATTTTATGAGTTAAATTAATTATTTTTTATTGGAAATTTTGAATGTTTATATTTTTGTGTTTTGCGTTGTTTTTTTTTTATATGTTTTTAACATTATCGTACTGTTTTATAGATGCCTGTTTTAATATTACTTTATACAAATAAAACAAATAAAATCTTTTTGAGAGTGGCGTTGGCGATTTATTTTTCTTTTGAGAATTTTTTACTCCTTATTATATTCATACGTAGGCCATATTGAGGGTGGGATGTTTTCAAATTGACACCATGTATACTGAGAAATAGACAACGTTTTTTCTTGACAAAATGTTATACATACAGCTTAGACCAAAACAACAGTTTGCGCGTTTTGTGAGAAACAAAAACAGTTTGTGAGTAGACAAACACTGTCGGTTCTTTGTCTAGTTTGTTGGAGTAAAAACTAAATATATCCCTACGACGGTGGCGGCTCGTCAGGGGAGGCAGCCAGGCAGAGGAGGCCGTGCCTTCCCTGTGAAAATTACAAATAAGTTTTTTTTTTTATAAACCTACCTACCTATAATACTTTAATTACCTGTCATTTTTAAATTCATATGTCGGGTAAACAATTAATTTCTAAAAATAAAAATATTAATAGACATATGTCAAAGGACTTCCTGCACTATTATTTGCAACATATTAGCCCTCATAAACGACCCAGCGTCTAGTCTATGGTCGTGGTGGCAAGCCTCCGATGCCAGTGTTTTCAAGTATGTATTTATACCGAATATCTCGAGCTTCGTGATCCTGCCTTGCTAACAAATTTAACCCTTAACTCCCCTTGCATTAAAGGTCATTAAAAAAATTTGCATAGCGGAGGCAAACAGGCCCACCTCCCACCTCTCACACGTGACAGCGCAGAAAGCGAGTTATTTGATTTCATGAACCTAACAACGTAACATACAAAATTTAATACATTTTGTTGTTCTGTGTTTTGGAAATTTTCGTTGGAAAGTGCCGCTATTCTTGCCGGGTTTTTTGAGTGTTTTGAGTGGTATAGGAGGGTAATAATTATTGAATGTGTACCATATTACTTACGTAAGTCATTATTTGAACGTTTAATTTAATTAACTATATAAAATTATAATGGAGGTAACTGGCGAGTGTAGCAGTTTGTTTCATAAAAATAACAATACGAGCTGTCATGACACTCACTCACATAAATATTCGAACCTGCAATGATGCTGTTGATAAAGTACAAATTTAGTCGCATGGCTTATGAGGATAAATTATTCGATAAAGATTTAAGAGTAACACTGCCAGATCTAAGTAAAACTTTAATTAATCAGAGTAAGCTGGCTCGTAGTTTTGTTAATACGTGGTATGATAAATGCAAATGGCTAAGTGGTTCTTTAACTTTAAATAAATTATTGTGTTGGCCCTGTATATTATTTTCAAATCGTGGAGAAGATGCTTGGACAAAGTTTGGATTTGATAAAATCTTAAAACTTTATCTCGTTCAGTTGACACATTCAAAAAGTCAGGAACATATTAGTTGTGTTTGTAAATTACATCTTTTAGGCAAACAAAATATTATGAATGTGATCAATTCAGCCCGTCAAATCTAAATTCCTGGCAAAAATCCGTATTTTATTTCACTGCATCTTTTAACTGTAAAATAATTTGACGGAAACTCTACACCTTCCCGATGGTTTTGATGAACCAATAAAATATATTAGGTACATTATGTTAGACACATGTCTTAATATATTTTATTGGTCAAGTAGAGGTCCTTCTCCTAACTATGCGGCATATTACTAATAATGTTTACCATAACTATCACAAAAATTTAGGAAACAAAAATTTTTACAAAACATGTTTGCCTCCTCAAAAAAAAATCATGAGCCGCCACTGCCCTACGATGTATTTTTTCGGCTAACCTATCGAAAAATATAAGCTGACAAAGTGTGTTAGTTTGTGGTAATTGCAGAACAGATCTCCATCTTGCACTACCTTGAGATGGTTTCCGCCTTTCTTGCGAGTGTTCTTCAGTCAGGTGATTGTAGACGGTCCAGTAGATATTGGCTAATATCTATATCCACCTACATTGCTAATATATCTCTGGGGATAGCATACAATCTACAAAATGAATCACAGTATTTCGATAGTCAACCACGCCCATTTATTTATCTCATGGATTTATACATTTGAGATGAGAAGAGGTGGTCTGGCTTCGAAGGGTCCTGGCACAACACTGCTAGGCCATCTCCGCTTGTTTGCTTGTTCTGCTAGCAGAACAAGAAGAAGAGTAAGGTGGACATGAGGACGTCTGCCTTCTGTCAAGTACCTAGTCTACTAAATAGACTGAGAGGATGTACTGTACTGTTTTCTAGAAAATCTTGCTGACATATAAGTTTCAGTTGACGATCGTATTATGTGAAGGTCTTGATAGGTACGAGTATTAACTCGGAAGGGTCTATTTGCTTTCTTGCCTACTTTGAATACGAATTCTTGAAAGTTTTAAAGAGATTATTGCATTTCTCTAGCATCAGAGTCAGTAAGTGTTCAGTAAATTTCAGGAACAGGATCGTCAATTGTTTTTTCCACTTTTTCGTCTTATGATCCATTTCAAATTGTAAATGTAAGTACCTAAGCGAATACGTTGTTGATAGATGGAGTTCTTGAAGTATCTAGTAGCCGTGGTATCCATCTATAAGCTGGTTATTGTTTCAATACTACTATTACTATTATTAAAATGGGTTGCTTTTACACAAAGGAAATTGATGACAATGATGACTTTTAATGATAAGATAACCCCTTCAATGGAGGAAGAAATCGCGTCATATATGTAGGTTTTTCGGGGGAATCTCAAAGGACCTCAGAAATAAAAGCGTATCTGTCCCATCGTGGTGCATTTTGGAGACAACGTAGACGTGATCAATATCATTCAAAGAAGTGAAGTCTGAATAATTTCAATGATGTATGGCATTATATCAATATTTTCGAAGATGGATTTGTAATTTTAAATTTAGAAATTTGAAACTACTTGAACATTAATGTTACATGTAATTGTCCTTATGAATGTAAAAGAGATTTGCTTTTATTTGACAACAATTTCGTATAATAAGTAATATTAAGGCTACAACCAAAATATCAATTTGTGGAAATGTAACATAACCAGATAATTCCCTTAGTATTATCCCTTGGGACTGGGAGGATGTCGCAGCCTTGCCGTTACATACACTAACGACTTGGGAAGAATGCAGACGTTGTGTGTAATCTAACTGACTTTTCAGTATTTTCAGTATGTACTAGTTATAGAGCCCATTTGGTAAAATAGGGACCAAAATTATTTCACATTTGCATGAGTTACATTTTTGTTAGAGCTTTAAATTATAGATAAAAGAACTTTAAATTCTATATGTACATTTTCAAGTTTTCTATCTTCCACACGCCATAGTTTTGTAATATTCATGTAGATGGCACTAACATACCTTTATCCTATTTAAATACGAATATAAGTTGTTATTACTGATAATTATTTTATCGGCGTATCATAGTAAAATAGAATGTTCCAATATAATTCAATATATTTTGTAAAAGTAATGAAAATAGTGCAATCTTTTCATCTAATAAAAAGTCGTTTCTGATTTCTCCTGGAATACATCGAAGATAAATACTGCATTCTTATTGCTTATGTATATTATCATAATCACCACCATGTATTTTTATTTGTCTAATTTACTAATCCAAATTCAATCATTTTCTTGACATTAGAAAAAAGCAGAACAGTGTAAATACATTTTGGACAAGCCATTGCAGTTATAGCATTTATAAGGCAGTATTGAACAAATAGGTTTTATTTATTATATTAAGAAAATCAGGGTGGAAAAATTAATAAGAATTTTACTGTGTTAAATTTATTTCGCATTATTGCAAAGTTTGCTCGACTTAATGATGAGATAAAAACAATGTGACTGAGAATACCATAGTTTTTAAATAACGACAGGAGCAATTTTGTAAAACATGAAATTATAGAACTTTGAAACACAATAAAACATAACTGGTTCATTCGATAGAGCTCGAATAGGTCTGTAGTGAAAACTGAACCAATAGGTACCTTTGACGAGATGTGATTGGAAGCTCGAATATAATCCTTGTTCGTATCTTTTGCATCATTTGCTTTTTCACGCTGTATTTCATGTAATTTTTAATATTCACCAAATTCTTTTCAGCAGTACAAATTGGAAGGAAATTAACTTTCTATTGTAAAAAACCAAAAACATTAAAAACCATCAATTCTTCTTTGAATTACTGTGGCTAAAATAATGACGGCAAAAAGAATAATCATTTCTTCGCCCATTTCTTGGACCTTGTGGTTTTAGACCTTTTTGTATGTCAAATAAAAATAAATATGATGGGACATTAAACCCAGATGAATTTTAAGGTGAAGATTTTACTGTAGATGTGCGTGGGTGATATTGATGGTTTTTCCTTACAGTATGGTTTTCTAAATAAGATTATTTAGGTCAGATACAAAATATGACCTCAATTTTCATTTGACATGAAAATTTCCCGAGAAAAATTGTGTTAACATGACACTTGACACCGCCTCACAGGCTGGTGTACTCTTTGAACGCGAATCCCCTTGCCTCTCGCAGATTTGGGGCTTTTTGTAACGTTCCCTTGCCTCTTAGAGACTGGAGTGCTTCTTCAAGGTGGGTCGCGTTGAATTTTACTATGCAAAAGAGGCCTTACTGTGAAGAGGCCCTACCTGAAGAGGCAGTACAGTGTAGGAACAAATGGGATGCAACAAAATAAAAGTAGCGAGAAAGTCACCTCGGCATTCAATAAATAAGAAAATGGCGAACAAAGAAAATGTATTATCTGTATAAACGACAAGTATCATCAGAATCCATTTAGTATATTGAAATTTTCAATGAGACAAAACTGTAAAAAGGATTCAGATTAGACTTGTAAAAAAAATATTAAGATGATTTAAAACAAGCAGGCACATTTCATACAATCTGTGAATATTAGTAAAAATTTCATAAAAATCATATTAGTAAAGTACCTCAACTTCGAAAGTACCTGTGATTGCACACTGTCATTACTTTCATCCCCTTGTATCTCCAGAATATGACAGCAAAAACTATTTGAAATTTAAGGTCCAAGAAATGGGAGCATTTTGCGTTTACTCTTTGGCAAACCTCTCTTAAGAGTGGTTTGAACGTGAGAAACAATTAATTAAAAATATAGCTAAGAATAACGGTCAGTTCATTTAATAGATTAGTTAATAAGGAAGCATACATTTACGAGAACCCTGTACAATTCCACGACTTTTCGTAGAGATACTGACAATTCGAAATTTGTTTCCTTACCATAAGAACCTAAATTCAACCGCGGACTAGATACAATTTTTAAAAATATTAATATCAATTTGGTTTATAATTCTAAAAATAAACCATAGGATATACACAAATGATTTAAAATTAATTAGAAATTTAACAAACAGTAGACAGTTGGATGCTTTTGAAAGTTTAGAAATCATAAAGTGTAACAGTAGTATGAATAAGGACAATGGTCCGATACCCACCAGTCCACTGTTTGCTTTGATAAACAAAAACAGTTACGGTTCAGTGAACCGTGGCAAGAAATTTAGTATAAATAGTGCAAGTGTGTCGGCTAGAATTTAGTTTTAATCTTCTCCTGAATATGTCAACTTAGTTGGTGAAACGCGCGTCGAGAAAAGTATAGTAGTGTTTCGTGGAAAACGTCCAGTTTTTTGTTTCTACGCCGAAGGTTCCAGTACCCACTCCAGGATCAAGAATATATAATTTAAAAAAATGTTTTTTTAGGTAGGAAGCCTTTTTTAACTGATATTAAAAATCGAGCCTATTAACAGTCGCAGCAGCTTTTACAACTACGGACAACTTCCTAATGGACACAGAATCAGTCGAGGTGAACACTCGATTAGTTCGCACGCATTATCTGCTGCACTTTCGGGAAAAATCCAACGGGATTGACGGCTATAATGAAAAACAGTTACTTCTGAAATACGCTAGTCGAAGGAGGTCCTTAAACTCATCATTACGACGATTAATGAAATATGTTATGAGCCTCGACCATGAAATAGGTAAGAGTTGGAGGACAAAAGAGGAAATTTTTCTCCTTTCGCTGCACACGGCCGAAACTGGTGTTACTTCACGGAATCCCATTCATCTATTATGCGAGTCCTGATTTGACCGAGGAACACCCGCAACGAAAATATACTGGAGAACAGATGAAAATGTAACATCCACTATACAGGGTTATATCAAATTGAAAATTGATTTATATATTATCTTGATACTGATTGTGAACTTTTTGCTGGTTTACAGATAAACCAGCAAAAAGTTCAAGTCATGGCACAAGAGTTAGAATGATTTGAGTTCACACACTAAGTCGTTTTACACAGTTGTCGGAATTTGCAATGGGATGAATTACAGGTATTGATATAAGAGAAGTGGGTTTATAGACGAGGAAATTTAGCACAAAAAAGAGCGAAACCTTCAAAATTTCCTCAGTAAGATGGATTTTGACGTAATTAGGCTCGTTCGATTCCTTGGAAAATTTAGAAAAAATGTTTAAACTATTTTTTATCATATACAAATCAGAAACTGCATTACTGCACCTAAAAAATTCATTTTTGAGTGCAATTTTTCCAGCCAATTAAAGAAAAAATCATAATTCGAAAATACAGTGTCGCAACGGGCTGAATTTGGTTACCCAGGAGTTTTTGGGATCGCTAATCACGAATCTGATATCAGAAATTGACCCCGATGAACTTGGGGACCAGGAAACCTGGTCACCAGGCCCATCCCTGAGGTTTCTCCTCGAATTCGGCCTGAAACTAAACGAAAATGGTTACTCGGGGGTTTTTGGGGTCGCTGATCATGAATACGTTGTTAGTTTTGTTGTCCGTTACACCTGAAGGACCAGGAACCCTGGTCGCCAGGCCCATTCCCGAGGTTTTCCCGAGGTTTAATTTAAAAAATTAGCTGACGGTTTCAGCTCTACGGACCCCACGCATTGTGTTCTACGCAAAAAAATACATAGGGAACCGTCAAAACTAGCCCTACATATATGTTTCAAGAACACATAATAGTCTCTGCCTACTGGACTTGGTTGTGGTTTATATTTTGACACATACCTGTCGTAAGTAAAAAAAAGTCAGGTAAAAGTTAGGTAATTTGAGTTTTGAAGTAAAAGTATATCAAAATATTTTCAATGCTATAAAAGTTAATATTTATGTTATTCCAGTGCAAAATTGACTTAAACACATTGTCGTTTAACTTTTAATCTTTGAAATTTGTATTGAAAAGCCTCGTCGGGGTCAATTTCTGACATCAGATTCGTGATCAGCGACTCCAAAAACTCCCGAGTGACCATTTTCGTTTAGATTCAAGTCGAATTCGAGGGAAAACCTCGGGGATGGGCCTGGCGACCAGGATTCCTGGTCCTCCAGGTGTAACGGACAACGAAACTAACAACGTATTCATGATCAGCGACCCCAAAAACCCCCGAGTAACCAAATTCAGCCCGTTTCGACAATGCATTCCCGAATTATGATTTTTTCTTTAATTGGCTGGGAAGATTGCACCCCAAAATACATTTTTTAGGTGCAGTAATGCAGTTTCTGATTTGTATATGACAAAAATAAGTAACAATTTTTCTAAATTTTACAAGGAATCCAACGAGCCTAATTACATCAAAATCTATATGAATAAGTTGTAAAGATTGTGATCAAAATTATACTGGGCAAACAAAAATATATATTTTGACTAGATTTAAAGAACACATGGCTTATTTGAAATATGGCAGAACGGAAAAATCTTGTGTGGTCCAACATGCCTTCGATAACAACCATAGGATACATATAAATAATTTAAAATTAATTAGAAATGTAACAAACAGTAGACAGTAGGAAAATACCCAACAGTCCACTGTTCGCCCTGATAAACAAAGTCGGATGTTACGGTTCAGTGAACCATGATGGAAAATTAAGTATATAAATAGAGCAAGTATGTAGGTTAGAATTTAGTTTTAATCTTCTCCTGAAGATGCCAACTTAGTTGGCGAAACGCGAGTCGGGAAAAGTATAATAGTTCGGTATTTCGTGGAAAACGTCCGTTTGTTTTTGTCATAAAGTAAATCCAAGAAACCACTATTTTCATAACATTACATTTTTTCGTTCTCTAGTATATAACATATATTAATATCGCGTTAATCGACGTAAAAACGCCCAACAACGAAAGCTATCAAAAAACGCCGAAAAAAAGTACCACGTTAAGTTCGACAACCTTCGGCGAAATGCGATATGATTTAATGATGCTGCGGTTTTTCAGGAATATTATTTCGCCGGCGGGCATGGGGCGTTGATCCGTCCAAAATACAGCTTCGAAATTCTGAAAAAGATGTAGTATGGTGCGATTTAATGCTGTAATAATTGTGACTGGCAACTGCGTGGAAAAAGGCAAATCGAAAGCCTGGTTTGTGTATGAAAACCTGTTTCAAACGATGTTTCATATGTGCAATGTAATACGTGTGAATAAACATACATATAAAATAAAATTGACTCAATTTATGTCAAGATGTATTAGGTACGTACAATTTCTCTATGAGCTGAAATAATTAATTTATTAAGATGAAAGAGAAGGTATACAAAAATATTTATCATCAGCTAATAACAGTTGTGCAAAACACTAGGTGCATTTCTTACAAACCATAAAAAAGAACAAAATATCATTCAAAGCAAAAGAACAAAATATAATTTAAAGCAAAAGAAGAAAACTAAATTACGTGCTTTTAGACAAATTCCTGTTAGTCTTGCTTTGAATTGTAATGTCTTATGGAACAAGATGAATGCCTCAATGCTACTTATATTGTGAGATTTGTGAAGTGTCATTTTGGTGGCATTGGTGCGGTTATAGAAGAAGAATTTGAAGAGGAAAAAAGTATGGTGTACACAAGATCGACAAAATACAATGACGAAACGACGACGGTGGATGTGAGTGAGACATTTTTTTGCAACAAGGACGACAGGAGCACCGTGAAGAGGCAGAAAGGTGAGAGGAAAAGCGACGACAAGAGGACGAAAAGCGACGACAGGAGGACCGTGAGGAGGCAGAAAGGCGAGAGGAAAAGCGTCAACAAGAGGACCGTGAAGAGACAGAATGAAGACGACAGGAGGACTGTGAAGAAGCTGAACGACGACGACGAAGAGGACCGAGAAGAGGCAGAGAGACGACATCAGGAAATTTGTGAGTCCCATAAAGTAATAAACTCTAGGTTGAATGAATTTTCCGGAAGAATTGACGGTGTAGAACAACACATTGACCGAATTGAAAAGGCGGAGGAGGAGGAGGAGGAGGAGGAGGAGGATCAAAATAATAATGAAGAAATAGAAAGAAAACTAGAAGACACCAAACAGCAAGTACAAAGAGAAATACTTGAAAAGATAAATGGACTGGAGCACCAACTACATCGTACTTCGACAGCCGATTCAAAAGATGATTCGATCCCACCGCTGTCATCAAAATGTTACGTATTTTTCTTTAAATGATTCGCTTCTGATTCAAACACGTTTATTACCATTACACTTCTGCGATCTTAACTCTGTTACATCCAAATCACCACTAACGCTATCTCAGCAACAACACCACTATTTATAATTTTTACATGTTCTAGAAAATTTATTTGACATCTACAATATTAATACCTGTATGTCATTCCTTACAATTCTTTAGTTAGTGTAGAAACTAAATAGACTCAATATGTAAACTATAAAGCTTAATAACTCTCAGCTGCCACTAACGACTAATGACACTTCACAAATGTCACAATATAATAATTGGACTAATATATAATTGGACTTTGCCATTCTATGAATCAACCATATTTTTCGAACAAATGGCATTTATTTCTGTTAACCATGCTGTGAATTCATAAAGTCTTATGGAAGATGAATGCCTCAGTGACACTATATATTAAGTGGCGTTTATTTATTTATTCCTCGAAAATGAGCACGATTTCAGGTTCTGTCTACCGCCGCCAAGGGCAAAGTTACTATTGCTGCACTACTAAATCGACTTTATTTGTTTTAACTGTACAATAATGTACATTTTAACTACATATGTATATGGTGTATGTACGGACAATATTCAAGAACCAACAATTAAGTAATACGTCTTTGTTTCAGGTTGGTCACGTATCTACCACGGCTATATAATGAATTAAATTTCCCTTTAATCATGCAATAATAAGTATGCATATAATTTATGAATTTCTATTGTATGTATGTATGTATTATAGGAATACATACAGACATGTATTGCATGTAAAGTTCATCTAGTAATTATTTAAACATAAACAGTGTGTATAAACAAACTAAATCTTTTCAACGTTTCAATTTTCCTTCGTCATTTGAATTAATCGTCGAATTGGTATCTGTGATTATATGGTTTTCTATTCGTCGTTTAAATGAGTCGGGAACAATTATGTCTATGATAGATATCGGATATTTGTACAGATTGGAACTCCAATCAATTTGCAGTAGTTTCTATGGTATTCACACTTGGTATTCTTTTTACATCAAATTATGATTGACAGTATGGTAAAAGTGGATGGAATTTAAATATTGAATAATTTGAATCTTGAAATATACAATTTTCCATTCACGAATAAAACTTCTTATTAGCTTACTACAGTCATTGTTTTCGATATCTGTACCGATGAATCGTTTAAATACGTTTTTTCTGAAGATACTTACGCAAAACGTTGATTATTTCATTTTATTGTTTAACAACGCTTTGCCTCGTAGTCTCAGGGTCGTGAAAACCAAATTAAACTTTTTTCCATTCAAAAAAAGTTTATTTTACGTTCTCAAGGTGGTAAGTCGGCTAAATTTGATTTCCTGATTTTTTCCTTAGGTATATTTGCTTAAATTATTAGTTTTCCAATAATTTTCTGTACCACAATATGACTGATACCGTATGTTGCCCAAAATTAATTATTCGAAAGAACATTTGTAAATGCATCCCGTATTTTGAAATTATAAAGGCAACTCATGAGGGTCGTGTGTCTGAAATAAACGGAGATGAGGGACTCACGGACTTTAACAGAGTCGTATTAGGAGAGAAATATAGGAGTTAAACAAGATTAAAGTATAATAAGATATGTATCGTATATATATATATATATATACGTATACATATGAAGACATCTGACCCTACCACGAATAATGTCATTGTGTGATTTTTTTTTCATTTATACCCACATGTATGAAAAATAAATCCATATTTCTTCAGTCATTAATTTTTTTTGAGGGTATCACGTGACAATTTACATTATAGTATATATAGTAATATCATGTAGTTTCTATTTGTTATGTATGTTAGACTAATAGTTAGTCGAAACCTATGTTTGAAACATAACTGACAATTACATATATCTACAACACTGCGACACAAAAAATGTTGTTTTAATTTTAATCTCTGATGTATCAAAAACGACAAATTTTATACGGTGTAACAGTATACGAAAGTAACACAACATGATCAATCATGACTTATCTAGGGTCGAGGATTCCTTTTCTATAAATTCACAAAATCGATTTCTTTCCGAATATATTCCATTATAGAAATTCCACATGACGACATTTTTGATAAATTAATTTAGTTAATTTCAAACTCATGAAGGAGAGATGGCAGTGATGTCTAAAAACAACTAAAGAAGTCAGAAATTGAAATGTTTCTAACCTTTTGCGTATACAAACTAGACGAACAGTCAAAAGTTACGTTAAGAACGACATTAACAGATAATTTCATCAAAGTAGTGCCATGGTATTGGAAGAATATCGCGGTGCTTCTGTAATATAATCAGCGACTTTGGTCCTATGGGATGACAAGGGCGTAGCCAGGGGGGGGGGCGATGGGGGCGATCGCTCCCCCTCAAATGTTCAAGTAGAAACCAAAATAGTCGGGGGATTGCGCTTGCTGTTGCCTTCAATGACCTTTTTTTTGCCGCTTTTTTCTTTAATCTGCATTGGATGCCTCCCCCCCCCCAAAGAAAAAATACTGGCTACGCCCCTGTGGGATGAATGACGACACAGTATGTAGAGTTTGAATTTTCAGTACAAATTTACTAAGCCCATCTGGAAAATAGAGATCAAAATAATTTTGTTCCCTATTTCAAGCGGTTGTGCAACCACTTGAATTAACAACTGCTTTATTAACATTTGGTGGTTTTCTGAACACAGCAGTAGACTCTTTATTTGGACGACTAACCAAAGTTATTCAGATCGATAATCAAATAAAGTATATTAAATAGTTTATTACAGTTAAAATGAAATATTTGGAATGAAATTCAAATTCAACATACTGTTTATCAGCCAATCATTATTCTTAATCTGGTTCTAATTCTGATTTGCGTAGTTTACAAGGTTGATAATATGGTTTAATTCGCATAATTTCTATTTAGGATAGTAGATTTGTACATTTTACCAATAAATAAATTAATTTTTCAAAATATATTAAAAATGTGCATGGTAACCATATTTTTATGTAGCTAATGGATCACAACACATGTAATTGTTAAAAAAAATATTTTTTTAAAATCGTATCCAGAAGTCGTGTAGTGTCTGGTTCCTCTATTTGCTGCGAACATATCAATATTTGCATTAGTGCGATGATTACGGTCCTGTTAAAATCCGCGCTTCATCCTCCCAAGTAATGAGTTAGCTCTTGTATTTCTCGAGTGCGTCTTTGGCTTAAGTAGGTAGGCAAAATGCCTTCGGGCTTTAAGTCAACTTTCCCGTCTTGATATCGGGTCCAGTGACTCCAATCCATTATAAAGCTAAAGTAACTCTTTATACACCGTTCGGTATACATTAAAATACTTACAGGTTATTTTCATAGCGTCTGCGCTCTTGTTTCTCAGATATAATTATTTTATGTTACTACCGGCATCGAGAGACCTGAAAACTGAATAATATTACCCGAGAGGAAGGAGACTGCAGCAGTTAACAGAGCAGATACCTGTCTGGTAATTTTGTTCTTGTTATTTTCATTATATCCATATCCTATTTAAAACATTTTATTAATTTTATTTGTTTATTTATGTACATGTAATGTATGCTAACAAATTATCAAATTCATAAAAGTATTAACTGGTACATTGACAGAAATACAGCATTTGCCCAGATTTTCTTAACAAATGGGAAACTTTTTTATTTCGATTTTTTGCAAAAAAAAATTGCTTGTCCTAAAACTAAGATTGCCGTTTGGAAAACTATGATATGTTATACAGGAAGTACAAAAAAAAAAATATATATATATATATATATACAGGGTGATTACAAGTGAGTTTAAGGAGGGTCTTTCGTATACAGTTTTTCTCTAAGACACTTCGTTTATATCTTCGAAAATATCTCATTTAGACAAATAAAGTCACTAATATCTTGTATCTCCACCAATGAGGCATCTTATTTTTTTGGTAGATAATTATTGGGGTGGAGGACAGCACACAGTAGACAAGTTTATATTTTTTTAAAATGCCGATTTAAATTTTATTGACGTCTTTTTCAAGGCTATTTTTTTGTGAATGTTTGTACCTCAGACAATATGTACTTTGAGCATAATTATCAAAAAACATACTATGCAAGTTGTTTGACTTAAATAGCCTTGAAAAAGACGTCAATAAAACGTCGAAACGTCGGCATTTTAAAAAAATACAAACTTTTCTACTTTGTGCTGTCCTTCACCCCAATAATTATCTACCAAGACATAAATAAAGAACATTAACATTACCAATATATCTTACTTTTTAAAAAAAGATTTCAGATTTTGGACACTGCTTAGGTAAGTAAATCCATGTACAAAATTTCAAATTATTTGGCTTACTAGTTCAGAAAATAAATAGAAAACAATATTTCAAAAAAGTTTTCAAAAACTTAACAGTCAGTATATTTAGTATCAGAATTATTCAGTATCTCAGAATTGTCTTGTATAAAAACTTTATATGAAAGACGGGGGAGGGGGGGATGTCTTTCATTTCCCTTCCGCTTAAAATTCACCAAGGAACACGAGGCCTCATTTTTAGCCACCAGTTATGAATCGCCCTGAATTATGTTGCTTTTTTTGTGCTTCATTATATCATATCACAATTGGTACTCTTAGTTATATGACAAGCAAAACTTTGTATTCAGAATGATTATTTTTGCTACAAGGCAAAATAAGTTTCCCATCTGTTAAGCAAATGGGAAAATTAACACACGCTGTATAATGTTTATACTAATATCTAAATCTTTTAACAAACGTGCCCCTAACAGATCATGGGAAATACATAAAAATTGAAAAAAAAATACATAAATAATACCTAATAAACAATAACTTCGGAACTATACCGGGTGTCTCAGAATTACGTTGTTTGAAAAATACGAACGTGAACAAAAAAAACCTGTAAATGACGAAAAACTACAACGTCTTACAATTATTAAGAAGGCACAGTTTCGCCAAGTTTTGACTAGATCTGCGGCTTTGTTTAGAGAAAAAGGAAGTGTTAATATAAATGAAGGTAGTGGGAGACTTAAAGTTTGCACTGCACGAAAAGTTGAAGAAGTGAGGCAAATTGTTAATGAATACCCACAAATTCCTTTTTGACATTTAAGCAAGCAAGTAAATATATCTTACGGAACCTGCAATACATTCCTGAAATGTGTCACATCGAAATGTGTTCTAAGCTCGGTCCAAGAATTGTTGTTAAACGATTAGCCGCAGCGAATATAATTTTGAGAGTGGTTTAGGGGTAAAATACATAATAATGAAAACATCTTCGAACAAACCTTTTTTACTGATGAGATAAATGGTTTTACCTCACTGGTTATGTTAATTCTTAACAAATGAGAAAGTGGAGTTCCGAAAATTCACATTTCTTTATAGAGAAGCCTCTGCATTCTTAGAAAGTTGGAAGGGCCTCTCGAATGAAATTTTAAAAAAATTTGTAAACGCATTAGATACGAGGGTGGTTTGATAAGTCCGTGACTTTTAAAGGGAAACATTTTTTTTTGGCAAAAAATAATTTTATTTTTCTACATAACTACCTTTTAGGTCGATACATTTAGTCTAACGTGTTTCTATTTTTTTTATTCCTTCTAAATAATATGATTCATCAAGGCCCTCAAAATAAGCGTTTGTTTTAGCGATTACGTCTTCATTCGACCTGAATCTCCTACCACCCAGACATTTCTTCAGGTTTGGAAACAGGAAATAGTCGGAGGGGGCTAAATCTGGAAAATATGGTGGATGAGGTAGCAGTTCGTAGCCCAGTCGATGAGTTTTTGCACTGGTGATTACACACGTATGCACCCGTGCATTGTCCTGATGAAACAACACTTTCTTCTTCGCTAAATGCGGACCTTTCTGCTTCAAAACAGTGTCAAATCTGCCCAACAGCTGTGAATAATATTCTACGGTGATCGTTTTACCCTTTCCAAGGTAATCGATATGAATGACACCGCGCGAATCCCAGAAAACTGTGGCCATGACTTTGTTGGCCGACAGACCCATCTTAGCCTTCTTCGGTGCACGTTCACCTGTAGAAACCCACTGTTTCGATTGTTGCTTGGTCTCTGGTGTGGTGTGATGGATCCATGTCTCATCTACGGCAACGAAACGGCGCAAAAACTCGTTTTGATTGCGGCAGAACATCCCCAAACACTCCTTTGAAGTGGTCACACGGTTGTGTTTATGGTCGTTCGTTAGCAATCGCGGCACCTATCTCGCGGACAGCTTTTTTCATATCCAAATATGCATGCAAAATGTGATGCACCCGCTCAGTTGAGATGCCTACAACCTCAGTCAACTCACGCACTTTCAATCTTCGATCGTCCAATATCATTCCATGGATTTTATCGACGATTTCTGGCGTAACGATTTCTTTCGGGCGACCTGAATGTGCAGCGTCACTTGTACTGGTACGGCCACAACGGAACTCAGTAAACCACTTTTTAACCATTGAAATTGACGGTGCAGACTCCCCATAGTATTTATCGAGCCTCTCCTTGGTTTTGGTAATGTTTTTTTGCGCAAAAAGTAATGCTTAATCAGCACACGAAATTCACTATTCCATTTTTGTCATTTCTCTCAAACATAAACTGAATGACGTAGCTTGCTCAAAATTTTACATTAGTCTACCGATAGATGGTTGACGGGAGCAGTGTTGCCATTAAAGTTGCTGCACGGGAAATTCTTAAAGTCTCGGACTTATCAAACCACCTCGTACCATACAGAGACAAGTAAAACATGGAGACGCATTAAATAGCTTCCAGAATAATGTATGTACATACATGGGATTAACAGTATTGCCAATTACGATTGGTAAATAATTTAAATATTTCTGTACATCGAATGAATCGATGCTGTGTTATTCTGTAATTAAAAATGCAGTGAAACGGACGATATCTAAAGGTAACTAGGTATTTGACACTTTTAACTTTAGGTGCGGTTAACTGTACCGTTTTAGGTACCCGATTTGCCCCCGGTTTATACGTGAAGGCAAGGATGCAATTAGCGGCCAACTTATAATTAATCCTACCCAACAATTAACGCCGATTCTGACGCGAGTATGTAATCGCAAAGGAAGTATTAAATATTACAATGGACGCAGCGAACATATCTCATCGCAATATTATTATATTCGCCAATAAATTAAGCTGACATGTCGTTTCCCTAGTTCCTCGGCAGTACATACAGCGTGTTCTAGGATTTATGTAGCAGGAAATGTGTACCGAGTCAAGAATTTTTCGAAATCCAATTTTTAACGTTGGAATTAAATCTAGCATGGAAATTAACGTTAAGGTTAGTTGAGGTCTCATTGCTCACATTTTTTACAAATTTTCCACTTTGATTAAGATTTTTAGAGTTTTGCTTTCCATGAAAGATTCTTGTAGAATATGAGAAAAAAAGACTTTTAGAATCCGGACTTGCGAATAGAGGGATTTAAAACGATCAAAATCTACGAAGAGAGTCGGCAGCCGCTACTAGCTCCACATAACTGCAAAACAACAACAGGGGCAGTAAACTAGTGTGATAAATAGGGCTCGGAGGTTAATAATAGATACGTACTTTACCAGGGGCGGCTCCAGGATACCACTATCAGTGCGTTCCGAAATGTTAAACAGGTCTTATGTTACAAATGTGATGGTGATTAGTTGTAGCCCAACTTATCGGCAAAGGAACCATAATCACAAGACACAGAACTTGCAAACATACGGTAACTGATGCTATAACGTGTTCCATAAAATATCAATAACTCTTCCATATGTTCAGGAGTTAAGCTCTGGCGCCTGCCACTAAAAATAGCTGTCTGTACCCATGTGCCTCAACTAGTCACAATTGCTTTCACAAATACTTGTTTCACATTCGCTATTAGGCTGTCAATATCAGGATAACAGTTTCGGCAATTATGTTAGGTGGAGCCCATGTACCGAACATGTAACTTGGATTAGATTAGTAAATATCCTTGAAGCTAACAAATGCACTTCCATGGCTTTTGTCTCATCCAGTCCCCCAACCACCACCGCTATTGTTTGTCCTTTATAACCCATTGTTTCGTCATACTAGCATATACTAGGTTTATCTGAGGCGATAGTTTTTTTTACGTCTAATTTGGCGAATGGAATATTACGCACCACCATTATTTTAGCAAAATCCAAATGAAATTGTCTGTCTGTCTCGCGCACTCACACCACCACTTACACGAGCTTCATGTTTGTTTGTAGCAACAGTTGAAAAACAGCTGTTTTTACATGCCACGTCAGTATACTGTCACAAACGGTAAAACGAAGTTCACTGCCATTAAAGGTCAGTTCCTCAAAATTGTTTATCCAACGCTCCACCGTAACATGCGACGGACGCTGTCCCGACATTTCAAAAAATTACAAACTTATTCGACGTTTCGTGCACACGAACGATTCATCGACCAGCGCAGTTTAACTAATACTAACAATATGTGTAAATTATGTTCACGTTCGCGACTCGACCTTTGGCACGTGCCGCAACGCGTTATTTTATTGAACTACGATTTTACTATGTACCTGTACATATGTATATACAGGAGTTGTAGATCTACTTTATTAATGTGTCACATATAACAATATTCTTCACACCTTTATAGGAAAAAAGTAGAATTATTGTACACTGTATATTTTTTAATGAGTGTCGCTCTACCAATTAAGTCCAGTTTAAGCATCCACGTAATTTGAGGAACATCTTTAATAACACCTTGTGGGTATCCCTGCCTAGTCCTGCCGTATTATACACAGGTAAAGGTACTGGCGGTGTCTCTGGCCTCAAATAGGTCTATGGCCTCAAATAGATTTAGGATGACTGGGCTAAAACACGGAGAAAGTAAAATTAGTTCACCTACGTCGGCCTTGTGTTTTAATAAGTACAGTTTTTCTATTAAAACATTTAATTACCGAAGGAATTGTTTGAAGAGATGCTCGAAAATATTGACGAGAAGTCGATGACCTCTTCATGGATATCGCGCGAAGAAGATTCGGTTTTTTGATTAATTTTTAATGTAATTATAAAGGAAACTGATTGTGATTTAGATTTATACCCATATTCGGGTGTCCCAAATTTTCTTACACATCTAATATCTCAGCTGTTTGAGGAGATGGAAATTTGGGATCAGAAATACTCCAATTTATGTTATACTCCAACTAAACATACTATAGATCCTTATTATCAATTTTAAAATTATGCTCCTCCGGCTGATCAAGTACCTGTTACAAACAGTTGTTATCAGTTGAGGTGTAATACTACAGCAAGCTTGGGTAAATCTTCAAGATCCCTTAGCATAACAGCATAAATCAAATCCTTAATACAACCCTGTACGAATAAATTAAGTGGATTTATATCGGGTGAGCGAGCTGATCATATGATAGGACGCTTGTTGCCATTCCAATTATCTCTAAGATTTTCCCAAAATAAATAATATCTAATGTGTGGTGGTGCACTTGTTGCCACCCCATCATAGCCTCTGCGCCAACAGGAATGTGCTCAAATAACAGCAGCAGAACTCACCTTCATCTGTAAGACAACCTTCATAGAAGTTGTCCAGTAACTCAACCACTGAATAATCCGCAGCAAACATTGATGCTCCATTTTGTCTGAAATAGTGTTTTTTTTCTAACCCACATAGGATTTTCAGTTGATCAGTAAAAAATAGACACAGCACAATATGACAGTTGGTTTATTAAATGACAGCTATACTATTTGCTGCCAAAATATGCCTGCAAAGCGAATGCTATGGACAAAATTAAAATGTGACAATGTACTATTAAAAAATCTGTGGGGAATTTGACGACCTTTTCCATTTTTAGTTTTGGTTTGTTGTATTTTATGTTCGGCAATTAACAGAAACTATATGATTTATTATCAACGTTTCGGAGATTTATTTCTTTGATTAAGATCTGAAGAAGGAGAAACAAATATCCGAAAATGATGATGCAAGAATGAGCAAGTCGAAGATCAATTGCACGCTGATTTGCTTTTTTGATTTTTTTGCTTTTTAGCCAGTGAAAACATTCCTGTGGCTCCTCAGCCTTCTTATTCGCCTGACTTGTGTCCTTGTCACTTTTTTCTCTTCCCGAGATTGAAAAATCACCTCAAGGGACGTAATTTTGGGACCATAGAAAACATTCAAAGGCTGTAACTGACCAGCTGAAGGCTATTTCAGTTAATGAGTTCCAGCACTGCTATGAGGAATGGAAGTTATTTTGAAGGATATTGAATAGTAATTCTATTCGAGTAAAAAGAAATTTAAAAAATCAGTCTCATTACTTCGTTTACACACCTCGTATAACCAGTGGCGGCTGGTGATAAAGGGCACAGGGGCACGTGCCCAACCCAAATTTCAATAGAAAATAGTTCTTTTGTGTTAATTTACTATAAATCACTCTTACAATAATATCAATTAATTGTATACGACAAACTATTCATATTCTAATTATTATTCCTTTTATACCACTAATAATGATTTTTATCACATATATATGATAGACTATCGATCGAGCACCGAGCCACCGTAGTCTGAATTCGCATCGAGCCGCCGTGGTCGCATTTCGCGCGCGTGCCGAGGGCACACAGTATCCCAGCCCTCGTTTTTAATCGGGCTTTTTCGGTGACTGGTATGTTTGGAGACAATTGGCAGCAGACAGACGTCGTTAAATCGTTCGAAGATCAGCTGAACGGGTCACACTTGTTGAGTGACCTTTTTTAGTGATTGTTTATTTTCTTCGCTGAGAAGTGTGTTTTTACTGTTTTTGATTGTGAAACGTTTCAAAATGAATTCGGTGGACTTTTTATTGACTAATAAAGATATTACATACGAGATCCAAACGAAAATTAAACGGTTAGGAAGGCCGATACTCGATTTGATTATTTCCAAAACAGACGTAGGAAAATCGCGAAATTATTCACGAAATTTTAATAGCAGTATCTATGACAGATTTAAGTGGTTATGTGTCCTAAAACAAACAAACTGTTTTGTTTTATTTGTTTAGTGATGGGTGGCAACCGAAGTGCATGGAATCAAGAAGGGGTGAGTGATTTAAAACATTTAAATGAACGAGCTAAGAAACATGCTAGCTACAATGAAAAACATTTACATAACATCTTAGAATTTAGTGTGTTGGGAAAGGTAGACATAAGGTAACAGCTTGATAGTGTTTATCGTGAAAATATAAGACATCACAATGAAAATGTGGATCCAAATACCGGACATATTTTAAACCAAATAATTAATTGTATTAAATTTTGTGAAACAAATCCGGGACTTTAATGAAAAGGCGATTAACATTTTTGTGAACAATAAGGACAGGAGAGCTGATTTCCTCTACAAATAACGGTAAGATACCTATATCAATTTTTTTTCACATGTTGCCACCCATTATTTTAATATATTTAAGCCCTCAATATTCGTGCCTAATAATTATTTAAAAAAACTACCAAATCCCAAAAATTATTCTTGTGAAAGTCTATATTTTTTGTATAAAAAGAAATTTTCATTGAAATTCTGAAGTGTCAGTAAAACGCATGACCTTGAAAATTTTAAAAATGTTCGCCTGCGGCGCCATTGGTGGCTGATAAGTAATCCTACTGACACACCCTGTGCCCACCCATGTAACACACCGACTAGCCGCCACTGCATATAACTAGAATTAATTACTATGTACTAATATTTAGCTTATTCCAACTAAGTACTTAATCGGAATAATAATACAAATCGACTAAGAATATATCTGGGTCCAAATAGGTCCCCGGTATATCGGACTCCAAATAGGTCCCTGGCCTCAAATACGTTTGGATGACTGAGCTAAAATAAGAAGAAAGTAAAATTAGTTCATCTACACCAGCCTTGCGCTACAGTTTTAAATTAAAAAAATATTTAATCAGCAAAGACCTTCGATATATCTAGTATGTAAACGGTTTCGGGATGCTTGGAGATACGTTGAAAAAATCTTGATTAACAGTGAAAGATGATCTCATCATGAGTATCACAGGAGGACTGGGTTTGAGGTTGTGTACTGACATTGAAAACGAATTGCGTTTCTGGTTCACACGCATGAGGTTCACTACCCAACTTTTTTTATATATCTCCATATATAATAAATGTATACAGTGTCATAGGTTTGAAATGTATTTGAAATAACCTCTTTTAAATTGAATCAAGTTCACTCGATTGGGAATACATATTTTTTACTTCTACATATGTATATTTATACAATTTGGAATTAATATGGAATGAAATTAATAAAAACTTTTAAAAGGTTTTAAAAAGAGTTTTCGGAAATAAACGCACTATTCAAATATAATACTCAAACTTTATTTTTGTGACCTTTAATCTTAAACTTGTTCCTAGAAGAATTTGTCATTATGTAACTGGAACTGTCAGGCTCATTGGCATATTTCCATCAACCACATAACTACAAAAATCACAAATAATAACTACTGATTTGCTTGCAAGAAGTTGTTAATATAAATATAGTGTAGCACAGATTTTATTTTTTTTTATATGTTGTTAGTGGCGGATGGCGCGAAGGTTATAGCGGTCAGTGACTAATTCTGCAATTAGTCTGTAAACATTTTAAACAATAAGTAATGCTTGTACCATAGTTGTTTTTATTTTCTTTAGTTTCTTCAGAGGATATTGATATACCTTTAAATGGTCCAAAAAATAGGGAACCGTCTGTACGACAAGGCAATGGCTTAATAAATAAATATATAGTGATCTCTGTGTGTTAGGAAATTCCCTATTCTAATAATGATTTCTTGAGGAGAAATTTCGGTTTTTAACATTATTTCACCCAAGTATATTAATAAGTAACCTTCAATACTGTAAAAATATTATTTCTAGTATAATCGAAGCAGAATTTATACTGTTATTAATGATACGCCTTGGTTTTGCATTATGTCTTCTTATTTGTTGATAACATTAATGTATTCTTATTAACTTTTTTTCCCTTATACTTGTGGTTATGATAATAAATCTGAGCTGGTGGTTTATTTTTATTACAATTGTTATATTTTACGAAACTGGACAATAAAAAAAAACATATTTGTAATATTTCATAAACGTAAGCATACTTGTATATTCAACGGAGTGTTGTGAAAACATATAGTTTATAGAATATTTTGTAGTATTTCTCAAAAAAAAAAATATTCCATAATTCGCCAATACATTTTCATCTAGTTTCATCTTTTTACTGTAATTTAAATAGTTCTTATTAGTTTCCAGTGAGTTTCAGGTCTTGTTAAGGTCATTTAAAGGGATTGTTTACTTTCTTATTGATTTGGTAAAGCAGTCCTAAAAATGTAGAATAGGCTTTTAATTTCTATTTATGGAATGTCATCTAACAAAACCATCTTTTCAAAATACAGGGTGAGTCGGAAGGACCAAACTTCAGGAGTGTATTCTACACTTAAAAATAATTAAAAAATGTTGTTATACGATTTTTATTTGTTCTCAAGTCATAACATTTTATTTTAATACTTTTTAATAATTAGGTATTCAATTTCGTAAAAATGTGAAGTCGTTTTACTTTTAGTGTTTATTAGTCAGTCAAATTTACAGAATGTTACTACAGCGTGTATTTGCCTCCATTTTCATGCCTAACAATGTTTCAGTATTAAAATAAATTCTGATAATATCGGACTCTGTTCAATTGCGGCAACGTTTGCGACTTTCTATAATTTAATAATATCCTTTGCGGTGCATTTCTATAATTATTTTTAACCTAAATTTTCATCTGCATAAGCAACCGAGTCCGGTAGGAACAAGAATGAGCACTCATTTTAAATGATGCTTTACGGCAATTACAATTAAGCGACATATTACGTGACAAACGACTCCGAATTTATTAGAAATATATGTTATACGCGAACCGTGACTAGGATAAGGAATTCGTGAAAAAGTGTCATCATGTTTCATCAGTGTCATCACCATCAGCACCAAGGTGCGTAAAAACTTGGCGACGTACATGTATTTCTTGTAGTTACCAGGGAGAAAGAATAATTTATAGTTTCATAATATACAGTGTGAGCTAGTGAAAATGCACAGTCAAAGTTTTCAGCTACTAACAGTTGAGCATTCAAATTACATCTCAAAATTTAAATTACAACAAATCAGATTCGCCGTCTAGTGGAACCACATTTTCTAGAAATGGTGCTTCTGTTGGAACAGAAGATATACAGTGTGGAACAGCCAAATTCAGTAGAGTAAATTCAATAGCTCCATTATTATGCATTTTTTCGATAATAAAATCTACAAGGTTTCTGTAAATCGAAACCACTATTGTGCAAAAAGTTCAATTTTCATAAAATGATAGAAATTTCAGTAAAACAGAAAAAAGAGGTAGGTAGTTTTGTGCATATTTCAAATCAACAAAATTAAGCCAGCACGTAAATGTATCCTTAACCTGCAATGCAATCCTGAAATGTGACCTGATTTTTTACATTGATCGACTAAGCTCAGTCTCAAGGTTACAAAACGACCAGCCGCAGCGAATGCAATTTTCAGAGTGGTTTATTGGTGCTTAGTTATTCTTTATTATAACCGTAATTATAATTTTCATTATTTCAGATTTTGAAAACATTGCTTCCTATTTCTTTAGAATCCACCTCATCATTGAAGAAAGGAAGATGACATTCGCAAGTCTGGAGTCACGGTCGATATCAAGTGAAGACAAAACTGTTTGTTTCATTTTTTTTTAGTTTCATGTGTTGCATAAATACTTCTGAACAATTCTTGGCAAAATCCCCTACTGTGTACCGGCAGCCACCTTTACGTAATTATCTATCTTTTAAATAACTTCCCCATCCAGATACCAAATATTTTTTCCATTACCTTTTTAAGTCAAGAATGCCGCAAGAAAACAGTAATTACAAGCAGGACGATTTTCTTCGTTGCTAGTCTTTTTTTTAAAGAGTAATTGAAAGATACTGAGACTCTGAAACCATAATATTGTGCAGAAGTTAACACACGAAGAGGGGTTTTATTTTTTTATCATCATTATCGGTTATTTCGAACCATTTGTTATTTTCTAGCACACGGTATTAAATGTAAGTTAACATGAGAAAGTTATAGTCGTCTGTTTTGTGGACAGTTTTTTATGTAACGCCGTTATCAAAGTTGCACTGGTTTAACATCCCATTTGTATATTGTAATTACGGAGGAGCTGATGGTTTATGGGTATAAAAGGTCAGTTCAGGGGGGGGGGGGGGGATTTTTCCCTTTTTTTTTAGTTTTTCCCGGAATTTACTTTACAATCTACAATAATATAATAAAATTAAAAATAACAATAGATAATTTATGTATCTAAAAAAGTATGCTGATGAGAAAACGGATGCACCTATTTCCTTTTTTAAATAGAAACATATATTACAGAAGAAAAAACACCCGGGGGGGGTTTTTTTTTTTTTGCCCTTTGGGGGGTAATCCTTGTTTTTTTTTTGGCCCCGGGGAAAAAGGGGGGTGAAAAAGGGAGATGTGGGTTTTTTTTTGCGGGGGGGGGGCCGGGGGGGGGGGGGGGGGACCCCCCCCCCTTTTCAGGGGATTTGGGGGGGGGGGGGGTGGTGGGGGGGGGAAAAAATCATTAGGAGCGCATTTTATTAGTTCTTACTAAGATATCTGATAGAGATATGCTTCATTTATTACTACTTATATAGTTAATAGTTAAGAACCTCAGTAAGTTTGAGAATGTAATATGTTCGTCCACATACAATTGCAAAAGTCATACTTATTGTAAGGTTTTGTCCACATAGGGTTCGTTCGGTGTGAAAAATGACACGCACATTTAACTAACACAATCTATTTTAAGTAAATACAAACACGAATTAAGCACTAAATTAACAAACACTTATTTATTTATGTACAATTTAAATTCGAATGTTTTACGAAGCTCACGGTACAGTAAATTTATGTGAAAGACTAACTGATCATTGCCGCGTCGTCTGTATGCCTAACAGGGGATATAAATCCCCTGTTAGGCTATACGCGTATATTCGGGAATTCGTCTGGATGGCCGCTCGAAAGAACTCGAAGCTCGAGAGGCTTTCGCAACGCGGTGAGGCGTCGCAGAGTCACCCTTGTTTTGCTGTACGGCGATTTTGTCACATTATTATAATAACGAGCCGTTCAAAAAAAAAACATCACCATAGTTGGCCGAGCAAAAAAAGACGTATTTCTACTTTTAATCCTTAAGTTTTTAATTGTCAATGCTGTCACATTGGGTGAGAGCCATTATTTATTTTACAATTGTGACAGCCTCTTGCCAAAAAAGTTTGACAACAATAAAGTTTTAAAGAAATGTGTATTAAAGAAACATTTTTTAAAAAATTACGCCAAAGCTGTGATGGTGCATCTACAGATCCGATAAGGATCCATTTTTATATATTTATTAAGACAACGGTATCAAATTTTCAGCTAATATATAACATAACTTTAATAATAAATGTCGACATTTAACATACAGTGAGGTCCATAAGTAACGGATAAATTCATTATCTACGTAATTTACAATTTATGAGTAAAATCCTGAAACACGTCAATTTTTAATTCTAGAATGAACTTTTTTGAGCATAATTTTATACCTTCCACTCCAACCCCCTTGGAGTGACAGCTACCCCTTTAAAATTTTTAAATAGAGCGATGGTGCGTGTGATAGCTCATTTGAAATGGTTCTTAATTATCTATTCAGCAATAGAAGGTTTTTTGAATTTTGTATATTTTTCATCAAGAAAATTAAATTTGATAATTTCAAAATTATTTATATGAAATGTATACAATCAAGTGCCTATGTACCAAATATCTGTCAAATCTGACGTTTTTAATTAATTTTGTGTCAATATTCAACTTAAATGTATCGGTTTCCCTGATACGCTGCGCAAAAAAAGAAAAAAGTAAAAAAGGTTTTCTTTTTACATATCAGAAAAAATTATACATTTAAATTTCTTTATTTGCTACATCTGTGAAAACTTATTATTCTATTATGTTATTTATCGCTGATCGTCAAGTTGATCATAATTTTAACAATGAGTCTTTCGGATATCCAAAGAATTGAAATTTTGATATTATTAGGATGTGGTGATAAAACAGAACGCAGAAGCAGGTATGCGAAATATTCAATACTAAGTATCCTGACCGCCGCATTCCCAAGTCTACGGTTAGTAGAATAGAAAACAAATTTCGTGAATTTGGAAATGTCACAGATATTCCTAAATCTGGTAGGAAACGCATTTTAGACGATGAACAGAAATTGAATATTCAAGATAATCCACATAAACCTACAAGACAAGTTGCCACCGATAATGATGTAAGTAAAACATCCATATTGCATCTTCTAGAAAACGAAAAATACCGCCCATATAAAATTCATTTGGTTCAAGAACTTAACGAGGATGACCCTGATCGCCGATTGGAATTTTGCGAAATCATGGCAAATAGATGTCAAGATAATATTTTATTTATAAAAAGCATTCTTTTTTTCTGATGAAGCAACATTCGTCTTAAATGGAACAGTCAACAAACAGATCTGTAGATACTGGAGTACAGAAAATCCACATTGGATGATGGAGGCCAATACGCAATACCCTGAGAAGGTGAATGTTTTTGCTGGAATTATAAATTCTCAAATTATCGGACCATATTTCTTTGACGGCACATTAACTGGCGCGCGTTACTTGGATTTCTTGCAAAATTTCTTAGTTCCAGGGTTAAGAATGCTTTTCCCAGATGATGACAACCCCAATGAAATGGATAGCAATATTTGGTTTCAGCAGGACTGAGCTACACCACATTTTCATTGGAAGTAAGAACCTATCTGAATCAAGTTTTTCCCAATAGATGGATCGGTAGACGCGGTGAAATTGAGTGGTTTGCTCGTTCTCCCGATTTGACCCCGCTTGACTATTTTTTATGGGGTTACTTAAAATCGAAAGTCTACTTCAACAGACCAAATACCGTAGAAGATTTAAAAGACAGAATAAAGCAAGAAATTAATCAAATCACCCCGGAAACAATATAAATTGTTTTAGAAGAATTTCAGCAACGCCTCCATTATTGTCAAGAAGCAACGGGCGCCCAGTTTGAACATTTGATTTAAACTGTTCTTCTGTTCTGTTTCATGTTCTTTTCTTTACTTAGCAACATTAAAAATGTAATATTTTTTCAATAAAAAATTATAGAAATTAAAAAGATCTTATGTTGCTGGATGGAGAATTAAAAACCCTTTCAAATGAGCTATCACACACACCCTCGTTCCATTTAAAAAATTTAAAGGAGTAGCTGTCACTTCAAGGGGGTTGGAGGGGAGGTATAAAATTATGCTCAAAAATGTCATTCTAGAATGAAGAATTGACGTGTTTCAGGATTTTACTCACAAATTGTAAATTACGTAGATAATTAATTTATCCGTTACTTATGGACCTCACTATATAAAAGACATTTATAAAACTTCTAGTTTGCCCAGAAGTGCTATCAACTTACGAGATGCCATCAATATAAAAATTGTATACATATATTAAAATCCTTGATTCTCAAAAATAATTTTTAGGGCTCAATTCTTACATTTTTCGAGTTCCATTTAACTACACTCTAATAATACTAGTAATCCTAGGAAATCCTAATATATACTTATTATTAGGGTCCAGAAATATGTGCAATAACGTACCCTACGTTATTGCACACATTTCCGGACCCTAATAATAAGTATATATATATATATATAATCTGTGGGGAATTTAGCGACCTTCTTCTCTATTCGTTTTTTTTTTTTTGGTTTGGTTGGATTAGGTCCAGGAGTAAATAACAACTATTCGATTTTTGCCAACGTTTCGGAGCTTTATTTCTCCTTCATCAGGGCTCAATCAATGTTGTTATTGTTGTCATGTAAGGTGGTACGTTACAAACATTGGCGGCACTGTCTATATACATATATAGTAAATGTATAAAGATAAAGGCTAAACACTATTAACAGGACAATACACTTTAAAAATTACTATAGTAATGTAATATATATAATAAGTATACTATAAAACTCTATGATAATTAAAGAATATATCGTATTTTTTTAAGCGCCTTGTAAATTATATATGCGTGTATTTCTTGCTCCTGCATACCTACGCCACTGACCGATATTGCCAACGAGCCGGGACTCGCGTCTGCTTGTAGTACGCCGGTCTGCATATACATATGTAATGCTCCTCATTTACAGATAAGGTAACTGCCATTTTTTGGATCAGAACCATCTTATAATTAATTGAAGAATGTTAATACAAAAATTAAGTAATCTATACATTATCTGTTTCATAAATGGAGCAGATAATATTATAAAACATATAAAATGAATAAAACATGATTTTGTAAAGCCTTTAATTATGCGTCTTCTAGATGCTTTAGAGTCGCCCAGCAATTGTTAGAAAAGCATTCCGAAAAAATTAGTAAGTTTTACATTCGTCTTTTTTTTTCTTACAGCATTGTTTAAAACTAGATTGTGATCTCTCTATTCGTAGAATCGAAATTCGTTGTTTTTTTATTACGAAATTCGTTCGTCGTATTTGTTTGTCGTAGTTGTCAGCGAACCCTCTCAAAAATCTGGAGGTCGCAATAAGTTGTATGTATTAACACAGTCGAACTTTTACATATGTAAATTATAAATTGTCCTGACAAATCCACAACGTTTCCGTTTTGTGCCTTAATTTCGACACTCTTATTGTTAAACGTTAAGGTGTCGATAGGCCACAAGGTCGCCTGATAAAATTTAGTTCTTCGACATCGAATGGGCAGCTGTTGTTTTTGATCGCGTGCTATGTAGGTCAACGTTCTTATCATAAATTCCCTTTTTTATGTTGAAGCGTCAGCGATTGTTATTTGTTATTTTAGGAAATCTGATTCGCACATTCTTCGTATGTTTAATATAGTTGTGAAAACCAACAAAACTATTGGACTAAAATGATCTTGGTCTCTACTTTAGTTTTTTTTGTTTGTAGTATATAAATATATAGTTAATACAGACATTTGTACAGGGTGTCCGAAAAAGCAACGTCAAGCCGAAAAGGTTACAGACCAAGTCCTGATTGGTAATGTGATAAAAAAATGTAGATCAGGGAGTTTTGGTCTTCCAGTCACTTTTATAAAATTGGTGAAAAATCGCTTTCCTAAGTCAATGTTTTTTTGCCACGGTTTCAAACAAAGATTTATTGTTGATTTTACTTTTTGTTATATTGAGCTGAATAACATGCCATTTGAATGAACTATATCATTTTACAAAAAAAAACTTAACAAAAACTTTGGAATTCATTTTTATGGGTTTGGTCATTATTATCGCCCAATTCTGACTATCCACCCTTTATAAAAAATGTACTATATAGAATCTACAACTGTCAAAAGTTGGGCACTTAATGCAGATTCCAAGATGGTAATAAATATAGTAGCTTTAATTGGTAAAATAAAAATTGCTATCCAACCATAGCGAGTCACCAATTTCCAGGTAATTCTCCCATATGTGAAAGTCTATGTAAATTATCAAATTTTTTCTTTTTTTTATGAAAATAAGAAAAAAAATCAGGTAAAATCCAAAGTTGGGCGATGATAATAATGAAAACGAATTTATATTTTTTTCCAGTAACGTGACTGTTGTAAAACGTTTATTCAAGTGGAGTGTTATTCAGCTCAATACAACAAAAAAAATCATCATTCCATCTACATTTTTTTTGTCACATGACCATTAGGAACTTGCTCTGTAACCCTCTTTCGGCTTGACGTTGCTTTTTGGGACATTCTGTATATGGAGGTTATAATGCTAAAGAGCCTTAATTTTTACACCATTTTTGTGAATTTTTTGCATATATATGAGGAGTTTTGGGTTTCTTTTTTTTCAGGCATATTACAGTTACTTACACATTTCAAAGTTTTACAACAATGTTTACAAATCACAGTATAGGAAACAATTGTTTTAATATATACTTAATATAAATGTAAATTATTCTAATATTCATGGTGACAAAATCAAAGCTGCATTTTTTTTATGTAACCAAACAGCTTTTCGTAAAGTTAGTCTTCTTTACCGATTTTCCTACGCTATTGTCTGTCTAATTAAAAACTGACACTCTAGGTAAAAGATAGACAGGTACCTAAACCTCAGGCAGACCTGAAACATTTTGTCTCCACGTTTAACCGTCATAAAACCCATGACGCAGCACTTGATGTCCATTTTTCCCTCTTTTCTTAAGTAAGACTTGTTAATCAAGTGGCATGTCCACCATCCATCAGACTTGCCAATCTAGATTTTTATTCTGGTTCAGCGAAGGCCGCCTCGAAAGTCCCTTGTAATGAAAATAAAATCAATTAAAACATACAAAAACTTAATCTATTCTTAATCCGACTCTACGATTCTAACTAGTAATTATTGTTGTTAACGCAATTGTTATCTAATAAAATAGCAATTTCAAAGGTGAAACGGAAATGCGCAAAACGCAAAAACAACGCGATTGCAAAAATGATGTCAATTACATCTACCCTTTTATGTCTAGTGCCATTTATTGGTTATATAATGCATGTTTATGCAGTGGCGTTTAGTAATCATTAATTCATTAGGATTACGCCATCTTATATATAAAATACATTTGTCGAAGGTATGCGTTATTTATAATATTATTTAAACAAAAAGAATTTATGAACAGTGACGGACTAGCTCCAGCAGTAGGAGTTTATATATGTATATAAATTTCTGTCATCAAGTTGTAAGAGGCGACATTGACTTTTGTTATTGTTTTGGCGAAGTATTACATAGTCGGATTAATATAGAGTGACAGAATGCTGTCAACAGGCGGTATTTTCGTCATTTGAAAATATACGAACCTGAAAAAAATGTAACAGCAACCTTCCAATATGTCTTCCTTTCCTTTCGAAAAAAATGCAGAAATTCCCTTGGTTTTCAATATATTTCTCCCATATCAGACTTTTATGTAAATACTTTTGTTTAAAATGTTGTTTTTTATATTCACTTTAGTACAACTATCTCTTCTTCTCATTTTAGTTAGGGGGTTAGATAGACATGATCAAAGGATGTGTCGTTGTGTTTAGAAACACCGAGGGCCTCTTCTTTTGGGGGGCCCGTTGTCACGACCAGTAGTCTTTCTGTATTTATTATCGTTAAATGTGAGAATTGGCCTGTATAAGTGTGGAACAGCCAAGAATAAACCCATTATCATTTACGCGCTTCCCTCCCCTATATGCTGGAAATTCTTACTTTTTTTTTTATTCACATACAAATTAGAATTCTTCTCTCCCTGAGAAAAATGAATTCTTTCAATGGATATTCGAATCTAAATCTCTTTTACACTCTATAGGCGATTACGAAATATATATCGATAATTAAAGAAATTCAGTCTATTTCACTTTAAGTGAAATATGTCTCACAAGTATTTATGTAGGTACGTATATAAATTGTATGTATTTTTTTTGTAGTCCGTCTGTATTATTTAACTTATTGCCGAAAATTGTTCTGAGAAGCCTCTGTTAGCTGTTTTACAACAAAAAATTAAATTGGTATTCTGCTGAAATTATATTATGCACATATTTAATATGCAATGGATGTCGCGTCAGCAGATATTTATCAATAGATTTATCAATCTCTTTGTTCTGTTAGAGGCGTAACCTAGACAAGGTAACATATGTCATTGTAGGGAGGAGTTGCGACAGTGTAATTATAATCAATGTTATATATAAACGACGCAGGTGATTTTATTTTCGTTGTTGCTTTGTGGGTAGACCAATTCACTTTCATTCTTTGACATCTAGCATTTTTTTAAATCTGTTTTTGGGATATGCTTAACATAAACACTTCTTCAATAACTGAAGAAGAAAAAAATAACTTTTGAAACATTAGTTCATATATTTATAATCATTTCAGTGAACCTTTATTCTCTATTTGGTTAAATTCAACCGATGTTCATCTCTAATAATAAGTATAGAAAATGTAGGGTACTTAATTCAGACAAGTAGTCATTAATATTACATATGTGGGCTCTTTAATGAGTTTCCTATGTTTTCTACCATTTTTTTGCTGTAACAACTTCTATTTGAAGATACAAATTTTACCAGCTCCCAGTAGTACTTTGGCGTAAGTAGCAATTATACAAATTATCAAAAGAAACACCCACAAACAGAAACAACCAGCTATCCATTTACAATGGAATTAGCTATAACAAGGAAATAGTTACGTCTTGTAATAGAAATACTGACAGGACACTGTAGTTATGGAAGCACTTACACAATATGAGGCTACGTGAAATACCCATTTGCAAAGAGCGTTTACTTTGTGATTGTTCTTGTTACTGTCTCGTCAGTGAGAGAATCCATATTGGAAGAATGCTGGCCTTCCATGGCCATAGGGAGGAAGTTCGTCTTGGGTCACACCACCACCTTTTTCGAGTGGGGTCATAGCTCGGGTGGCAACCTCAGGGACGATGAACAAGATGCCCAATGAGGCACAAGTGCTGTGACTCTTTGGTAGACTCCACTAGCTGGATTCCTTAAATCTAGAAATTCCACCAGCTGGTACTGTTCGAATTCATCCACATCAGAACCAAACCACCCTACGGTTCTTAATTAATTTTTTATTGTTGATTAGCGTGCGTGTAACCTATATAATCTATTTTTTTCAGTAGAACAAATTTTTTTCTTGGTATTACGAAACTAAAGGAAATTAACATTTTTCATTTGTTTACAGCATGCGAATCAAATCATGACGTTTATGGCTTTGCTAGTATATTTTTCACCTTTCTAAATACGTGCAATAAATAAAATTGTTAACGGGTCTGTTCTATTCTCAGAATAAAATTACCCAGTCAGGGACACTATATAGCAGGTAAGTAAGTGATGTAACTGATATAATAATTATGTAAAGATTATTACGCGACAGTAAACAATTAACCTACGGTTATTTTTTATCAAATGCCAGTATATATTTATATATGTATGTATATACTGTGGGCGTATTATTATATCATCATGTATATAGTAATTAGTATCACTCTAATATACATACATACGTGTATTACAACACATGTAAATTGGTGTTTTCGAAAGTAACATTTTCTTTAAATTTTATTAAATACATTTCATAGAATATAAGCATTCCTAATAAAAGATTTTTAATAACTGAAATAGAGCAATTCAAACAAAAACGTCGTCAAATCTGGCTGCGAACGAGAGAGATGGAAACAGCGGTTATGTCGAAGCTCAAAACGAAACTTTGTTTCTTGTTAGACTTTGACAAGTGCTGTCACAATTGTAAAAAAAATAATGGCTGTCACATGATGTAACAGCCTTGACAATTAAATGAGGTAACACATTTAAGATAAGATTAAGAAATACGTAGATTTTTGCTCGGCTAACTTTGACCTTTTTTCGGGTGGCTCGTTATAAGTAAATTTTAGGATAAAAATATCTGAGGCCGGTCCTGTTTATATCCTGGGAGCTACAGCGTTACTACAAGCGTCACCGTGGAAAGGAAATTAGTGTGGTATAATTTTCAGCATTTCTTAAAATCACAACAGAGTCGAATTTTACAATGTTGAAAGTTTTCAAAAATAAAAAAAGCCAGTCACTAAAGAATTAGGTACTTATATAAAAAAAAAAACGGTTTGAAGATTTTGAAAAATTTCTATGTGAAATGTATAAAACTATGCTCTAGCAGCCGTCTTGAGAAAAAAAAGGCAAAATCATTAGAAAAGACAGTAAGATATTGAGAAATGCGTCAAGATTCTTGATTTAAAAAGCTTTAAAAAGTAATGCTTTTAAATGCCTTAAAAGAAGATTTGGTGATATTTTTAAGTTTTTCCTATAAAACAACGTATTGTTTCTATTTAACGTGTCAAACTGAACTAGGATGTATTTTGTCAGATAAAGTAATTTCTGTAAAACGTCTTGCGTCCACTGAATGTTTTATACTATCGAAAATTATCATCGTTAGAGGTCGTACATAATAAAATAACAAAACAGTATGAGATCTGAATTCGCGTGACTTATGTCCTTATGAAAAAATAGAATGCGATGTGTAGACAATTAAAAAATGGTTTGCTACAAATGGGTCTAGACCAGAGATCGGCAACCTTTTTCTATAGAAGGGCCATTTGGTGGTACAACGAATATAGTGCGGGCCACATGTCATCCGAAAATTGAAAATACGTCATATTATTAATGAAACAAAATGGTGAATTATAAGATTTAATTGTAGATGACCGACTTATAATAAATGTAAAATAAAACGGTTAAAAATAATTCATCAAAAAGTCCCAAATGTCCTGATTTTTTTAAAGATTGCACATTAATTTGAGATTATACAAATAAGATAATAAGAAAAAAATATGGTTTATACAAAAATATTTTTGTATAAACCATATTTTTCTCTCCAAAACTACGAGTTTGGTAAAAATGTCCTAAGAATAATTTAGAATCAATTAGTCTTGGAACCAATCGAAAAATATTAAATTTTTTTCAATTTTTAAATATCATTTTTGGAAATTTCGATTTCGTGATTTTTGGAACAATCAAAAATCGTCCTCAAAAAACCTGAAAAATATATCGAATTTAAATTATTTTTTCTCTCGAAAACTATAAATTTTTGTAAAAATTTCTCAAGAACAAAAATATGTTGAATTTTTTGAATAACCCTCTCATTTTTTTTCAGGATTTTTAGACGATTTTTGATTGTTCCAAAAATCGAAATTTCCAAAAAATAGTCATTAAAAAAATCAGAAAAAAATTAAGAATATTTTTCAATTGATTCTTGACTTATTCACTAGAACATTTTTATCAGTCCGTAGTTTTTGAAAAAAAAATATGAAGTTTATACAAAAATAGTTTTGTTTCGGCCGCCATTTTGTTTTATCAAAAATTTTTAAAAATAAAATAGAGCCATTTATTTTAACTTTAGGTCGCGATTTTTTTCTGGATTACCTGTTTCATAAAGAAATTCAGGTGTAAAATGTTTTTGTTGTCGAATAAATCGTAATTTTGTCCGAACCATTTTTTACCTTTTTTAAAAATATATTTTTGAAATATTCTAAGGCCATATTCTGAAAAAGCAAGAAATCTTACGTCGGAATCGACCAGATCGAAATTATTTCAACACCGGTAACATTGAAAATAAGCTGGCTGAAGACTCTTAATGGGTTAAAAAGAAATAGAATTCATTCATTTACACATGATTCATACAACACCTGATATTCCTTTCAAAACAGGAATCCCAACTCGAAATTCCGTCGCCGTATTTCTACAATATTAAAGCTAAAAGTTGGAAGACGTAAAAACCAGGAAATAATCAGAAATCGGACTGAAACAGTTAGTCTTTCGGCAAAGCGATCCATTTGGGCCGTTATGTAATACGATGAAACGTAAATGCGTTTTTGCAATGAAAACATTTTCGCATTTTTCGTCCAATTTGCCTGAAAATCATATACAAGACCTTTAATTCTTGACATATCCCATTCTATTTCTTTATGAAGACGGCAATAGCCGGGCACACACACAGAGGTTTATCTACGGACTTTGCCCGCCACAGTCAAAGTCTCTTGAAAAATCTGTGCGTTAGTGTGTGAACACGCGCCGGTCTTATTCATGACTACAAACTTGTCTGAAGACATAAACCACATGTTAAGTATGTTGATGACATATATTGCACAGTCTTCTCTCACAGGCGAAATCCGCGGCGAATTAAATACATAATTCAAAAAGCAAGATGATACCCGTTTTTGGGGAAAGAGTTTAGACAATAGCCGGGCACACACACAGAGGTTTATCTACGGACTTTCCCCCAATACTAATGAACCTTTATATTACAAACTTTTAAAATAACCACATTTAACAATTAAAAAACGATGGCTGAAAGTATTGATACCCGTTTTATATTGAAAGAATTTTTAACAGAGTTTATTGACATTTATAAAAGTCGTCCAGCTTTATGGAAAATCAAATCAAATGAATACGTCAACAAAAATTTAAAAAATAGGGGTTATGATACTTTAATTCAGTATTGTAAAAAAGTGTATCCTGGTACGGACCGCAATTTTGTTTTTAAAAAAATATAAAATATACGAGGATGCTTCAGAAAGGAACTGAATGCAACTTTTGCAACACAATGCAACTTATTTTCTTATTTATATTTCTTCTGGCCATTTTCCACTAACAACATAGTAGAAAAATATCACCAGAAACGTAAAAGTTTCCACTAAAAACTTTTGTCAAGACCAAATTCCACAGTTTTGGCAAAGTCTGCAGATAAGTCTAAAGATTTCACCCATTAACAGACCGTTTTGTCTGCGAGAGATTAAGTACGCCAGAGTTGTCTACGGACATGTCTTTAAGGTTAGTGGAGTGGTAACATTTAGTCTGTCACATACTAAGTCCGCGAAAGAACGCAGACTTAAACTGCCCTAGATAAAGTCCGCAGATAAACCTCTGTGTGTGTGCCCGGCTATTCACGCGGTCGGATCTTGGACTAGGAGAACTATGACTGATTGTGAGAGCGTGTATACACAGTTGAAATTATTAAACAAACACACGGTTTTATCTAGGTCGATTTGTACTACAAACATTTACCTTAAATGATGGCATCACCTTGTACTAAAAAATACGCGTCGATTGAGGACCTTTAAGTTTGGCGTGTACTTAAATATCCGATTTGCCTTGGAAAGGATCGCGATTTTTTTATATTATTTGTCTCGTGGTCGCTTTGAATCAGAGTTTCACCTTGGATTCATCGCCTTCTATTTACCACTTTTATTTACTTTAATTACTCGGTTTTCACGGGTAAAAGTAAACATCGAAACGAGGCGTAATGAGAACAGTGTTAGACCAAGGCACCACGTCATTTCTCTGATTCTAATGAAAAAAGAAAAAATATTTGTTCTTATATCGTTAATAAGAAGTGACAGATGAAACCGTAAAAGTTTAATCAAAATCTAAACTTTTAAGTGAACTATTTATTATTACAAATGAGAGTCTAATTTTTAGGTCTTTTCTTTATTAAACATTTCTCAAAACTCTATTTTTGAAGTCAGTAGGCACGATTTCTCAAAAGCTAATGCACCGGTTCTATTAAAATTTTGCACACTTCTTGTAGATAGGATTGACTAGCAATTAAACGAAATTTTTTTTGTTGATCACAACTTATTTTACAAGGCAATACGTGGTGTAAATTTGACTGAAAATTGTACCTTTTTGTATACAACTGCCAAAAATTCAAATTTCGATTTTTTTAAATCCTTCGTTCAGAAAGATTTACGAGTATAATAGAAAGATAAACAGAAAATATTTGTTTTCAATTATCCTGCCTATCAAAAGTATACTTTTTTTCCAAGGGGTCTCCGAAAATCAAGTCCCACAAGCTAGATTTTAACAATTTTTGAATAAAAATTTCAGAAAATATTATTTAAATGTTATTATTTCATGTGCTTAAAAATTTAATTAAATACATATTTTATTGAATTAAAAAAAAGAAAAAATATGCTTTTTTAGTCTTCGAAATCCATGTCAACTCCATAATAAAGACCATTTATAACGGGTGACACAAAATATATGGTTTATCCCCTTTTTTCTTTATTTATTAAGGCATTCATTACAACAGACTTCAGCATCCTATATTCGTAATAAATGTTAACTTTTGACATATATGAAATTGTTATAACTAAAATATTTTCTAATCATAAAAATCTTTAATCTATAAAAACCAATATTTAATAATCTTAAAAAATGAAATTCAATAAATTTAAATGAAATTCCAATGAAACTGTACCACGCGGTATACAGTAACCCATAAAAAAGTTTGCACCAAATGTAAAACAAGTTAAAAGACAATAATAATAATAAATTGTGCAAGTAGTTTGTGCCTGTGGAATATGTTGATAAGATAAGACAATACGGTTGTTGATCTGATCAAAATTAAAAACAAAACATGGTTTTATTCAAAAAGTATGGATATTTTTAGAGACAGGTTGTTACTGCTTATTAGATATTAATTAAATCATATCGTTTAGTGTCAACAAGATACAGGATGTTCTGAAAATTTGGAACAATTAGCGATCACCTTTATTATTATTATTATTTTTGAATAATTCAACTATTGATATCATGAAACTGACATATTTTGAACAACTTATTTGTGTTTAATTAGAATGTTAATAACATTTTTTTTGTAATGTTTTTACAGTAATTAACCATTAAGAAAAAAATGTCGGAATAACTCATTTTTCGTGCAAATCTCTTAAACAGAAATTTTATTTTATGATTTGGAATTTATGGGTACGTCGTCCTTTGCAATAGTTAAATTTGCTGCCTTTAACGAGTCGAAAATTTGCTATAAAATGATGAAATCCTTCTTTTTTTTACCTAAATCGATTTTTTTTATAGAAACATTTTTTGCTTAATTTATTTTCCAAATAAGTTTGAAATAAACTATTCTAGCATTTGGTGCTAACTCTTTGATGGTCACAGTATTATAGTATTTAATTGTAATAGTAGTTATTGTTTACCTTTCTTTGGTTTAATGTTCGTTTTTTGAAGCTACTAACTTAATTTTTATTATCATTATCTTATATATTTCACAAGCAGTGAAAGGTAAGCAGCTCTTTCATTTTCTGGGAATTTCTACATATTTCAGTGATATGCATTAAATTTTACCGATTTTTAGTCATATTGCGTAACAGTAGACACAAAACGACCATAAAAACTCTAATAGCACTTCTTAAAATTCGTTTTTTCGTTTGTTTAATTAATTTTACTGTTACGTCGATATCATGTGATTTGTCACCTTGATTATTGCTTCTCAAATCGATTATCGCAAGCAATCGTTTACATCTGTATTTTTTACTCTCAATTCCATCGGATCTCTATAAAAAGTCTTCGTTTACATAACGTTTTCTTTCAATGTTGCGAAAACATCGTCTTCATTTTGATAACAGCTCATTAGTTTAAGATCGTTCGTTTCTGCACACTCTGTATACGAGCGTGCGAGTAAAAGTACTTGTGCCTAATTAGGGATGTTCAGAATACATTATTTAACGAATTCATTCATTATGCCGACGTTAATAAACGGAAACTTTCTCACATTAGCATCGGGATACTTTCTTTCCTTGTAAAAAATCGTACCAAACAAAAATTCTTTTCCTGATATTCGATTGCAGGTGAACCGTTTGGGTGTCGATAGCGTAGGTCGTTGAAAAACGAACTTCTGGTATTTCGTTATTATTTAGAATTGCTCTCATTTCTGGTATTATGACGGACGTCTGCGAGATAAGATCCTTAAAAAGCGTGTATAAAATCGCGATTTGACACGAGGATTTGTTTTTCTGACTGGTTATATAATGCGTTACTATTTGTGTAGTTTGTTCGGTAGCTAATTGCGGATGGATGTTTTGAATTGAAAACGGAAGTCGATTTGGTTATTAATTTGCGGATATTTCCATGATTAATTCATGACTAAGTCACAGAACTAAGACTAACAAGGAAGGTACTCGGACCCGAACTCTCCGATTTCAATGATTTTTATATATGTTGTAGAACATGAAAAAAATATGAGACACGTATTTTTTTTATGTGCCGAAAGGGGGGTGAGAATAACCCCTAAAGTTTACCCCCAAAAACACATTTTTTTAAATATTGCGAATTCAATTCAATTTTTTTCGATGAAGCAAAATGGCCATTGTTCCTTATAAAAAGTACTATTAATCCGTTATGATTTGATTATTAAATATTGCAACCCCTATTTTTTAAGGGGTGAAATATAATTTTTTTTGTAATTATCGATAATAAAAATTCGCAAATTGCTTGAAAAATAATATTTTTGTATACTTGACATCAAAATAAAGTTTACGTGTTTCGGAATTTTCCTTAAAAATACCCCCAAAAGGGGTGAACCACCACTACTACCTAACACAATTATTACATTATTCCAGGCATTAAATTTTCGTGAAAATTGGTATTCGGGGGTTTTCGAGAATGCTGATCACAAATCTGTAGTCGGATTCTGTGAATTCAAAATGGCGGATCCAATACGGCCGAACAATTTTGGTCCAATGACGCCTCCAGTCCAAAATCCGCACAAGACACAGTGACATGTTGTGGATGCATTTGTTTTTCGACAACCACATGTGGATTCTAAGAACCCCAAATGTGGCAATTAACGAAGCCGTCTAGGTGAAAAAAAACATGACACACTTAACAGTGAGCATGGAAATTGTTCCCAAAATGTCATTGTCATTCGGATTCTATTTTGAGCAATTTGCATATACCTGTTTGAATTACAATTTTTTGTTAACCTGAATTTTTTCATTTTGATTTACGGTTTTCGAGATGGGGTTCAGGTCTGACCACTGTCCAAGCTTTGGATTTGGAAGATTCTGTTAAGTATATCAGACGAAATTTTATCAATTCCCAATTGTATTAATTCGAACTGGATTTCTAGCACATTTATCTTTTCTTGTATATTTAATGGAAACTCGACCTGTTTCGGTATTTTCGGTAAAAATTGAAATAAAATGGCTCAACCACAGTGGAAACGTGTTGTCTATTCATCTGCTCGCTTATTGTTGTGTCTTCAATTACATATTTCCGCATTTAAATTTAAGTTAAGAGTTTTCTTTCTTATGCATGGAAAATCTTTAAATATACAGTAGTATTATTACAGCTATTTTTTTTATCACTATCAATCAGACAAAATAGTTTATATGTAACTAACAACAAAAATGAGGATAAAACATCATGTTTTCAATCTTTTGGTTTACATTTGAATTTAAATAAAATTTTTCTTAGTTGTTTTGGACAATGTTAAAGAAATTCATCCATAAAGAATTTTTTTTATTGAAAACTTGTAATATAATTGGGCTTAATAAAGCGAAAAATTTTCCTAAATACACGTATTGGCGTTTGCAAGTAGAATTACATAGTTAAATCATTTTACACGTTGTAAAAATATCGTGACTGAATAGTTTTGCATATATCAATAAGTATAATGGTCGGCATTCGCTGGTGCATTCGCGGCATCGCGTTGCCGGCTCTTCAAAATTTTCTTAAGTATAGTAACATACATAAAGTTGTTTTAATTTATAATTATTTTTTCCAGCAATTTTAAACGCTTTATCTTAATGCTAACTAATAAATTAATATCTATGTATTTTTTAAAAAAATATTTCCAAACTAGCTTTCTAAGAATATAGTGAGCTTAGCAATTTTAGAAAATATATCTGACAACCTTGCTTCTTTTTACCTATTTTCAATTTAGAATGGAAATACAGTACACAAACACACACAAAGGGGTAACTTTATTTATTACAATCTATACGGGGTGTCAGGAAAGGGAGCGTATAACGTAATAGCCATGGATATTCCTTGATCCAAAATAAAACAATTGATGTCAACTTGTTTACAGACAATTGCTTCGTTTAGCCGCTAGAGGGCGTTCCATTATTGCAGGAAAATTTTATAGAAGGTAGAAAATTAATTTTCAACTTTTAAATGACATCCTGTATTAGTGGACAAAAGCAAGACTCCTACTTCCTCCGATTACTACTTCTGGTACACTCGACATTAATTATCAGGTGTTTCCATGTTTTCGAAAGCACATATTACAGCACTAAAAATGTCAGTTGTATGCCTAGAGCCATATACCAAAAATGGTTAAAATTTATAGCTGCATTTCAAAGTTATCAAAGAAAACAAAATAATAAAAAATCCCGAATTTTGACGCTCTCTAGGGGCTGAAAGAAGAAACTATTACTTTTTTCCCTTTAAGATGTCCTTAACCGTTTTCTTCTGGGTCAAAGAATCTCTGTGATGACGTAGACTCATTTCACGGACACTTTGTATGTATTTTTAGTTTTACATTATTTACTTTTATCCTGAAAAGGACAGTTTTCAGAGAGTTGCATTGACAAAGTCGCCGCGGAATACGACATTGCCTTTTCCCTCTGACATCAATGACGCTCGTTCTTAATTTATGTGTGCTCTTGAGGGGGGTCATTGCTGTTTGCGGGTCGACCTCTACTCATTTCCGAATCGAGTTGCGCGTATGGGGACACCGCGTTTGATTTATCTCTGACTTCCTTGAAACTTAACCGATTTTTATGTAAAAGTGTCACGAGCACGCGTCTGCCTTTTGAATTTTGTCCGCACGCCGCCATGGGCGGTCCAAAACAATTTTCAGCGGGACGTTTTTAATAGTACAGGAAAATGTAAGTAAAGTATTAATATCACAGGACCACAATTTTTTTTTTTTACGCAAACAAGATTAGGTGTCTTATACGTATTTTTGGTCGCTGAAAAAGAAAAGTCCGTTGTCCGTTTTCCTCTGTCACGTCTGTATTTTGCATAAATCAAGGAAATATAACCTCAAAAGCATGTAAAAATAAAGCAGCATAAAACAACAAAAAGTTTTGTAGCAGAAAGGCATTATACCATTCCATATGCTTTTTTTTTGTATACTGAACACGATTTTGAGATCAGAATTGTTCCATAGGCTGTTCATTAAGACATAACTTCAAAAACATCTTGAAATTGAAAAACATAAATACGTTTATCAAGTAAATTAGAAGTTTAAGCTGGCGCGCATTAAGTGGCAAAAGTAACAATTGGCGGATAGATTTTCACATAACCTTCAAAAAAACGGGTAAAAAATATAACCAAAATGTGACATTACATAAATTAAAAGATTAAACGAACAAAATAAAAAAAAGTTTTGTTGTAGAAAGGTCAGATTCCATGCCATATGTTTGTTGGTGTGCTGAAAACGTCACGGACATCGCAATTTTTTCATATGCTGAGTATTAAGACATACCAAAAAAAAAACTTTTTTTTAGAGGTATAAGTTGTCAACCTCGTTATAAGTATAAAATATTTCCATATAAACGTGCTTTTTTAAAAGGTCGAGTCCCGCCGCCTCTCACTATCGGGGTGCTTTTTTAAAAGGTAAGTCCCTTCGCCTCTCAGCATCGGGGTGCTTTTTTAAAATGTGGGCCCTATTGGGGGTCATTCGATAAAGCCGATATTAAGGGCCAACAGAATGATGAGAGGCAAGGGGACTTACTTTTCTGCGCGATGGATAGGTAGATACGGGACAATATAGTTACCATATATATCTAGTTATTCTATTTCCATCCTAAATTGAAAATAGGTAGAAGAAAGCAAGGTTGTCAGATATATTTTCTAAAATTGCTAAGCTCACTATACAAGTATACTTCATACTTCAGTAAACTGTTAGTTCGTGACGTTCTTAGTAGAAAGCTAGATTGGAAATATTTAAAAAAAATACATAGATATTAATTTATTAGTTAGCATTAAAATAAAGCGTTTAAAATTGCTTGAAAAAATAATTATAAATCAAAACAACTTTATATATATTACTATACTTAAGAAAATTTTGAAGAGCCGGCAACGCGCTGGCCGGTGCTCCATGAGACTACACACAGGCCAACAATCCAATAGACTATTGTGCTTCGCATCAAATACATACATTGCTTAAATACTCGGTCCACTGTGCCATAAAATTTTTACGACGTCGTCAAAAAGATTTACGACTTTAGGCATTCTACTTGTTTAAGACGCCAGTGACGTGTATTTCAGCTAGGTTTATTAACACAGACAATTTTTTGAGATCGTCTGGCTAAATGAGCATTATTTACAGCAAATTATATTACAAATATTAAGAGTTTTGTATGCAGGCTAATTTTAATCTCCTATATTGATTTGAATGAAAAAAATTATTTCACAATTTTCGAATTTATAAGATATTTATGCACGTCCATGGAATCATAAAGTTGCACCGATTTTTTTGTTCCCCAGGCGTATTTATCATTTTCAATTAAAAATAGAAGGACTATACCATATATATAGCCACACAGATCGTCCGATTTTAACCAGCTGGACTTTTTTTTGTGAGACTATGTCAAAAATTCAGTTTATAAATTTAAATCCAACTCGGTAGATACGCTTTAGGAGCTCATTTAGCGACTACCTACTACGAGAAATTTCCCCACGAATGGTACAAAATATATAACTTGTGTAACAAAATATATTTAATTTCTTGACACATTGATGTATTCCAGGACAGTTGGTGGCGTATATTTTGATCATCTTATAATAGTAAAAAATATGCAATATAGTAGTTTATTTTTCCATACTTTGCTTATTTTATTTTAAAAGTTAGAATTTTGTAACAGTATAGGGCATGCTTTGTGTAAAATGTCCAGAACTAATTGCTGAATTTTTAAATATAAAAAATAATTAGTCATTTTATTTTTAAAGCGTTAGATCTTGTAGAATTTAATTAAAATTACTTTATTTTTCATTTTAAAAATTGACGTCTTAATTAAATTCCTTACCTTGTGATCCGTTCAATTGTTGACACTATATTATACACTAGGTACTCTGTATGGACGCCTATGTATGCAGACATGTCAATTTTGTTTACATTTTACGGCGAAATTGTTGAAATATTCATTACATGGAACCTGGGACCATATGTGAAATATTAATTTGTAAATATTTTTGCTAAAATGTGGTTTATGGATAAGTGAAACTAAGAATGGATACGTGAAAATAATAATAGATAAGAGATAAGTATAATAATGATGGTAAAGTGTTGTAAAACTATGATTGACATTTCAAAATAATATTTGTTCACACTATTGCCACTGTGGCGCTTGTAATAACAGTATAGTTTCGTGGTTTACAATGATTATTATCTACAGTTAAGACATTTTTTGTTTATGTGTATTGTGGGAATATTACAATTTGGATTAAACTAAGTACTAAGTTCACCCAGTTCATTGTAACGCATACTTAATTTAAACAAAACGTTTTCAATAGCTTTACACATAATTGTGTTATACATAGCTTTTTTTAATAGGTAAATGGAGCAATTTACATTTTATTTAATTTATTTTACGCACGTCTTTTATCTACTTTTGTTTTTTTTCTAGACCATTGCAGGTCACTGCATTTTATGTAAATAGATTCAGCGTACTTGGTGACTCAATCATCATCAAATGAAGGTCAGCACAAATTGACGGCAATTTGCCATTGTCATAACCTCGTTTGTAATGCATCAACTGAATTATTATTGTGGAATTATTTTATTTCTTCTCTTTTACCTTACACTGTGCACGACATATTATTTACTGTAATTTGATATGTCGGAAGTAATTTGTATACCAGGTGTCCCAGTTTAAAACATCCACATGAATAACAAAAGTTGTTTGATTTGTAGGAGGCCATCTGACCATATGATCCAGCACCCTATACGGCATCTTGATACGGCCCTGAGGCACCCATTTTTTTTAATGGGGGCCCCCCATTTTCATTGCAGAATCTGATTCTACGTGCTGAATTCTGAAAATCTGATTCTGAAAAAAATACGTCCACAATAGATTTATTTTCCCGACATCAGGGCCCTTAAAATGCCTTTTCTCAAATATCTCGTGAATGGTCATGGAAGCCACAAATATTTGAAAAAATATTTGAAAAAAATCATGGATAAGGAATTCGGATGAAGCCCGGATGTAATGAAAATTACTTCAAAAACCTATTTTGGCGATATTTTTTCCCGTAGAATCAGTTTCTGCAATGAAAATTGGGGGCTACCATTAAAAAAAATTGTGTGCCTCAGGGCCGTATCAGGATGCTGGATAAGGTGCCGGTGGATGTATATACAGTATGTCCCCGGATCGAGTTTAAAAGAGGAATAAAAAAATGTGTTTTTGATTTCTCAGAAAAAGTCTTGTATTGGAGTGAAACAAATCCCCACTTTACTATTTCTTGTCGAAGATAATATTTCAAAAAAGTTAATGTGTGGTGTGCGGTTTCATATACAAAAGACATTATTGGTCCATATTTTTCAAAGAAAATTTAAATCGTAATACATATTTGGAGATGCTACAATTTTTTTTAACAGATAAACTTGATGAACTTCCTTTAAGTTATCGAACGAGAATTTGTTTCCAACAATATGGGTGCCCTGCTCATCATGCCGTTACTGTCCGTAATTGGCTCAATTCCGAATTTAATGAACACTAGATAGGAAGGGATGGTCCCAATTTATGGCCGCCGAGAAGCCCGGATCTGACAATATTAGACTTCTATCTATGGGGACGTTTAAAGCAAATTGTTTATCGTGAACCACTAGAAAATGATGAAGAGCAATTAAAAACAAGGATTGAAAATGCAGTCAAATCCTTGTCAAATCTTTGAAATTAGAAATAGTTTTAACGAATTTAGAGCTCGAATTGAAATTTGTGCAGAAAAAGGAGGAGCATCATTTGGATAAAAAAATCTGGTATAGTTTTGATTTCATTTTATAATCAGTTGTTTAATTCAATGATTAAAATATGAGACTAAGTAATTCGAATAATTTTTTTTAGCTAACTAATTAATTGAGTTTCTATAGCATATAGTACCCTAGAAAACGAAATTATTGGGTTAAATCCGCCAACTAGAATTATTACTTATAAAATTTTGTGAAAGTCCAAATTATGAAGAAAAATGGTATTATCTCGAGAACCGTTTGAGTTATATAAAAAGTAATTTGCGTTTTGGGGGTTTGAAATCAAGCAGGGCAAATCATCAAGTGACTTTTTCTGAGAAATCAAAAACACAAAATTTTTTCCTCTTTTAAACTCGATCCGGGGACATACTGTACACGTATTTTTAAGTAAGACACTTCATGAAACGTGCTATAAAAATGTTGTTATTAAATATTCTAAGTATTATTCAGGACACAAAATGACTGTTTTTTGTTCGACACATTTATATTTCATTAGTATCTAACTAAAGTAAATAACGATGTACACGACTAAGACTTTTTAAATTTGAAGATTTTAAGAAAATAATGGTTTTTGATGTTTTGATTAAGATCTTACAGATACATTATGATCATATTTAAGCACGTTTTTTCCATTTAAATGTATTTCTATTTAAGCAATTGTTAAACGAAACATAAAAGTAATAAGAAATAGTTCTCAACAATCTTATAATTTTCAATTTTTTGAAATATGACAAAATATCTCTATAGTCTTGGAAATAACAAATAGACAATAAAACTTTTGTTTGTCTTTTTATGTTATGTGTGTTTATTATTTTTTGATAAATCATGTACATTGCAAACTATAAACTGGACATACGAGGTGTGTCTATTAAATAATCGAACTAATGTTGCTATCAGCGCGCTGCGAGCATGTCGCGACAAGTTTGACCAGAGCTGTGTCTGTGAGCTGAGACTTTTTCCACCCTAAGATCGCTGGACAAGCCAGTGGGTCGCTCAGTTTGACTGTGGCTGTCGTTTGAATTAGTCTACGCAAGTGTTCAGATGGAGCAACGCGTTGATCTCAAGTTGTTAAACTGGGGAAACCTTTTACAGAAGCTTGTGCAATGTTAAAAGAAGTGTACGGGAATGAAATGTTTATCCTGCACACAAGTTTTTGAATGGTTTAAACGGTTTAGAGGGACGTGAAACGACCGAACATGATCCGCGCCCCGGACGGCCCTAACGTCAAAAACGGACGAAAACATCGAAAACAAATTGGTAAAATAATCCGCGAAGATCATCCTCGTTTAAACATCCGACGGCTTCATGAAATAACAGGAGTCGGCAAAAAATGTGTTCGCCACATTTTGCACGAATCGTTCAACATGCGCAAAGTTTGTGCAAAAATGGTGTCAAAACTCCTCATTCCCGAGCAAAGGAATCAAGAATGAACATTTGCGCTGACATTCTAAACAACGTTAACACTGATCCAGGCTTGTTAGACACGGTGATTATTTGCGATGAATCGTGTTTTTTTACTTTAAAGTTTAAAGCAAAAGCGACGGAGGTTCTGAACCAGCTGACAGAAGCGGACTCACAGCACCGCTTTCAACAATGGAAAAGTCGTATGGAGGGGTGTAGAGATCGCATTTAAGGCGAAAAAATTGCTACTGTAATCGGTAACGAATAAAATGTGTTATGACAGCAATTCGGTTATTTAAGAGCCACACCTCGTATTCTTTAGTAAATTGAGCAATGAAAAAAATCAACAATTTCATCTTCACTAAAATCAGTTAGAGAGGGCAATGTAGTCATGTCAAGTCACTGAAGAGACTATAAGGATGTAACAGTCAACTAATGAAGAAGTGAATAAAACCAACACAGTATAATTTGTATACGGATTTTATTAAAAATTATTTATACATATATACAGGCTACGATCGAAATATACAGACGATAGTTATTTCTATAATACATACAGTATGTGGGTGGGTATAAGGCAGTGGCGGTGGGTGATATTTCAGTTAGCCATATCTTGAAAACGACGCATGGGACCCACTTCACTTTTTAGGTGATGACTATACACCTCTTACAGAAACCAACAAGTTTGCGAAAAAAATTTCAAAAAACTTGGAGCACTCCCTGAGATCTCAGTAACGCTCTGTGGAATATTTGCAGTAAATTTTTTTTCATAATCTAGAAACAAATATAAGGTTTTCGATTTGTTACAAAACATTTTTTTTTCAAAAAGTTATGGTCATTTTAATTTTGGGAAACAAAATGTTCCTATAAAATTAAAATTAAAATGGCCATAACATTTTGAAAAAAAATATTTTGTAACAAATCAAAAAACCTCTCCTTATATTTGTTTCTAGATTATGAAACAAAATTTGCTGCAAATATTCCACAGAGCGTTACTGAGATCCCAGGGAGTTGCTCCAGGTTTTTTGAAATTTTTTTTCGCAAACTTTGTTGACGGTTTTTTCACTATAAATCCTTTCTGTAAGAGGTGTATAGTCATCACCTAAGAAGTGAAGTGGGTCCCATGCGTCGTTTTGAAGATATGGCTAACTGAAATATCACCAACCGCCACTGGTATAAGGTATACAATATAAAAAATATATATATTTTTTTAATACGGGCTTCTTTTAAGGCACATTTTAGTCCACAACAGTCCGCAGAAATAGAATGCACATTTTAAATTTACTAAACAGAATATACAGGATCATTAAAGTAATATTGCAAGTTGCATTTCTAATAATTTTTTTTGAACACTTTGTTTACGAAATACGTTCTTTGGTTTTGTGTCTAAACCTACTTAATTCAGTATAGATAAATAACATTGTACCCTTAGGTAAAATGACACCATCCTGTATATTGTGATCTTGACGTTTTTTCTTTTGAGCTGCAAGAATAAAATTCATATTTTCGCGAGAAAATATGAAATTAAAGAGAAACAATAGGTGTGGGTGAGATTCAAACAGGACGAAAGACCCTCAGCAAATTTTTGATTCTACTCAGGAACGATCAGAAAGGGCTGATTAATTTGCTAAGTCAATCAAAAATTTTGAGGGGATTACTGATTCGAAGCCATTGCAGATACGATTGTTACATAAGGATATATCGTTAAATTACAATAGACGGCATTAGTGTACACAGATTTTTTATCAAATGATAAGTAAATCAAATTAAAAACTCTATACTGTGAAAACTGTCACCAAACTGTAATGGCTCTACAAGGTGTGCCAAAAAGCAATGTCAAGCCAAAAGGGGGTTATATATCAGGTCCTGAAAGTGTCTTAGTTCTCGAGATATAGTCAGTTATGCAAAATTGGTGAAAAATCTCTTCCCTAAGTCAATAATTTTTCCTTCCAATGAAGGCTGATTGCTGAATGTTGATTTTATTTGTTATATCGAGCTGAATAACATTGCTATTCGAATAAACTATAACATTTTACAACGGTCATGGTACTTCCAAAAAAAGTAGAAATACGTTTTTAACATCTTGGTTTTGAATTCAACACAAGACATTCATGTAAATTTGTGTTTGTCACAGGAGTTGTTCTATGACCTCCTTTCGACCTAATGTAACTGGCTGACGTAACCTGGCTTTTCAGTACACCCTGTATATTCTATATTATTACTGCCGCACAAAAGGATTTCATTTAAGTTATTAATGGTCGTACGCTGGTGCCATCTCTGGACATTTTCCGATATGACAATAGACTGACAGATTAGTACAAGAGTGACCCCAAAAAAACGAGCTTTTTTAGCCTGTTTTTCAAACACCTGTAACTTTACCTGGAATCGATGACATTCAACTTATAAATACTCAAAACTTTCGTCTCATCATAAGCTAGTGCGAAAAAGAAGATTTATTGCTCCAGACCCTGCAATGAAGGGTTAACTAACCGTTCATTTTTCCATTACGCGCATGCGAGAAAAAGCATAATTGCTACCGCCCAATAAAAAAAGGCTGTTTTACTACATAGTGTATATGGTTTCCGAAGTATTTTTACCTCCTGAACACGAATAGCCCCATAACATCTCAGTCTTCAGCAAATCGTCAAAAATATTCAGAAAAATGAAGGTTTTCAAGAAGTGACCGGATGCAGTGTGACACATGGTTTCCAATGTTTTTTTGCTTCCTGAACTCGAATTCGTGGTCAGGTTAGGCCCATCACCTTTCAGTCTTCAGCAAATCCTCAAAAGTCACCAGAAAAAGAAGATTTTCAACAAGCGATGGGATCTACAAATGTGTCACGCAGTTTCCAATATATTTTTGCCTCTTGAATCTGGCCAGTTATGGCATTATTATGCGGAACCCGGCCAGCTAAGGCAAGATCACAAAAATATCTAGCCTGTAAAACAGCCTTTTTTTATTGGGCAGTAGCAATTATGCTTTTTCTCGCATGTGCGTAACGGAAAAATGGAGGGTTAGTTAACTCTTCATTTAAGGGGATGCACAGGGTCTGGAGCAATAAGTCTTCTTTTTCGCACTAGGTTATGATGAGACGAAAATTTATAAGTTGAATTTCATCAATTCCAGGTAAAGTCACAAGTGTTTGAAAAACAGGCTAATTTTGGAGTCACTCTTTAAACGGTGGATCAGTTAAACAACCTGGACTGTCGTATATGCGCTGAAGGTGACCTTCTTCTCGTTCTTCTTCCGCGACGCCTCATCCTTATTATTCTTTATAACACTCTTTAGATTGTTGTCTCTGTTAACGCACACGTTAATATCACTGACACTGCCCCATCTGTTATCCGTTCTGACGTCGTCGGAATTGGAGAAATCCCTCAGCTTCGGACTCAAGCCGAACAGCCTGTTGTTGATGTTCTGATGGGAACTGGCGTCGCCCCGAAGGTAATTCGACAGGGCTAAGTTCTGGCCGCAACTGGGGTACGAACTTTGAGAGAAATTGGTTTTCGGAGGCAGGCCGACTTTTTCGAAGCTTCGCCTACCCAAACTGGCGTTGTAAGACATGGGGTAGTCTTGGGTCGTGTCGATGTACCTGTAAGCCATGGGGACGAAGTTCCTCGTCTCGGATTTGCTCCTGGGCTTCTTCAGAAGTCTCGGAACCGAATTCGTCCAATTGTTGTCCGTGGCAATTTTATTCCGGATCAACGTTGCGGTTTCTATTTTTTTAGGCTCGTACTTCAAGACCTGTTTCTCTTTTGGCTTTAGGAATGCTGTTATACTGGGTTTTCCGTTTAAGATACTGAAGTTTTGCAACTTCTTCGGGTGGGGTTCGTTCATGGAGCTCTTAATTATTAACCTGCTTCTATCTAGGTCTTTAGCGGGATCGAAGTTCACGTTGACTCTCACGTATTGTCCGCTGAACACGTCTTGCTTTTCCTGAACGGGCTTGGGAGGTAGGGGAGCTTTTCCTTTTACTTTTTTCCTTCTTTCTGGCCGCTTTGGGGTGTCGAGAAGGTCTTCGGCGCTGTTCCATATCTTTTTCAGGTTGTTTTCCTTGTGTATGTTGACTAGATTCGATTTATGTTTGTCCAAGTCCAAGATGTTTTCGATGGAGTTCGACTTGGTGACTATCTTCGCCTTAGGGCCCAACTTTGAGTTAATCGTGTTGTATTTAATGTCGTTGATGTACTTGCTTTCTGATCTTTGCCTGGAGTTTATGTCTTTCAATTTATTCTCGTAATTCTTCGAGATTTTTTCGAAAAAATCATCAGGCGTGTTAATGCTTATTATACTGCTTGGACCCTCATCTTTTGCTACCCTCGGCTCTGCCTCCCTAGTTATTTCGATGTGAGTTACTCCGTTGTAATCAGTCCTCTGTAACAGGTTGAATTTCGTGGAAAAATTCCTGTTGTACGCCTTTTTGATTGGCCACGGCTTTCAGGGCGCTGAAGTTGCCGTAGAACTTTTGCAAGTTGACTATGTTGTCGAATTTGAAGACGAACGCCTCTCGTTTTATGACGAAAATAAGGATATCAGTACATTTAACGTCCGTGTAGCAAATGCAGTCGACTAGATTGTAACTTTCCTTCGTTTTATTCGAGGTTGAGCTGTCTTTTAAGTCTTCCTTGGGGTTTTCCAGTACCGAGAGCGTGTTCACCTTCGTTTCGGAACTTGTCGTCTCCACAACCTCAGTATCGGAGTCCGAACTGGAAGAGCCGTTGGCCGAGTCGGTCTCGGCGGTCTTTGAGCTGGTTTCGGTTAGCTTTTCGGTGGTGAAGCTGTCGTTGTCGCTGGAAACTATCGATAAACTGTCTATGTCGGACTCGAAGCCCTCGTCGGTCGACGTCGGGGCGACTTTCCGATTGACCTTGGAGAGCAGTATCAAGTCAAGATGGCCGTTGTTGACCTGAAGGTCGTACTCGGGGAACGGGGGCGTCTTCTTCAGGGCTTTCTCCACCAACGTGGACAGTGACGTCGAGGAATCCTCTCTCAGAAGTAGGAATGGCATTTTGGTGTGGCATCATCTGAAACAAGAGAGAATAATACTTTTTAATAGTTTGTTCGTACGACTTCATCTTAATTTGAATCGCTCAAGGATCATTGACAACACTCTTCTGATCTTTACCTTAATCTTTCTCATTTGGTACATTTAGTTTACTGATAATAAGGACAAATTGTAGATGATCAATAGCCTTGACTTACTACCCTGCAATATTTTGAAAATTTTGTGCCTCTGAACAATGAATAGTTGTTTCCGAAGTAATTTTTCCCACTGAAAACAATTCCGGGCTCAGAATTGCTCAATTACGTCAGATATTTTAAATATTCTAACCTAAAAGTGCAAAACATTGTTTTTTGACATATTTGAAAGCACCGAGAATTTTTTTTCTCAAAAAAAAAGTGTATGGTATCTTATAGTACAAGTCTTCCTCTTCAAATACCGTGGAGTATGCTCAAATATCGCATATCAAATATCGAGATATCGCATTTTGAAATTTTCATGTTTGTGATTTTATGTTACTATAAATTTCTAGTATACAAAAGAATCTAAATAAAGACGCCATTCTTTCACTAAAAAAAAGTTCATGAAAGTTCCATAGACGCTATTGTAACTTTAGTCAACTCATGTCGGCCATATTGAATGTTCTTCGAAAAATTTTGAAAATCTGCCTTAGATTCTGAACGAGCAGATCTTTTGACATAAGAAAATATTGACTTGTTATTGATTTTTAAATATTTTTTTACGTTTCTTAATAAAAAAAAAATCTTTTTATATACATGTGTCTCTAATGAGTTTTCAGGTACACACAAAGTCACAAATATGAAAATTTCAAAATGCGATATCTCGGCGAAAAAAAAAAGATATAGGAGCAAACTCAACGGCATTTGAAAGAGCAAGACTTGTACTTTAAGATCCAACACATAGTTTTTTTTTTAAAAAAATCCGCGGTGCTACGTAACACATTTAGGTTAGAAAATCTCAAAAACCTATGTGTGTATAACAAAAACAATGTGTTATCTATGAATAGTGGAGCCAAATTCCGGGGTTGAGAAGTATGGAAAAACATCTAACCCTGTCTTATACAGGGCCGCATTCAGGGGCATAAAAAAATGAGTATTTAGTATTAGTAAATAGTCTTAAAATTATGTGCTTTAGCTTAACAAGAATTCACAATTTTACCGCTGTTCGGTAGCAACGCGATCGAAGGCATAAACACCATGAGCTTAATCTGGAATTTATGAAAGTATACGAGTTATAAAACTATGAAACTAAATCCCAACTCTAATAATGACTATACGGATTAGCCAAATACGAAGCTAAAAATAAATTTATGTATTTAGTTGTAAATTTGCCGTTTCCTTATGTTTACTAATAATAATAATTTATAAATAAAGTGCCTGTTTATTTTAATGAAACGCTTTGTCTTTTCTATATTAATAAAAATTGACGGGAAGTACCACTAATGTAAGCCTTTTAATTTTATTTAATAGAAGTGAAAGCATCGTATTATAAAGTTATGCGTTTTTAATGACGACTGTCGGCAGAGAAAGGTTCATAATGTTTATTTGAAATTTTAGCGTGAAAATGTTTTATTGTATGATATATGTACATAAATAGAAATATTTATATTATTTGGGAGAAACAGTTGTGTGACAAAATTATGTGAAGCCATTGTTTGTTCTGAAAATTTCAAACTGAAAGAGATACGAATTTTTCATTGCTTAACTTCTGTAATCTTGGAGTGGGTACTGGAACCTTCGGCGTCGAAAATTGACCTATTGCACAAACAAGCTTTTCACTTAAATATTATAGTGAGTTTATTAACAATATCGAAAATATCCAAATGCAAAAAGATGAAATTTTGGTCTCGTTTGATGTATGCTCATTGTTTCCAAGTATCCCAATCCCGCAAACTTTGGACGACCTCAGGGACTTACTCGAATTAAATGGTTTAGACGATAAAATTATTAAGTAATAAATTCGGCTTATTAGTATTTGTATGAACCAAAATTGTTTTCAGTATATTGGTGAATACTTTCAACAGCATAAAGGAACGGTAATGGGTAATTTCTTGTCACCTTTCATTGCAAATCTTTTTATGAATAAATTTGAGGCAGACGCAAAAGATAAATTCGAGTATTTCCCTAGGGTCTAGTTCAGGTACGTGGTATTTGATGCAAAGAATTAGTTCGCCCTTTCTTCGCGGTATTTGATGCAAAAGCAATTAGTTTAGATAATTTTGTTGCTAAATTAAATAACTGTTTCCCTATCATAAAATTTACATATGAAATGGAACACAATGAACAGCTACCATTTTTAGATGTATTAGTTATTAGAAATAGTAAAAATAAGTTAGAATTTGATACGCATAGGAAAGTAACCGCAACTCTTAGATATATCCCCAGCAATTCACACACCCTATCAACATAAAATGGCAACATTTAATTTTCTCATTCACCGTTTAAGTTTCCCACTCAGTAAAAAAAGTTCTGAACATGAGAAAAAATTAATTAAGGCTGTAGCTAAGAATAACGGTTATTCAGTCCATGTAATAGATAAAATAAGGAAGTATAAATTTAAGAGACCCTGTAAGTTCCACGCTTTTGTAGAGATATGACAATTCGAAATTTGTCTTCCATGAACTATCCAATGGTAAGTTTTCAAATTATTAAATTTGGTTTATAATTCTAAAAATAAACTACAGACGCTTTTGGGCAACCCCAAAGATAAAATCGACAATAACGAAAAGTTTGGAATATACGAAATAGGTTGTAAAGGTTGTGATCAAAAGTATATTGGGCAACAAACAACATTGACTAGAATTAAAGAACACATGGCTCATTTAAAATATGGCAGAACGGAAAAGTCTTGTGTTGCCCAACATGATTTTGACAACAACCATAGGATAGATATAAATAATTTAAAATTAATTAGAAAAGTGACAAATAGTAGACCGTTGGATGCTTTTGAAAGTTTAGAAACCATAAAATGTAACAGTAGAATGAATAGGGACAAAGAACAATGGTCCAACAGTCCGCTGTTCGCCCTGATAAATAAAGACAGATGTTACGGTTCAGTGAACCGTAACGGCAAATTAAGTATAAATAGTCCTGGAGTGGCAAGTATAAATAGAGCAAGTGTGTAGGTTAGAGTTTAGTTTTAATCTTCTCCTGAAGATGCCAACTTAGTGCAAATCCCGCGTCGAGAAAAGTATAGTAGTTCGGTGTTTCATAGAAAAAACGTCTAGTTTTTTTTTGTAACTTCAGGAGTTGAATAATTTCAGGATATATACAAACAATATTCTCAATTACCTATAGAAATGTAGGTAATTGTAATACATAAAAAACGTTATTTTATTACAACATTAAAAAAATAATAAAAACGTATGTGGAAAGCCGCAGCACATTAGAAACACTTTCATTTTTAAAATATCGATTAATATATAAAATCCCAGAAGGCATTTCAACTTAATTCGTTATTTTTTCATCAAGACGCGAAGATATTTCAAAATTTTTAATTTATGTTGATGCAACCGATTGCTTCACGGAGACGTCTTATTATAATACGTCAAGTTCTTAATGATATTTCTGATAATTAGTTTAAAAATTGCCGCACGTATTGGTACATTGGGTGCGTCGACCTTTAAACTACAGGTTATATCAAGATTATCGGTGGGTAACTAAAAAAAGACAAATTACGAAAACTTCGATGAAGTCTCGTTTTAAGAACCTCTCAAGATTATAATTTAAATGGAAACGTTTCTAAAAAGTATATCTAACAGCCTATAAATGGGAATGATTTAATGTGATCTGATTAAACTGTATTACTTATAATTATCTACTATAGATAAAATATACGTAATAGCTTAAAAGAAAATCTGACTATAAAGCCATTAGTAACGATTCGACTGTTCAAGCTTTACGGCCATAGCGAAGTTGTTAAAGCATGAAATATGTATTTTTAGCTGACATACGAGGTGTGTAAATTAAGTAATGAGACTGATTTTTTAATTTTTTTTTTATTCATAAGGATTCGAGTCAGGCTTATAAGGAGGCTGAGGAGCCACAGGAATGTTTTTGCTGGCTAAAAAGTCGTTTACTGAAATGGCTGTGTGACAAGGCGCATTGTCATGATGCAACATCTTCAAACATTCAAGAACCTCTCTGTAAAAGTGTTGATTTACCGTTTGGCCTGGAGGCACAAAATCTTTGTGGACAATTCCCTGACTATCAGAAAAGCAAATGAGCATGCATTTGATGTTCGACTTGCTCATTCTTGCTTTTTTTGGGTTTTGGAGAGCTTGAAGTGTGCCATTCTATGCTTTGGCGCTTGGTTTCCGAGTCCGAGTACTCAAACATCTAAGTCTCATCACCAGTATTGACACATTCCATAAAATTGGAATCATTTTCAATCGATTCCGAAAAGTCAATACCCCTTTCTCTCCTGATGTCCGTTTGTTCCTGCGAAAGGTTTTTTTGGAACCATTTTTGAGCAGATTTTTCTCATCCCCAATTCGTTAGTCAAAATCTGATCAACAGTGGTGTGATTCAAATTTAACTCTTCCCCGATCATTCTTGTCGTCAACCGACGATCTGAACGCACAAGATCCCGTATTCTATCGACATTTTCATTTTCCTAGCCTTCATCTTCGGTTCTTGAAGATGAAGGCCTTTCGCTGCGTGGTTCATCTTCAATCGACTCTCTTCCTTCTGAGAATGCCTTAAACCACCGAAAAAGGGCTCTTGAAAAAACACTGTTTCGGTAGACGTGTTGAAGTTTTCCAAAAGTATTCGTTGCGCTGTGTCCAAGTCTGAAGCAAAACCTGATAGCACACTGTTGCTCAAAATTAATGGCACTCATTTTTAAACCACCTAAAAAAACCGTTTTACGAAAACAGCAAGACACAAATGATTAACAAGTTCAAACTTGTACTGAAGGTGCCTTACTTGTTAACCTACCATCCTTCCAAGTCGCGTCTCTGCAGTGTTGCTAGATCGAGCGCTATGTTGCCAGTCTCATTACTTAATTTATACACCTTGTATTTTGAGGGATATATGTAGCTGTGACAAATTATTATATAAAAGCCTCAGTCTACCGTAAATCATCCACTGTATTCCAAAAATACTTTTACATGTTTCAAGCAGGAAACACACAGCACAGTTCGGCGTTTTTTGTGCCCTTTTTCCACTACAATTAGCGCCCGTACGGTCTCACCCTACTTCCTTTCGAAAATCGCCAGACCACGTCGAGTCGCGACGTAGAAGAACAATTTCTGACCTGACAGATCGTAATGCAGAGCTAAATATCAGATGACAAGATATCAGAGTAACACGTATCAAAAGACATGATTCACACGTACCGTTATTCGGCTATGCTATTTTATTATTGCGTAAAGTGACATATATACGGTCGAGATATAGTTATAAATGTCAAAGTAGTATCCGATTCTTCGAATGCGGTAACTTTATCTTTCGTCCGATACTTTCCGGGATCGGCAGTAGGGTAGACCGGGGCTATTTGCATGTAGGGGTGAGTAGAGAAACTGTTGCGTACTGGTAAATGTTATTCTGACGTGTTGTTGAAGAGTGACAAAAGATTAAACAAGTCCACAGAAAAAATAATATGTATTAGGATTGCGACCACATAATTACCTCATTATCCTTCTGTACATGATAAAGTAAAAAATAGGGGTCGATGTTCTTATATAAAAAAAAAATCAGAGAGACCGGTCAAACCATGTTCTTAAAACGATTATTCCAAGCGGAAGAAAGTGGTAGAAACAAATATATCATCAAATGGTATAAACAAAATCAATCAAGATCAAATGAACTCATAAAGAACTAAGTAATTAACCTGACGTCCAAAGTTAAGGGTTATACCAGTTATGTGAGGAACAACTATCAAAAGATAGGTTGTTTTGAAGCTGCACTTTCTCGATTCTATTTTGATACATTTTCAGAAAACCTTGGAGATTTCAGTGTGGAACATATTGGGGAAATATTTCAGTAGGATATAAAATAATTTGAACGTCGCAATCAAGGACGTTAATATGATTGCATGACATAACATAAATCCCCTTCCTGTAGACCTATTCCTGTTACATCAGAAAATATGTGGCTCGGACTGGGTTTCCTCGGTCTGAAAAATAAATAACTAGAAGCTCTTACTCTTGACTACTGTTTAGAAGGTTTGAAAGGATTATATCTTCCAAATAAATCGTTTCTGCCACAACAGTACTCACCCTTTCCAAGGTGTGTCACCGTTAAACTGTAAAATATGGATCTTTTATCACTCGGAATATTTGTTTTCATATTTCACATCAGGTAAAGTTTGAAACACGAAGTATTTATGGGTTTTTCTGATTTTTCACGCATATATGAGCATCGACCCCTATTTTTTACTTCAAATTCGTGTTCAGTTCAAAATAAAAAGGAATAATGTAGTTGCAACACAGCACAGGCTACTTTTTTGTAGGCTTATTTTATCTACAAATGAATTAAATTAATGAATTAGTACATATTTCGTATACATTTTTAATTTTAACGTTTTAGGTAGTCACAAAAGGAGGAATTCCTTAGAATTGTGTTAGAGATAAGATATTAATAAAGTGATAAGATACAGTTTTGTTTAAATATTTCCACCTGTTTTGGTTATTATTTTAAAAACCAATAATTAAATGTTTATATCTTATAAATTTTCGATTCTTGTATCGTATTTTTAAAATTTTCACTTAGTGAAAATGAACTAAAGTAATATATGCTAGAGCATATATTACTCGGACTTAAGGCTTTGTTTTTAACTGGGTCTTTAAGTATTTTCATGTTTAGTTATTTATAATATTTCGTTCTGATTGTCGTTTACTGTTATGCATGCCTGTAATTTTATCTTGACGTCCACTGTTCTAATCAATAATCAGCGGATGTACTACGAGGCATTTTTGGCAGTTATGGCACTATTTCTTGGTAAGGAATGTTAGTATTCTTGTAGTAATCATATGCGTGTCGACTGTTAAAAATCTGAGATTGTATCTTCATATTCAAATTATATTTGACGAAACCAGCCTTTAATTAAAAGAAGTTTATGGTTGTTGCTCATAAGGGGAATAGAGAAAAAGGGTGTTTTTACAGTAGTAAACAAAAATATAACCGATTTAAATTAATTTACCATATATGCATGTGTAATTCTTAATTCGATAGGAACATATATGTAGTTTATAGGTTAAGTATATTGTTGGTAACATTTTGAGTTCTACTAAAGTTGAAATCAGAAAACCAAATTCTTGAGTGATGAACTTTTCCATATTAGAAAGATTTTTTGTCCGCCATTGTACTAAAAAAAATTCGAAAACCTACATGTAAGTATATGAAATTGAAGGTTATGTTACAGTATGAATGACGTCGTACTACGACATATCTTCCAGTTCACATTTCATATTGTTCAGTGTTAGAAATAGCTGTGACATAAAAAATGCTTATTAAGTATTGACTACAAAATAAATATTGCATACGCATTTTCAGTTATACGAGTGTATTAAAACGAATGTTAGATAGTGGGTTTAATTATGTTTTGACTTTAAAATTTATGTACAATGTCATCAAAATTCGTATGTTTAATGCATCATGAAAGAGAGTTCTAGACCTTTGTTACGTCTATGGGGCCACTTGCTGAGTTTGACGAGGAAGCATATGTCCACTTCGTTTAACCATTTGAAAAATGACGTAGGTTGACAGCCATTCGAGTAGTCTCTAATTTCTTGCACCTTTTATTTCCCCTGTTTCCTCCAATTTTGTACCTACTGGAAGATGTAGTGGCAATATTCCAAACAAAAATATTTCTAAAGAAAAACTTTAACGTTACTGTGAAAATATATCAAACGTAAATTAATATAATTTTGGCAGATAATAGAAAGGTATTACTTAGTTAAAATTACATATAGAAATGTTTACACTCTTAGAAATTGAATACAGAAATGTATAAAGAAATAATATAAAGAAAAGAATGTATCTGACATGAAAATTCTGTATCTGACGTCAGATTTGGTTTTAGCGAGCAAAAATACAGGGAAATAAATCTAACCTAATGTACAGAACACCTACTTACTTTTTTATTTTTGTGGGACTGTTTATTATACTGAGTAATTATTATTCTTACAACTGTCAAGTTCCATGGCATATTTCAAGGACTTTTTTTATTTATTTTACGATAATTCTAAAAACGTTTGACAGGCCACTCACGGTGAATCACCCTGTAGTACTAGAAGTAGACGCGCCCGAGGCATCCCAACCACTCGTCTAACAATACGATTGCATCCACGCACCTTGTTGAATAATAAATTGTTTCCCTTAACAGGAAGTTTGCTTCCTTCATGGTGAACAGCTATTAGTGAAAAAATCCTTGACCATCTCGATGAAGATGTTCATCTCGTATAATAATGATTCATAATACACTTCCATTATTTCCTTAATTTCGTAATGAGAGATTAATTCGTTATTATCGCGTGCATTCAGCGGAAAAAATGATGTTATTGTGTTGCGAAAACACAAGCATAGCATTTTATAATAGTTGCCGCTGTCTCGGACTGCGAATTCTAATGACAAGTGGGTATGTGTGTCACCGCTGTTTGTGGCTCTAGGAGGAGTAATAAAGCTAACTTTTGTATTAAATGAGCGTTTTTGCAATACAATAAAAATGTACAAAGCGTTCCAATTTAATGTCTCACTGCCGATATTTTGGTTACTTTTGAGCTAGAAAAAAAAACTTAATTTAATCAATAAATTGCAATTAAAATGCGATGGGGATATACAGGGTGTTCTTAAAAATATATTGCAAAAAAAAATTCTGGAAAATTATTGAAGTCAAATTTAAATGCAGTATGTTATGCGAAATTGAGTGCGGAATATTATTATAATAAAATATACAAGGGGTATTATAAAAGTGTCTGTTGTCACATCTGTATTATACGGTTTTGTAAAATTATCTTCATAAATAACGGATATATAATTTCTAATAACTATTTTAATGAACAATTTCTTGAAATACAAAAGAAAAATTACAACTCAGATTTTTAGATATAAATAGATAAATCTATATATCACTTGGAGAGGAAACTTGAAGAGACGAGCGGAATCTAAAAAATGACTAATATACAAGGTGTATACACACTGTACATCGGTTATAAGTGTATACGTCGATGCAATTTTCGACCAACCTTCAATTTGCACATGTTATTAAAAGTATTTAATTGACGCTATTCGTCTATCTATCTAGGAATTTCCTTGGGTTAATGAATTGTGAGGGGATTTAGCATCATCATATTGGGAGGTGTGGGGGATGACCTCCTAAAATCTCCACCCTCCATTCCTTCAGATAATGAAGATAAACCTACGAGGGATGATTAAAAAGTTTCAGGACAGATTTTTATAAATCCATTAAACAAACTTCAAGGTACTCCCCTTGGGAAGCTATCCAGTTTTCCCACCTCTGTTTCCACTGCTCGAAAGACTGAGAACTCAATTTCTGGAATGTTGTTCAACTCATCCAGCGATTTTTCTTTAATTTCATCAAATGAGTCAAATCTCTGTCCTTTCAATGGTCCAACCATCTCAATGGAAAACAAAATCCTCTCCAACACCCAAAAAAGCTCGATAAAATCTAATGTCCAGGTACTGATCATGGATCTCTTTATCTGGAAGAATGTTGTCTACAACGAATTTCTATTATCTCGAAACTCTGAGACATTTGCGTGAGGCTGTGAGGAAAAAGAGACCGGAGCTGTGGCGAAATGGGGGAAATTCGCGATTATTGCACAAAAAATGTAATCCTCCAGCCCCCGTACTGCCCAGACCTGGCTCCTGCGGACTTTTTTTTCCTATTTCCAAAACTCAAGAGACCCTTGAAAGGGTAGGGGTTTGACTCATTTGAAGAAATTCGCTGGGTGAGCTGAACAGCTTTCCAGAAGATGAGTTCTCAATGTCTTCCCAGCAGTGGGAACGGAGATGGGGAAAATGTATAGCTTCCCAAGGAGTGGACTTTGAAAGGGACATTGTTCAATAACTTTATAAATAATAATATAGATTCTTGGAACTTTTTGAGCATCCTGGAACTTTTTGACCATCCTGGAACATTTGACCATGGTCATGATTCCACTTCGTTGGTATTGAAGTGAAAGATGTTATAAATAAGTATGAGTTCTATTATTTTTTAGGTTGAATATTAAGAAAAAAACAAATATTTCTCTTCTATAGATTAAGGATACTTTAAAAAAAAATAGAAACAGAAAAAGGGTCGCTAAAAGTACGTTTTCTTGAGTATCATTAGAGAGTGTTTTTTTCAAGGTATATTTCCCGGATCATGCTAACGTCCAGAATGAATGGGAGACACAGGAAATAATAGTAATGGCCGAGCGTTCGCGAAGGCGCAAAAGGAATTAAAATAGCGGGTAGAGTTCAACACCTACACGGCCGCGTTCACTCTCTACAAGACTCCGTTCACGGATTCCTAGCCTGGCCGCGGAACGAGAAAAAGACCCCCGGGGGCGCTTGAAAAGGAACGCCGGCTAACGGCCTCAAATCCGAAGAGATGTGGTCCCGTATCCGCCGAGAACGAAATGGAATATCTGTTCACGGAGCTAAAAAAAACATTTTGTATGCAGACCAATGCCATTTCCCCATTTTACGGCAATATCTTCACTATATACACATAATGTCTGTTATTCAGACTTTTTCAGGAGTTTTCTTAAACTATTTTGGAAACCTGAACCTTTGGAACGCAACTTTCCTCTGATTTAATCGTGTCCATCGAAATTCCAAAAAAATACATACCTACCGGGTAATAAGACATAACTTAGACAAACATTTTTCATAACATTTGTATTGTGGAGTGAAATTTTAAACCAGCAACAAAATGTAACATTAAGGGGGTAAATACAATTAGGTGGTCAAAAAAAAATCGTCTTTTCGCTCTAAAAAAAGTTAGGAAATTTCCCGTAGAATACGCTCGTGAAAATTTCAGAGCGAAATTGGAACTCCTTATATTTTTTTTTTCGTCATTTTTCGAGAATGCCTTTTTCAGCGCGCAGCAGGTATACGAGAGCGGTCGGCCCTAGTGAAAGTTTTATCTATTGTATGTTACTCACAAAGAACTACAACAGATAAATAAGAGCATGTACGAAGAGAGTGAAGGTCTTTGTACGCCCCTGGAATCGCTGATGAGTCGTAAGTACCATTTTTCAGTATTCATAACTTTTTCAAAATTGGCAACCACGATTACTCAAAAACTGCTCGGCCGATTTGGCTGAAACTTTCAGAGTTTCTTCTTTATACTCTTAGCTTGTCTGTAAACCCGTTTTGGAATTTTATGTTGCAAAATTTAATTATTAATGCAAAAGTGTCTGAAAAAATACGGAAAACCACCGATTTTCTCAAAAAACTTTTTTTTGAGGTTTACCGACAAATTAGGTTTAACACTAGGTTTAATTATGTTTAACATAAATTTTGTTTCCTGGACTGTTACAGATGAAAATCACGACGTCCAGAGTGGTTGCTGTTTTTTTTTGTAGGTCCACTTTGCGCCAGCGTGCAGCCGCCATTATGTCCTGACCTCCAAAATTAGCCTGACGCTATATCAATCGTCTTATCTTAATTAGTAAATGAACTGTTTAAAATTGGCACTTTCCTTGATGATACAACTCCAAATGAACATAAAATGTATTTGACATAACAAAAACAAAAAAAAGAAACTAATAATAATGAATATACAGACACTAAACTGGTACATAAAAATATAGCAAATTCAACAGAAACAAAACTTCACGACATTGCAAGAATTTCATGTTAACACTTGTTACAGATTGTCTCTGATATTTCTTGTCGTTCTGTATTTATGTAGTAGTGGGGCAGATGATAATTCTGAATTGTAAAAACAATAAAAACATAAAACACCATATCGGTTTCAGTTCAAAACTAACCTAATTTTTGGACTGAATTTGATAGAAACATTACCCTATGGAGTCCAATTTAGTAAATTGCATCAAAAGAGTTATCTTTGAAAAAGTGTATTTACCACCCAAAGGTGAATATTTCAATAGGGATGTATCCTGTCGACGTATAATGACGAAAAAGTATATGAATATATTTTAATTATTAACTGAAATTCTGTACTCTTAAGAGATTGCTTACATGACCTGGAACGCCCTGTATAACGAATTATTTATGTATGTGTGATTAATGGATTTATTTTATATTGGTTCAAGGTGTTGTTTATTGTAGTTACTGTTGGGAGGAAGACGAATATAAAAAAATATATTTTTAAATAAATCAAAAAAAAAGCAGAAAAATTGAATGTGGAAGTATTAACATATAGTGATTGATCTCCTCTACAATGAATGATATGTTAATAATACGAAATACACTTACTGAATAGTTTAATAGAATCCACTGTAAGCCCGTGAGCTTAATATTAAAAATAAATACTTGACAGCCACTGTTATTACATAATCTGGAACGTGGAAGCTATTTTGTATCATTCTGTTTACATTATTACGTCATTTCACAAGTGACTCCGCAAATATCGTTTTCGTTTCGACTTTGCGCAAAAACCAATATTTACCAGATGTTTGTGGCTATGTGAGATAATACTTTTTTTGCCTGTATAAATCAACACATTAATAGAATACCGATTTGTGTTCCTTGGGTTCCAACTTCCAACCATCTCCTTGTGGTTTTCTCGGTACCACAAGATGAGATATAAATGCGATGCTTATATCTTTTACATTATTTTTTATCTTCCTTATAAAAAATATATGAGATTGCAACAATTTGTAACATAGTAAATTTAATAATTCTTTGACAATTGAGTGGTTTTAGATATTATATTTCAGGGAAAAGCTAGTAGGGAAAGCAAACCGTTTTGGCTTGTTTTCTTCTGTTTCATTAGTTTTTTATTAAAGCATATTCAAATATACTAGAGTATAATGTTTTTTATACTGGGAGTATAGATATACAAGATATTTTTATGTCCTCACTGATAGATTTCACGCTTGCGTTTGTAAACTGTAATTTGAGGCATAATTAATTGAGATATCCGTGAAATATCTTAATCATAACCATAATTAAGTTTACAGATACGTAAGATGAGCGTAATCTTCACTTCGTAAATCGAATGTCATCCAAAGAAAAAGTATCATTACCAAGAGAGAAGCCTTATAAACAACTTTCACTAGTTTGATCGCCACATAAAATTAAAATTACTTCAGGGATATGCGGGAATCTTCCTTTGTTTAATTAGAATGTAACTATTATGTTTAAGATGTCTGTAATGGGTATTTGCGGAACAAACAATATACTTTATGCGGAAGTAAGATTAAACAATTAAAATCTTTACTTCCGAGAACGAAGATGCACGTAGAAAAGATTATTATGAGAAAATAATATACACAATGTTGTGTAATGCTTATCTTTCTATATGGCATTATAACATATAGAGGATTTCAATTTTTCAATTGCGTGCTGTTGAGGTATTGAAGTAAAGTTAATTTAAAAATTAAAAATGCAATTAGTAAAACATAATTAGCAATTTAAAAAAGATGTCATCAAATCTGGCTATGAACTACAGAAATAGAGGTTATGTCAAAGCTCGAAGCGAAACTTTGTTGACAAAATAAATAGGGTGAAGTGGGGCAAGTGCGTATCCGGGGCAAGTGCGTTCGCTTCTGATAAAAGTCTCCAAAAACTATTAACTTGTTTGAAAATGCTACTTTATTTAAATTGAAAACTCCCGCCAATATTCGATGCAAACCGCACAATGTTATGTTGGCACCAGTGAAGAAATATTGTAAAAGAAATTTACCTTCGCGAGTAGAAAATTGCGTTTATTCAAGGCACTTGCCCCATAGTTTACATTAAGGATAAAGAGGGGTATAAATGCAAAACTCACCACTTATCCACTTTTTAAAATTGTTCAGGAAGAAGGAATAACTGATTTCTCACTTTTTAAGTGACTTAACGCTCTGATTTTTTTTTGGTATTTGTATTAGAGCTGTAACTTTGCTTCTCAATTGGTGAAATAACAGCACAACAATATTTGACAATATTTGACTCCAAGAAATTGAATGCAAATTTGGATAATGTGAGTTTTGATACAACTTTTTGGATAATGGTAGTTTTGCTCCAAATTATTCTACATAATATTATTTTTTAAACAAATAACAGGTAGGAAACAAACTCAGTGGTATATCGGAAAACACGGAACCAACCATATAGGAAAGCAAAACAAGAAGAGAAGCAAAACTCACATTCTCCTTAGGCAGGCGGCCATATTGGTTTATCGCTTTAAGCTTTTTTCATTGGTGGATATGGATAATGTGAGTTATGACACCTTCAGAGCGTAGGGGAATGTGAGTTTTGAAACAATTCACATATTCCACAATTTAAAATAAATACGAAAATGTGCACGATGAACAAGATAGCGCCACTAACTCTATTTCGAAAAATTATGGATAATGTGAGTTTTGCATCTGGACCCCTCAAATATAGAAATAAACACAGATAACGCACTTGCCTCAAGCCCTGGGGCAAGTGCGTTTCATGTGCCCTGTAAGGCATGGACGATGTGCCTCCTTACCCTGAAGCACGAAAAATTTTTTTCTTTCAATAAATTAAGCTTAAGAACCAAGTAGTTCATACAGCCCAAAAAGAATCGGATCATGTGAATGACATTCGCGCAGTTATGAACTAAAAAGTCAACTATGCGAAAAAGGGGTCGCACTTGCCCCACTTTACCCTAACGGAATTAGTTTCTCTTCATTTTTGTTGAAGAACAGAGGCGTGGTTCACTTTACATTTATTTTAGAAATGGTACTACGAGTAGAATCAATGCAAAATGGATATATTTGATGAGAGCAGCATAAAAGGACTTCAAGGAAGTTTTCCAGATCCATTAAACGTTTCCTACGTTTGTATCGGCAAACTGAAAGCGTCAATCGGAAACATGGAGGTGGCTGAGTCAGAGGAACACGTTGAAATGGTTAGGCAACTGATAACGGACAATTCAAGAACGCCAATTAGCCATCTAAGCAAACAAGTGAATCTGCCCCATACAGCGTGTCAATGAATTTTGCAAAATGATTTGGAACACCATCCATATGGCCTGCAATCCACACATGAAATTCTCAGAGCGGACGAACCTCTAAGATTTCAGTTCTGCCGATGGTTTATTAACCATTTTAACAATAACGATGCTGTCTTCGAAACAATTTTTTTTGCTGATGAGGCTTGTGTCCATTTTTCGGGCTATGTTAACTTTCAGAATATGAGACTTTGGAGTGCAGACAACCTTCACTTTTATACTGAAACTTCACTACACCCACAAAACATTGGAGTGTGGGCAGCTGTGGGTAGAAGAAGGATTGCTGGACATATTTCTTCCGATGGAAAACTGAATGCAGAGGTACAATTTAGAAATCTTAACACCTTTCGTACGAATGTTGCATGACGACGAACTGCAAGAAGGTTATATTCAACTAGATGAAAAATGAATGGGACACCGTGGATTAATGGGACAGCATGTTACTGACTCAGTTCGTATAAGAGCTCAATTGTGTATAAACAAGGGAAAAAAAAACTGGACGTTTTCCACGAAACACCGAACTACTACACTTTTCTCGACGCGCGTTTCGCCAACCAAGTTGGCATCTTCAGGAGAAGATTAAGATTAAGGATTAATCTTAAGGAGAAGATTAAAACAGTTTTAATCTTCTCCTGAAGATGCCAACTTGGTTGGCGAAACGCGCGTCGCGAAAAGTGTAGTAGTTCGGTGTTTCGTGGAAAACCGTCCCGTTTTTTGTTTCTACGCCGAAGGTTCCAGTACCCACTCCAGGATATAAACATGGGTCGTAATTTTCTTTAATAGTGTCTTATTTTTTCGAAAAAATAGTTTATTTTTAATATAGTTCTTTATTTACGTTCTTTATATATACATCCAAAAAAAAAACGTCATCTTTTCAAATATCTTTTTTTGCTCGGTAGACTTTGATGACTTTGTTTTTCAATAACTCGTTAGAAATCTATAAGATCGACAGATGTTAGGTACCTAAATTTTATAATTTATCTGGATTACAAAATTGTTTTTAACTGATTTCTGATTCTATGCCACAAGCTTAATTTAATCTGATTAAAGGAGGATAATTACGATATCCAAAGTTTATTCGTTAATTAATTTCACTAATAATGTATATAATGATTAGCTAGAAGTCCCAGGTCAACCAAATCGGACCCATTATGAATGTACTATTAGCTGTAAACAGCCAGTTTAATATTATACAAATAGAATCATTTAAATATTAATATGAAAATAACATTAACATTTAAATTAATATATTTGTTTGTATCAAATCTGGTCAGCTGAATGAGAATTTCTATAATTTAGCTGTCACTAATTTATACACTGTCCACGAAACTTAGTATCATATTGGAAAACACATTTCGAAATCAGATTATCAAAAAATCTAATAATAACTGTTGTCCCGGATGATGCCAATTTTTAACTCAATATCTGTTAACACTTTCTTAGAACATTGTATTTAAAATATCTAAGAGAGGTTATTAAAACAAGTACATTTTTCGGCGATAGTATACTTATCACTCTCTTCACATTCTGTGGGTGGGTGTGGATGTAGTATTTAATACCTGATTATTTATATTACATTTATTTATTACAATTAAAGACAACAATTATACATACTTATGTACAAAAGCATGTTTATTTGGTATTCAGATACTTAGTTTTGCAAAAAAAACGTCGGTTCAGTTCAATTGAGAAATCTTTTCATCATGCACTTTGCTCTGCGATTGCGTTTAAATCTGAATAGATATGTATCAGAGAAATGCATGTTTAACAAGTGGTTACTTACATCAGATTAGAACAGTATAACTAATAAGTTCCTGAGAAAAAATGATATGTATATGTTGAAAGGACTGTCACCCGAGGCTAAATAATGTTAACAGTGGTGGCTGGTGATGAAGGGCACAGGGGCACGTGCCCAGCCCAAATTTCAATAGAAAATATTTCTTTTGTGTTAATTTACTATAAATTACTGTTACAATAATATCAATTAATTGTATACGACAATGTATTCATATTCTAATTATTATTCCTTTTATACCACAAATAATGATTTTTATCACATATATATGATAGACTATCGATCGAGACCGAGCCACCGTAGTCTCAATTCGCGAATTTCGCACGCGTGGGCGAGGGCACACAGTTTCCCAGCCCTCGTTTTTAATCGGGCTTTTTCGGTGACTGGTGAAGTTTGGCGACCATTGCAGACAAAACGTCTTTAAATCGCTCGAAAATCAGCTGAACGGGTCACACTTGTTGAGTGACCGCTTTTAGTTTTATTGTTTATTTTCTTCGCTGAGAAGTGTGTTTTTACTGTTGTTGATTGTGAAACGTTTCAAAATGAATTCGGTGGACTTTTTATTGATTAATAAAGATATTATATACGAGATCCGAACGGAAATTAAACGGTTAGAAAGGCCGATACCCGATTTGATTATTTCCAAAACAGACGTAGGAAAATCGCGAAATTATTCACGAAATTTTAATAGTAGTGTATACGACAGATTTAAGTGGTTATGTGGGTGTCCTAAAAGAAACAAACTGTTTTGTTTTATTTGTTTAGTGATGGGTGGCAACCAAAGTGCATGGACTCAAGAAGGGGTGAGTGATTTAAAACATTTAAATGAACGAACTAAGAAACATGCTAGCTACAATGAAAAACATTTACATAACATCTTAGATTTTAGTGTGTTGGGAAAGGTAGACATAAGGCAACAGCTTGATAGTGCTTATCGTGAAAATATAAGACGTCACAATGAAAATGTGGATAAAAACAGACATATTTTAAACCAAATAATTAATTGTATTAAATTTTGTGAACAAATCCGGGACTTTAATGAAAAGGCGATTAATATTTTTGTGAACAATAAGGTCAGGCGAGCTGATTTCCTTTAGAAATAACGGTAAGATACCTATATTAAATTTTCTTCACATGTTGCTACCCATTATTTTAATATATTTAAGCCCTCAATATTCGTGACTAAATATAATTTCAAAAAGCTACCAAATCCCAAAAATTATTCTTGTGAAAGTCTATATTTTTGTATAAAAGAATTTTTCATTGAAATTCTGAAGTGTCAGTAAAACGCATGACCTTGAAAATTTTAAAAAATTTCAAACAAACCCCAAAATATTATTTTTGAAAGTCTATATTTTTGTATAAAAGAATTTTCATTGTTGTAGCGTGAAATTTTAAAGTTTCTCCTGCGGCGCCATTAGTAGGTAGCTAATGAGTGATCCTACTGACACACCCTGTGCCCACCCATGTAACACACCCACGAGCCGCCACTGAATGTTAGTATCATTATTCTTACCAATATTGAAGACCATTGAAATGGGTACTTAACTAACAACGCTAACATAAAATTTATAAACGACATTATACGTATTTTGAGAAAGCAAGTGTAGCAAATTTTAATGTCTCTTTGAAAGGGGCGATTATTCTCATACCTGCTAGACTGTGGGAATTTTTTTGCGCTTCGTGTACAGTGTAACGTGTTTTTTCCAGCTACGTGAGGTACATGAATCTCAAAGATCTATGACCGTGATATCTGATATACCTATGCAGGTAATCTGTGTGCACAAAAAGACTGTAAAGCCTTATTTTCCACGATGATTTCAACAGTTAAAGTGTGTATTATTGAAATAATCTGAAGTCTACAGGGTGAACTAATGTCACGAAAAAAAAAACCCATTATAAATATGATTTGCAAAATCATGTTTTTAAAACCAGAACAATAATTGTTTTACTTTTCTATAGTAAATAATATTTCCGATTCCTGCAATTCGACAAATACAAAATTATCATCAATTAAGTGATTTTTGAGCGTTTATATGCCTATCTCTTATTCCAGTTGATCATGTTCACAGTCTGAAATGGTTTGTTTTTTATTGAAAACTTAATCATTTCTTTGTTATATCGAAGCACATCTCATGTGAAAAGTAAAAAAATTGCTTAATTAATACTGGGTGTTACATTTTTATTCAAACCAGTATATTTTTGCTTATGTGGTAAAGACGAAAATATTTATAATACACACATTGCTGCCAGATTGTTATAAAATTTTTCAGTACTTAGAAGTAATTTTGACCTGCATATGGATGAATTAGTTGTGTTTGTTTATTTTTAGATAACTTATTTGTTCAATATTAAAAAGATAAATCATTAGTAATTCAAATATGACAACTATAACATTTTGATTGTCCTAAAAACGACAGTTTTTCAATTCAAGATAAACGTTTGAAGCTCAAAAAATACACAGACCAATATTAAAGCCAAATAATTTGAAACTGTCAATAAAAGTCAAGAAAAACGACACGGCAATTTCGGATCCGTTGCCAAGTGCATAACAACGAATTTGATATTCATTTTATTTTTTGCGCGAAATTTAAAATTCAATAAAACGTTCCTTGTATGTCAATAACAGGAATATTCAATATTCAATAATGTCATTGGTCACGTGCAACAGTTTTTATTTTGTACAAGGTATATTGTTGTTACTTTTGTTTACACAACTCAGGTTATTGCCACTGAACTTTATAGAATTGCTCTGACGTACTATGAGCAAAATTAGACATGTTATCGAGCATCACGTAGACTTATGAGACTGCAACTGTAATAATAATTATATACGTACGTATTTTATATAACATAAGGTGCGGCACGCATCAATATTAATGTTCTATGACATAAGACATCCAGTTAGTTTTTTCCAATTAAACTATTTAAGTAACTGCTCGTGAGTCGCATACGGTATGTTTACTTTCCCTATTACTGCAATAACGTAATAAGGAATTAACTAGTAAGTATATTGTTTTTGTGTAAAAATCTTCTAATAATTCCGCATTGTTTTTGTAGTTTTTTCCTGCTATTCCATCTGTTGCCGGCTGATCCAGTAGAGAGTAGACCAGATATGACAGAAAAGCTTTCAATTTTGCTTTGATGATATAAATTGACATATCAAGTCAGATATACAAGGTCCAGCAAAAATCTGGAGTACCTAATGCATACATTTTTTTGTTTTGTAGGGAAATATTTTTAAATATAAGTTGTGCGACTTATTTTTTTGCATGTTTCAGCGATCTTAATTTTTTTGTTTCATCAATTTTACTTTTGTTTTTTATAGCATTACATATTTTTCTTTTTTTTTTTCTATTTGGAATTAGACCACTATTCTGGTACAAAACTTTAAAGCAAGTTATTTGTCAGAGTCTGACTGAATGTAAGTAAGGGGCAAGTGGAGCAATATGGATAAGTACAGCTGAGAGAATGCAATTAGATAACTGTTATTTTTGTTTTGTAATGACAATTAAACTGAAGGAAAAACACAAAATTCATTTATTTACTGCTTGCATGTCATGTGGAACGTTTAACAGCGCAAAAAAAATGACTACAGAAGCTGAGTAGGTGGCGAGGAGTCTGAATTGCACCGCTCATCGTAATGTCCCGTTGCCGTATCTTGATTTGTCACTTTGTTTTTATGGAGTATATTTCGGGTTTGGTTCGTATCTCTTTTTTTGAGGCAGCTTAATAGTGTTTGTGTGATTTTTTTTATGTCCATAGTAAGTTTGTGGTCGACTATACCTTGCCTTATAAATGTTAAATTATTGGTTGTATGTATTATGGACAAAATTATAATTTTTGTCAATGCCGTTACTTATTTTAAAGGAGGTTGGATAATAATATACATAGTGTACTATTTAAAACATAATTTTCTCATCAAAACCAGCTTTGAAACATTTCACCACACTTCAAGGGTTCTCCTGTTTTCAAATCCTAAAGTGATCATGTGACCGAAATTTAAAAATAAAAAACTAACATTTCCAAAATGCATATGGGGCATTTCACGCCAACTAAATGAGGTCAAAAAAAATTTCTGTTTGAAACTTATCAGAAACGATAGTACTTGCTAAAAAACTAACCTCTAAAATATTAGATTTTTTGAGCCACAAGGAGAGGGTGAGAAAATACAAATTTTCGTTTTCGACTCTTTCAATTTTTTTTTCGGGAAAAATGAAAAAAAATTAAAAAAATATTGCAATGGTTTTCCATGTGTTTTTTTGCGTAGAATACGATAAAAATATTTTCAAAATTATTGGGGGTTGTTTTCACCCCTATTTTGAGGATTGAAAATTATTTTGAAGATTCTTAATCAGCGACCCCAAAAACCTTGGAATATATTATTCACTTGCCATTTACTATTTGTAAAAATTTGTATTTTCTCACCCTCACCATCCCTCTTCTTGTGGCTCAAAAAATCTAAAACTTTAGGGAAGTTAGTTTTTTAGCAAGTACTATCGATTCTGATATGTTCCAAACTGAAATTTTTTTTGACCTCACTTTGGCGTGAGTTGGCGTGAAATGCCCCATATGTACTCTTTCTAGTCATATACAAAATATGTAGCCCTGTATACGAAATTTCATTTGTTAAATTTCTCTTTCACGTACAACTAATTAATATTGTCATACAAACATTACATTCAAAATATTTTTTTATTTGTATGAGAACGATGACTTCGTACCAAGAAGCACCGTATTAATAATTGTTTACAGTCTTTTTTCATTTCGTAGCCACATTCATAAATGATTAGCTTTCCATTTTGTACTATATTAGGTATTGTTGTTATTGATTGATCACATCTGAGAAATTGAATTGCAAACAATTTTTTCAGCAGTTCGCAGTCGTGCCTTCCATTACATTTCTATTTCTTTGAAGCACGGGACGCCAGGCTACTATTTATTGTACCGTTAATCACGGCAAGGTTGCTATTCAAATTGTATATGTACGTTTTTTTTATAGAATCCGATAAAGATTGTTGCTCTGCTATTCTGGGACCATGACAGGGCTGTCTGTGCAGTTTCACATTTTTATTTGAGTAATTTCTAACGCTTTGTTCAACGCAACATTTCTGGAAAATTTTGAGAACGATGGAGGAAAAAAACAAAAGACTGATCACTGATCAGTTAGCTTTAAATTTCATATCTCTGTTTTGTTGTTGTTTTTTTTTTTGTATTATCTATATATTTAGCTTCCCACTAAATTGTTTAGCATGTAACATTGCACTGTATTGCATCTGTCTACTGTGTTTGAATAGGTAGGTAATTAATTTCTGCATAAAAATAAAATCCGTATATAACATTGCTCCACAACAATTTTTTTTTTCGTTTGCAGGGGTCAGACTATGTATACAATATGTTTTTTGGGTCGCTGAAACCGAATCCAAATTGCTCCATAAGATCCGGTTCTTTCCCTAACCTCAAAAGTTAAGAATTATAAAATTTCATAACCATATAATCTCAAAACTCCATGATCTTAGGCCCCATAACCTCAAAAAACCCAATAAACTTATGATTCTAAAACCCCATAACTCAGTAAAAAGAGACTTATACGCGCTTAAGCAGTGTAAATCCATATATTTGAAATGGATTTGCCCTTCAATCCCAGTACCACTTAACCTCAAAACCGCGTGATCCTAAAACCTCATAACCTCAAAAATCCCATAACCTTGTAATTGAAAAACCTTATAGACCAGTAAAAAAGAGACTTACATGCATTCCAGCAGTGTAAATCAATATCCTTGAAACGGGTATGCCCTTCAACCTCACTACCACTCAATCTCAAAATTTGGTTATTTGGTTAGAGGTTTTAAGAGGGGTTAAAGGGTAAGAGAGGTTGAAGGGCCACACCCCATTTGATTTACACTGCTTGAATGCGTATGTCTCTTTTTTACTGGTTTATAAGGTTTTTCAATCACAAGGTTATGGAATTTTTGAGGTTATGAGGTTTTAGGATCACGCGGTTTTGAGGTTAAGTGGTACTAGGATTGAAGGGCACATCCGTTTCAAACATATCGATTTACACTGTTTAAGCCGTATAAGTCTCTTTTTTACTTGGTTTATGGGGTATTGGGTTGAGTTATGGGTTTTTGGAATCATAAGGTTATTCGGTTTTTGAGGTTATGGAGTTTTGATGAAGCAATTTGGACTTCGGACTCGGTTTCAGCGACCCAAAAAACATACATGTATAGTGTACATAGTCAGACCCCTGCAAACGAAAAATTTTTTTTGTGGAGCTGTAATAATTCTTTTATATAATGTGGAAATTACTATTTGTATAAATTCTGTAAGTAGTCGAACTAGTTAGTAGGCAAACTAATAATATTAGTGACTTAATTTGATTTATTTTACATGAAGTCACCAGTTGTTTTTAGTTATCATAATATTTTTGTTTTGGTATGGTGTATGTTTATGGCACTTTTGGATATAAGCCCTTTATGGCATTTCTTTTCAACAGATCTGCTACTACTTCTACTAGTCCTTTTCAACAAATCCAAACTTTCAAATATAGTAAAACTTTGACAATTTTACCTGTATCTTTGAACAAAATCCATATATTCCTAATGACATCATCTGATTCCAATATAATGGAGCACTAGTCATTACTCTAGTCCAGATCGAGATTATTTAGACGTAATTTTTCCAAAAAGATGGATTTGGATGAGGTTTCCCGGAATGGCCACCTAGATCGTCAGATTTAACCGCAAATGATTTGTTTCTAAGGGGCTATAAAGAACGAATTACAACAGAAGTGAGAAGAATAATACCTGATATTTAGACAATGGTAGAAACGAATTCCTAGATTGGGACTATGTCAACAAGTTCATTTTATAATGTTTACAGTTCTTACAATTTGTGTTATCCTTATTTTTTTTTAAAGATGAGACTATTCAGTGTGGGTTTGAAAAGTAATATCCAAATGTTCTATCTATGTTCTATCTAAATGTTATATCTATGACATAAAATATTTCATAAAAAAAATGCGTATGACGTCATAACTCATAATCTGGGGAGGTTCTAGGTATGTAAAATAAATCAAATTGAGCACAATTCAAACCATTTGCCCGGTTGAGCATTTTTGTAAAATATTTATAGTTTTCTAATTACTGAATTTACTCCATAAGTAGTTTCAACACTGTATTGTATTCTACCGTTAAATTAAAAATGTATTGTGCATGCAAATTTCTCATTTTATGCAGTTGTATATTGTCTCTTCAGTAGAAAGGATATGCAATAATTTTATACTTATTTATAAATTATGTTTACTTAATTTTCTTCCTGAGTTATTTATTTACTTTAATATCTTTGCTTACAGTTCACTGACAAAAGATTACGAAACGAATTTCACTGCCTAATCCCAACATTTCAATAATTAAAATTAAAATTCTACAAATTAACTTTGTGTCAATCGTTTAATAGTTTATTATAAAACGAGTCTCTTAGAATACAGTGAACCTGCTAACCTAAAAACATTTAACACAAAACAAGACACGTGTCGGTGAAAATTGTAGTATTGTGCCTTTATCGCAATATTTTATAAATGTCAGGCATCCAACTTCGTTTGAATACAAAGGTTCAAGTGATATCTATTGTCAGATGAGATTAAAGTTTATAGCTATTAATTTTATTAATGTCTTGAAAATTATCTTTGTTTCTGTGTGTATATATTTTGTATATATTTATGTACGTATACAGGGTGTTTCGTAGAATATAAGAATGGGGAGTGCCACGGGGAAATCACACAATTTTTTTGTGTTTGGTGTGCTGTCAGTCGAGGGAGAATAATTGAACCAATTTATGTAATGCAACTTTGATTGCTGAACCTTCCTTAAATCAGTTGAATATCGACGAAATTGCTAGAATTTGCTTCACAAGATGATGGCAGAGCACATACTTTGGGTGAAACAATGATAATGTTATAAAATATCGTCCATAATGGCATTGTGAGTTCTCAACATGACTTTCCTCTAAGCTATTGTGACATAACCTTGTGATTTCTTTTTAAGCCGTTCTGAAAGAATACAATTTTCCAAGTCCCTGTTAACAACCTTGAATGACTTCAAGAAATAATTTGGGGAAAAATAATTGAGATGAATCATAATCCTCATTTCCTAAAAATGATTCCCAGGCAGGAATGATGAAACCCAGACCATCAGATTCAACGGTAACAACTAAATCATAGCACCAAATTACCTATAGTTCAAGATGTCAAAAATTTGTTGATTATCGTCCATAATGGCATGGTGAGTTTTAAACATGACTTTCCTCCAAGATCCCATGATATAACATTGCGATTTCCATTTACAGCCGTACTTAAAGAATACAATTATCCAAGTCCCTATTAACGACCTTGAACGACTTGGTAACAACTAAATCATTAAGCACCAAATTACATATAGCTTAAGAAGTCAAAAATTTGCTAACATGTCAACCATATTAAAAGAAGTGGCTGAGACATTTTTTTTAACTTGAGGTCAAATTTATTTGGATCCTCGTTAGTTCTTGCTTTCTAAAATGAACAGAACCTAACAGAACCTACGAGAACAGAATCAGAATCTACGAGCCCTAACAACTATATGTTGGGACCAAAGAAGTCTACAACTAAGGAGACCGAACTGCGGCTTTTCGCTGTATAACGCGACGGGCCTGATATGTCCGCCTCCAGAGGCGCTGTAAACGGTTGTGTACTCTGGTTGCTACGGTATATAAACAGATATCTATACGTATACCGTGGTTCTGTACTAATCTGTGTGCATTAGAGGTTAGAGTCCGTGTGAATGTCCGTGGTGCGAATACATTTGACAGACGCTCGATTTTTTTCGTTAATTTGTTGTTAATGAATATTATATTGAATCCATTATGTAATGTACACAAACTATTTCATGTTACGTGATTCAAGCGTTAACAGTATAACAAAGGAAAATATTTCGTTTCATACATACATCAGTAATTTGAAATAATGTCCGGTTATTCGGACCGCTTCTTAATCACACAATGCAACACAGCACTTTTGAACCATATTTATTTTTGTATATATTTTTGTTAAAGCCAAACGGCATGTAAGCACCCGCTCTGACAGCTTAATGTTAAACGTCATATAAAACCATATCATGGTTTTCTATGATAAACATTCACATGTGGACCGCTGACCGCTGCTCATCCGTGGCTCGAGTACATTACTGTTTAAGCGCCTCCTGGAGGCGGACAGATTTGATCCTAGGTACCGAACGAGTTCGGGCTCCTTAGTTTAGTCTTCTTGGTTGGGACAAAAGCATTTTTTGGTATTAGTCTGTTTTTATGTATAATGAAGCAAACATTGACTAATGCAGCTGACAGTACATAAGTCCACGAGTCTTCTATAGTCCACGATGCCTTCGATTTGGCCCAATTCAGTCGATTTTTTTGTGCCTCAGTTAATAAAGGCTTTTCTTTAGCCTACGATCATTTACGAAAATTGAAAATTAAAAATTTTAAAAATATAATAATAATAGGTACCTTATAAAAACTGAGCCCAGACTGATGAATATATTTTCTGCAACATTCGCGGGATAGCCTTTCTCCTGTTTCAGAGTTCCATTGGGCTGTTATAGCCCTTAAGGTGTTCCGTCGACTTTTTTTGCAAATTTTCCGCAACAACCTTTGGCTCCTTTCAGTAACAAGTCTGGGTCTTCCAGGACTTTTACCTTTTACATCCAAATTTCCAGTCTCGCGGTAATGTCCCCAACAGTAGACTTTGCAAGGCACAATTCCACCGCAATTTCGCGGATTTTTTTGCCACTGCAGTATTTTTTTACAATGAGCTGCCGCAATTTTTAATCAGTCGCAAGTCCACGGCCCATTTTTATTTAAAAATAACGAATATTCGCAAAAAACTACCAGAAATCACCTGTGACTGACGCATCTAATTGTGAAATTAATGGTTACCGTGGCAACAACAATTGTTTATTTATCTCTTAGGGCAGGTTTCTCGATTTTCCGAACATTTAGTTGTCAGCATTTTTAGCAAATTTTTATATTTTTGGCCATATATTCATAACAAATCCAAGCTAATAATAATTTTCAGCATAATATTATCTTGCAAATGTATGTAATATTATATATTTTAGGTTTTTAAAGCGTGGTTGTAAATTTTTGCATGGCAGTGTATAATTTTTTTTTAAAAAATGTGTTTGTCCGAACATATAGTTGTATGTACTTATTTCTTTGGTCTCGCAACTTTAATGTGGTTCATAAGCCATTTACTTATGGTACTATGGTATACTAAAAAAAACACACATTAAAGGACTTTTCAAAATTAAAACTTAATGGTAACTCATCCTATCAGTCGGCAGAAACAAGCAACGCATACAAAAATTCCTCAAATACCTGTAGATACATGGACTTTGTTAACGACACAAGCCAAAAGATAATACCAGTGTAAACATTCTCTAAAAGCGTCTGAAAACGGTCGAAAGCCCACGACCTTTCCGATTGAGAAGGCGAAGACCCATCCTCGAGACAAGAAAGCAAGGCGCAGTAGTTCTGAGATTACTTTCTATTACGGATTAAATAAAGAGGTGATACGGGTAACAGGTCCTGCCGATAAAAAAATACATTCCACGGGCAGAAGAATGGCTTCCTGGCCATTAAAGAAATCTTATAAACAAGAAACTGGTTTTTACATAAACACTCCGGCACGAGGAACGGCCAATAATCATTTACGTAGATATACTGGCGAAACCGATACACCGGCGCTAGATAATTGTGTATTATCACAACCGTAGGAGCTTAATGGTTTCCATTAGGTGGTAAGTCCATTTTTAAAGTTTAAAATTGAAATCTTTGGCTTATGTAATAAAGATTCTGGAAATTTAATTTAATTACTGGCGATTTTGATTTTTTACTCTTATTTTTTTTTAAATAACTTTGTTACAGTACCAGTTTATTTTTATTAGGCATAGCCTATTATAAAAGTCGCCTTAGATATTAATATTTATCAGTAAAGCGTCTATTTTGGTGAGCCGGAACAGAGTCGAACTCAGGTCACTGTTATTACAAAGCGATAGGCAAAACAACATAAGCGTTATTCTCCCTGGTGGTCGCTCAACAAACTAATGACTAGGCCATCGTTTATTCAAACGTCTGTTTGAGTGCCATTGTATTCTGAAAATTTTCTATTGTATATTTGTGTTGCATTCATGAAAAAATATGATAACATTAGCGTATTTTGTGAGTATTATAATTAGAATGAATCACTTTTGTTGTGTACCTCGCTGTTCGTCCTGGATTAAGAGGGATCCCCAATTAACTTTTCAAATACTTATTTCCTGAATCAAGTTTCACTTATCAAGATTTGGTCAAAAGGAACGTATAGACAGGCACAAGGCTTGGATATCAAAACTCAAAATAGGAAAGCCCGATAGTAAATTTATGAAAGTCTGTTCTCTTCATTTTGCTGAGGAGGATTACTTTTATCGATGTAAGTTTTAGTATTTTAAGGTTAATGTAAAGGTATTTATAATTATTATTGTCTGTTTCAGCTAAGAATTCAAAATAGCGGAAGATACTGAAGAAAACTGCTGTACCTTCAAGTTCCTGAATGTCCTGCATTCAGAAATGTTCACCCTCTTATGCACACTTTGAAATTACAGTGCCATCGAAATATTCCATATATTTCAAGATATTCAATCTAATATCTGTAATTCTACTTAAAAATGTTTTAAATTAAGATATTAAACAATTTTGTAAGAAACAAAAAAAGAATTATCATGGTCCTGGTTATTGACCTTAGTACCCTCATGTATTTTTCGACGTTGAAGTCGAATACAACCTCAAAAAAGTCAATACCCCCTCAAAATTTTAAGATACAGCGATAAACGCCTCAAAAATAGAGTAAAATCAACCGTGATATTATGATGACAAGACGTACGTGCAGAAATTACTCCTGATTCAGTACTTTTAGTATACACAACTTTCATTCCAAAATTATATTTCCTGGGGTTCTGGAGATTGCTGATTTCATTATTGAATTTTAATATGTCCATAGCAGAAATTTTTCAAGTGTAAAAATTGAGCAAAATGTTGAAATGGGTGCAAAACGTTAATTAAACAATATACCCAACTTTTACGCCGAAGTCTGTTTCCAGGGGGTTTTGAGGTTGCTGCTTTCAAATCTCAATATGCCAAGAACAGAATATTTTTTGCGGATATGAAAATCGTGTATAAAAGGGTGTAAATATAATAAATTATGCAATTTCTTTTCTTAGAATCTTAGCCATTGTAATAAACTGAATTCTAACGTTTCTTGTGATATCTATAATTTCCATCGTCAAACGATCTTCTCACTGAAATCTTTACTTATGAAATCTTTACGCCAAGTTTGATATTAAGTGAAGATACCTAATCTAATGGTTTTACATCAGGAGTAATTTCTGCACGGACTTTTTGTCATCATATATCACGGTTGGTTTTACCCTAATTTAGAGGCGTTTATCACTGTATCTCAAAATTTTAAGGGTGTATTGACTTTTTTGAGGTTGGATTCGAATTCAGCGTCGAAAAATACATGCGGATACTAAGGATCCAGGATCATATGTTTTTTTTTGTGTGTGTGTAGCTGTGTAGTTCGCAGAAAATACATCGTAATACAATAATGAATACTGGAATAAACATACAAAATTGGAAATGAAATGTATAAATAAAAAAAACTTATTAACGGTTCTAGAAAATAATAAAGTGTCCACTACGGAATTATGGCAAATTCATGGATCTCCTTAAAATCTGCGAAACTGAAACCCTTCAAAATGTATATTGGTCATGAGTTGAATGAGGGTGATTCAATTCGCAGAGTACAGTTTTGCGAATTATTAACAGAATTTGTCAGAGGACTGCCTAATTTTGCGAATCAAATCAGAAAACACGTTCTGATGGAGCAACGTTTTGTCTCAATGGTAACGGTTAACAGGCACAATTGCTGTCACTGGTTACCTGAAAACCCTCATTGGATGGAAGAAGTCTACACGCAGCATCCTCAAAAAGTAAACGTGTGGACTGGTATGATTGGAAACACCATAGGACTATTTTTTCTTAAGAGGAAATTTAAGTGGCGTTGGCTTTAACTTAAATTTATTGAGGAATGAGATTCCAAACAAACCTAATCATCGAAACGAGAATATTTGGTTCGAACACGATGAGCTTCCCTTACATTTTGCATGATATATCCGTGATTATTTGAATGAAACAACTTCCTGTACGATGGATCAGATATATAGGAGAAATTGATTGGCCAATCCGTTCTCCAAACCTACCGCCACTGGATTTTTTGTTATGAAACATAAAAATCGGCCATATATTCTATTACAGTTAGAAAGACGAATAACTGAAGGAATCATCCGTATTTCCTCACAAGTGATACAGAAATCGTTGAGACATTTTGTTGACAGATTACGTCACTGCTAAGCTGTAAATGGAGCAAATCTTGAACATTTAGTGTAGTCTCAATGTCGCATTGACATTTAAAGTTGTTTTTAAATATGTCTTGATAGTTAAAGATGTCTCGGTAGTTTTTAAGTCTTTGTGTTTGTGCTGCACTCTTTCCGGTACTTTGTACTCACCCTGTATATCATAACCATAGGAACTTAATGGTTTCTACAGAGTGGTAGAAACGTCCCTCTTTAAAGTCCACAATTGAAAACTTTGGTTGATGTAATAAATATTGAAATTTAATTTAACTACTCGTGGTTTAGTTTTATACTCTTAATAGGTATATATATTTTTTTAAATATAATTCTGTTACAATACCAATTCTTTTTTTATTACACCGTCACCTTAAATGAACATTGACCAGTTATCTTTTGACACAAGCGTCCATCGCATTATAAGATAATTTCCGGTTGCCCATGTATAATCATTGAGATAATTTATATCATTGCCAAGAGAAATGTACAAATACAGTTGCTAAGCTTAAGGAAATATATTAATTCAACAACACCTGGTTTGAGATATATTTTATTTATCTCGTTCATGTTTATAAGAGGGGAAATAATATAAAAAAAAAACAAAAAATAACTGTACTGAATGAAATGTATCTAGAATACGGATTAGTACAGTCGTTGTTAATAAAAAGTTTTTTTTTTTTTAATTTGAGAGCCGATTAAAATTTAAACCAAAAAAAGATTCTCTAGCCTGATAAATAGAAAGGATTTCGTCAAGTCAGTGTCTTTTTGTCAGCTGTATTGAAACTAAATTTACATCTATTTTAATAACATAGGTACGTTATGTTAACATAAAGTTACTGTTTAAGTAATAATAATAATAATTTATCTATTAATATCTTGGTTTCAGTAAATTCTTTCTCGAACTAACTTGTCGTTTTTTTTACTTTTATGTTTAATTAGATGACAGTGAAAAATATATGATACTTATTAAAAAATAACACAAAACTATTAAAAATTAATGGAAAAAGAAAGGTGACATGTCTTGGTAGTTGGTGAGAAAATTATTATTTATGGAGTGAATACAGTTGAGACAACGTTAATTACAATTTTCGTTTTATCATATATCCGTCCTGAAATTTAGCTACATCAATTTTTAAGTTTCTTTATTAAAAAGGTGATAACAATACATTATGCATACCATCTTGGTTTATATGATAAGTCTTCAAAGAATTTGCAGTGACAAGCCTACATTGCTTAAGATAGCAAGCACCTTGAGCTTGTTATTCTCACTTTTTCGTTGAGTTCTCCTGGGTTTAAAATAGTCGAATAAAACATTTTATGTTAATGACACTAATTAGCAAGATAATAGGCAATTGATTTTTAATTGTAATTAGAGAACAATCTAATTTTTGACCTTTAAAACTTTCAAATCAATCTTCTTGAAGCTTTGTTGGTCCAAGCAAACTTTGTATGTAAATACATATAAAAATCTACCTAGAGTTTGACAAGGCCTTGTATTATTAGAATTTATATTGCAGTCTAAGGATTAATTTAGTCATTGAACTAGTTCACTATTCATTAATTAAAAAGAAAATGTTAATTATAAAATATTAATTTTTATTTTTATTTAGTTCATAACAGGCTCGTATTTGTTGAATTTTATTCAAGAAAAATCTACAGGGAACTCTAAAATGAGGAGAACGATAATTTAATATATAGTGCTTTCATAAAATTAACAAAATCATCTCATTTTTTTTTTTCGGGAAAATCGCTCACTTCGACACCTCAAAAGATGCATTTCCATTGTAATTTTGTGGTACGTACATTTTTTCGGTACCTTTCATAAAGTTTATGATATCATCGATACATTTTTAATGACAACCCCTATTTTTATGACGGAACTGAGGAAAGCATTTTCTTTTAGGAGCAATCAGGTAAATATTGATGTAGGTCGCAGAAGGATATTTTTAAGGAAATCGATTTTAAATTAAAAAAAAAAACAAGTTGACACAAAAGAAAGAAAATTAACAAATCTTTAGCATCCAAGTTCATGGGGTGAGTAACGTATACCTTAATTTTTAATCTAAACTAGGGGTGTCAGATCTGTAGATAAGGCTGGCCACTCTATTGGTCCCCAAGCACAGATGTGTTCTGACGTTTATTCAATTTATTGTTTATAAAAAAATTTTTTAACATTGCGTATACCTACATATATTAAAACTATACCTTATCCTCTGGTAAGTTACTGTAGGTATATTTAATACATTAATGTATTTTTAGAGATACTATCTGAATATTTATTTACGTTACATTTTGACAAATTAACAGGACAAGAAAGAAAAATAGCAAACACAAGTGTTTTACTTTTTTTATATGTGTAAACAGATGCCAGTTATCTCAGTTTTTTTTTATTTATAAGGGGTGTGGCAATTGTTGATTTATCTTAAACAATTTCAAATCCGTTAACGCATAAAAATCCACATGCGGTTAGAATTCCATTAACATATAAAGTAATAACGTATAATAAAATGATTTTATTATAATAAGTGCGTTTGGCTTGTTTTTTTTTTCTTGAAATGACATAAGTAGTAAAATCGTTCATTTCGAAGTTATGTAACTAGGTACTTCGTCATTTTTATTGCAAATAAAATATGGAAATAATAACTGTGATACTTGGGTGTGGTTATGTCGATGGTTTTAAGCCTTCTTTCGTACAAATATTCGGGTATGATAAACAGTTACATGGTTATGATAAGATATAAAATAAAAGCAGCCTTTTGCCTAACAAAAAATAAAAAACCGCTTTTTGTCATTTTACCTACTTTTAGTAAGATTCTCGACCAGTTCTACAGATTTTGGAAATATTGTGGAATATTACCATTCGTTTTACTGAGTAAATCATATGATGAATAGGCAGTGTACTCACACATGGTACACTGCATTTAACTATCCAGATCTCCCGCACGGGACCGGCGTATTACCGCGCATACGCGAGTCACGGCGCCTTGGCAGGATCGGTCAGTGGCGTATGTATGCAGGGGCAAGAAATGCTCGCGAAAATTTATACTTTATTTATCATAGAACTGTATATTGCTGACCCTACGTTATGGCACACATTTCCGGACCCTAGTGCTGGCCATTATTTCTAGTACACCTTGTATACGCGCCTATTACGAAATAGCTATAGTAATGAGGATTTAAAATATCGTGCATTTAATAAATTAATAGCTTATCTCAGCAAAGATCTACTGTAGATTCCATCTGACAAGGTCTTTTTTTATGTCAGAGATCTAAATGATGGATTAGGACAGTAACTTGTTGATATTCTCGTTCCTAAGATTTTTTTATTTTGTTCCTTCTAATTAGTAAAGTTTTTCGCAATAATAATGATATGACGAACACAGGTGTAGCAGCGAACAGCATTCAATTTTCGATTACTCAAGTGATAAAATATTATTTCTTAATTTTATCTGCATTTTTTTCAGTTTTTCGTATATTTTAATGTCTATATTTCATATAAAGACATTGAAGAAGTCATCAACTCTGGTTATGATCGAGAGAGATGGAAATAGCGGTCATGTCTAAGCTTTTCGGTTATGTCAAACTTTTTGACAAGCGACTGTCACAATTTATAAAATAAACAACGCTTGTCATTTGATATATGACATATATGATAGTCTCGACAAGTAAATAAGGTTATAAATTCGATTAAGATTAGAAATACGTATTTTTTTTCTCGGCCAACTTTGATGACGTTTTTTTGGATGACTCGTTAATACAATAGGCAGGTTTGATAACTACATCATGGTTACATCAACATTCCAAAATCAGACTTGCATAAAATCTTAAATTCAAATATATTCACTTTGTCAAACTGTATTTTTGATACTTTTACAATTTGTTTTTATTTTATAATAATTTTATTGCATATTGGTACATTGTTGTCCTCTTTATTTAACTTTAAGTAAAAAATTGAATGGTTAAATTTAATGTAATAAACACCGTAGCGATTAACATTAAATAATAATAAACAATACTTACAATTTACGAAAATATCTGATTGCATTGCAGATTTCCCTTCAAACTTCGTGTTAAACATGGCACTTTTTATTAAGGCAGCTAACTTTTCTACACTGTCACCGGCAATGTAGGCCACGTGACACCTAAATGTGATAATATATGTATACAATATTTAATTTTCGCGTTACCACGGAAGCAATAAGTATGGTAAATATTGAGAATAAAAATTAGGAATGTTGTTTTAAATCACGACGTTCGATCAGCGAATACGCAACACGAAATGGAGTTTTCATCAAACTAAAAGTACAAAAATAGGGATTACTTGAATATTGTGGAATATTAATTGATTTGTGACGTCAAAAAGTAAGGAGTGGCTCAGAGATGATATATACGCAGTTTTAGACATTAAATTAATGTTAATTGTTTAAAAACTGGAAATATGTTATCACGCGTGTCAACCCAAATTTTAAAATATACGAGTTGTGTAAATTAAGTAGTGAGACTGGCAACGTAGCGCCCCAACTGAACTACCCCTACAGGCCACCTCTATATCAACCCTTTACTTTCATTTACTCAACCCTTTAATTCTGAATATTTTATGTAAAAAATTGAAACAAAAGTCAATTAATTAACGTCTTCGTTTCGATAATATTATAGACATCAATTTTATTTTTAATATCTTTAATAAATAATATAATCTTTTAGGGGTGTCGTGTATATTTTAAACATAATTATTCTTGCAATACAATGGTAGGAAACAACAAAATTCGCGAGGTAAAAAAGCAGAAATTAACCAAATTAAAACCAAAAATTGTGGAAATGTATGATATTGAAATGTTAGAAAATCATTCTGAATAAAAAATGCAATTGTTACATACGTCTAAAATATGATTTAATCATAACACCATTTAATAATCTCTTACGTGGCATATCCAACAACAATAAGTAATTAAACTTTATGGAATGTATGAACTTAACCTTATTTTTTTATTCTTGACATTGGACGCTTTCAATTGTCTTAATTGACCAACCGGTGCATTTGTTGTGACAAACGACATTCAGGATATATGAGGTGTAAACCATATCTGCGTAGTTATTATCCACTATTCATTCATGGAGGTGTGTTGGCGTTTATTATAATATTATTTGTCAATAAATAAATATATATTTTTAGCTTTTTTTTGTGGGGATACAGGAACATATTAATTAGTAGGATTAGTATTTTTAGAACAAATGAAAATCTTGAATTTCTTTTGAAAACTTTCTTTTAGTTGTAAATATAATGTTTGAATTAAACCATGAAGAGTTACGAACGAGACATGGAACGAAAAATGTTACCAAAATAGTTTCTTGCAAACTAATAATCATATTTACTGAAAAATCAAAACTATTTAAATATGTAAAAGTATAGGAGGTGTGTAAATTAAGTAATGAGACTGTCAACGTAGCGCCCGATCTAGCAACACTGCGGAGACGGGACTTGGAAGGGCGGTAGGTTAACATGTAATGCACCTTGTAACATAGGTAGGTTAACATGTAAGAGCCCAGGTTTTTCGGTGGTTTAAGTCATTCTCAGAAGGAAGAGAGTCGATTGAAGATGAACCAAACGACGACAAGAATGATTGGGGTAGAGCTAAATTTCAATCACACTCCTGTTCATCAGATTTTGACTAACGAATTGGGGATGAGAAAAATCTGCACAAAAATGGTTCCAAAAAACCTTTCGTAGGAACAAAAGGACATCAGGAGAGAAAGGTGTCTTGACTTTTTGGAGTCGATTGAAAATTATCCCCATTTTATGGAACGTGCCATTACTGGTGATGAGACTTGTGTGTTTGAGTACGACCCGGAAACCAAGCGCCAAAGCATGGAATGGCACACTTCAACCTCTCAAAGACCCAAAAAAGCAAGAATGAGTAAGTCGAAGATCAAATGCATGCTGATTTGCTTTTTTGATGGCCAGTGAATTGTCCAAAGAGTGTTTGTGCCTCCAGGTCAAACAGTAAATCAACACTTTTTACTTTAAAAATTTTTAAAAATCAGTCTCGTTACTTAATTCACACACCTTGTACAAGGAGTTCCATTACAAAACCCATTTAATGTCAAATTTCTAATACGCGGTGTTAATTTGTTTTTCCGGGCATGTTATAAATATATTAAAAAATATATATAAATTTCATATAAATTTCGATTCTCTGTATTTTTGCACATCTCCAAAAATAAGCGAGATAATTTATCAATGTTACAAGTGTAACCAATAACCCTGCATCTATTTGCAATCAGTACGGTTTACTAAATAATATTGATTTGGGAAATTCTAAAAAATCAGTTTATTCAAAAGTCAAAAGTTATCAAAACTAGCAAAACTGATCTTCGGTTAGTAATATTATGCAATTTTATAATGTAGTCTTCCTTGAAGCAAATAAACACGATTAGAATTGGCAAATGGATATACTTACGTATTTAAGTAAAGCGACAATTAACGCAGTTGGTCGTTCTTCCGTTTATTTCGCGACTTTTATGCACATAGTAGATACTAATAGACACGATATCGAGTAAAAGTGAAACTCTAATTATTGTTGTTAATAAGAATTAATGATCGAATGCTTCTGCGTAGAAAGTCGACGGCTAGCTGTTATAAAGGTGTCATTAATGTAGCGTGTGTATGTAAATTTTAGATCGCGAGCGAATTATTTTCCCATTAAGAGAGCAAAAATAGAGGAAGGAGAACGAGAAGACGGATGAAAGAGAGTAATAATTAATAAAATAAGTGCACGGAGAGCGAGATCTGGCAGTGGCTAAGTGTGCGAGGACGGGGTGACAAGGTTTCACTTTGAACTTGATTACAGTGATTATAAAACACTGTAAAAACTTAGACGCAGCAAATTAACCTAGATGAAATTTTTAGACGGCGGTAGTAGGTTAAATTTTCACTACTTTCCTATGTAGGTAAGGAAAATAAGAACGAGGAAAAGTCAGTTGTAAGCGCCAGTTAATAGCAGCTGAACCATAGCAACATTTCGACAGTTAATGTCGCAGAAGAGAAGATGAATATTAGAGTTCTAAGTTTGAACATTTTTAAAATTTTGTCGAAATGAAAAGCGTTTAATTTCATGCTTCTGCGAGATTTTTTTGCACGCCTTTTTTTCACTTTTTCAGCAATTTATGAGCCTAATTGTGACACAGGAACCCCACTGGCTAAGAGATTCCCGTATCCTAATCAGAACGTGAGGAAATTCTTGAAGAAGTGGTATACCTACATTAGGGTGAATCTCTGGAGATGAAATAAAAACCCAAAAAAAGTGACACTGATGGTTTATGTATCCATATAACATGACAAAAGTCACACATAATGCCCGCACGGAAAAAAATCTAAGGGATTTACATCTGGAGAGCGTGCTGGATATTCAACTGTACCCGTTCTGTCTATCCAGCGTCCTGGACATTGTGCAGTTAAATACTTCCTCATATTTTCACTCGGAAACAACAGTCTGCAAGATGGAATAATGTGATTTCTAAGAAATTATTAAACACAAAAACAGAAAATCAAAAATGACGTCTGTTGTGACTTAAACATCTCGAGAACATCTTAACATCACATGTACTTTGATTCATATTTTTTTTATTAGTTTCAATGAGTTAACTTTACTTTTTTTGCGACAATTTCTTTATATTAGTGAACATTTTAGTGAACAGTAAAGAGAAAAGGCTGCTTTTTGAAATATTGAGAGAAAACCTATGGTTTGTTATTGAAAAAAAAGTTGGTGTCCATAACAACTCGAAAAGACAGAATTATTTTATTATGTTGACATAAATATTACAAATAAACTGATGAAAAACTTTTATTCAGGACAACAAGTTATTAAATAGTTAAGGCTATGTTATCATATTTAGAGAAGCAAAGGGCATACATGATTTTTAGGAGTTGCACAGATATGACTGCCTTAATAATACATGTTGCAATGGAAATTTTACAACCGATGTTACTTTGCTGATTATGGTTATATTTAATTGTTCCAGAATATGTAATCTTGTGTTTGGTAATTATGTATTAGGTAATAAAAACATAAAATTACAAATATTAACAACACTGTATGGATATATTAAAAATTACAAACGCCACGGTAAACGCAAATACTATTACTTGGTTATTTGTATAAAATTGTTACTTACATTTTACGCTGCAAAAGCCAATTATCGTGTTGACTCGTTTAGTAGAGGTGTATAGAATGATCGGAAATATTTAAACATTTAAACGATAAAGGAGTTTCATTGGATTTAACGAATATTAATTTTTTAAAAAGAGCGGTTCTTAATTTTTTGAACAAATTTTCATAAAAAACGCCTTTTGGACGCACTGTTCTTGTCAGCCAAAACAGCCTTGTAAGCCACACAAAAGTCTTCTGCTGACTATCATAAAGACATGACCATGGATTTATTCTAAAAATTGTTCGCTGTTACTTAATAAATAATCCCCCAAATTCAGTTATCGTTATAGATATCTTATGCTTTTTGCCCATAAAAATTCTAATACAGAGATTCAAACGAACATAAAATATACATACATATTATTCTATCTATCTTTTCACTAGATTTTAGAAATCAGATAGGTAAAGTTTGATACGTGGTAAGCAAATTATGTTTAACCTGCAGTCATAATTTATTAGTTAATAGGTCTACGAAATAGTATTACGTAGTTGACATTAATGTTAATATATAAAGGAATTTTAAAATACACATGTATTGCCTTGAAAAGTAAGTTACGCTCGCCTATGTATAGCACGCGTTCGAGGTCAGTGCAGCTGTGTTTGCGCAAAAGAAATGCTGCGTTCATTTTGGAGTTAGGAGTTTGGAAATAGGAGTACCTACTACAATGAAGTTCTTGTATTGAGGTTATTCAATTTTAGCCGACATTTTAGCATTTTGGCAATCAATATTTCCAGCTTACAAATGGAAACGGCGACGCTGTTAGACTACACGGAATTTTTATTCGAGTAAACAAAAACTGAACCGAGGCAAATAGTCGAAAACGACGAAAAAAAATCGCTAAACGGATATTACTAACGAATCACCTTTCTTACGCTCAACAAGTGAAATCTATTGAATCGTAAAAATTACTTATGGGCGCAGACTGAAATATTTTTGAATTAATATTGCCTAAGCGATTAAAAAGCTTTTATGTTCTTTTCAATCAATGATCGTTATTAAATAAGTGCTGGAAATAAAACTTTCACGATAATTCGTTTGGGTCCGCCCCGATCTAGCCTGAGATGAAAGTAAAAATATAACCATAATATACGTTTCGATCGTGAGGCAAGAACAAATCGTCTCCGTAATGACCTACTAAATCACTAATAGAGATGGCTAAAATATTTTTGCCATAACTGGGACAGAGCGGGCAGCACGTGGTGCTAATAGCGAACCAGCTAAAGTCGTGGTTTCCGCTCTACCGTCGGCAATTTAATTTGTTAATACGCGGCATTAACGATTTAGACAATGCGGCCATTAGCGAGAAAGCATGTGTTTAAACGGATACCACAATTTGAAGACATAACGCTTTCAGGTTGAATGTTAAACACCTGTAATGACTATATTTTTTAATATCTGTGGGGAATTTTACAAACAAGAGACTCAGAAATTTTACAAACTTTCAACAGTTTTCACAAAAAAGTCAGTTCACATTCGACAATGAATCTCAAGATAAGACTCTACCATTTCTAGATGTTTTGCTAATCCGTAATGAAAACAACAAAATAATAATCGACTGGTATATGAAACCTTACAAATTCCGAAAGGTATTTGAATTTTTACTCCAACCACAGCTTTACACAAAAACGTAATATCATAAATAATTTAACTTTAAGGGCAATTAACTTGTCACATGATATGTACAGGTATCACCAAAAAAACATGCAGTTGATTATAACACTATTAAAACAAAATGGTTATCCAACACGACTGGTTAAACAAATTAACAATGAAGTGATGAACAACATAGCAATAAATAATAAAGACCACAAAAACGATGTTATTAAAAACAACAAAAAATATATATATTTCAAGTTACCCTTTATACATACATTGTCCGAAAATTTATCACGAATTCTCACTACAGATAAAATAGCTGTAGCATTTTCAATACAGTCCAAGTTTTAAAATTAAAATTAAAAACTAAAACAAACACAAATTAAAATCAAAAACTCCTAAATTAGATAATTCAAATGTTGTGTACGAAATTACTTGTGATTTTAAAAACTGTAATTTTACAATTTACATTGGTCAAACAAAAAAAAGATATTTAATAGATGGAATAAAAGAACATGAATAATGACATAAGAACACTAAATAAAAATGAAAAAAAGGCACATACAAGCACTAGTGGAACACATAATCAATAATCCAGAACACAAATTCAATTTTGAAAGTTGTAAAATTTTAGGAACAGAACCAAATTTAAAAAAACCATTACTTTTAGAAATGGTAGAAATAAAAATGAATACAAATAGTGTCAATAAACGTAGTGACATAGACGATTTAAATTCAGTTTATTACAACATTCTAGATCATAATATTTTCATTGTCTCAAACCCGTAATGTTCGTATGTTCGTAATTTACCACCTTACATGACAGCAATAACAACATTGATGTAAGTAAGTTACAATTGCTTTTCTATAATGATTTTTAAAATCTATAGGATATATCTACATAATTATGTATAAAATTGTAGTGAGCCCCGATGAAGGAGAAATAAAGCTCCGAAACATTGGCAAAAATCGAATAGTTTGTTATTTATTCCTGGACCTAATCCAACTAACCAAAAAATTATATTTTTTAATGTCTATAAATTTCAAACGCTAATGATATGAATAATGATATGACAACGATAATGAAATGACCCCCGATAGGAAGGGGGACAAATAATTAAAATTTATGATAAAAATAAGCGGAAAAAATGGCGGTATTTTTTTATAAATATTTTTAGACAAGAGTGCAAATAAATGTTGCTTCGAGTTGGCTGTAAAAAACATACCTAGTCCCAGAAGTACCCGACATAAGAAACAAAACACAAACAATTTGCGAAAAAATATCTCAATTTCTCTAGATAGTCTCCTATTAATTCGATACATTTTTCTCAGCGATGTTCAATAGCTTCGATACCCTGTTTATAGTGAGAATTGTCGAGCTCCTCAAAATAGCCATAAACTGCAGACTCCACCTCTTCATTTTTGGCAAATTTTTTACCACCGAGCCATTTTTTCAAGTTTGGAAACAGAAAATAACCCGAAGGGGCTAAATCTGGCGAATAGTTTGCAATTCGAACTTTAACGCATTGATTTTGGCCATCCCGATACCGGATGTGTGAACTGGTGCATTATCTTGATGAAACAAAACTTTCTCCTTCATCAAATGCGGCAGTTCTTTCTTGATTTCATCACTCAAACGCTGCAATAAGTTCGCATAATACTCGCCGTTGATTTTTTTTCCTTATTGAAGATAATCAATGAAAATTATCCCACGCACATTCCAAAAAACTGACGCCATGACTTCTCCTGCAGATGGAACTGTCTTCGCCTTCTTTGGAGCCGATTCCCCCTTTCAGTCCATTGTTTTGACCGTTCCTTCGTCTCAGGCGTAAAGTGATGGATCCATGTTTCATCCAAGGTTATAAGTCGACGCAAGAACTGTTCTTTGTTGTTGTGGAACTTTGTCAAACATTCGATTGAAACATCCTCACTCATTGTTTGTTCAAATAATTTTTTCTAATAGGTGGTTTATTCAAGTGTTACTATTTTTAAATGATTTTTTTTATTTTGTGTTTATAACTAAAATATTTTTTTAAATAATTTTGTATTATATTTGAATCGTTTTGTCAAGTAGGTAATGAAGATAATAGTAAAATACTGGGTGTCTCAGCTTTTAGTTTACAGACTTTATCTGCTCACCCAGGATAGTTAGTAAAAAAAATTATATACAAAAGTTACTTGAATTCATAAGGCCTATAAAATGACATATTCCGTTTGACATGTGCTAGTGACCTTGAGCTTATGTCAGTGTCAATATAAGTTTTTTATATTACTTTTGATTTTTATATATATTTTATATATAAATACAACACCCTGTATTTTTCGACATTTTTGTATTTACCGAACAATTCTACACATATTTCATGTAACATACCCTATACCTATCTTCAACCGTTTTCGAGATTTTCAAAGTCAAACAGCTATTATTTCACAATACAAAGAATTTTCAGTTTGCCGTGTCAGTTATGAAACAATTGAGAGGCATTGTTAAAAGTAATTTTAATCAGATCAATGGGATATTTCAGTAATTATAAGCAATTAGTTTAATTATAAGCAACAAGTTTAATTATAAGCAACAAGCAACAAGGCAAACTGAAAATTCTTTGTATTGTAAAATAATAGCTGTTTGACTTTGAAAATCTCGGAAACGGTTGAAGATAGGTATAGGGTATGGTCCATGAAATATGTGTACAATTGTTCAGTAAATCCAAAAATGTCGAAAAAATACAGGGTGTTGTATTTAAAAAAACTTATATTGACACTGACATAACCTCAAGGTCACAAGCATATGTCAAACGGAATATATCATTTTATAGGACTCATGAATTCAAGTAACTTTTGTATATACATTTTTTTGCTAACTATCCGGGGTGAGCAAATAAACTAAAAGCTGAGACACCCTGTATATTCGGTGAAATAATTTCATTATTTATAATTTCAGAGTTTCTGCAAACAGTCTCTGTAGTCAAATTATATTCAACCAATACATCAGAAGTCCCAAATAAAGAAGAAACCTATCTTAAAATGTCAATGTTGATTTTGCAAGTATCAACTATATCTTCCTAGGTATAACTACCGGTCATCACTTGACGACGTTTAATAAGCCCTTATTTACCAGACCATAAAGTAATTTGCAGCGTTCTCGACGGATTTTATAAAAACTTTCAAAAAACCAACGTTCCCAATGACTTTACGCTATCACTGCGATGACAGTGGATTTTTATTTCATTATTTCCATTTCGTATACCGATAAAATCAAACAGAAAAAAATGTAACATCCTACCAGATCAAGCTTAACGGTCAAGGGCAGCTATGGGCAGTCGCATCGGTGTGAGAACGTCCATAGCAATATCAGCTCAAGTAGTTTTTTGACCTAGCGCCTGTCTGAAATCGTCAGTGTTAAGTAAATATACTTTTCAATTATGACTAGAGCATCAGATTCTCGTTTCACTTCCAGAGGCGTCAGACGGTAGAGGGTTTTTGCCTGTTGTGCCCGCAGGTAGATTTAGACGTTCCACTCGAATATATCTACTTGTTCACCGGTGATATGTGTCGTCAGCGCGCGAAAAAAATATTTTCATCAGAAAAATTTAGACAGTATTTGCCACTTGTGCATGAAGGGATTGTTTATAAAATTAAAAAAGATGTTGGCTTACGACAGAGTTAAGGAGGAACATGCCTTTGGAATTAAACGGTCGGTCCCTTAACTATCCAAAAATGATATCCAAGAAGTTTCATGAAGGAAAATTATTTTAAGTGGTCCATAAATTCGATAATTTTCCCAAGAAGGTTTTAGTGCTGATTTACAGTATTTCGAGACAATTTTTTGAGTGAAATTGCCTTTTAAATTTTGTGCGGCAAATACATGTTATCGACTGTCAACCTTTATTAAATCTTTCAAATTTAATCGCCAGATGGCGGTTTTCCTAGAATATTCAAGGTAAAAATTTTCACGATTTTGTAGTACTTTAAACTTTAAACGCGTTTTTGTCAAAACCGTGTCGGTTTGGCTTTAAGTCGGGTAGCGCCTACAGTTTTGAACCGATTGACTTGAAATTTGACCTGTAGCTTCTTGACAACATTTCCTAGTCCAGTACGTAGAATTTTTTCGATTAGTCGAGATTTAAAAATGTTATAATCGATTTTAGTTCGATTTTTTGGTCGATTTTTTTTGTAATACCTATAGACGCCATTTCTTTAAAAATCAATATTTAAAAAAAATTACGTACTGGACTAGTTTTGTATATCTACTTTCAGAATATATTTCGTTTTTTGTTCTAGGTTAATAATTGTGACCTCTGTGATGTCATCTGCGGAGGACCTTAAAAAAAGTCGTTTTCTTCAATCACTGCACCGCCATTTTGTTTCAAGATTATTAATAAACAATTTTTTTTACTTCAAGATCTATATTAACATGTATGAAAACGCGTTTGTAAAAATATTGATTCGTTTTTTTAAATAAATTGTTAAAAATGACCCCTCACAATGGTACTGGAACCTTCGGCGTAGAAACAAAAAAACTGGACGTTTTCCACGAAACACCGAACTACTACACTTTTCTCGACGCGCGTTTCGCCAGCCAAGTTGGCATCTTCAGGAGAAAGAAGAAGAAACTTTTACAGTTTACAGACAGTTTTAATCTTCACCTGAAGATGCCAACTTAAGTTGGCGAAACGCGCGTCGAGAAAAGTGTAGTAGTTCGGTGTTTCATGGAAAACGTCAGTTTTTTTTCACAAAGGTATATTCTCCCTTAAAAAAACATTGTGGCTAATATTATAGTACGTGTGTTGAGCGGAAATTCTATTTCACTGCTCCATTCGTTAATTTTTTTTAATTCAATGTCTATGGAAATGAATTAAATTATTTTTTATCTAACTATTTCTCTATAATGTAGTCTTTAAATGTGGCACATGTCGTTGTAGAGTATTTTTTTTACTTGTTTCGTCAACGATTCAAAATTTGTCTTCCAAATTGATTCAAAATCAATCTTGATATGTTTTCTCTAATTTAATTTACATTCTATATAGCAAAATACAAAACGAAGTAAATATTATTATTAATACATGAACCATTTTTAGTTCTATAACTTTTTCGAAATCTCGTGATCTGTGAAAGTTATGTACGATGTACGAGTATATTTGAATTTCAATTTTTATATTCAGTTGATAAGTATGAGAAAAAAAAACACAAATATTTGACATACCATTTCCAATATTTTCTGGTGATACGTTTTTTAATATCTTAACCATTCATTTTGTAATCATTTTAACCTTGTTGTAAATTTAATTAGAGATTTTTATATCCTTCTATTTAGATCTAATAATCACTCCCTAATGTATAACTTGGTTTTCAAGTTGCCTTAAGAAAATACGAAAGTTTTTCAATTCCATCAGCTGCCACCGCTACCTGCCATCCTTAGTACGTTCCTGTTAGCGTCCGCGGATTCTCGACTCTACTGACAACGAAACGTCTTATCAGTTACGAATCAAAACGACTGTAAACGATCGGCCTCTCGGTCAGTACTAGCCGCTTGTGTTAAGTTATGTTTCATTCATAACATAAGTTGTATTAATTTAATAATAATAATTTTTCGTAATGTAAATGCTAATTAATTAGTACAAATGTGTCGGGTTAAATACTGTGCCTTCATAACCTGAAACCTTAAATTTGCTTTTGTAAAATGTAATTTTTTTCGGTTTCGTAGTTTCGGTAAAAAATGTGCTAATAACAAACAACTTTTAAAATGCCGTGTTATAATAATAGTAAATTAAAGTGATATGTGTTGTGATCTACGAGAAAACTTGACACTGACCAGGAAATAAGCAAAGGTAATTTCAGTTCAACAACACATTTTATTATTTATTATATTTTAAAATTTCACCACTGATCAAATACGTTTACTTGTACATATTTCTTTTTTTTTATTATAATACATACATACATATGTAGTCATTATTTTTGCAGCTATTATTTGTACTGAGAAAATTATTCAAAACGTTTTTTCTTTTCTTAACACAATAACTGAGTTTATTTCTTGATAAATTATATATCCATTAAATAAGTCAAATAATATTTAATTACGCGTATATTTCTGTTACCTAAAAATATATTTTAAAAGTTTATCATATTGTTACCGATCAAACAATTTTACTTGTGTATAAGTTTTTGCGACATTCCAACCACATTCCAATGTTTTTTGTTTCCGCTACTTCTTTAGCGGCGACAAAAACGTTATCATTAAATGTGTAAACATGATATACAGGGTGCTCCACGGCAAGTGGCGTATTAAACGTGTAGCGAGTAGGTACTACAAATACATACGGGGCATTTCACGCCAAGTGAGGTCAAAAAAATTTTGTGAAACACATCACAATCGATAGTACTTGCTAAAAAACTAACTTCCCTAAAATTTTAGATTTTTTTGAGCCACAAGGAGAGGGATGGTCAGGTGGTGAGAAAATACAAATTTTCGTTTCGACTCCAAAATTTAAATCTTTCTCAATAAAAAAATGAAAAAAAATTAAAAAGAAGGTTGCAATGGCTTTCGATGTGTTTTTTTTTTGCTTAGGAATACGATCAAAATTATGGGAGGTTGTTTTCACCCTTATTTTGAGGATTGAATGTTTAAAATAGAAATTTCAGAAAGTATGGCACGATTTTTTTTCATTTTTTTTTAAATTTCTTTTTTATACTTGGCCCAAAAAATGGCCCAAAGATGAAAAAACGTGGTTTTAGCGTATTTTATCATCTTGTGAGATAGTAAATGGCAAGTGAATAATATATTCCAAGGTTTTTGGGGTCGCTGATTACGAATCTAACGTAGAAAATTTCCCGTAGAATACGATGGTATTTTTTAAATTTCAAAATTTAGCCATTTTTTAAAAGTTGACTACCATACTGGATCCGCCATTTTGTTTTTTTGAAAATCCGACGTTATATTCGTAATCAGCGATCCCAAAAACCTTGGAATATATTATTCACTTGCAATTTACTATCTCACAGGATGAGAAAATACGCTAAAACCACGTTTTTTCACTTTTGGGCCGTTTTTTGGGCTAGTTCCCTGGTCGACGCCGATTATGAATTAAAAATTAATCGAATGTACAAAAAATAAGAAAGAAATAAAAAAAATGAAAAAAAAATCGTGTCATACTTTTCGAAATTTCGATTTTAAACATTTCAATCCTCAAAATAAGGGTGAAAACTACCCCCAATAATTTTGAAAATATTTTTATCGTATTCTACGCAAAAAACACATCGAAAACCATTGCAACCTTCTTTTAATTTTTTTTTATTTTCTTACCGAGAAAGATTGAAATCTTAGAATCGAAGCGAAAATTTGTATTTTCTCACCCTCACCATCCCTCTCCTTGTGGCTCAAAAAATCTAAAATTTTAGGGAAGTTCGTTTTTTAGATATGTTTCAAACAGAAATTTTTTTTGACCTCACTTAGTTGCCCCGTGAAATGCCCCATATGTAAGATGAGGCTAAACATTTTTGTTTGGGGGGATGCTCTTCTTTATTCGTTATAAGTTATAAAAAGTATATGTTTAATATCATGCAAGGTTGACTTAACACTTAGTTTTTTTAATTTTTTAATATTAATTTTAATAAATTGTTGTTAACAGTATAATGATAATTTATTTCATGTGTTCATATATCTATATGTATGTATTATGACTGTGACATAACAAAGTCAACACAAACTTTAGTTAAAATTGTTGATATTTTTATGGTACTTTTGTAATGAAAAGCTGTGAAATTTTAATGACAAAGATGAACAACTGTGGTCCATTCTGATATTTATTAAATAAATAATATTAGTTACGTAAAAGTGATTTGTAAAATGTCTAATGAAGTTTAAAGAAAGAAAACTGTGTATAATAGTTGCTTATGTATAGGTATTGAGTCTTGCTGTGTCTACCGTATTTGATGGAAGGACAGACAACGGGAAAGGAGAAAAGCTCAGAGGTTAGTTATGTACGCTTTTTAATCGGTTTTTATTTTTTAAGTGAACTTCGTAGTCGTAGCACAGTTACGCTTACGAAAATTATAACTTAGAACGTGTTGTAACTTATTAGAACAACTTGTTTTCCTACATATCAGCGCGTCAATAAATAAAACAGGTGGAATTTTTAGAAATGTTTTTTTTTTTCAAAACATCCTGTACATTTTTGTATCATTTTAATTTACAAGTCGTTCTGAATAATAAGGCATCACAATAATTAATTTTTATTAGGACATTCTTTCAAAATTTCGGTTTCTATTTTTAAATATAGTCCGTGGATGAAAAATATACATTAAAAAACGATTTTTATTAAAACCGCAAAATTAGAATCAATCGGTGATTTTGATACCTTCTTTCAGAATATACAGGGTGTCCATTTAAAGATCCAAAGTTCCGATTATTTATCAGTTAACTATTGAAAAATGAAAAATTGTAAAATACTCCAAACTTCGAGATATTTAACTGTGTAAACTCTAAATGTTTTTTCAAAAGTAATTTAGAAGTTTATCCTCTGCCAGTGAATTGCGCCTAACTAACGGTCGAGATAGAACGACTGTCCGAGAGGTAGGATACCCACAAACAATCAATAACACACTGTACTTCCCGAAGCGCGACTGTGTTACAAGATGCAAAGAAAAGGGCAAAACTACTTTTGGTGCACTATACCTTTCTATACAGGGTGAGTTAGAAAGAATGGAACAAGACTAAACTGGAGATTATTATGATTGAGCTCAACATGCCTTATACCAATGTTGTGGGTTAAAGCGTGTTCAAGTTTTTTTTTTTTTAGAAATTTCCCAATTGAGGAAGTTTTGATAGTATAAATCTGAAAATTGGAGTTTTATGGTTTTTGGTGTGAGTATCTTGACGTTGCTCTCAGTGCTAGTTTACTTATTTTTTTGTTAAATTAAAAACATATTTTTTTAATCTGTTGATCATACGTAAAACAAGTCGAGAATCTAATCTCTAGGTTCTAAATCTATCGGTTTTTTTAAGTTATTTGCATTTAAAAAGGTTCAATGTATTTTGTTATGATCTATTTATTCTTGAAAGATGAAAAGATACGGAGAAGCAATCGAAGCAACAGTAACTAACATTTTCCTCATCTTTCAAGAATAAAAAAATCATAACAAAATACATTGAACCATTTAAATGCAAATAACTTAAAAACCGATAGATTTAGACGACCTAAACAAGAGTACCTTTTCTCTGTAGAATTGAGCGTTATTTTAGATTCTGGACATGTTTTACGGATGACTCAACAGATAAAAAAATATGTTTTAATTTACCAAAATAATATGGTGAAACTAGCGCCCTCTAGGAGCAACGTCAAAATAAGCTTAAAATTCCAATTCTCACACCAAAAACCATAAAACTACTATTTTTCAGGTTGATGCTATCAAAACTTTCTTAATTATTGAGAAATTTCAGAATAAAATTTAAACTTTGAACACGCTGTATCTCTTAAACTAGCAACATTGGTGTAAGGCATGTTGAGCTCAATCATAATATTTTGGTGTCTAGTATCTCCAGTTTAGTGTTGTCCCATTCTTTCTGACTCACCCTGTATATGTAACTTGTGACTTATCTCACATAGACAACTGGTACATTTATTTGAATAAGGTTACCAGATACTTTTTCGAGAATTTTTGTGTTGACAAATATATTTCAGTAAAGGTGATTAATGCAACAATTTGCATTTCTTTTTGCACAAAAGTGCATTGTTTGCCTCAGAGAAGGAAAATACTATATTTGGAAATGTCCTTAGTGTGAATAGCTGCTCTATTATATTAATTTTAACCTGGCATTTTTCACGAAATTGTTGAATTAAACTTAACATGCTGATACGTATGGTTAACATGCTATTTTACAAGTATTGCACCTGTCTTGATAAAAAAATGATTAAAACAAGCGAAGAATTAGTAAACAGACAGGTAGTCAACATAAACTAGTTTAAAACAACCATAAAGCCTGAATTAACATTCTGCCCGGTACAATCGAGCCGTCGCAGAATTTTTAAGACGACACGTTTTACGAATTCAACGCCGCCGTGAAACATTATTTAATACCCGCCCGTAACAATTGTTGCAACGGGTACGCGTACGGATTTAAATAAAGCGACTGCTGAGACCTCGCGTGCAGATTTGGAGCATCCACTTTACCTTATTACATGCTAATTTTAAAATGACTTTAAGGCGTGTATGGGTATTCCGGAGACCCAGTTCTTTTTTATGCGAACATAGGTAACCTGAGAATTTTAATGTTTAAGGATTTAAGTAGGTATGCTGTAGCTGGCGTGCAAAAATTCGCATTTTTCCTCTTTCTTGTTTGTAAAGTGGTACTGAGGCCTTTGCTTAAGGGGGTATCCTGGTGTAGAAGGCCAAAAAAGGCCGATTTTGTCGATTTTTTTTTAGAAAAAACTATTTAATATACAGTGTGTCCCAAAAAGTTGGAAACAGTCCCGCAGAATCGAAACTATTAGTATTTCCAAAAAAAGCTTCCTACAAAAAACATTCGCATCACAAACCGCCATCGACAAGTCAAAACGACGTCGACATTCATCTCGGCCTGTTTCCAACTTTTTGGGCCAACAGCGTTAATTCGTAAACATTTGACTATCGCGTCGATTTTTCGTATATCGCGATATTTCGGCATTCTGAACAACTTTTCTTAATAACTTTTTTTTATTAGATGCGAATTAAGCGGTGTTGCCATTTAACCGAAATAGTTTTTTCTGATTTGTGACACACCCTGTAGAATAATGTCTACGTAGTTTTGACTGGTCGATGGCGGTTAGTGATAGTGCGAATGTTTTTTGTCGGAAACTTTTTTGGAAATACTAATAGTTTTGATTCTGGGGGACTGTTTCCAACTTTTTGGGACACACTGTATATTTTTGCGAATTTGAGCATTTATTGTGCATACATAGAAGTGTTCAAATCAAGTGTTTTAATAAAATTTTATGCATAAACAAGCAAGTTATAAACAGAAAATGTCAGCGCCAAAAAATTAAATAAATTTTGCGGTGTGCAGCGTAGAGCGTCGTTGGATGATCTGAGAAAACAAAAAAAATGTTTTTCTTTAGTTTATGAGTGTAGTCAATTGATGAATATTTAAGGTATTTAAAAACATATTTATATATATATATAAAAAACAAGATTGAAAAAAAGTTCGGTTTTTTGGCGAAAATTTTAAACATATTTTTGTTTATAAACAAAACTTTTTATAAACAAAATTTTTACTTCTACGAATACATTCATCAAGTGGCAAATTAATTAATCTTTCATTTAAAAAAAAATCATACGAATCCATCTGTAAAATTCGGAGTTATCTTGCACACGCGTTCCAAAAACATGGTTTTGAGAAAAATGCTGAGAAAATTTAACAGCTGACTTAAAAATACGTTTAAAAAGTGTATATACTGTAGAGTGAATGTATACAATGCCCTTACAAACACTAGTTGACTGAGTATACCTACTAGTAAAAGCCTGCGTGGCTTCCTCTAGTTTTACTGTACAGTGCGCTCGGGCATATGTACTTCTCGAGCTTATTTTTATCCACTAAAATACAAATTCACACTTGGGGCTTTGCGAGTATATTCTACAAGAGGTATACTATCAATTAAGACAAAGAAAAAAGTCGATTTTTTGAAGCCGCTACCAGGACCAGGATACCCCCTTAAGTAGGTATGCTGTAGCTGACGTGCAAAAATTTGCTTTGTTTTTCCTCTTTCTTGTTTGTAAAGTGGTACTGAGACCTTTGCTTAGTCGTGTATACAACAAAATTGGTGTCTCGTTCGTGCGTACACCCAAAAAAAGTCTGTAAAAATAAATAAACTAACGTTGGCCATACATGGCCCATGTATGACTTGTGTACAGTCTTTTTGAATGTTGCTTACATTCTGGTAATTTCTGTATTACAGTATTGTTTTTTTTAGGATTTTCGATAGGATTACAGCTTGTGAAATTCTGCTTCTAATAAGCCCAAGTTGAAAGTAATACGAGGTGTGTAAATTAAGTAATGTGACTGGTAACATAGCGCCTGATTTAGCAACAACTTCAGTACAAGTTTGAACTTGTTAGAGTTATTTGTTTGTTCTTAGTAACCGTTTTCGTAAACCGGTTTTCTCTAGCGCGTCTTAAAAATGAGTGACATTAATTTTGAGCAACGGTGTGCTATCAGGTTTTGCTTCAAATTTGGACACAGCGCAACGGATACTTTTGCAAAACTTCAACACGCCTACGGAGACGGTTTTTTTTTTCAAGAGCCCAGGTTTTTCGGTGGTTTAAGGCATTCTCAGAAAGAAGAGTCGGTTGAAGATGAACTACGCAGCGGAAGGCCTTCATCTTCAAGAACCGATGATAATATCGATAGAATATGAGATCTTGTGCGTTGAGATCGTCGGTTGACGATAAGAATGATCGGGGAAGATTTAAATTTGAATCACACCACTGTTCATCAGATTTTTATTAACGAATTGGGGATGAGAAAAATCTGCCCCAAAAATAATTTTCAAAAAACTTTTCGCGGGAACAAAATGACATCAGAAGAGAGAGGTGTCTTGACTGTTTGGAATCGATGGAAAATGATCCCCATTTTATTGAACGTGTCATTACTGGTGATGAGACTTGAGTGTTTAAATACGACCCCGGGAAGCGCCAAAACATTGAATGACACACTTCCAAGCTCTCCAAGATCCAACACAACAAGAATGAACAAGTCGAAGATGAAACGCATGCTGATTTGTTTTTTTGATACCCAGAGAACTGTCCACAAAGAGTTTGTGCCTCATGCGTGTGAGACCAAACATCAAGAACAACTGGTCTGTGGCTCCTCAGCCACCTTATTCGCCTGACCTGAATCCTTGTAGCTTTTTTCTCTTCCCGAGATTGAAAAATCACCTCAAGTGACGTCATTTTGGGACCATAGAAAACATTCAAACGGTTGTAACTGACCAGCTGAAGGCTATTCCAGTATATGAGTTCCAGCACTGCTATGAGAGAAATGGAAAAACCATCTCCAGTGCTGTGTGGCTTCCCAAGGAAGTTAATTTGAAGGAGACAATACTGAATGGTAATTCTATTCGAATAAAAAAAATAAAAAACCAGTCTCGGTAATTAATTTACACACCTCGTAAGTCTTTTTTTGCCTGGCCAGTTTTGATGACTTTTTTTTAATGATTTGTTATTACTCTGAAGCAAAAACTTGAAATAAGCAAATCTTAGATTTAAATTGCGGAAGTAATTACAAGCAAGTTTTCTTAATTACTTTTCAATGGTTAATTAACATTTATGGTACTTCACTCTATACCGTCTTAATATTTTTTTCAATTTTTGAACATCCTGCAAACTAAATCGAACAAATAACAAACTCTCCGAGGGTTTTAAGGCCAACACATTTTTTTATAAAGAGAAAATTGAACAGTTTTGTCTTTTTGCGGTATAGGTAACTGGATCTGGGGTAACCCTGTATATTTCAAAATATCCTGTTAGCGATGGCAATCGACTTAATGTGTGTAGATTAATGACGGTATTCCGTTCAGGTCTGTGACTTTAAAAACGCACGGTGTCGAATGTAATTTATTGGCACTGTTTATTGTTTATAATTTCTGAAATGCGCCTGAAGCGAGGTAGGCGATTTCCCAACTTTTAAATGTCAACCGGCGACACAATTTAGGCTTGCTTTTAATACACTACAAAAAAAGCTTGTCGATTATATTCCCATTGCAAAATACACAAATTCACTGTTAAGTCGATGTTAGGAAAATGTCCGTTTTTCATTTAGATATTCAGTCGTGAACGGTTGCGTAACTATAAATAAACACTACGTACATACATTGTTTACTTTGCTAACGTCGATAATAAATTTGAGAAATGAATATTTTTTACCTTTTAGTTCCAATAATAGATGTGTTTGTACGGAAAGTGTGTTTGTAGGTATTTGTTTTGCAATACGGCCTGTTTAAAGGTATTTTAAACTGCGATACTCTTTTACAAATCAATATTGTAACGTTGTTGTCCACTTAGGGTTCATTAGGTGTGAAAAATCAAACATGCACTTTATTTATTTATTCATGTACAATTTATATTCGAATGTTTTACGAAGCTCGCGGCACAGCAAATTTGTGTCAAAGACTAACTGCCCATTGCCACATAGGTATGTCTTTATGTATATCCCTTGTTCAGCTATACGGGTATATTCGGGAATTCAGTCGAATTCGAGTCGAACTCGAAAGAATGCGAAGCTCGAGAGGCTTTCGCAAAGGGGTGAGCTGTCGCGGGTGAGTCACCCTTATTTTGCTGTACGGCGATTTCGCCACAATATGTACCTTAAAATGAAAAAACTTACATATTGGGCAAAGTGTAAAATTCTATTAATTCGAACATAATTTAGGTAGTAATAATGTGTTAACTAAAAAATTAAGTTTTTGATAATAATTCTACAAGCCTACTTCTTGTTTCTGTTCATTTTATTCATTACTGAAAAAAAATAAGTGAATGTAAACGATACAATTTAAATTAAAATGATATTTTTTTATTAACAATTTTTAACGAATTTTTGTACGCACTAAATTTGATGGTCACTAAAGACTAACGATTTCTTTGCTGAAGAAGTCATATTTTTTTAAAAATCTTATAATCCCTAAAAAATATTACAGTAGGCCTTTGACGATATCAAATGTGCTACCCCGTACAAAAATAAAGTTATTTTTTTGTTGAGTTAAAGTTGACCTAAAAACGTTCAATTTGAATAGTAATAATAAAAAAAATACAGCTGTGCACCTGGTTAGTACCTAATGGATCACACTGTATATACAAAGTGTTCTTACAAGAAGTAATACTTGTACAGTAATGATTCTTTTAATTATTTGATTTTGAGAACCTATTTTCTCGTTATATATATTTTAAATAAGTTTTTTTAACTTCATTCATGTTCATTATTTACTACGTAGTGTAAGGTTTTAGTAAATTTTTCATTTATTAATGGTAGTTTAAATGTTTAGTACATATTAATTTACATTTTGCCATTGGTGAAATCATGAACGCCTAACTGTAAACTTAGTCTTAAATAATTTTTTACCATATTATCTGTTGCTAAAAAATAATAATATCTCTCAAATATGTACTATTGCCATTATTTTTAACAGACTTTTAAGCTAAAAAAAAAACACGATTTCAACGAAATACTGCTCCCATCTCAAATCTCGTTTCAAATCGTACCTACTGAACCTTGACAAAATCACCTTCTTACGACGTATTTCAATTTTGACTTGAAATTATTTAAATCTTATGAATCTGCGAGATGTTTTTTTTTATATTTATATTATGCAACAAATCAAGTTCTACTGGTATCAGAAATCTTTTGAAATTTATAACATTGTAACATAAAAATTCCCTTAATTAAAAAAAATGTGTTACCTACTAATACAAATATACGCATGCCTATCGACTTTGACATTATTACAAATATACAGTGCAAGTCAAAAAGTCCCCTCCCCACCTCATATAATTTGAACGGTTATAATGAAATTTGAATATACTGTGGACCCCTATGACAAGTGCCACCTCATTTGAGTGGGATTTAAAACGCCTATTATGTCATATTAATTTGCTTGAATTAATTAATGATGCTAAAGGATCTGGTCGACCAAAAATTTCTGAATACACAAATTTGATATAGTTGCAGAAATTGTAGAAATCAGTCAAAGTACAATACACAGGGTGTTGGCATAAAAACAAATTTCACCCATATTAATTAAAAATGGTACATCTACTTTCAGATGATGTACAAAAAGAGTTTAGCAATAGGATGTTTTACTGTCAAGTGGAGCACGTTTTGAACACTTTTAAAGCATTAAACTAAAATTTTAGTGTTTATTTATTTAATCCATCAAAACTACCCTAAACCCAAACAAAATTAGTATGACTGTGTAGAAACTGAACTGATCTTTTAAATGTCGTTCAAACGAGGTTTAAAGTTATTGGTCGCAGTGGTCTTGTGACGTCATCTATGGCGATGACGTCACCTGTTATCATTAGTAGAGAAGCTTACATCTGTTTATTTTTTTGACTCTCCAAATTTCATTAGGCTAAGTATAACTGTTCAAAAGATATGAGCGGGGGACGTGACTCTTGACTAGCACTGTATAAAAATGCTCTGGTAAATTGTGTTTCGTATAACCCATTATTTTTATGTAAAAAGTCATTTGTCGATTTAATTTAACAGCAAACATGTTTTACGTGCACGATATATGGATCGATTTTGTGATTGCGACGTATTTTGGAAGAATGTTGCGAATCGATCGTTTTGTACAGTTATTTTGTTATAACCCACTTTTCCCGTATCATACACCGACTTACTGACTGAATTAAGAAACAGTGTTGGTGGCGTTCTATTTAATTTTATTATTTGCATGTAGTGTTTGTTTTTTATTAGGATATACCTACATATTTGCTCGTTAGCAATACAACATTACAACATTTATTTATTCTCTCGGCTGCTGTATTAGATCTTTTATTTTTTAAAACGTCGCAAATAACTATACGGTAGTTTCTGCTCTAGTTAAATATTAATACTTGAATAACTGAATGGCGCAGATTTGCCTGGTTTCAATAGATTATTTCTCATCTTATTTATTGGAGCAGAGGTTAACTAAATGTTGATTAAATATGGTCATGCAACATTTAGATAGATATTAGTAATTGAAATCTGGAGTGCGTTTTAATATTTATTATGTATCTATCTCTTTTGCATTTTAAGAACATTCAACACAGATAGTGACACTACAAGTACTAATAAAATTAGATACAATGACAGTTAGCGTACGAACAATCATGTAAAAGCATCTCTCACATAATTTCGCTTAGCAGCTATCTTCACTTTAATATAGAATGGACACTATTTTTTTTAGTAATAAAATTGTATCGGTTTATTTTGTATGCACAACCTGACAGTAATTATATTTTCCTATTTCGTTCATTTCTTAACAATAGAATAGTATTTTTTAAAACCCCTTGATTGTCGACAACAAAGGTCTTGAACGCCTGAAAATGTGTAAAATGTATCAGTAAAATGTATAATAAAATCAATATGCGTTTTTCTTATATTTTCGGGAATGCTGAACATGATCCCGGAGTTTATTGAGTTCTAGTTTGCACCCAAAAGAGACAAGAGCTTTATAGAAATGACCAGTTTAAAAAAATTGTCTACATACACTCAAGTTGCCACAAGTTGTTCAATATCTTGAACGCCCGAAAATGTGTAAAATGATATCAACATGCGTTTTCCTATATTTTTGGGGATGCTGAGCATGATCCCGGGGTCCGGGGTTCATTGGGTACTATTTTGCACCCAAAACAGACTAGAGTTCTAAGAAAATGACCAGTTTTCTAAAAAATGTTTATCCTTATACACTCAAGTTCTATCATTTTCGAGGTATTTTGATCCACTGAACATTATGGTATTCTCAAAATTTGGGACAAGTACTCCTAAAGACCAATATTGGGGAGAAATTGCCCCAAAAATGATTCAGTTTATGACATTAGGAAAAACTGTTTTAATTTCTGTTCGGTCTCTCAAAGTTTGTATATAATTCAGAAATTTAAGAATTGAGGCGAAGATTGGACAGTGGACTTTCTGACTCAGTGCGTCCAAATACGTCGGAAATAATGTCGGAATAAAATATTGGAAAACTGTAGATTGAGGGTTTATGAGATGAATCGACGACAATATTTAGACTTTATTATAATTAGGCGTATGTAAGAAAAATTTAGATAACACCATGATAATCAGTATGTCAACACACGTCGGAAATGATGTGTGTATGTAAAGTTGTCAAGGTTTCTAATTGTAAGTTAGGTAGTCAGGGCATATTTGAAGAAATTACCGTGACAGTCAAAGGGTTAATAATAATAAGTATACATATATTACGGCGTGATGATAAAGTTTAAAAAATACTATCAATAATTTTTCAACAAAACCAAAATTTTATTTTGGTGAAAGTATTTATATTGTTCTGTAAGGTACACAATTGTTATACAATATAGGTTTTTATATTACCATTTAGGTAACACAAGAAGCTATTAAAAACGAAAAAAATTGAGGTTGCTGTTGAAAAAAATTGCTGATGAAGAATGCATTTTGGAAGCCTCATAAACTAGAATAGTTATAGGGTACCTAACGTGACATGTGGGGCCGGTTAAAGGCCATCTAAACAAAAAGGGGATATACAACGGAGATCTCAGCTGCAGATTGTGTTGTAATGAGATCGAGACCGTTCTCCATGTTGCATGACTGTAAATCATTATATCACAGAAGACAAGAAATCTTTGGAGAGACAACAGTACCAACCCAGTGCTTCTAGCTCATTCCTTTATGCCAGTTTCGGAGCATTACTCTGACGTTTCTTACGTTGGATTTGTACCGATCTTTTTTATTTGTCTTCGGACCGTGGTTTTTGTTGTACCGAGGGCTGGTTCCGGACCAATATGTCGGGATGCTGAACCTCTCCTTGCAAATTCGTTTCCAGGAATGTCATTGTGACCTTAGGTCCACACTAGTGTTACTGTAGTGCGGTCTGCAAGCTCTTTGAGAGCTTTCTGGCATCATAGTACCAGTCTAGATGTTACCCTGCAACAGGTCAGAGCTCCGAGAGCTGCCTGGCTGTCGGTTATTACATTACGAGAGCTCGGTCATACATACGTACAATTAGGTGCATTTTTCGTCGTAATAACTCTTACAACATGGCGGAACGTCCTCGTTTCGGTTGCGGTTTCGCACAATCTCCGCCGCTGCAGGTACGCCGCCGCGTCTCCCTCAGAGAACCTCCTCTTTATGTAACCTCCGCGTTGCACTTTTCATTTCGCGCATCTTCATCGCTGGTCTCATTTCGCAACGGCTGCACTCCGTTTGCATGCTGATGCGGCTTCTTTGCCCAACGCGCGAGGTCTGTTATAATTATCTAACAGTAAACTTACGCACTCGGAGCCCGTGCTGTTCCCGGAAAGATTTACATAGGTCGCGAAACGCTCGGACGGGCGACAGGTGCAATAATATGAAGGGTACAGGTCCAAAAGGGGGCAAGTCGCAATATTACACAAATTTGTCTATTAGCGCCATCTTACAGTAATTTTAACACCGAACTTGACTATGGCATACGCAAACGTCCAAAAAGCTTCTAGTGCCAGTAAGATTTAAATTTTTATTTATGCAGACACCGCCAATAGGGGGCAAGTCACAGTCAGTCCAAAAAGGGTAAAGTCCATATAAATAGCTGATACCTATTGTGATCTAATACGAGCAGTGAAGTTAGGTTAGTCGATGTAGCAAGTGTTTTCATGTGATATAAAATATAAAGTAAAGAAACATGAAAAATGAAAACGATAGAAGCGGAAATGAGGCTGAAGTGCTACCTAGTCAGATCGAATCAAAAAAAGAGAAAAAAACATGGCAGAATGAGAGATGTTATGAAAAAAAAAAATAGATTGCTATAATACTGTAACTAATCAACAAAATTATTTTCGGGTTTGATACCAATCACTGCAAAAATTTTAAATGCCTGCAATATTTAAAACGATTCTGTGGAGACGAAGCCAAAAAATATTTTGATAACCTTCCAAAGTGTTAGAAGTTACCAACGTTTTGAGTTCTGCGTTCATCAAAGAAGTTTTGGGTTATTAACTTTTAGTTATTTTTCCCATTTTCCTCTTTGTTTTTGGGACTTGACCCCTTTAGGTCAATAATGTTTCGTAGTTTGACGAAATTATTGCTCATTTTATATTTGTATTATGGAATAAAAGTTTAATTCATAATGCGTGTGTCTCATTAAATACCAAACTAGCTCATCTAAACAATAGAATTCATAATAACCAAATAATATTGTCACTACCTGGTTTTAAAGTTTAAAATCTGTTTTTCTCGACATAAATATTTTGTCACATAGCGCTTTATGGACCTGTACCCTTCATATGTAATGTACGCGCCTGTATTGGAAGTAAATATTCACGGTTCAGTAGGCAGATACTTTTATGTGTTCTTGAAGCATATAGGGCTAGTTTTGACGGTTCCCTATGAATTTTTTGCGTAGAATAATAATGCGCGGGGTCCGTAGAGCTGTGTGAACAACTGTGCTTAACAATGTGTGAAAAAAACATTGTTTTCAGATTTTCGCTTATATCTCCGTTCCTTAGCATATTTTATATAGCATATGCATTTAAGAAGTTGTAGCCTATCGATTTCCAAAATTTTAAGCCCAACCCGAAGCCTCAAAGTGCTATTGTTAACTTGCAAATGACTGCTGAAATTGAAAAAGTGCTTTTTTCACTAATTTTTTTTTTACTTCGAAAGTAGGACGACTATGATCATGATATATATTGGAGGGACTGCTACTTGTAGTATGGAGTTAACGCTCGATCCGTTAATATATTTTCGAGTAATTAACGATAGAATTTTTTTGCAAGCCTTAATTAACAATGACGCAATTTCTTTGTTTTCATTGTACGATAGTGACCGGGTTGGGCTAGAAAAATCATAAATCTCTTCAAGTTTGGGAGACATTGAGATTTTGAAAAATATTTGGGCCAGTTTTATAACGTTTTCTACGCGACTACTTTTTTTGACGCGACGTATAGGTATATCGGATCGGGCTGAATTTTTTTTTTAACTTCATACTACAAATAGCAGTCCCTCCAAGAAATTTCATGATCATAGTCGCCCTACTTTCGAAAAAGTAGTCGTAAAAAAGTAGTGAAAAAAAGCACTTTTTCAACTTCAGCAGTCATTTGCAAGTTATTAATAGCACTTGGAGACTTCGGGTTGAGCTTAAAATTTTGGAAATTCAATAGGCTACAATTTCTTAATGTCATTGCTATATAAAATATGCCAAGGAACGGAGATATAAGCGAAATTTTGAAAAAAGACTTTTTTAGACTTTTTTAGAAATTGTTGATTTAAAAAATTAGCGGACGGTTTTAGCTCTACGGACCCCGCACTTTGTGTTCTACGCAAAAAAATACATAGGGAACCGTCAAAACTAGCCCTTTATGTTTTAAGAACACATTTTGATAATTTTAGCACCCTGCCTACTGGACTATCAAGCGGTGTCGTCTAGCGACAATTTTTTTCGGATATTATTGTCTAATAAGCACACTTTTGTCTAATAAGCACAAGTATTTAATAGAAATTTAGTGCGTATTAATTCTTTGATATTTCCCAATCAAATCAAAATTCCTCTTTTGCAACAGTACCAGTAATATTTTGTTGATGGATAAATTTAAATGTTTTTCACAGTCTCGGCGTCTACGAAATATATATCGAATGTTGCAAAGAACATATAAAATATGTGATTCGTCTATTGTAAACTCGTGGTAGTTTTCAGTTAACTTCAGTTTATTCACAGACGGTAACGACTGTGCTAGTATGTCAATACACTACACGAATCACGAGTTAGTCACTCACGACAAATAAAATTATTTTGAACTCGGCGTTCAAGAGCCGATGGACGTTCTCATCGAGCTAACATAAAACACAGCGGAATCAGCGCCCTGGACGTGGCTAAAATGCATTAAAGTATCCCGACTACCCGCACGGGGAGAGGTACTAGAGTCCCAGTGCGCGTTACTTGGCACTGTCAGTGGCGTACATATGCATGGGCAAGAAATACACGCATATACATATAATTTACAAGGCGCTTAAAAAATACGATTTATATTTTAATTATCAGAGAGTTGTATAGCGTTGTGGCATATTTTCCGTACCCCACTAATGATGAACCGTTAAAAAAACTCATCGAAGCTGCAAAGAGATGGTTTTTAATTGCTGGAAAGCCTATCTTTGTTTCAATAGATGAGAAGATTTACCCATATTTTAGGGGTAGTGGAATCTACATCCACGCAGTGGAGTGGAAGTCTAGTGTTCATGTTAAATTAAAAAAAATTGTATGGGCTTAGAAAGCCTAAAATGTTCTGAAACTTCGGGATTTTAAGTGTAAGCAAACTGTCTGTCTGTCTGTTAATCTTTATTGTGTATACGATGACTCGAGAACGCGGTAAAATATCATCTTCAAATTTGGAACACTTCTGTATCATGACGAGGCCTGGAAATGATTATTATTTTGAGCTTAATCGGTTGAGGAGTTAGGGGTTAAATGGGTGTAACATACTTTTTCCTTGACTATTGGTAGTTCGCAAATGATGCAACATCTACTTCATACTTGAGACACATGTACAGCATAATAGAGTCTACAAATGTACATGTCTTTAGCTTAACAGGGTGAGGCTTGAGGGGTTTGAGGAGGTATGTATTTATGATAGGTAAAATAAACTTTTTTAACATTAATTTTGGTAACTACATAGTGAACGGAACCCTTCAAAATCCCAATCTTTTCACCCCCCACCCCCGCAGGGGGTACAGCTGTAACTAAAACGCAATGTAAGGGAATTAGAGCTGGTGCATTTTAAATTATATTGTATAATTATAATGGTGGTTGGTTCTAAACTGTAAACCATGCCTCTTGAGGAATATCTATTTTATACATTTTTATGCCTTATTGGTAAATAATATTTTGTTTCAAAAGAACAATATGTTACCTTCGCGAATTTAATATTTTGCATATAAATATATGCGAAACGAGTTTAAATTTTTAGTTTCTCTTTTTACGGCAAATCCAGACAAATAAATAACTGATGATCTTTATGTCATTGACCAAGGAAAAAGCCAAGGTTATCATATTTAAAAATTGAGGCGAGACATTTACTCTGTTACACGTAATTATTCATTCAACAATCCAATTTCAATTTTCACAATGCTTAACCGACAATGAAAATAGTTGATCTTTCTCTAATTTACGAATAAAGGCGTTCATTTAGTACCTATTCTTTGGTATTTATTTTATTGAATGTATTTTTGAGACATATTCCTTTGTGTTTTTGGGTTATGCCATGTGTCAGCCTTGCGATCTCGCAAGGAATATTTTGACATTAAATTCTACAAAAAAATGCAACAGGTTTTGATTAATATCCACGATTAAAGACTTACATCATCGTCCATGCTTATTTGCTTCCTTGAACTCGAAGGAATGCTCTGCAATATTTACTGGTATTTTTATAGAGGCGCATTTCAATGCTCATATTGTAAAAAAATGTCACATATGTCCTATGAATATGCATGGGTCTTCTAAAATAGCAATATTTTTTTTTTTGTAGATTAATAATAAAGCAGAGTGTGGTTAAAAAGCTGTAATAAACATTTATAGAAAAGTTATACTTATAACCGAGAGTTACTTTAATTCTTTTCACGAATTATGTACTAAAAAGGACTTCTGTAGCAGAAACAAAAAATGTAATAGTGATTAAAAAATATTATTCAAAACGTTTCAAAAAAAAGACTGTCACAACGTGTTCACTGAAATGAAATGCTGTAATTATGTTTTGTTCCGGAGCATTTCTAATAAAATTATGTTCCTATAGATAACAAAAGATCCTCATTAACTAAAACACGGTCAAACAGACAATGTATTTTTTTTAAATTCCATGTGGAGTTATCTATAAAGTATGTCTGAACTTAAATTAGTTCAGTTAAATTATGAGTAAATGCCTTTTCTGTCGCCATTTGCAGTCAAATTAGGTACATCCAATTACACTTACATAAGTTGAAAACGATCATTCGCCGTTTTAAGGAGATTGCAAAAAAAATTACCCGCCTGGGTTCATGATTACAGTTTGCTGGTTTCCACATACTGACTTAACAGCTTTTTTGTCTTTCTACATGTGCAGTGTAGAGTAAATTGTATAAGTAAATTACAGTCATTATGATATGTTATAATAACGAAATTGTAATTGTTTGGTATTTTTTAAAACTTCGCGCACCTTGCGTCTTATGCCCATTGGCATGTTGTGACTGGTGTGTTTTTGTTCGGTTCTCACACCGGGGGGTAGAACGTAAATTAGCTGCTGAAGAATTGGTTTCTGCTTGACTTGCATCGTAAAAAAAGTGAAGAAATGGTAATTACAGCAGAAGCACATATATCTTACTTCTTGGAATTCTTCACTAGACAAAATTACAGACGTCATTAGACAAAATGTGCCTTACTATAATTACGTAAGTATGTCCGGAATGATTACTGTAACCATTAAGTATGGAAAATACTATTTTGTACAAAAATGATGTGAAAATAATATCACATATGTATATCGGGTGTCAACAAAGATAGTTGTGACCTTGAAATGACCTTGAAAACCTCTACCAAATATAACAACATTCTAAGCGTTAAATCCCGCCTTCAAAACGGTGGCACTTTTGTTTGAAAAACTGTTTTGTCAAACGATTCATTTCGAAGTTATTCGCATTTGTCAACTTAAATGCCCCACCCTGTATATACCTACTAAGGACAACTAAACGTTAATTTGTGCAGCTATAAATTGACTTTGGTCCCTATTCATTCAGATAGACTCAGTAAATTATGTGCTGAAAAGACAGTTAAGTTGCATACTGTGTTCATATTTGTATCATATGTCACAAGTCTGTGATTACGGCACGGGAAGAATGTGATATCCTCCCAATCCCAGAGGAATATTCTAGGGAAATTATCTGCTGATATCGTAAAGTTGCACAAAGCAGCATTTGGTTCAGTCTCTAATACCTACATACATATATCTAAACTTCGAGTGACTTCTATAAACAGTAGATGACAAAAATGCAGTGGCTTTACTGTAAAATATCGAGCCATCCAAAAAAAAAACGTCATCAAAGTTGGCCTAGTAGAAAATACGTATTTCTATTATATATCTTACATTTATAACCTAATTTAATTGGCAAAGCTGTTGCATTATATGACAGCCATTATATATTTTACAATTGTGACAGTCACTGCTCAAATGTTTGACATAACCGAAAAACTTCGACATAACCGCTATTTCTAACCCTTTAATTCATAGCCTGCTTTGATAACTTTTTTTTAATGTCTTGGATGTATTCTGTGTAACAAAGAACATAAAATGCTCTGAGAATATTGCCTGCTTATTATTTTGAAAGGGATTCGGTCTTTCTTTTAAGGTACTACACTAGACACTAACTTTGAGACAATTTTTTTGATATTTCATATATGTAATTGAATCGTTTATTGTTGAAAGGAGACAAGCGACATTTTGTAAGTTCTGAGAAAAATGGAAAAAACTATTCTGAGCTACACTTTATTATTTTTAATTAGTTTTCTTGTTTTAACTTAAAATAATATGTATATACAGGCACATTAATGTGCGAAACAAAGTCGAAAACATATTTCCTGTAATAATAAAATTTGTTTTTTTCAAATGTCACTTAGCCCCTTTCAACAACTTAAGAAATAAAAATTATTTTTTAGGTGTTTATTTTGGAAATACTTCAATACAATATGAAAACAAGAAAAGAATACAGTATGTCTATTTTTTGGTTGGCCAGTTAACAATTTCATCGTAAAATGACCTATGGTTTTCCGGAATATATTTTATCGTGAGGCTGATATGGTTTATTTTAATATTTTTGATAGCCTTATTTGATGGGAGAATTCTTGCATTCCCTCGAAACACTAGACAATGTCGCTTGTCTCCTTTCAACAATAAACGATTCAATTAAATTTTTTTTATTTATTCACATTTCACAAATGGCATCGTAAACGTACATTTGTTTTATTTACATTTTACGTCAACCCTTTAAATACACTTTTGTTTACCTTCTGAGGCCATAGCCGACATTTTTTTTTATCCTTTTGAGGCATAATTTTGAGGCTCAATGCAGCTGTTACTCGCCTGAATGTCTTAAATAAAATAAATATTTAAACGATTGAGGACATCATTACTGACTATTTCGCAAATAACGTCGCTTCCATAATATTAGCACTACCATTAGTTCTGTGTCGCAATACGGCGTATTTACCGCAGTATTTCTCTTAAACAAGTATGTAATAAACGTAGAAAAAGTTTGGATTTGATTGAGTGTACGAGTAAAATTAAAACTGCCCCTAATCATAAATAAAACATTATCAATAATACTGTTTCGCTTTACATTTGAATACAATATTAATAAAATATGTGTATATACAAGTAATATGTAATAGTAATATGCAATTTTAGTAATTTATATAATAATAATCTAATTACTAATATGAATTAACAACTTGTTTATATTTTTCGGGATGATATAGTAACACGGGTTCATGTTGATGCAGTCATTTAGACAGTTTATACAGCCTTAAGTACCTATAAGACATTCATAAAGAACTTATCTCTAAAATTTACTTGGTAAGTTTAGAAGGCATCTGGTATTATTCAACTTTTTATCATCACGAGGAATATTTGATATCAATTGGTAGTGAAAAATTGAAGTAACCTGTCGTCCTATTTTTTCCACTCAATACGAAACACATCTTATTTTCCGGCAAGTTTTTACGACATGGATACAGGTGATGAGTGAAGAATGCGATGGATCACAGGTGGCCAGGGGCGTCGTCTTTGAAATTTCTAGGGGGTGCGACTTTTCGTATGTGAATGACTTTTTCTTATAGTTAATTAAAAAAGGCAATATTTCCATATGATGAAAAACAAAAATTAAGAAACATTGTTTTAGTTCTTTTGTGCAATATATGGTTGATAATGATTATAGAAAAATATTTGTCATCTGACATCTGTAGAAAGACCTAGAGACGTCCATATTGGAAGTTGGGAAGGCAAGTTATGGCGTTGAAAAGCCATAGCTTGAATTTAACTTGAAATATACAGTTTAAAAAAAAATGCTGTGTGAAGTAGTGATAAGTGAATAGTTTCGTACTAAGCTAAGAGATGAGGGAAACACTTTCGGAAACTGGAAATATACTAGGAAGACTCGACTGACAATTCAGAAAGTGGTTGAAAAATTTAAAACTGCTAGAACTATAGTTTCCTAACCTCGATCTGGACGTCAGAAAATGTATTTAATACTAATGTGGTGTTAGCAATTAATCAATAATATTAGCTATTTATTGCATTAGCTAGCAATAATCCAGAAGTATATAGTTATATTGTTGATTTCCTTGGTCCAATTCATGTGACTGGGTTCGTGTAATGTTGCTCATCAGTTTCAATTCGACATCACAATGTAATGTCATTTTCAGTACTCAAAGATAAATTACTGAAGGAATGGGATAAAGAAAGCAGGAAAACGCCAAAAGTGGCATTCTTCATGCAAAGACGTCCACAAGCCGTATTATAAAGGACACTCCAGTAAATCCTTACTATCTTTTTTTAGTGTAAATATAGTCTTTTTTAAATTTATGTCAGCTGTTTCCCTCATTTTACAATTACCATTTTCTGAATTTGTCGCAATATTTTGAAACTTATTGCACGTATAGTAGACATATTATAGAAGTGCGTTATACCCTAATAAACTTTACTTTTTACCAAACTTATTTTTTTTAGATGTCATTCTCTTGCAAGTGATTTGTACGCAGACTTTTTTGACACACTGTACATGATTTTCAAATTCCGCCAAACGCCACTGCGAGGTGCCATGTACAACATCCACTTACCTACAAAATCGCTTACTATAGCTTCAACAGAACCAATTAAATGTATCTAATACTATGTGGTGTTCGCAATTAATCAATAATATTAGCTATTTATTGCATTAGCTAGCAATAATCCAGAAATATATAGTTATATTGTTGATTTCCTTGGTCCAATTCATGTGACTGGGCTCGTGTAATGTTCCTCATCAGCTTCGATTCGACAACAAAATGTAATGTCATTTTTAGTACTCAAAGATAAATTACTGAAGGAATGGGATAAAAGAAAGCAGGAAAAACGCCAAAAGTGGCATTCTTCATGCAAAGACGTCCACAAGCCGTATTATAAAGGACACTCCACTAAATCCTTACTATCTTTTTTAGTGTAAATGTAGTCTTTTTTTAAATTTATGTTAGCTGTTTCCCTCATTTTACAATTACCATTTTCTGAATTTCTGTCACAATATTTTGAAACTTATTACACGTATAGTAGACATATTAAGGAAGCGCGTTATACCCTAATAAACTTTACTTTTTACCAAACTTATTTTTTTAGATGTCATTCTCTTGCAAGTGATTTGTACGCAGACTTTTTGACACACTGTACATGACTTTCAAATTACGCCAGATGCCACTGAGAGGTACCATGTACAATATCCACTTACGTACAAAATCACGTACTATAACTTCAACAGAACCAATTAAATGCATCTAATACTATGTGGTGTTAGCAATTAATCAGTAGTATTAGCTATTTATTGCATTAGCTAGCAATAATTCAGAAATATATAGTTATATTGCTGATTTCCTTGGTCCAATTCATGTGACTGGGCTTGTGTAATGTTCCTCATCAGCTTCGATTCGACAACAAAATGTAATGTCATTTTCAGTACTCAAAGAGAAATTATTGAAGGAATGGGATAAAAGAAAGTAGTTAAAAACGCCAGTAGTTAAATTCTTCATGCAAAGACTTACCTACAAAATCGCTTACTATAGCTTCAACAGAACCAATTAAATGTATGTAATACTATGTGGTGTTAGCAATTAATCAATAATATTAGCTATTTATTGCATTAGCTAGCAATAATCTAGAAATATAGAGTTGTATTGGTAATTTCCTTGGTTCAATTCATATGTGACTGGTTTCCTCATCAGCTTCAATTCGACAACAAAATGCCATGTCAATTTCAGTACTCAAAGATAAGTCACTGAGGAATGGGACAAAATAGAGCAGGAAAAAACGCCAAAATTGGCATTTTTCATGCAATGACATCCACAAGATGTATTACCAAGGACACCACTAAATACTGACTACAGTGACTACCTTTTAGTTTAAGTGTAGTCTATTTTGATTTGTATGTTAGCTGTTTCCCACATTTTACAATTGCCATTTTATGAATTTTTAAACTTGTTACACGTACAGTAGACATGTTATAGAAATGTATTTTACCAAACTTTACTTTTTAGCAAATTTATTTTTTTAGATGTCATTCTCTTGCAAGTGATCTGTACGCAGACTTTTTTGACACACTGTATATGACTTTCAAATTCCGCCACTGAGATGTACCATGTACAACATCCACTTACCTACAAAATCGCTCGGTGAAAAAATCAATTAGCCATTTTATGTGTGCGGATATCATAAAAGGTACATAAAGTTATTTACGACAGCGGCATTCAACGCCGCAGTCTTGTATTTGTTTCGTAATAGGATGTAAAGCATCCTAGCGGTTTTGTGCCGACAAAAACGATTTTTATAGCTCGGCACATTACGAAAACGTATTATTATAATTGCCGGTTATGTTCTCTTTACACGGAATGGAGACATTTAACAAAAATGCGCATAAAAAAGCGCTGTAGTGGTCATCGCCTCACAGTTATTGCCGTATGAAATTTAACTGTTATCCTTTATTTTCGCCGGATAAAAGATAACAGCTAGGTAACGGAACGGACCAGAATGAAAGGAAATCAAAGTTCGGGCTTTGTAAAAAGGGGCATTGATAGACGTTGAAGCAAATCTGATTTTTTAAATTAACTACAGGTAAACCTCGTTTTGCGCCGCGCCGTTCGATTTACGCCGATTCACAATTACGCCGGTTGTTGCCGGCCGTGGGATTCCCCGGTTCGGCCGACACCAGATGACAGTAGGCGCTGCTAGTTGATGGAGGAATTAGATAACATTCAATCAGAAAATCCTGAAGAAGAAGAAGAGGAGGATGAGAAAGAAAATGATAGGAGAACCCTAAAAACGGCCGATCTAACTTTGTATCCTTTCTTCTATAGAAAGGTTAACAGATGAGCAAATGTTAAAAGAAGTGTCACAGCTGCCGTTGGACCTTATGCTATGATTCTGCAAGAACGGAAGCAACAATAAAAGCAAATGAAATTGGATGTTTTTTTCAAAAAAGGGTGAGAATTTAATTTCGTACCGACGAACTAGTGAATTAGTATTTATTTTAAAAAATTCATTAATTATATTAAGAGATTATTATTTATTCTGTAAAAGGATTTAAACTTTATTTATTAAATCCATTTATAATTTATTTTGAATATATATAGGCTATGTATTAAATAAACATGTTAGATTGTTCTTAGAATTTTGACACTCAACCTAACCTTATATCGTCCATTATATTTGTGTTCATTTTACGACGATTTTTTTTACGCTGGTGTCTGTCGGAACGGAACCCCGGCGTAAAACGAGGTTTCCCTGTATTTTACAAATTTAAAATTTTGTATTCCCATAGTTTTTTTATATATAATTTTTGGGACATATATGGTCCCGTTCATCACACAGAGCGATCACTGATCATGGAATTTGATCGCCACAATTATGATTGATAGCTAACAATCGTTCACTTATCAACTGACGTTTTATGTAGCAAAGAAAATTTATGATATGTTGGTAGGTAAACAAGCGGTCAGAGACAAATAGATACACATACAATAGATCGCTCAGCGATCACTCTGTGTGATAAACGCTACCAATGTCTACCGGTGATAAATACATATACAGGGTGATCCATAAGTAGTGGTACATACTGTAACAGCAAATTCCTGAGATCAAAACAATGTGCTTTAGTAAAACTTTTATCCAATCGTTGGTGATAACCAAAATATAGTATGAAAGTTTCAATTTTGTTTTTTTTTTCTTTGTAATTGCCGAGTACATTGAGATGACTGCACAAAATTAGATATTCATTTTGATTGAGAAGAGAATTTGTATACAATGAGTCATCAGATGGTTGTGGGAGGTTCCAGCTTTTTAAAGGGTGGGCCGTCAGATGATTTCTTTTTAAAATTGCTATTAAAACTACATCGTTGAACATTGTTAAATTATTGTTGCTTTATTCAAGAAAGTATGCCTTCCCATTATTTATGAAAAACAATTTCAGTTAAATGGTCGCCGCGGCTGCCTTGACAGTAGTTCATTCTTTTCACCCAATTTTGCAGTACACTTTCGATTATTTGTGGCTCTATTGCACGAATAACTCGATTGATGTTTTCCTTCAGTGCGTCAATTGTTTGTGGATCGTTGGAGTCCACATGGTCCTTAATATGTCCCCATAAAAATATAGTTCAACGGTGTTAAATCGCAGCTGCGTGATGGCCAATTGATGTCTCCAAAACGGCTGATAACACGGTTACCGAATTTAGTGTGCAAAAGATCGATTGTTTCACGGCTTGTGTGACACGTTGCTCCATCCTGCTGGAACCAAAGCTCGTCCAAGTCCAAATCGTCCAATCGCGGCCACAAAAAATCAATGTCTCTGTAACGCATTCCATTTACTGTAACGCTGTTACCATCTTCATTTTGAAAGAAATACGGACCAATAATGCCACCACTCCAAAACCCACACCAAACAGTCACTCTTGCAGGATGCATTGGCTTCTCTATGACTACGTGTGGATTTTCGGAACCCCATATCCTACAGTTCTGTTTATTAACATGTTCTGCAAGATGAAAATGAGCTTCGTCCGAAAAAATGATTTTTCGATTGAAATCGGCGTCATTTTCAAACTCATTTAAAGCCCACATGGAGGAGCGATAACGAAATGGATGTTAATTTTCCTTTATCTCTTGAGTAAGTTGCAACTTGTAAGCAAATAATCCGAGGTTTTTATGCAATATTCTACTCAGAAAAGTGCGTCTGACATCAAGTTGTTTTTTTTTTTTTTTTTGTTGAGGTTCTTGGGTTTTCATGCATACTTTGGGCAACAATAGCAATTCTTTCAGCCGTGCGCACTGGACGAGCACGCGAATGACTTCTGTTGTCCATAAGCATGCCAGTTTCACGAACTTTCCTTAAGAACTTTCTTACACCTGGCGCTGACGGAGCTTCATTTCTACCAAAAAAAATTTCTCAATTTTCTCATTGTTTCTGCAACACAGCATTTACTTTGGAAATATTTTTTCAATATTTCCCAACGTTGTTCAAGCGTAAAACGATCCATTTCTTACAGCGGAGGTTAGACACCACATATATGTCAAATGTCAAGCGCGTCAGTGTCGGCAATGTAGAAATAACACTGTTTAAAAATAAACCAACAGATGGCTCACCCTTTATATGAAGAATATGTATGTAGAGAATATGTAGAGTCTTTAAGGAAAAACTGTTGTGTAGTGACAAACGCGATTGTAGCCGTCACATAAATAGTGTGAGACATAAAAATAAAAAACGGGGTATGCTCTTGAGAACTCAGTTTATGTTCAACTTACTTCTAATGCTAACATATTTTTGTGTAATTCTAATCAATTTCATTGTGTTAAAAGGCTCTTAATTGCACTATAATCGCATATTAAAAGAAGATTTTAATTTAGAACACTTTATAAATAGTATGCTAAGAGATTATTATATACATCGTGTTAAAGCGTATTGTGAAATTTTTAAATTAGTATCTCTGAGCAAATCGTTCTTTTAATTTAAATTTTTAATGTCAAGCCTTTCACGGATGTTTCCAAATATCGCAACGAATATATATGTATATGTATATGTATACAGCCTATTAAAGAGATTCATGGCTACATGCATACTTATATCTTTGATTCGGCCGCCAGATAATCGTATTCATATACATAACCTAGGTCGTCCAGTCTAATACAAATCATGAGTAAAATAATCTACCGCAATATAATGCGAGCTGTCCCACTTAAGCAATCGATTAAAGAACATAATTTAGCATGTAATCGATGCATTTCAAATTTTATTTAGTTACTGATATCCTCGCTTACTGACTATGACAACGTCATTCATAAACGCACAATACATTTATTATTTTGGATATAGAAATATATACAACACAATCTTTGATAACCATATTATATACGATCCTTTAAAATGTTAAATCATTTTATATATGATATCTGGTATTGAAGTTTAATATACAGGGTGCCATAAAATGATTTATGTGAACCATAATTCTTATCCTACCTATATATATATCGAAACAAAAGTGATTTTGAAATTTGTTGCAGGTGGAGTGGTAGAATTAAAATGCCAGTTATATAATTTTTATTATTTTACTAGTAGAATTTATACGTAATACTTGGAATAATTTCTACGCGCAAAATATGTTTTGTTCGATCCCTTATGCGAGGTTTTTTATTACAATTAATACAGGAATTTTAGGGCTATGTGAAGGGGGTATATCGTATCGAGATATAGGGGTCCGTATTGGGCGAAATGTAAGCACAGTAATGTAAGCACACTACCGTGAGACGACCTGATACTGGTGCGCCAAGGTGAACTGCAAAGGGCGCCACCTTCATCAATTAGCATTAAAGGACATAATATAAACAGCAACAAAATTAGCTCAACAGAGGGCAATGGTTACACAATATCATTTATCATTTCTGTCAGTCAAACGCCACTTTTGAGCGATTTTGGGCTTCCATCGCGATGCCAATTGTTGCTACTGCCGCTGACTGTACAACACCGTCGTCTACATCCTCTATGGTGCCAAGAAAAGCATTTGTGGAGGGAGGAATGGAACAATCTTATCTTCTCTGATGAATCCCGGTTTTGTTTGTACCTGCACGACGGTCGGGTCTGTATTCGAAGACGCCAAGAAAAACACAAAAATCATCAGTGCATAACGCGATATATGGCTCCAACACAAGGGATTATGGTCTGTGGCGCCATTGTTTATAACAACAGGTCACGTCTATTCGGATTCAAGGTACCTTAAACATCCAGAGATACATCGACGAAGTGTTAGTGCAAGACCACGCAGGTGCCATATTTCCACACGATAATGCCAGACCACATGCAGCATCAAACGAGATACAGTATCCGAATGAGCATGCAGTTAAATTACTTGGCCTTCGCGTTGTCCAGATTTATCCCCCATAGAAAATGTATGGGATGTGATAAAAAGACTCCAAACATATGCTGGACCAGCAAGTGGAACAGGGGAAATATGGACGAGGGTACAAGCTACATATGGAATGCTATTCCTCAAGAGACCATTCGAACGCTGCTTTGCTTCACTACCAAGGCGTCTAGAAGCTGCTATAAGAGTACGTGGGGGACACAAATCTTATTATGCTATTATCAGTACAATTTATCAGATGAGCTCAACTCCTTCAGGGTGTTACATTTTCAATAGTCACCAGTATATCTTGAAAACACAAATTCTTCGGACTTAGTGCCCACTGAGGCTTTTGTTCTACAAGAACTACCAGAATCAAAAGTTTTTCAAGAGTTTGACCGAGATCCATTTCCCTCAATCATCCTGTGGGATCCTTAATGATTTACAAAATTTGTATTCTAGAGAGTATTGCCCTTGTAACAGTACGTTAGTAATCTATTTCTGTTTTCATACTATTAAAGAAGCAAATTATAACAGCAGGTGTCTATTTTCAGCTCATTTTATAGTCTAAAATTTTCACAATTATTGGTATTAAATTGGATACCCATTTATAGAGAGAAGATATGCGTAGATGTTATCGCGTTTGATAAATTAAAAAAAAATAATGAGCCGTAGATCATCGCATGTATGTGGCCGGTCTCTCGGCCATAATAAGTTTTTGCAACGCCGTAGAGACAACGTTGAAATTAACTCAGTCGACGGCGTAAAAAAAAATCTAGGAAACGAACTCATCCAACTGTGCCATATAATATACGTGTTTCAAGTCCAAGGGATATTTCAGGTAATACCATACCTACTATATGCGAGTAATATTTTATTACAGGTAACGTTTATAGTTGAAGTTCCGTGTTTATGTTTAGTTCCCCATATCGTATTATATTTATGTTACGGACGCTTGGTTCACAATGCGGTTACAGGGTGTGTATCTCGTCTTCCCGGTGCCTTACGGTCTAATTAAATGCGTACAGGGTGTCCAATTTTCAAACTGCAACTCTTTAACTTTAAAGACAACTTAAGGACAAAGAGTTATACCGCAAAAGTGTCGAAAATTGGACACCCTGCATAGTGTAACAAGGAATAACCCAGACATATGTTTTCACTACTAGAGCTGACACTTACAAGTACCTATGTACATATCACCAGTAACATTTTTCTGGCAAGGCACTAAGCCGATAACCTTACTTCATGATGGTGAATGACGAACGGAATGGATTGAATGAATTTATTTATTAGGTTGTTCATTATTATAAATTAGATAAAGCAGTTTATTGTTCGATGTAATACAGTTTTTTAACACAATAAAATTATTCTTAACTATTAACATTAACTGTTAGTGCAATTGGCATTATTCAGTATCAGAAATTTGTTCATAATTTGACGAAACATAGTTTTTTATATACTTAATGCAATGATTCTACAAATTAATCTACAGTTAAATTAGTGAAACAGTATTTAAAGTATCTATGAATTTGATCAACTCGAGTACATACATCAAAATATGTTTTTGACGTAATGAATTCAATACTGAATAGAACGATTGTATATTTATGATATAATTGTATAATCGATACGTTTGTTAATATATACAAACATTGTAATAATTAAAAATGCATGAACATTAATAACAAAGTTCTTCAATACCATTTATATTTATATCTAGTTCTCTTAAACATTGTAATGGTCACAGTGGTGTTCTTTGAATACACTTCTACTCAAATTACTCGATTAAAACAAATGTTATTATCCTTAAATAGAAGTTATTCTTGTTACGCTGCCACTGACTATTTCGTCTATTGTGGAGGGATACCCTGTCCGTGTCTGGAGAACACGTAATTCCAGATACTTTCATAGGTCTGTAGCGAGTAATTTGTGATGATTAGTTTCATTATTTATTGTTGGTGGTTATTATTATATTTCCATTTTTGTTAACGGATGGTACTAATGCAATTGTTGTGGGCCTATGCTACGGAAAATCACCCTCTAACCATACACACAAATAAAATATATATCCCACGTGGAATGTTAATTATTATCATTTTTATTGTGATGTCAATGAATGCTGTTGTAGGGCAACTAGTTTAATTTTTATGAAACCCTCAAATCTTGCGGTCAATACGTTTATACATAGACGTACTGTGGGTTTAAGGTCAACATTACGAGTACGTCCACATTCTCGTACATATTTGACCTTTAAAAACCCACACGAGAACCGCTCGTTTTCAGGATGATTAGTTATATTTCAGAATAAAAAAGCCTCGATTTTATTTGACCCATATAGTTTTGTTTCCGGTTTACAGTTACCAATGAATTTGCATTTCTAAATACGATACTGATGCCCTGGAGAAAGATAATATGGCACGGCCATTTGTTTAATCGTTTGGAATTCACCGCGCTGAAGTACTAATGAATATTCAAGATGCAATTTGTTAACACCTCTGTGAATGCAAGAAAAAAATGAAAGAACAAGTACTATTATTATTAGAAAATTATGTAATCTAAATGCATAACCAACATAACGCACTAATGATAGTTTACACCTTATTAGTAACACCGTCTGAATTTGAATGTGGTCTTAGAAAATATTAACAATGATTGCAACAGAAGAACAAGGAACTTTTAAAAGCATTTTATTATATTTGTAACTTAAAAAGTGTAAAGAGATTTTGCATTGAGACGATTTGCAATATTTTAAATATTTAGGTCAACTATACTTGTTACTTTAAGTTTATTTTTCATGGTTTGTGGATTAATATGGGATAACAAAACTACGGTACGCCAAGAATAGCTTTTCCCGCGAATTACGCACAACAAACGTAGTACCGATTATTTACGTAGTACCGAGATATTTAAGAGATACCCACAAACAAACAGTAACAGAGTGTACTTCTCATAGCATGCACGGCTGCAGATACAAAAAAATCAGGTTTTGTCTACTGCGGACAAGTGCAATACTATAAATTGAATACCATGTTTGACGTTGCAAGAAGCAGTTTAAAATTTAAGGGATGTAGAAACATGTCTCCAATATCTTTGTAAATATTCAGACGGTTTTTTGAAAGCACTAACTCCATGTAGCCATAAGATCATAGTCGAAACAAGTTGACTGAATTGGAATTTAGCATTCCATTAGCAAAGAGTTATGCGATTTTTTTCTGGCAGCGTCTACAAACGTGGTTTTCTCATGCATCAGATTCCTCCGGTTTTCACATTTTCTAAAGAATATTCCAAGTCGTTATTCTTCTTAATTAGCTATTCTAGTATCCGTTCAAAGTTATCTTGTAAATACGCGAGATATAGATTAGAGATTTATCTGCCATTAAGATTTCTACTGCGCATCTTCCTACACTCCGATTGGAATGTCGAGTAACCGTATTTAGCGGGGTATTTAGCCTCACCGCGTTAAAATTATGTACCTTCAAACGGTTGAACACTGCAGAACATTTTTTCGCACAAGTACACTGAGAGAAGTGTAAAATAATCACGAAGTATGGAAATTTTTTTATTATTAACGTAGGTTTGCACTGAACGATAATGGACGTATCTCTCGAAGTCTATTACTTTAAGTACAATACGTTTAAGTGTAGAGAGTAAGAAAAAAAGTGAGATGAAGACCCACTTCTCATCTCCTAGAAAATGTTTCCGGTTTTAAACAAAAAATTGTATCAAACATGTTTGGAACAATGTGGGGTCCGTTTCGAACAACAATAAAATGTTTATTTTGATGTACTTTTTCTATTAAAACGCCTATTTTTACCTCATTTCGTCTTTCAGTTAAAGACAAAAAAATAATTAAAGAGATGAATTTTCTGGGGTATGAATGCAGGCCATCGGATTCAAAGACCAAAACGGAACCATTGGACCAAATTGCCTATAGCAAATTTAAAAAACTTAAATGTCAACAATATTGAAAAAAAAATTACTAACACTTACGTTTTTTTTACCATAGCTACCATGAGGTCAAATTTATTTAAACGCTCATTGTACTTATTCATTATTTGACATTTTAACTTTTTATATATTATCAATTAAATATTTACTTGTACTATGTGAAAATAACACTTTACTCGGTTGGCTGTGTAACAAACATTTCAGAATAACACCCAAGTAATTGGAAATTCGACAACTGTACATGATGTTTCTAGATTTGACATAAAAATATATCTTTGTGTCCCTTACCGTACGACAAAAGTGGTGTCCTTTATTTCACTATCGTTAATTAGTAGGTTGAGGTCATAAGTACTTCAAAAAAAATATATATTTTCCATTCAGCCGACGTTTCGCAAAATTTATTTGCATCCTCAGGACTAATTGAATAATCCTGAATCCTTTATTTTCCCCCTTTTCCACTAATGTTGCCCTCTCCTATATTGACAGTTACATCCTAAAGTATCTAATATGTTTAACTTTTTTCCTTCGTACTACTCGAACGACATTTTTTAAAATACCAGCTTCGTCGAATCGGCCAACGTTTGCTGTTTTTCAACTCTCACTGCATTAATTATAATGTTAAGCATGGGTCTGTACAGCATGACTGTAACGGTATATCGTAGAGGGCATTTGGCTAGCAGAAGGCCAAACGCCACACCACGATCGTATTTGTTTTGATCGAGCCGATTCTTCCGATAAAATAGCATAGAGCAATTACTAGAGATCGCCAAAGTGAGGATCATTACAGGGACGTACTAGCCCATATAATTAGTTACGTGTAATAAAATTATTAGTTACGTGTATAAACTGTCTTAGGTATAAAGGCTTGTTGATAATGTTGAAGGACACAGGAAGGTGATGAGTAGAAAACAATTCCTTCTTGTTTGTCGGAAACTGTATGGCAGGTGTAACTCGCTCAACTAACACAACACATTACAGTACTTCGATTAGGATGAAAAATCAATTATTAAGCAAAAACAATTTATAATTATGATTTTAACTTAGATTTAGATTATAATTAGTGTAGAAAAGAAAATTATAGATAAGAAATATCAAGTTTGCTAATAAAAATTAATATCTAAAGTGTTCATATCAAAGAAAAGCGTCTAAATCAAGGATTTTTGGACAAAACTACCGACCAAATGGACTGAGGATACTCTCAGGATTTCAAAGAGACTCTGAAAAAGATAATTTAGGGCAAAAATTTTGCAATTAGTTTGATAGATTCACCAAAAAAGTGAAAATACCTCAAAAATTTTGGTGAGTCCAACTTTAATTTTAAATAACTTTTGAAAGACTAGATTTATCAAAAAAATTATAAGGACATTTTTTGTAGTGCGTTCAATTCCCTACAAGAATATGTCTTGTCTTATCAGTCTGATAATCGGTTGAAGAAGAATCGGTTACAAAATTCCAAAGCTTGAAAACAAAAATTCCCGTGTTAATTAAATGGGAAATGGAAAATCGCGATGAGTCACCTCTTAATATTAAAATTAAGAGCTGATATTTTCACAGGCTCATTTTTTTCGACATCCTGAACAATATTTTCAGAGTAAATTTTGAAAAAAAAAATAGTCTATTTTTTTGATACAGTCTAATGAGAGATATAAAAAATACACACAAGTTTTATCCACACGAGTTTTTAAATGGGACATACTAGGTATATATTTTTCTATGATTTTAATTTACAGGTTGGTCTAAGAAACCAACAAAATAATATATATATATATATTTTTTAGAAATTTTACTCAAATTTTTTTTTGTCAGACCTATTTGTAAAAATCCCAGTTTTTCATTTCAAATCTAGTGCTGTAGATGGAGTAAAATAACATCAAAGCTCTCTAATAGCATTCAATTCTCAAAACATAAGCTCGAAAAATATCATTTATTTAAGATTAATGCCCTAATATATCTGTTACCATTGAAAAGTGGATTTCCGAAGATTTTAAACACACTATATACACGGGGCATTATCATTAAAAAAAATGAGACAAACGACCTTGAAATTAAAAAATGCTCCCAATTTGAGAATTAGAATTAGAGCAAATATATAGGGTGTTTCATTTAACAATTCAATGTTTATATTTATTTCTCAGGTCTAGTTGGCTATGCAAAAACGTGAAAAATGCTAGAGAAATCCAAATTTCGAGCTATGTGCAATAATGAATACCCGAAAAGTGAATTTCTTCTGAACACCCGGTATATCCACGTTATCCGTGTCATTTACATAGTACTATTTAACTGAAAATTTGTCCTATTCTTTTTGTTGAAGGTATTTTTTTTATTTTGACATAGAATTAAAGTAGTATTCTGATAATCTATGGATATCCTTATAACGATCAGTAACTTTTGACCAGTTACACAACTATTTTGTCTGTTTTTTGCTCTGTTAAAATGTTGATAATATCTTAGTCCAGACGTATCTAACATTATTGACTGGCAAGTATCTCTAATACCGTTCTCAACTCTCTTAATTGCATTTGACCTTTCTTAAATTATGGCCTGCTAACGAGATAATTACTTATATACGTTTTGCCCATCACGAAGAGTTCGGACGAACGAGGCGGACAAAAAATAAACTAATAGCATTTTTAGGTCAAGAAGTGAAAGTACCTAGATACTTAAAATTTGGCGTTCGAACCGTCAGGTGCGGTCTTTGGCAAACATTCAGTCAGCAGTACGTTAAGTATAAACAAGAAAATAAATAAAATGAATGAGAAAGGAAAACCAGAAAGGGAAAAACAAAAAAGAAATTTAAGGAAAAAAACAAGCAAAAACAGTAATTAAACAAAATAGTTGGATTTAGATACGGTGCAAAACTTAGCAATAGTTGCCACTGAAATTTATCTAGTCCGATTGAGGTGTGGAAATAATAAAGGGGCTAAGTGCCATTTTTTCACAATTTTAAATTTTAATGTACAGTGATACTAAGCTGCTGGCCACTCGAACTTACACATAGAGAGTTTTAGGCAAAATTTAAAGTTCAATATTTTTAACAGGAATGCAAATTTTTGAACGCGGCTTGCAAATTTTAAGAGCTAGTTTTTTTCGGATTAAGCTGCATGCCGTATACTTATCGTAGGACCATAGGTTTATTATATACGGGGTGATCAATGAAGTCATGCAAAAAATCAAAAAGTTTGTATGAGTGAAATTTCCGCAAAACATTTTTTTTGGTCGTTGCAATAAGGTAACTAAGGTAACATCAATATCTCTAGACGTTTTTGTCAGCTTTTGGATTAAGGCCCTTAGGCTTTGTACACACTACTCAACATAAAATTTGGGTAGCAAAATTTTTAAAATGCTATAACATTGGATTGACGGTTCTTGATGATTTTTGCGAATTTGGAATCTTTATTTCACGTAGATTTTCTCTGGTCTAAGCATTTTATTTGAGGGTTGAAATTTACACATTATACCGGGTCGATAATAAACAAAAACGTAGGGTACGACGCGCTCTAAGATTTGGCATTATTTAAGTTTTTGTAAAAATAAATTCTCACTTCATGTTGTTTTTATTTAATGTTCTTCTCACTGTTCTGTCCGAAACTCTCACTCCAGTTTGTTGTCTTAAAGAGTCATTTAGTTTTCTAGAGTTCTTTGTTCTATTCTGCATAGTTTCTCTCATTAAAATTCTTTCGGTTCTTTGGTTTATTTTTTTTTGTATGTCCACCCCCATACCCACCCACTGGGATGTGAGTTTCGGACAGAACAGTGAGAAGAAAGAAATCCAATGTCAAGTTATAGCATTTTAAAAATTTTGCTACCCAAATTTTATGTTGAGTAGTGTGTACAAAGCCTAAGGGCCTTAATCCAAAAACTGACTAAAACGTCTAGACATATTGATGTTACCTTAGTAACGAACCATATTGCAATGACCAAAAAAATTTTTTACGGAAATTTCACTCATACAATTTTCATTTTTGATTTTTTGCATGACTTCATTGATCACCCCGTATATAATAAACCTATGGTCCTACGATAAATATACGTCATGCAGCTTAATCCGAAAAAAACTAGCTCTTAAAATTTGCAAGCCGCGTTCAAAAATTTGCATTCCTGTTAAAAATATTGAACTTTAAATTTTGCCTAAAAGTCTCTATGTGTAAGTTCGAGTGGCCAGCAGCTTATATGACAGCGTATATGCCTTAAGAAAACATCTAAACGCCAGCTTTAATATTATAGTATTAATATGAGAAAATACAGGGTGGTTATATTATGAGAAATTAAGTAATGAGACTGGCAACGTAGCGCCCGATCTAGCAACACTGCGAAGACGGGACTTAGAAATGAGTGACATTCCTTTTGAGCTATCAGGTTTTGCTTTAGACTTGGACGCAGCGCAACGGATACCTTTGCTTACTTAAGAGCCCAGGTTTTTCGGTGATTTAAGGCATTCTCAGAAGGAAGAGAGCCGATTGTTATCTTCAAGAACTCATGAAAATGTCGATAGAATATGGAATTTTGTGCGTTCAGATCATCGATTGACGACAAGAATGATCGGGGAAGAGTTAAATTTGAATTACACCGCTGTTCATAAGATTTTGACTAATGAATTGGGGATGAGAAAAATCTGCGCAAAAATTGTTCCAAAAAAAACAGGAACAAAAGGACATCAGGAGAGTAAGGTGTCTTAACTTTTTGGAATCCATTGAAAATTATCGCCATTTTATGGAACGTGTCTAGTTAAGTTACTGGTGATACCATAAGCTTTTCAACAACAAATTATTGAACCTTGAATAAAGCCATAGCCCCTTTCTTATTTTTGTTCAGAAAAGTGTTTTTTATATTTTTTTATTTGATGTATTACATTTAAGAAATAAAGATTATTTAGAAAATATGATTATTTTTAAAATTTTAATTTTTCAGGTTTGAAATATTTAAAATATAGAAAATATTCACTTGTTTTATCATAATTCGGTTTGTTGATTTTAACACATTTGTTATTACCACTCTTCAATTGTTGATAATAACTAAGATACAGGCTGTCGAAATTTTAATTATGTTTCCGATTTTTTTTCATGGATATTTCTAAATAAATTGGAATAACGAAATTAGATTTTGTTTGAGACATTCAAATTCGTCCTTTGTTTTGATGTAACTACTAGAGGGAACGTCGCGTCTGTTCCTAACTGTTATGAACCATTCAACTTAATTAAAAAAGAGGGATACGTTATTCCAGTCAAAGATTAGTCAACGATGCCCAAAGGCATATCCTTACTTTGCCGAGGAAACCACACCACACCTACCACACCATTACGTTTTAGTTTATGAGCTTTCAACTTGAAATAATAAGCTCTCGAAACAATTCTCGTTGTATTAGTATAAATAGAGTTAGTCAAGGCACTATACGTGACGTTCACAAATTACAGGGTGTTTCTGAAAGTTTGCGAAGGATTTTATCAAGATAATCCAAGCAGACACATGTTAAGACAAATGAAAAACAGGTCAACTTGAGTGCCAACGTTTCGGTAAATTTATAATCGCCTTAGTGAGTTAGTTCTGTTGTAAAATAATTGTTGAAATCTTGCTTAATTGAGTTCTATGAAATAATAAAATCAGCATGCATTTGATCTATTTCCGCAAAGAATTGTCCGCAAGGTTTGTGCCTCCAGTCTAAACAGTAAATCAAACTTTTACAGACAGGTTCTTGAAAAACTTCGAAACAGGATCATGCGTGTGAGACCAAACACCAAGAACAACTTGCATCACGACAATGCTCCTTGTCACACAGTCATTTCAACGAGTTTTTAGCCAGTAAAAACATTTCTGTGGCTCCTCAGCCTCCATATTCCCCCTGACTTGAGTCCTTGTGACATTTTTCTCTTCCCGACATTGAAAAATCACCTCAAGGGACGTCGTTTTGGGACCATAGAAAACAATCAAATGGCTGTAACCGACCAGCTGAAGGCTATTCCATTATATGAGTTCAAGCACTGCAAGGAGGAATGGAAGAACCGTCTCCAGCGCTGTGTGGCTTCTAAAGGAAGCTATTTTGAAGGAGACAATACTGAATTTTAATTCTATTCGAATAAGATAATTAAAAAAATCAGTCTTATCACTTAATTCACACATCTCAGATATATGTTTCATGTGATGGCGCTAATGAACAAAATTTCAAAAAACACGAAATAACTCAAAAATGGTAAAAGATAGTTATATATAAATCTGGTAAAAATGTACTTGTGGAAACATGTGAAAAAGTCACGTTTCATTTAAGATAAGAACATTAACACTGGTGTTTAATCAGAATTGCATTTATTTTGAAAATATATTCATCAAATTTGTCATAGGTCTATAAGCTTAACTCCAAATTTTCAAAAAGTAGTAGTATCTACAAGCTCCATTACTTTCAGTAAACGATTTCGATCAATTTCAGATCCCATTATTTTTTGGGAACTTTTCCGAAATTAGCACAACCCAAATGAATGACATTAAGTTACTTCATATTTATTTATATTATTTTCCACCTGTCCTCGTGGATTTTCGTTAGGCCGTTATTTAAAACGTCCACTCTGTACCGGAATGAGAAACTGTTACAAGGCACCAGTAACACAATCGCTAAAAATATTTTCAGTCGTATTTCAACGCTAATCTCTGATGTGCTGCAACGCAATAACTGATTTACTTAACCTACCGTTTAGTGGCGGCCATCTGATAGTGCAATACCGTATCGTATGTCACGTCATAACCGTAAATATTAAAGTAGTTACGACTTAGCTAACGCTACGCGTCCTGAAAAAAAATAACAGAACGGATATTTTTTATATCCACATTACTAACGATAGACATACAGTGTGGATACAGATAGATATACAACCAAATGATATAAATTCAGTATCTCAGTTAGTGTGCAGATGGTTGGTTAAGGAGATTTGTTAGTCTAATTCAAGAAAAATTCGTTTCAACCTCAGCGCCAGAAAATACGTATGGAAATGGTGGTAAGCAAACCCACAACTTCCAGTGAATTTGATAAGGTTCCAGCAGGATGGAGCCCAAACCACAACATTGCCAAATCAATTTTACTTTTTTACTAATAACTAATAGGTGTTTTTTTTCAGTTTAATTTTTTGAGTTTCAGTTATTCTTTTATTGTTTAAAAAAAACTTGAAACAAACATTATGACATTCGATAGCTGTATACTATTTATAAATAAATCAAAGTTTATGAAGTCAACAAATACGCATTATAATAATTTTGCAATAACTTCTGCACTCATGCAATTTGCATCGACCTTTTTATGCGCAAGGCAAAAAGATTTACCTCGCACTTCCTTTGTATAATTATATCGTGGCAATTTTCCGTGATTAATAGAATAACTGTGCTAAATCTTTCATCTACCGCCGCGTAAATAATAAAACGTCTAAATAACAATCCGCTGTTAATATCCGTTACGATTATTTATTCATTTAATTGATTCCGAGGAAATGTTTCGAATTTCTCCACGAATAAGAGCGAAAATCTCTGGTGTTACGCAGTTATTAACTATTCATCTTGGCCGTCGATGTAAACTTGCTTACACTGGTCTTAGAGCACCTGCTCTAAATATGTATGTTTCTGGATACTTATGTATAATTGCATATATGTCTGAGTTGTTTCTTCTTTTTACATATTTATCCGTATTATACCGGGTGATTCTCGAAAGGGAAAGAAAGCTCACAGCCAAAACTTTTATGTTTCCAGAGATAAAGTAATTTCGGTTTAACCGGAAATGTTCCCAATTTCCAAATCTTTAATGGCACATTAAATGTCATTATTCCTTTTTATTTACAACTTTTAATCTAGTGTGATTAGAGTTTGTTAAAACGTTCATGAGTAAGTCAATTTCCGATTAAACCGGAAGTGGAATACAATTACTTACTGTCAATAAATGCAGATTTATAGCTAACATTAAATTCCAAGATTTTGTTATTTTATCTATGGAAACAAAAAAGTTATGGGGCAACTTAGTGAGAATCATCCGATACCGAATGTCCCATCGTGTAGGGACTATATCTGTATCGTAAGAACTATGTATATCAAAATTTTGAAAATAAACGGAAAAACTTGGTAGTTCTATTTAACTAAAATATTTTGAGAGATATAGGACCTCCTTTGCGCCAAAAGTAGATATCAAATTTCATATGGAGCACCCCCTCTATATTACTCAATTTTGAAATGCTACCGGCATTATTCTAAATACCGTGTATGACTACGAATTTCAATTAAAAATGTCCATTTTTTTTGAAATATAAATCCTCTATTTCGCTAACAGGTTTGCGTTTAGCTCTCAAAATAAGGGTAAATTTCTATTAAATTGTTTGTGTCTGAATTCAATCGTTTTCATTTTACTTACAAATATTTTTTTCCATTGCTTCAAATCTTATTCGAGATAATCTTCCGAGCGCCCACTGTTCGGATTAGCGGAGGTCCGAACTAACTCATGTTCGGATTATCGAGGTTGTATTGTATTGTACCCCTGCACGCACAATTCTTAACATTTATTAAAATACTAAAATTACTAGAATACTTAACATTTATTAAAATATTTATAAAAAATCGCTAATAGAGATGTGAAATTCAGATCTACTGGTAAACTGGTAATACATATTTTTTGTTTCAAATATATATCTTTATTTTTTTAGTTACATATATGGTACACAACATTACACACACACAGTAACGACGAATTGATAAACCTGTGGAACTCTCACTGTTTTCTCAAGCCACCTGGTGTTTTGGGCGTAACAGATGGTGGGTCCTACATTCGACGTATGTTGGGTGTAATAAAAGCAAATAAAATTAAATGCATCAGACGACATACAAAGGCTTAATTAATTTATAGTATTGAACGAAATTGAGTCAGGTGCTTTAATAATGGATCTTGTACACACTTGTAATATTATTTTGTAAACATTATTATAGTGACTGTTCTGTATAATGGAAGATTGACAGGTTTGATAACACAGGTCTACAAAAAAAAAAGTTCTGTCTTTGCGATCAGACCCATCATTTCCTGTGTATTTTGATGCACTGAAACCAAATTTGGCAAAAAAAAATTTTCTATCGCATCAATTTTTCTCTCCACTCCCATATAACCCCCATAAACTCTTGTAGAGGAAATTAAAAAAAAATAAAAAGTTTATTTAGAATTTTTTGGGTCGCTGATCACGAATCTGAAGTCAAGAATAAATTTCGACTTAATGACAGCTGTCAACAAGCTGTCAAATTTCACTAAAAAAGTAAAAAGTTGATATTAAATGCATATTATGGAGACATCCAAAAAAAAAACGTCATCAACTCTGGCTATGAACGAGAGAGATAGAAATAGCAGTCATGTCTAAGCTTTTCGGTTGTCAAATTTTTGACAAGTGACTGTCAAATTTTTTTTTGTGACAATTTGTAAAATAAACAATAATTGTCATATGATGTGACAGTTTTGACAAGTAAATAAGGTTATAAATTCGAATAAGAATAGAAATACGTCTTTTTTTTCTTGGCCAACTTTGATGACGTTTTTTTTGGATGTCTCTATATTAAGTTTTATGGGTTGCTGATTACGATTCTGTGGTGAAAAATGATTTGTGACATAATTCATTTTTAATTTCGGAATCGTAATCAGCAACCCAAAAAATTTAATACCTAATATGCATTTAATATCAACTTTTTACTTTTTTAGGGAAATTTGACAGCTTGTTGACAGCTGTCATTAAGTCGAAATTTATTTATCGAAAATTATTTTTTCAGATTCGTGATCAGCGACCCAAAAAATCAAAATATATTTAAACAAAAAATTTCCTCTATAAGAGTTTATGGGGGTTATATGGGGGTGGAGAGAAAAAATGATGCCGTAGAAATTTTTTTTTTGCCAAATTTGGCAAAACGTCTAAATTTTTTTGGTTTAGAAAATTATTTAGAACGATGCCATCGTGATATTTTTCAAAAACAGTTGAATGTCTTCAAAACGGGGTGGGGTATCAAAAATTGTACAAATATACGGGGTGTTTCGTTTTGTTTTGTAGCGGTTACAAGAAATGGAGCACCCTGTATCGTTAGAAATATATCGGAAATATGTTCCACGTTATTTTGGGCAACTTTTATTTGAAACATTTTTATTGTATGAATTGTTTTTCCTAAAAAAAAAAATGAAACGACGTTTTACAGTTTTAGCAATTTATGATTATTACACTTGTTATAAAATTCTCGGTAACTCCAGATTAACTGGAATCAGAAAATTTGTGGAGGACGTAGTACAGTTACGAGTCAGGATGAATTAAAATGTTTTACCAAAGAGCCTGTTTCTTCGGTTTTTAAAATAGTCGATTAAGGCATATCTCAGATGAGTCATCGGAGAACCATCCGCGGCTAATAGCGAGGAAACTGAACCCTAAGTTACGACTGGGCCAGTTTCCGAGTAATCCAGCGACGGTGTAAACTAGTATTACTACGAGTAAAAATAATTGACACGTGAAACTCACATTTTGTATTATTTAATACATATTTAGTATCAGAATCGATTTATATAACAATATAAAAAGGATATTCAAAATCTATAAATCTAGAACCTGCGAATTTGGAGAAATTACTTTTTACTAGTTGCTGATTTCTTACAAGGACATACTTTACGACAAAAACGACATATGTACATGGTGATTATTTTATCTTTGACCACCCCGTTTTATTCGTAACCAGGTAAAAGAAATTGTATTCTGAAAACATACCAGTTTTACGATATCGTAGAAACGGTCTTCTAAATTGGAGTTTATTTTTCATAAGTACCATTTTTAATATTTTCATTACTTAGAAAATTATGAAGACATGTGGCTTATACTATACGACTACTGCAAAATATTTAACATTATTTAACAATAACGCGGCGAAAAAAATCATAAGCCATAAAAAATAATATGCTCTGTCTGATTAATACCAGTGGTAGCTGGTCGTAAGGAAGCATGGGACTCACATCATAATTTAGGGCGTGATTACTAGACCTAAGTGGAACGCAACAATAGTAGAAAAAAAACTTCAAAATGAAACTTGCAAAAACATTTTCAAAAGATCTTGGAAACAGCTTGCAAAATATTTGCGAAATATGTTTTTTTCAGAATTACGATGTGAATAGGAAAACTCTTTATTCTGGTATTTTATGTTTTGCTAATTTTTTACTTTTCTTAAAATATTGCTATTGTAAATCTCAAGAAAGAAGTGCTGGAATAAAATAACAGTTCTAATTAGATACAATAAATTTTCCAAACATCGAAATTTCGCAAAAATCACAATTATAAAAATACTCTCTATTTACTTAGTGTATTATGAAAAAAAAATCACAGTCGACCCCAATTTTCGTCTGTTTAGCCACCCCCGAAATCTAACTTCAAATGTATTCCAAATGATAGTTTATGAGAAGACTTTAATCTTCTTGAAGTTTCAGGTTGAAGCTGCATTTGGTTCTTGAGATACTGGAGATCAAAGTTGGCATTTTTGCATGGGCATTTCGCAATGCATTACTGTTGAACTTATCGATTAATAACTAATTAAAATTAAATTCTTATTCAGAATAAATCAGGACTTATTTTTTCATTTTGTCCAGGTCTTAGGTTCTGCAGTTTTTCTATAATCTTCTTTATTTGTTTTATAATTATTATTTTTACCAATTATTTATTTAATAATTTTTGTATTTTGTTCAAATATAATTAATTATGAGTTATTTAATAGACAGTCCAGATCAGAAATATATATATCTTGATTATATAGATTTATTATATATATCTTGACTTGAATTGACCTTAACCTTGGCAAGGAGAAAGTTGGGGTGATCTCCTTTGTAGTGGAATTGATTAGTAATTAAATGTAGATAAGAAAAAACAAATTTTTGGCTAAAATTAAGGAGGATCGATGACGGCCTTATTGACCTTTAGCATACTGCTGAAGACTGAAAAGTTATGGTGAAATGCTAATAGTAGATTCATGTTCAGGATAATAAAAAAATGGCCAAGTTCTGATGTTGAATCCGTGTTCAGGAAATGAAGAAACATTAGTTCTCAAATAACTACTGAATTTTAATCCGAAAATTAATTGACATTGTAATGCCAAGTAACGCACAGCGAACCCATGTAAAAATGCCACCTTTCAGCTCCAGTAGTTCAAGAACCAAATGCAGCTTCAACCTGAAATTTCGGGAAGATTAAAGTCTTATCATAAACTTCTCGATCTTTGGGTATTTGAATACTTAAAATATGGAGGTTATTTTGGAATCAGTCGTGTTTTGGAAATAAATTTGTTCTGAAAAGTACTTGGTGCCACGTAGTAAATATGTATTTTGGTGATAATTTTGTATTTGGACTTTGGGTATGTTTTTCCTTTTTTTTGCGGCGTGGGGCTAATAATTCCACAAGCATTCAAAAACCGCGTTCTCTTCCATTAAATACACATAAGTAACTGAATAAAGAATATTTTTACAGTTGCTTACTGGAAATAGTGTTATGATCATTTTCTCTTTAGCTTATCCGTTCCAGTGTTCTTACGACAATAAATATAGACTCATAATAAACGTAATAAATACCTTCACATTACACAATTATACGGTCATTTTAACAAGATATATTATCGATATAAATTTAGTGACGGTGATATTTCCTGATTGATGAACAGTTCTTAAATACGCGACATTCTCTATTAGAAAATATTATATGTATGTGCTGTATAATATTATGAATGACGATTTTTTTTGTATTAGATTACGATTTCAGAAGAGGACATGAGAACAATATTTCTCTGTTTAAAAAAACATACAGGGTGTCTCAAAACGCAACGTCAAGCCAAAAAGCGATTACATACTGATTCGTTGTGAAAAAGTATGCATGTCTTGTTTCTTGTGATTTTTTTTAGCAATTTTGTAAAATTAGTGAAAATTGTTTCCCTTAGTAAATATTCTTGGACCACGGATTCAAATGAAAGCCGATTGCTGTTTGTTTTTTATGTTAAGCCGAATAACACGCCTCTTGAATAAACTATAACATCAGTCACGGTACTTTAAAATATTTAGAAATACATTTTGAATCAAAGGTTTTGGTTATTACCATTGCCCAGTTTGACAGTCCACCCTTTACAAAAAATGTACTAAATGGAATCTGCAACTGTCCTCAAATGTTGGCGCATCTGATGCAGATTCCAAAACGGTAATAAAAGTAATAGCTTTAATTGTTTAAAAAGTATATATTGCTATTCAACCACATCGAATCACCAGTTTCGAGATAATTTTCCGATTTGTAAAACTCGGCGTAAATTGTTTATTTTTTCATTTTCTAGTATAACAACTGCATGAGGATATTAAAAATGAAGCAGTTAACATTTCACCAATTTTACAAAAGTGACTGTATCTCGAAAGCCAAGACATTTTTGTCTACATTTTTTTTTCTGACATTTCTGAACTACTACTAAAACCATGTAATAAAAATTAAAAATACCACAGGTCGACAAATTTTACACCGAAGAACCAGCCTATATACTTTTCCAAATATAGATATTTGGTGTACTGAATCCGAATCCGACTCAGATTTGATCCATCACATTAGGTTTTAGAGTAATCGTAACCTACACTTGCAAAAAACTGTATTTTTGGCTATTTTTGAGGTTATAGATCATATATATATAGAACATTTTTTTCTTTTGTATATGGATATATGGGATCCGCCATCTTGCATTTTGAAAATCTGACCCGAGAGTTGGATTCAACGACGCTCGATAACCTTTCAGGTCGATACAGCTTCTCGACATCATAGCTGCAACTCTTTGGCCCGCAAATGAAGAAGGTGGTTAATGCGTGAAACTATATATGTATGTTCAAATGTCGATTTATCTGGATCTATACAAGATATTTAAAAAATCCAAAATCGATTTTGAAGGGGAAGAATATTACTTCGAGATGTCGTCTTGGATTTTTTTGTAGAAAAATTATCCATAGAGTAACCGAAAATATAGCCAAAAACACCGTTTTTTGCACTTTTACTATAGGATTACTCGAAAACAAGATGGAGCAAATCTGAGGTTGGATTCGTATTCAAAGCACCAAAAACCTTTGGAAAAGTATACTCTGGTTCTTGGGTGTGGACTTTCGTCAAATTTTATCGGCCCATGTAATTTCCAGCTTTATTGGCTGTAAAAAATTGATTTTGTTTTTAAACGGACGTCGCATAGAGAGACTGGAATTCACTCTATTAATTTTACTATGTGTCAGTAATTATTCTTGACTGTTGCATATTACGAATTCGACATAAGCCAACATTAGTGTATAATTGGTATTATGTATTCCTTCACATTAATGATTATTGGATTTTACTACCATGTACAGGTGCATATCTAGTAATTATGGATAACCGTTATACTTAATTTTCATCTCAGAATTTTATGTCAGTAACATCCGGGTTCTCGGATTTTTTATTGACAACTAATATATAGACCAATACCATGTTACCCTCATCACACTCATGAGGTCGGAAATGTCATAGGTACCTACTAATCTGTTCAGTAAGACAAGTGCTTTAATTAAAACTTTATTTGGTTTAAAATGTTTGTGTTTGTAACACGGTTGGTTGATTCCATTTGGTTATTTATATGTTGTGCCAGTTGTTTGATTCTGATTTTGTTTATTTGTTTGCTACTTTCTTCCATCTTTACCGGTTGACGTACGCTTTTTTTTAAAAACACATGCATATCTTCTTTTAATTATATAAATTAATTTTAGATGTATAGAGTGCATCTACTAACAAGCCGTGGATAGCTTTGTTGTAAAAAATAAACACAAACATTGCTCTCTGGGTTCATTTGCGCTTATATCAGTGATACGCATATTTTAACAGCAATTAATGTGCTTAAAATATATTTGTACTATTATTTGAGATAAAGTACTTCAAATGATTATTTTGAAGTTATGAAAGAAAATAATTTAAAATGTCATTACTTTTAGGTTCATGTTTTAACCTCAGTATTTTAATTAATTGTCTATTCCGATAAAATAAAGACTTCGCAAAATATATTTCCCAATTTGTGTGTATATTTTTTGACAATGAAAAGTGGCTATCCACAGCTTACTATAAATTAAGCACATCATTTTCCCAATTATATTATTTTATATATTCGATGTATACCTACTATTCAAAAAAAAACTGAAAGAAAAAAGTACGACATATGTTACATATATTGTTCAATTCTCACGAAATCACCCTGTATTTATACCATTGAATATATACATATAGATGCAACTTATACCTTATCATCTCCATTTGCGTTTGTTAAACTTGAAACCAAGTCAGGATTTTTTCAAGTCAACCTAATAGTCGATAATAGAAAGTCTACCGTTACCTATTTTTTTTATTTGCAATTGATGGTTTTCACGCTGCGTATCTCTTGCAGTATAGATAACCAAGTCGAATTAGGTAGCATGCAATCATTGCAGATAAAATGTAGGGTTAAATATTAGAACATCGCTTACATGGCAAATTTGTGGCAAAACAACATAATTTGTGTCAATTTCTTCTTGGGCTGCTTTATAGTGCGAAGGCAGGTGCATTTAGTTCGTTAATGATATACTGAAGCCCAAAAACTGTAAACATAACTCCCTCAACCCTCAAATCTTGCGTCTCTTGTAAGATAAGCTAATGGTAGCATGCAATCATCGCAGATAAAACTGTAGGGTTAAATATTAGGAAATATCGCTTATATGGTGAATTTGTGGCAAAACAACAATTTGTAATTTCTTTTGGGTCTTCTATTTAAATGCTACACGTGAAGACCTAGTCTTTAATGATACACTGAGCTAAAAACTGTAAACATAACTCAGACGTCGATGTACCTCAAGAAAAAATTAGTGCATTTGTTTTTTATGACTACACAGCTACGTATAAGTATATTTTTCATGTTGCCAAAAATGATCTTGATCGTCATCTTTAGGGATATTTATTTTGAGCATATTTTGTACAGGAAAACTTGACAATAGATAAAAAATTTGTAACATGATGCCGGCTATTGAATATTATTTTCATGATTATTTTCTGTCATTTCTGCGCTCGACTCTAGCTAGCTAGGCTGCCTCAAGGCTCTCTAGATTTGGAGGTATACAAAATTTTGTAAGCGTATATTTACGAAAGTTTCAGTTAGAGCTTTATTTTTACAGAGCAATGCGTCCATATATATGTATGTGTTTACAGAGTAGCTAGGGATGTTTGTTAGTCAACACTTTTTTTAGCCAAGAAATGCTTAGCTAACAAATGAGGCCTCACTACGCTGTCTCTACTATATATAAAATCATCTCTCCATCATAATACCAAATATTTGCTTTCATCGACAAAAATAACAGTACTTTGGAACTCTGGATTCTCTTCCAGGTCCTCTTTTTCAAACCGGAGTCTCACCTTTTGACTTTGTTGACTATTTTTTTATTTTGTTTTGTTGATTTATGTTCCTATAAGTTTGTAAACGATTTCTGAAATATTATAATCAACTCCTCCCTACATTAACTTAAAATACTATATATTATTAACCCAACCTTAAAATTTCAAATCATGCTGAAAACTGGAAACACTAAAAATTGTTTTTCAATTATCTACTTATTTATCTCTTTATTTGGAGCATATATTTATCTAATTTCGAAATTAGTGTTCATGATATGGAATCCTTCTTCTCTGTTTTTGTTTATTTTATCTGTCATGAATAAGTTCGTGAAAATAAGACAATATACATATTATACCAAGGTAGATAAAATACTCTGTAAAAATAAGTTGCACAAGGATTAGTGACTTTTTTTTAGATTTGTTAGATCGATAATCAATGATAAACATATTTCCTTAGCAGTGAACTTTTTTTTACTTTATACATTGCAAAAAAATTTAGTTTAAGCTTTGAAATTAATTTGATCCCTCTACCGAGTCTATTTTCTTTGATAATCGATTTTAGCATATACATATATGTATACCAGAGAGCAAAAGAAAAAGAACGATCCCCTGTCTCGTCGAACGCTTTATTTGACTATGTTTGCTCGTTTAGGCCTACGAGATCTCATTAAGTGATAATTAAAGAGCAACCGCTCGAGTGTAAATATTTAACTTAATTAACATAAACTAGGCCGAAAATTGTTAACATTGAAAATAACGAGGCGTATGAATTGCAAAATAAGACGTGATAACACCACTAACCCAAATTCGGCCAGAATTCGTGTTTTAAGTGTTACTTTTCCCACATAAAAATTCCACCGACGATACCGAAAAAGATGCGCCAGAGATTAAGTTAAAATATTTTATATTATTTCGACGCCGAATAGGATAAACTGTTAAATGTCAACATCTGTTGTGGCTTGCGGCTATAAGCCTAATTTATACGAATAACATTATCAAAAGTGGAAAAATCGAAGACATTCAGGTTTACATAAATATAAACTTGACATTTTCCTAAATCATCTACCTAGTAAAAATTTTTTAGTAAAAAAAAACAATCTTAGGTAAAAGCAACGTTAAATGTTAGTACATTTTTATAGATCAAAGTGTCGAAATTCTTACCTGTAAAACTACTCAAAAGGAGGATAATCCATGCGTTGTTCACATTCCTTTGTCACTATAATATCCTCAAATCACATGCATTAATTTTCCTTAAAATCACTAAAATTCACGGGTTGTCCCAAAAATCACTGGGTCTACTGCGTCTTTTTTCCGCAAGAATAATGTTTATTTCGAGAAAAGCCCGTGGCAGGGCTGCTCTGTTCGAACGTTTTCTCGCCTAACTTATCGTGGGAATCACTAGAAACTGAGTTGCCGGCCGACTGGCGGGCACAGCGCTGCGTCGATGTGCTGAACGGTCAAAACACCTGTTGAGACTAACCGGAGGAAAATATCGAGCGGGCTGTGCCGCATAACCAGTCGGGTGAATGGAATACCCGGCTGCGCATTTCCAATGCTGGTCTGGATCACTAGATCATTGGAGAAATTTCTATGCGATGCTTCGCGTCGCTTCTACGGCGGACGGGCACTTAAAAACTTTTATTTGCCCGTGATTTATGGAGTGCTGGCACTACAAAGGGCCGCGAGTGTTTCGTGTATTTACATATTCAGATGTAATGTTTCGAAGTGACGGGTACTGAGAGTCACGTCACGTGACCCCGTTCTGGTAGGTCGTTTATCATTATTATTAAAGCATATCAAAAAAAGTAGTTAATTCGTGTAGACGTTACTTCGTTTTTTTTTATATATATAAAAAGTTTGGGATTATACAGGGTTTGTCCGAAAAGTAATGTCAGTGAGCTTTGAAAAATGGTTTTTATTGGTTCTATGTGTACAAGTCTTTAGAAACTTTCAAAATACATTCCTCCTGCGTCCACACATCGGTTCCAGCAGGTCTTCCACGCATCAAAAGCTGCACGGTAGTCGTTTTCCGGAATCGCCTTTAAAGCGTCGGTGCAAGCCTTCTGAATGTTTTTCCCGCCCAAAATGCTGTCCTTTCATTGGGGGTTTTGAGGCGCGGAAACAGAAAAAAGTCTGGGGAGGGGGCCACATCGGGGCTGTAGGGAGGCTGGGGAACAACGGTGATGCCTGCCTTAACGAGGTAATCGGCCACGAGGAAGCAGGTGTGCGAAGGCGCATTGTCGTGGTGAAGCTTCCAGGATTTTGAGATGTCTGGGCGGACGCGATTCACCCTGCGTTTCAGCCGCTTCAGCACCTCGACGTAAAACTTTCCGGTTACGGTTGTCCCCTGCGGAACGAACTCATGATGGACCAATCCCCGGCAATCAAAAAAGATAATCAGCATTGTCTTGATCTTTGACCTGGACATCCTGGCCTTCTTGGTGCGAGGGGAGTTCGACGTGTGCCATTCCGCACTTTGCCTCTTCGTCTCCGGATCGTATTCAAAGACCCAACTTTCGTCCAGGTAATGACATCATCAATGAAAGCGGGGTTGTCTTCGCAGGTGTCCAAAAGTTCTTGGCAGGTTTCGACGCGCCTCGCTTTTTTGATTGTCCGTTAGTACATTTGGCACGAGCTTCGCGCACACCTTCCTCATTCCTAAAGACTCCGACACAATTTCGTGAACAATGGTTTTCGTAATGTCTAATGTTCGGAAATTAAACGGACACCTAGACGACGGTCAGTGTTCAACAAGTCACGCACACGTTTCACATTGTCGTTGGAACTGGAGGTTGATGGCCGTCCAGCGTGGTTCTCGTCGTTGACATATTCCCGACCTTCTGCGAAGGCCTTGTCCACCGGAAAATTTGCCTGTCCGAAAGACAATCGACGCCGAAAGCCTTCTTCAACATTGGAATGGTTTCCGCAGCACTCTTCTCCAGTTTCACACAAAACTTGATCGCCATCCGTTGCTCAAGCGAACGTTGCATTTTTTCTTGCACCGGGTCACTATAACGACTCTCAAAGAACAAGTGATGCGACCGCTACAACGACCGGTAGCCAACTGACGCTTGTTGGATCTTGTTGCCAGATCCCCCCACCACAATCCCAGCACGTAAAGCGCGGGCGGGCGCGTACAGTCTCGGGAAAAAAATTCACTGACATTACTTTCCGGACAAACCCTGTAAAACATTACGGATAATAGAGGGCCACTCCACAAATTTTGACTCAGTTATGCATCTAATAAAACCGCCTGTTTCTACTCATGAATTATTTTTATCGGGGTATTTGGATTATAAAGAGTGACCCCAAAAAATGGGCTTTTTTTAGCCTGTTTTTCAAACACCTGTAACTTTACCTGGAATTGATGAAATTCCACTTATAAATGCTCAAAATTTTCGTCTCATCATAAGCTAGTGCGAAAAAGAAGAATTATTGCTCCAGACCCTGTGCATCCCCTTATATGAAGGGTTAACTAACCCTCCATTTTTCCATTATGCACGTGCGAGAAAAAGCATAATTGCTACCACCCAATAAAAAATAGGTTGTTTTACTACATACAATATATGGTTTCCGAAGTATTTTTACCTCCTGAACACGAATCCGTGGTCAAGTTAGGCCCATCGCCTTTCAGTCTTCAGTAATGGAAAAATGGAGGGTTAGTTAACCCTTCATTTGAGGGGATGCACAGGGTCTGGAGCAATAAATCTTCTGATGAGACGAAAATTTTGAGCATTTATAAGTTGAATTTCATCAATTCCAGGCAAAGTTACAAGTGTTTGAAAAACAGGCTAATTTTGGGGTCACTCTTTATTTGTTGTTTATAAGTATCGGGTGGACCATTTTACTAACACAGTAGTCCCAGACTGTTTTTTTGGCTGATGTTTTTCATAATTTTTAAAGTACAAGTTAGCCTCAAAGCCAAATTTCAAAAAAAGTTGTTAATAAAACTGTTCCTCATATGACGCGCACTTCATGAAGGACAGTGAACGTAGGGGAGAGTCTGGAACAGCGGCCAAGCAGGAACAGTGGTCACTTTCGTGCTATATTTTTATTTATAAGGAGTAGTGGTTGCCACCCACTGCAGAGAGGTCCTAGTAACATTCTAAGAATATTAACGGGTAGTATCCTTAAGCTTTAAAGTTTCTTCTTTTTTGTATGAACCTAACTCTAAATTGACCTCATATAGTAAAATACAACGAGCAGTGAAAATTATGCGTAGCGAATAAATACCTACACATCGAAGTGAACTAATAGTGACGATTTATACCTAATATATGTAAGCGTTTATTGATATTATAATATTTTGATTATATTAAATAGCTTTTGTAATTACCCATTGTTTCAAAAAACATGTAGTTGATGGTACAGTGGTCAGGTTAAAAGGTACAGTGGCCAATACTTTATCATATTAATAAGGTATGACTACTGTAACACCATTAGAAAGAGAACTATTTAGAATGGCTTTAGCAGGTAAATTAAATTATACTCTTGTTTTCTACCTTAGTTTATCCATGTATAGTATTTGTTAACGATTAGCAGTTAAACTACTTTGCTGTATACATTTAAAAAAAATGAAAAACAAATATATCTTTATTCTAACAAATATCACCCGTTTGCATTTTTTTCTATTTTTTAAACGTAAAGGCCACTGTACTATATCCTAATCGCCACTGTACCATCAGGAGTAGGTATAGTGGCCACTTTATTTTAAATTTTCGGAAATAGTTAAAATATTATTTTTTTCAGTCTTAGAGTGAAAATCTGTAGAGAAGAATGTAGAAAGTGTCACCTAATGCTATCAGGATGGAGAAGAAATGGTTAATTCTGGCTTTTATTACAATTTTTTAAAAAAACGTGGCCACTGTTCCAGACTCTCCCCTACTTCGTTTTTTTTATAACAAGTTTTGGATTATAAAACATCACGATTAATGGGGCCCCCTGGGGGGGACGATAATGATGAATTAAAAGGGACCGCTCCACAAATTTTGACTCATTGATGCATCTAATAAAACCACCTGTTTCTAAACATTAATTATTTTTATCAGTATATTTGGATTATAACTTTATTGATTGTTTACAAGTATCGGGTGGACTATTTTACTGACACATCAGTCCCAGTTCATTTTTTTGTGAAGTTTTTAGTCATTTCTAAAGCATTTTTAAAGCACAAGTTAGCCTCAAAGCTAAATTTTAAAAAAGTCGTTAATAAAACCGTTTCTCATATGATCAATTACACATCTAATAAAATCACCTGTTCCCACACATAAATTATTTTTATCAGTGTATCTTGATTATAAATTTATTGATCGTTTATAAGTATCGGGTGGATTGTTTATAAGTATCGGAATTTTCAAAAAAAGTTGTTTCTTTCCTTTCATGAAGGACACAGAAGGTACTTTGTTTTTTTTATAAAAAGTTTGGGATTACAATAATACATCACGGATAATAGGAGCGTCACTCCACAAATTTTGACTCTATTAATCTGATAAAATCACCTGTTAAAACACATGAATTATTTTTATTAGTGTATTTGTATCACAAATTTTTGATTGTTTATATGTATTTATAAGGTCATTAGTAATGTATTCATAGGGTCATAGTCATTTTAGATGTTTTTTATAGAGCATCTAGGTAAGTATAAGATATATAAAAAAATCTGATACAGCAGTCCTGGACTGTTTTTTTTTTGTGAAACTTGGAATGGTCAAAATAGATCATGGGCATCGCGATCAGATTTAGTGCTACAGGGAATTCTCATATTTTGGTCTTTTTTAAATTGTCCGATATTTTATTTATTGTAGCAAATATGACGAAACTAATGCTACCTATATACTATTAACATTTTTTTTCCGTAGAATCCATTGACGTAGTCAAATTTTTACATTTATTTTATTTTTAAAGTTGTTTGGGGTATTGTCCCTCATCAGTGCAGTGCAGCTTAATTGATATAGAAAATAAGGGGATATAAATGATGGATACGTCATCATTTGAGCTTCGTGTCCGTAGCTTCGTTTGAAAGCTTCAGGGTGCTCTGCTGTCACTCCTTGTGATACGTGTTTCACCAAATAGGTAAAAATTTGTCAATTATGTTTCACATGAAGTTGATAAATTTGAAAGTTTAATATTTGGTGTTTATTCATTCACAAGTTAATGTTTATTTATAAAATATGAATAAGAATTTAAAGATATCTGATTCTCTAGTAATAATTAATTAAAAATATGATGTGCCATTTCCTGTGATGTCCAGTGACGCTAGATGTTAACCATTTCCTCTGACTCTGAGTTGTAAAATCAGATAAAAAAATAAGAAGACGCTACTTTCACATCCAAGATTAACGGTTAATCAGCTAATTGAATTTGCAATCGTTTAGTTTTTGTGTCGGAATCTGGACATGTTTGGGTTACGGTTGACTTGACCGGTGTGCAACCGCCCACCACAACGTTTGACAACGCGAAAATTACCTACTGAAATAGTTTCAGAAAATGTTTTGTTCGGTATTTTTTTTCTTCCTAGCAAAATCATAGTGTAAACGTATTCGGCACACTGATGAGCTTAAATTGGCTAATTGACATGAAACCCAGTTTTAAAACCATTTTTTACTGAAAGGGTTTGAAATTTTTAACAGAAAATTTACTAGGAGCTGATTTTTGAAATAGGACTTGTACCAGGAGTTGATTTCTGAATACCGTATAATTTGAAACCCGTTGCCGCAAATCAGTATATGACTTCAAATCATCTTACATTACCTGGCACTGTGGCTCGCAGTTACTTTTTTCAGTTTAAACAAAAAAAAATTGTCAAAAATAATGCTTACAAAAACTTTTAAGCTACACCAATCTCAATAAAGTACTTATCTTAAATTTATTTGTTATGAGAACATGTATAAAACATGTATAAAGCACATATATCTGAAATTTTATAGTAACCAACTAAAAACTGTACAGTAAAGTACCAAAAAAGTACAATTGTACAATATATTCAGGGTGAGTTTTTAGTGTGTATTTGGTCTATAGAATCGTTGTTTCATAAGAAAAAAAATAAAATGGAATATGTGAGGTTGTTTGTTTCTAAACACTATCGATTCTATAGGATGTTCATATAGTTCTGGATATACCATATATGAACTAAATTATATTCCGCGGGGGGGGGGGGGGGGGCGCCCGCCCGGCGGGGGGGGGGGGGCCATTTTAATTTTGGGAAACAAAATGTTCCTATAAAATTAAAATTAAAATAGCCATAACTTTTGAAAAAAAAAATATTTTTGCAACAAATCGAAAAACGTCTCCTTATATTTGTTTCTAGATTATGAAAAAAATATACTGCAAATATCCCACAGAGCGTTACTGAGAACCCAGGGAGTGCTCCAGTGTTTTTTGAAAAATTTTTCGCAAACTTTGCTGACGATTTTTTTCACTATAAATCCTTTCTGTAAGAGGTGTATAGTCATCATCTAAAAAGTGAAGTGGGTCCCATGCGTCGTTTTCAAGATATGGCTAACTGAAATATCACGCACCGCCACTGACGATTAATACATACATATATAGCAACACAGCTATCTACATGAAATAATCAAAATTCTTGATATGTTTTTAGTGTCTCCGAATTGCATCAAAACCCGTCTTAATCAATTCACTCCGCTGGTGTTATAATATCTTTGGGCGGTACAAGCTACTCCGGATGTCTCTATTAACTTAAATAATTCTCAAATTTATCAGATGAAGTTTGAATTCACTTTCTTTTGCTGTAGTTAACAATAAGCTCTATATAAACTTGCATAATAAAAAAAAGCTAAAGATATTGATGAATGAAAAAAGATAAATACATTGCATGGCAATTAAAAAAAAATACATTTTTGTATATTTCATATCAGTTTATTAAAGTAAGTTTTATATAAACAGGGGTTTTTTCTAAAACTTATATTCATATCCTCATCAAAATAAATGTTTTTATTGACAATTGAAAGTAACTTTAATATTTCTTGGAAGTGCATGGACAGTTAATAAAAATTTTCGTTGGCTAAGTTGCAAATAATATGATGACAATTTTTTAATAAAATGTTTTTTGAGATATTAACGTTTTTATCGATAAAAATATAATAAAAACTCACAATAATGAAAGTAAACATACATATCTGGTATTTTTAAAAAGTAGTATTTTTTTCTTGAGAATGCAGTTAATGAAGCAAAAAAAGAGGTTGACACCGTGCACACCGATTGGTTTGTTGCTTCATTCGGAAATACCCTGTATGGGTCAACTTCTACTAGAAATTACTCGTCGGAAACCTTATCTGGAATAATCTTTGTTGCAACGTAAACTAAAAAATTACTAAACATACAAAAAGAAATCCGAGTCAATTTAAATTACTTATTGCTTACAATAATTTTTTCGTCATGGGAATGATTTATTATTTATTATATTAATACGAAAAAACGTATTATAAAAACATGTGGTCAAGATACTTATTCAATAAAAGAAATAGGTCAGATACTAATATTGTCTGAAACAGGGGAATTACGTTGATATATAATAATCATAAGCAATTATTTATGGGATATAAGAGAAAAATACTTAAATACAATTTAATGTTTCTAATAAAAAGAAGTCATTATCTCATCATTATAAGGCTTTGAATTTCTGTTTTAGAGTTTTTAATAAGCTTTTTCTGAACTTTCAATCACCGTGTTTGAAATCGGTCAGCCACGTATAAAATTTGTATTAAACTGGTGGCAAGTCAAGTATAAAGATCATTAGAAATTATTTAATAAACAGAATCATTCTAAAACACTCTAGGCACATACAGTCCAGTAGGCAGGGAGCTAAAATCATCAAAAGTGTTGTTGAAACATATAGGGCTAGTTTTCCTAAATGTTTTTTGTATTTTTTCCTTAGAACACAATGAGCGGGGTCTGTAGAGCTGAAACCGGCTGCTATTTTTTTAAATTAACAATTTCTGGAAAAAAAAAAGAAGTCGTAGTCTATTGAATTTCCAAAATTTTAAGCTCAACAAGAAGTCTCCAAGTGCTATTGTTAACTTGCAAATGATTGTTGTGAAGTTGAAAAAGTGCTTTTTTTTACTAATTTTTTACTTCGAAAGTAGGGCGACTATGATCATGAAATTTGACTTGTGTGACTATAATATCTTGAAAGTACGCTTCAAGACGCGTATTTAAAAAAAATGGGCGTTAAGATATTATAGTCACAATTCCGAGAATTTCGAACCCTGCAACGCTAAAACAATATATACGTCGCGTCCAAAAAGGTAGTCGCGTAGAAAATGTTATAAACTGGCCCAAATTAATATTTTTCAAAATTTCAAAAAGTCTCGCAAACTTGAAGAGATTTATGATTTTCTAGCCCAACCCGGTCAATATCGCACAATAAACAAAGAAATGGCATCATTGTTAATTAAGGCTTGCAAAAAAATTCGACCGTTAATTACTCGAAACGTTATTAATTATTAACGGATCGAGCTAAAATTTTTTTGTAACTTCATACTACAAATAGCAGTCCCTCCAAGAATTTCATGATCATTTCACGCCCTACTTTCGAAGTAAAAAAATAGTGAAATAAAAGCAACTTTTTCAACTTCAGCAGTCAGTTGCAAGTTAACAATAGTACTTGGAGACTTCGGGTTAGGCTTAAAATTTTGTAAATTCAATAGGCTACAACTTCTTAAATGCATGTGCAATATAAAATATGCCAAGGAACGGAGATATAAGCGAAAATGTGAAAAAAAATACGTTTTTTTTTCACAAATTGTTAATTTAAAAAAATAGCGGACGGTTTCACGGACTCTACGGACCCCGCGCATTGTGTTCTACGCAAAAAAATACATAGGAAACCGTCAAAACGAGCCCTATATGTTTCAAGAACACATAAAAGTCTCTGCCTACTGGACTAATATCAATATTACTATTATTTCTAAATATATATACGTATTTACTAACGTATTGGTCCATTCACATTAACCTTTTCGATGTGGAATTTCGTAATAGATTTGAAATATTTTCCTATTTCGTATGTTAACATTATTACCAAAGAAGAGTTTCAATTGGTCTTTCAATTTTCTGTGTAGAAAAATGACACATTTCTGAAATCAATCATTAAGCAAGAAATTGCAAAAGAGTTATTTGTCTAAATAGAACACAGTACAAAAACATAATCTAGTTGGTTTGTTTAAGCAGCCTCCATAAATTATTTATTTGAGTACATATTTGCTAGTTTTACAATTTGTTACAACATTCCTAGTCTCAAGCCTAGATACATATTAATGATAGTGGATTTTTTATATAAATTGTAACAAATGCAGTAGCAGTAAGTTATTGTAACATTTCTGGTTTAAAACAACTCACAGAATTTGTGAAAATACATGTAAAACATAATTTACCCTTCACCCTCCTAGGAATACGTAAATTATGTAACAAAAAGCGTCTTATCTTTTACGCCATTTCTATAGTCTTAAAATATAAATACCACACAGTTTAATTTCAATATCGCTGCATATTTCAATTATTATTAAATGCATAGTTTTTTAATATGCAAGTTCAAAATGACATTTACTAGAAATGAATTAGAAAATCGCCAGTTGTATATTAGCTGTTCCGTGTAAACGTAGAAGCGGGGAACTTGTTATTATTAGATATATGGGAACGACACCGTATATTACTCGTATTTTGTGTGAAATTGCAATTATAAATTTAATTACATCCTATTTTCTTTAATGATTAAGAATAAATGTAGTGGTAAAAGGAAAGGCTGGCTTCTGGTAAAATATAAAATATTACTCATTACAAAAAATAAAATGAGAACGGAAGTGTAAAGGAAGAATAACAGAAGGAATCGGAAATATCAAATAGAAAAAGAAATAAAAAAGGATAGACTTTAAATTATTCATATTATTAACCCTCCGGAACTACACCTATGCCACATAACATTGGGGTTACACTGGATGCAGTTACTTTAGCAATTTACAAGAGCAATTTTCAAACGCTTATAATTCAGTCAAAGCAAGCTTTTGAGGCGTTTGTTTTTTCAAATTCATCGCCATACTCTCAGAAATACGACTGCACAGTTTGTTTTGCTCTGAATTTAATAATTTAAAGTATTTAACAAAATATAAAAATACTCATTATAATATACATTATAATAAGTCATTTTAAAGCTAAAGACATATACTTTAAGACTGTATAGGTTATTGTGGGCTAAAAAAAATTTCAGATTTATTTTTGCGACTGAAAATCGGTATTTTCAAAAACGTATTTTTTTCGTTTTTATGCCTTTTTTCAGTCAATATAATTGCAAACAAATTATGTTTTTTTTTTGTACTTATGTACTTATTTTATCATCAAATAATGTTTATTTGATTTTTCGAGCCACTAACCAGACGTCCCCCTCGCCCCTTTTCCAGATACACACACATCTTCTTCCGTTCGGATAAATTTTACTCAGTGTAACTACGAAGGGTTAATTACTCACACTCCGGAGGGTTATTCACATTCACGTAGGGCAGGGGAAATGAAAATTTCATTTTTAAATATTTTTATTGGCTAAATGGGCCTAAAATGATCTGAAACGTCGAGCTTTTAAGTTTAAGAACCACCCCCCTGTAGAAGGTCTCTTACAAGAGAGTAATAAATAGAACCCGGATGTTAATGATAGATCCGTACTTTATCAGGGGCGGCTCCAGGATCTATCAATAACGTTACTAAATGTTAAAAGGTCTTATACTATTTCTAATGTGAATATGAGGACATGAAAAAAAGCAAGGTTGTCAGATATATTTTCTAAAATTGTTAAGCTCACTACAAATGTTACTTCATTCTTCAGTAAACTGTTAGTTCGTGACGTTCTTAGAAAGCTACTTTGGAGATATTTTAAAAAATACATAGATATAAATGTATTAGTTAGCATTAAAATAAAGCGTTTAAAATTGCTGGAAAAACTAATTATAAATTAAAACAACTTTATGTATATTACTATAATTTTTAAGAAATTAGAATAATTTCTTCAAAATAAGAAATTTTTGAAGAAATTAGAGTATTTTGCATTGCATCGAATATGTTCGTTAGCTACCTATTCGGTCCACTCTGTCGTTAAAATGATTTACGACATTGCATTGGTATATTCCCTTTTGTTTCCACCAGTAACGTGTTTGGGTTTTATTTCAGCTAGGTTTATTAAAACAGACATTTTTTTCAGATTGTCTGGCTAAATGACCATTATTTACAGAAAATTATATTACAAATATTATGAGTTTTGTATGCAGGCTAATTTTAATCTCCTATATTGATTTGAATGAAAAAAAATATTTCACGATTTTCGAATTTATAAAAGATATATTGCATGCCATTGGGCGGCATTAGCCATCAAAGGAATAAAAAATAATATCTCTTCACACAGGGCAAAATGAAGTTCACTGGTCAGTTCCGCACAATTAAAGGTCAGTTCCGCACAATTGTTTATTCCACGCTCCACCGTGACATGCGACGGACGCTGTCCCGACATTTTTACAAACATTCGACGTTTCGTGCACACGAATGATGCATCAATTAGCGCACTTTAACTAATATTAACGATAAGTGTAAATTATGATATACGTTGGCGACTCGACCTTTGACACATGCCGTAATTTGTTTAGAACAGGCGCACAACATGGTAGACGGGTTATGTTCCGAAATATACTGGCGTTATTTGAATCAACTGCAATTGTACTATGTACATATATACATAGGAGTTCACGATGTACTTTATTAATGTGGCACATATAACAGTATTCCAAATTTAAGGCCGGTCCTGGAATCTATTATTAACCTACGGGCTCTAGTAATAAAATACTACATCTATTCAGCCTGACGGCTTTTTTTTAAAGTGGTTCGTTGATACCTAAAGGAACAGAAAAAAATATAGCCAATTAGTCGCTTCTTAAAAATGCCAATGCATTTCAGAACGACGGTAATAATTGATATCAAGCAGATAGCGATCTGAAAAGTATGGCTCCAACTAGGCATTAAGTAGCTGATGGCCACATACGCTATGAAATTATAGCAATTTTACTTTCATTCACGTTATTTCTGCGAGAATGTGGAGCATTCTGCGTACCGGGCAATTTTTTTCTGTGCCGGCTTAATAACCATTTGAGGCGATCCAAACAATACAAAACGATCCGAGTTATTCGAGTGTAAAACTCAAAATAAAATGCACACTGGCGTGTCAGGAGAGCACAGGAGACGGGCGAATACCTTCGAATCAAGATAAAATTGAACATTTAAAAAAAATCCGATAAAATATTTAAGCAAAGTAGGTATAGTCCTTCTATTTTTAGTTGAAAATGATAAATACGCCTGGGGAACCAAAAAAAGCGGTGCAACTCTATGATTCCATGGGCGTGCATATATCTTTTTTATAAATTCGAAAATTGTGAAATAATTGTTTTCATTCAAATCAATATAGGAGATTAAAATTAGCCTGCATACAAAACTCTTAATATTTTGTAATATAATTTGCTGTAAATAATAATCATTTAGCCAGACAATCTCAAAAAATTGTCTGTTTTAATAAACCTAGCTAAAATATATCTGACAACCTTGCTTTTTTTCTACCTATTTTCAATTTAGAATGGAAGTAGAATACCTATTATTTGCGAGCTGTGTAAATTAAGTAATGAGACTGATATTTTTAATTTGTTTTATTCGAATAGAATTACAATTCAGTATTGTCTGCTTCAAAATTACTTCCTTGGGAAGCCACACAGCGCTGGAGACGGTTCTTCCATTCCTCAAAGCAGTGCTGGAACTCATATACTGGAATAGCCTTCAGCTGGTCGGTTACAGCCGTTTGAATGTTTTCTATGGTCCCAAAATGACGTCCCTTGAGGTGATTTTTCAATCTCGGGAAGAGACAAAAGTCACAATGACTTAAGTCAGGCGAATAAGGAGGCTGAAGAGCCACAGGAATGTTTTTGTTGGCTAAAAACTTATTAATTGAAATGGCTGTGTGACAAAGCGCATTGTCGTGATGCAACATCCAGTTGTTCTTGATGTTTTGTCTCACACTCATGACCCTTTTTCGAAGTTTTTCAAGAACCATTTTGTAAAAGTGTTGATTTACTGTTTGTCCTGGAGGCAGAAACTCTTTATGGACAATTCTCTGGCTATCAAAAAAGCAAATCAGCATTTGATCTTCGACATTTTTTGGGTCTTGGAAAGCTTGAGGTGTGCCATTCCATGCTTTGGAGCTTGGTTTCCGGGTCGTATTGAAACACCCAAGTCTCATCGCTAGTAATGACATGTTCCATAAAATGGGGATCGTTTTCAATCGACTCCAAAAGTTAAGACACAGTTCTCTCCTAATGTCCTTTTGTTCCTGCGAAATATTTTTTGGAACCATAGTCAAAATCTGATGCAGTGGTGTGATTCAAATGTAACTCTTCCCCGATCATTCTTGTCGTCAACCGACGATCTGAATCCACAAGATCCCGTATTCCGCTCTTGAAAAGACACTGTCTCGGTAGGCGTGTTGAAGTTTTGCAAAAGTATCGTTGCGCTGTGTCCAAGTCTGAAGCAAAACCTGATAGCACACTGTTGTTCAAAATTAATGTCACTCATTTTTAAAACTCGCTAGAAACCTGTTTACGAAAACAGTCACAAAGAACAAACGAATGACTCTAACAAGTTCAAACTTGTTCTGAAGGTGCCTTACATGTTAACCTACCGCCTTTCTAAGTCCCATATCCGCAGTGTTGCTAGATCGGGCGCTACGTTGCCAGTCTCATTACTTAATTTACACACCTCGTATATTTACAGGAGTTATAGATATTTCTTTTAGGTACTTTTACATAGTATTAAGAAATCTGGATTGTTTGTCTAAGGGATAACTACTTAACTGTAATGCATTTAGTTTTGTTTGGTTTAAAAAATGTGTTCTTAATACATGTCCTAAGGATATAAACGAAGACACAAATTAACACATTTTTTTTTGCTCTAACTTTTCCCTGAGATTTCATCCAAATTTAAGCAGTTGTGATATTAAAAAAATGTATGGATCCGAGTTGTAAACCTTCTCAAAGATTGACTCTATATTGATATTAATATGGTGTAACATAGGTTTGAATAAAATTGCGTTTTGGTAGAAAAGCTAGAGGTTATAAAAAGGACCATCTCTACTGGAATTATTGTATTACCGTACTAGAAATTATGGAGCCTAACAATGTAGAACTTTTGGTAATACTATGTATTTTGTGTCTTTATAAACAATTCCATGTATTTACTGTATCAACCATGCGATTAATGACATTATTAACAAATAGTTTCGCAAGTTGGCGAGTTACTTCTGATTTGAATTTAAATCTGTTTAAACAGTAATTCCTTTTTTAGGACTGTCGTGTACGCTAATGTGATACGAAATTACTTTAAAATTGGTTTATTTTAGCCGAACAGAGTGAATAGAAACGACTTATTTTCGTTCTATTAATTTCGTTGTACTTATGATTAACGGATACATTAAAAAGTGTAATGATACTGCATCCAACTACTAATTTTAAAAGAGAAATTTTTGTTAAAAAAATGTCGATTTACAAGGTCAATAACAATATACAGTATACACATATAGTATTTTAAGATACGATGTTCTTACTTACTTAAGTATACATTTTGTTGATTTTATTAATAAAGAAAGCTATACGAATTTAAGCATTTATATTTTTTTATAAGATTAGATTGTTGAAGTGAGTTTTGGGTGCGATGATTCATATAAATCATATTTCTATAATAATTGATTATTCATTATCTCTATCGCTAAAATTTCAGTTTCAAAAAGCCCAAAAGTTCTACATAAACATTTCTCGAATTGGGAAGATAGAGGAGTAGATAATCTAATTTATTTTTTTTCCAAAATTGTTCCTTGAAGTTCAAGAAACGTTCAAGTTCATTAATAGAATCTTGGACAATTCTTCAGTATGACCATAAAAATAAATCATCTGGTGTTTTATCACGAGATCTTGTTTCATTCTTCGTTGAGATTCATGTTTGGAATTCTGGCTCACCAAGCAATTAATGTTCATTATTTTTTGTGTAAAACTATCTTTTCTACAGAAATTGTTTTAGAACTCAAATGAAATGTCAAATGAAAATTTGTGAAACAACAATTTTATGCCTAAACCTGGAAAAAATATACGTTTGAATTGGCATTCCTTCAGTTCAAATTTTTCTGCACGCTCGTTATATCCTCGTTGATATTTCATTTAAATCCACCATCCAAAGTTTGGCCATAGTTTCTGCAGAAACTTTCCTGAAATGAAAAAGTTCTTACATCTGTATAAAAAAATAAAGCAACAATTAGCTGTGATGTACTCTAATTCTAGCCGCATAATTTATTCTGATTGTACTCGCAAAACGTTCACATCTACAAAATTACTTATGCACCAGTAAGTAAACTACCTCGTTTTTTTTGCCTTAATCAACAATGACAGTGAGAAATCCTCGTCCATTGTCTGGCGTAAAGAGAAAAACCTTGAGAACTTTTCAAGTTCAAGTCATTCATTCGTTGCTTTATTAAGCATTTTACTTCTCTTATTTTTCATTCAAGGCGCAATTTAGAATTATAATTGTTTTGTAACAAATTATCAAATGAGTCTGAACAGTAACAATGACGAATATAAAATAATGTAGTAAGCGGCGTGCGTACATTATTTCATCGTATTTTCACCTATAATAAGCCATAGCCTAACCAACAAACAATGAAAACATGACTCATCCACATGGTGTTGGAAAAAAGCATATCTCAGGTTGGTGCGATTTTGATTTCCTGTGCATCTGGCCAGGTTTACTTTATCCTCAACATTGCAGTCTCTTGGCTTCAATATCATATGTGAGGTTGATTCGTCGTCCTCATTACAGTCTACATATGGGTAATTCTTTTACAAACCGTACGGATTTTGATGAAAATTGACCGATACATTTCCGATTTAGCTGAAACTTTTTTCACGGATTCTGTATCGAAAAATAAGAGATACGTGTCCGAGGATTTTTTTTGTTTTTTCACATATTTTCGATAATACATGTGATGTGAAAGTGAAAATTTGAGATAAGCGAGTTTTTTGGCTTGGAGACTCATTTTTAAAAATTTATAACTCCGGTTCTATTTGAGCTACAAACTTCTTTTTTTTTTTCATTTTAAAGCTAAAGCACTGAATTTTGAGAGATTTTTAATAAAAATTATTAACAAATTCATATTGTTTACCATTATAAAACCATTTATTTAAATAATTGTATATTATGTAGGTTTATTATTGTTGTTAAATTTTTTGGCGAAACTAGCGAAAGACTGACTTGCTCAGTTATAAAAAATTAATAATCAATTTGTGTTATTCCCCTTGAACTTCTTTATTTTCCTTGTTCCAAAACGATATCTGCGATTTCCTGGTCTTGCATATTTCCTTGTTATTAAACTAACTTAATAAACGCAAAAACCAAATTTACCACGTAAAATTGTGTTACAAACATTATTCAAAATAAATGTAAATAAGTAGATAACTTTCCATAGAATAAGCAGCCTTCGTCAAGTCATTTTTTATGTTAATCAGTTTTAATAATATTTTTACTAGCATTTTGCAAATTTTTACCATCTCAGTGAATACTCCGGTAGAATCTTTATATTAAAACAACGATGATGAATACATACAAGCGAGCTCGGTCTCTTCGTAATAGCGTGTTCGAATTAAAGTTTACACAGAGTTATTCATCGTGACTGGAAAACAGTACTTTCTCCGGTAAACCGACACATGTCGCGCTAGAAGTGATATCAGAAAACAATATGCGCTACGGCAATCCGCAATTTTCAATAATTCGTAAATTGACACGGTAAACATATCCTCGTTGAATCCATTAAGGAAAATAAATAGATTCGACGCCTAAGGTGGTCTTAAAACTTTCGAAACGCCGGTAGACAGACGACGGATTATAGGCGGATAAAATCGAATATAATCATTGTCATTACACTGTTCGACGTGAAATTGATGTGTATAAATGAATCGGGGAAATTTGCATGGGCAAATGCAAAGTTATATATTTCTGTAGAATTAGAATAATTACAATTACTTTACACGTCCACGTAGGTACTGGAAGTCGATGAAAAAATAATTATTGCCTAAAATAACGTTAATACTTTGATATGTCGAGATTTACTACTATCTGCCCATCTGTCCGTCTGTTTGTCTGTCTGTCTGTTAACCTTTTTGTGTATACAATAACTTGAGGTTGGGTAATATATAAACTTTTGTATTGTATATGAAGATGAGAAGCTCATAAGATTTTGAGATTGATTATTATGTAAAGGGTTGGAGATAAATGGGGTGCGTCTGGTGCAATTTTAAGTTCTCGCATTTTCGTAACGAAATTTATTTTAGTGGGTGATTATTAGATCCAAGTAGAAGGTTATAGTAACAAAAATCTTCAAACGAAATTTGCAAAAAAAGTGTTCCATTGAATAAAAAAAAAGATTTTGTGTCTTTTTGATGTTCAATTGTCATTTTAATACGATGTGTGTAAATTAAGTAATGAGACTAGAAACGTAGCGCTCGATCTAGCAACACTGCGGAGACGGGACTTGGATGCACCTTCAGTACAAGTTTGAACATGTTAGAGTCATTTGTTTGTTCTTTGTGACTGTCTTCGTAAACCGGTTTTTTCTAGTGCGTTTTAAAAATGAGTGACATTAATTCTGAGCAACGGTGTGCTATCAGGTTTTGCTTCACACTTGGGCACAGCGCAACGGATACTTTTGCAAAACTTCAACACGTCTACGTAGACAGTGTTTTTTCAAGAGTTTTTCGGTGGTTTAAGGCATTCTCAGAAGGAAGAGAATCGATTGAAGATGAATCACGCAGCGGAAGGCCTTCATCTTCAAGAACCGATGAAAATGTCGATAGAATATGGTATATTGTGCGTTCAGATCGTCGATTGACGACAAGAATGATCGGGGAAGAGTTACATTTGAATCACATCACTGTTCATCAGATTTTGAATAACGAATTGGGGATGAGAAAAGTCTGCGCATAAATGGTTCCAAAAAAACCTTTCGCAGGAACAAAAGGACATCCGGAGAAGAAGGTGTAAAATGATTCCCATTTTATCGAATGTATCATTTCTGGTGACGAGACTTGGGTGTTTGAGTACGACCAGGAAAGCAAGCGCCAAGACATGGAATGACACATTTCAAGTTCTCCAAGGCCCAAAAAAGCAAGAATGAGTAAGTCGAAGATCAAATGCATGCTGATTTGCTTTTTTGATAGCCAGGGAATTGTTCACAAAGAGTTTGTGCCTCCAGGCCAAACAGTAAATCAACACTTTTACAAAGAGGTTCCGAATGTAAAACATTCTAACGGCTGTAACCCTGGTGGGTTACAGCCGTTACAGCGTTATAGCCTTCAGCTGGTGCTGAAGGCTATTCTAGTATATGAGTTCCAGCACTGCTATGAAGAATGGAAGAACCGTCTCCAGCGCTGTGTGGATTCCCAAGGAAGTTATTTTGAAGGAGACAATACTGAATTGTAATTCTATTCGAAAACAAGAATTAAAAAAATTAGTATCGTTACTTAATTTATACACCTCGTAAGCTTAAAATACATAGATACACAGAACATACATAGAAAATACAGAAAATTACTAAAACTTCTATACAAAAGTTTTCCTCTGTGTATTAAATCCAGTACTTGCATTGAATTCACTTGCATTTACCAGAATTTAAATATTTTTTGGGTAAATTTGCGTTTAAATAGGTTTCGGGTTCTCATTTGTTTACAACAAAATTAATTTAACTCGTGCATTAATTTGTGCATTTCTTATTGCTAACAGAAGTACCAACTTCCATTAAATGCAGCCTTTTCTAAGAAATGGCTAATAAAAAATTGTATAATGGACACCGTAATCTAAAATTGGTATGAAGTTCATCTCACTAAGGACCACACTTTAATTACATATTTTCGGCCGTTGATTACGCATAGAAGAGACATTCCTGAGTTAATTCGATCTCATTCTAAATTTTTTTATATACGCACATGTTTAGAAGCCAGTAATAGAAAAATGCGTCGGATACTCTATGTATTTGGCCACGTCAGAGTCAGTTACAACATCCATTATTTCATGCTTGTCAGATATTATTTACAATTATTATTAATTAATAAAAAACAACTACTCACACGATACATGCTCCGCGAGCAACAAATTGTTTTCTCCCATCAGCTAGAATAATCACAATGACGAAATGAAAAAAGTGAATGTGGCATCATTCAGCGCTTAACATCAGTGTTCATATAGCATCCAGTTTCTCTGTAATGAAAGGTGTGCGTATTGTGCAATTTCTAGCCTTATTGTTCGAATTACACATTTTCGATATGTTGGTTATTGGCTTTTAAGAGGTATATTATAAGGTTTTATATCCAAGAATGGTTTGAACTTAGTTTATGAGTATTCCATGGTCTTTCTCCTCTGTTAGCTCCAAGTGTCTCCGAAAAAACGAGATAAAATCAAAGAGTGCAATGCAATATTTTAATCATACAGTTTTAAAAAAAATAAAACAATAATAATAAACGATCCAAGTGTCTTTGTGAGCAAACTATGACATATTAATAAACGAGAGAAGCTCCAAAGCTCTGCTTGAATAATATATATCTGTAAATAAAATAAGAAGATACTTAATTTCAAGCTAAAGATGCTGCTGCATTGGATCCATTGTGCTTCCTCTCTTGGGAATTCAGCCCATTTAAGCTATCAACCATCCTAACATTTTAAAAAACGTAACAATGTTGCTTAGGGGGATCTCTTTTATGTTGGCTCTTCTTGCTGACAGCCTCTACAAAGGGGTGTTTCATTTAGCTCCAAGTTGTGGAAGTATTTTCTTAGCTGATAATGTTAGAAAACGAAGATTCTACTTTGTCATCGGGATATCTTAAAAGCTCTGTAGCAAGTTGTCAGCTGTCTGCTAATAATAATAACACAAGAATAAATATCAGTGAATTGACACATTTTTCGACGTCAAAAAAGATCCCTTATGGAGGCTGTGGAGTGTGATAGAACGGACCAAGCGGGATCAAGCCCTCAAAATCATGGCATTGAAACTTATACATGTTTCACTGAAATATAGGAATTAAGAAGTTCTCAATTAAAGGAGTTCAGCTTCATGTAGAATACTATCTATCTTTTATCGCTTAATTGCAAAGTGGGACTCAAACTTTCTAAATTTCTCTAAATATTCTCTTTCTTAAAGACCTAGGGGTCACTGGCTCGGTTTTTAGGCATGTGTCACTCATGATATTACACATTTATTGCTATTTAGATAATCAAAAGAACAACACCTTTAAGCGTTTGTGTTTTTGTTTATTGAAAATATGTACGTATATTCAGATTTCAGTACGTATATTCAGTTTTATAAGTTTTATTTGACAATGTGTAGAATATATAATTCATAGTTTCTTATGTCTTACGTTTTGATAGGTATGTATATTAAGATTTTGAGTGAACAACGAATTGGCATTTTGAAAACAGTTAGAAATAATCGTATTTAAAAATGTTCCGACGATATTTCTTCCGATATTTCTTCGAGAAAGTGTACGGCTGCCCATAAATGTAAATAAAATAACAATTTAAGTGGTGTATATTGCAAAGTGATAGAATGCAGTTCTCATGTTAGAAACCGCTTTTTTTCTAATAATGGCAATATCACCATATCAAATGTCGTTTCCACTTACTTATTTCACTGCATGCGGGTTATTATAAGGAAATTAGAGCCAATTTTACTTTCACATTCATCAACAGAAGAACAACACGTTTATTTCCATCATAAAGTAGTTAAATACACAGGATGGTTTTTGTAACCTTGCAAGAAAAAAATAATACAATACCTCTATACAATGTGTTCTGATTCCTAATGTAAAAAAAAAAATGCCAAAAGAAGAGTGAAAACGATCATTTTTAAGAAAAAAATATATAAACAATGCTAACATATTTCAAGAGAGCAAAAAATATGTATTTATATCTTAATTGTCAAGGTTTTTAATTTGTGGTTTATTAAGTTCTTCGATTTTATTGACTATGTGTTGTTAAAGGTCTTCCATATCTCCAACGGGAGTTTCCAAAATTGAATTTTTTGTATAAAACGAGAGAGACTGCGTATTTAAAATGATTATATCGTCTTCGAAAAATTCGCCTCTATTGTTTCCAAAGTCTCATATTCTGAGAGTTAACATAGCCCGAAAGATGGAACCAAGCCTCATCAGTAAAAGAAAAACTTCTTCAAAGACAGCATCGTTATTGTTAAAATTTTAGAGGTTCGTCCGCTCTGAGAATTGTATGTGTGAATTACAGACGATATAGATGGGGCTTCAAATTATTTTTCAACGTTCATTGACGCATTGTATAGGGCAGATTTACTTGTTGGCTCAGATGACTAATTGTTGTTCTTCAATTGTCCATTATCACTTACCTAATCAATTTAACGTTTTCCTCTGTCCTTATTCTGGGTCTGCCACTTCCTTGTTTCCGATTAACGCTTCCAGTTTGCCGTTATAAATTTAGGAAACGTTTTACTGACTGGCTAAAAAAAACTGCGCCTGGAAGAACTTCCCTGAAGTCCTCATATGCAGCTCTCATCGAATATATTCAGTTTCCGTTGATTCTACTGCCATTTTCTAAAATAGATTTCAAGTGAAACACGCATCTATTGGCATTGCATTATTTATTTTAGAACTGTGGTAGCCGCTTCAAAAGATTGATAACAACAAAGTATCGCTTCGAGTTTTGACATATCAATTTCCATCTCTCTCGTTCATAGCCAGACTTGATTACGTTTTGTTTTTTTTGAATGACTTTGTCATTTTAATTTAACATATTGTCCATGTTATAATCTTTTCGAAAAAGCTTTCTGCAAGAAAATTTTTATGTGGTAGTTCCATCTTATTATAAATATATAATTAAAATTGTTTTTAAAGAAATGCTTCACAATTATTATTTGAATTAATTCGACAACTGTCAGTGGCTTACCAACCATTAATAGAGAAAATATGTAAATCACGGCCTACCCTAATTGTGAATTTACGTGAATGCATGGTACGGTTAAACATAGTAACGTATTGTGATTTATGCATACATGCACATAGGAAAATATTAATTATCGTGTCAAAATTACCTTTAATTACGTGTTATGGCTGTAAATTTAGCGTTACAAATATAAATCCTGAATTTTATAAAAGCCATGCATCAACAGAACCTTCACTTCGCGATATTAAGCGAGCACCGTCCATATAATGAACGCTAATGTTACAATCAACAGGTAGATGAAGATGCGTCTCGCCAGCTTTCTTCTTGTTTAAAATGATGACGATCTGTGGCGTGTATTTTAGTGTGAAAGTTTCAGCTTTAGGTTCGTGAGAATTCGATGAACTTTGCCGTTTTTTTAACCCCGTATCACGGTGCTTATTTGCAAAAAATTAATATGAGCTTCCTCGGCATCAGGTAATGCATTATGATTCAAAACAGATATGCATCAAGGTACACGAGTGATATTTATCGTAAAGATACATTCGAAAATCAAATTTGTTTACAGATAAACGTACATTATGTTATAAATATAATACATCCTACAAAATGTGTAAATCAAGTAATGAGAAATTTTTTTAAATCTTTTTATTCGAATAGAATTACAGTTCAGTAATCTCTTCTTCAAAATAACCTCCTTGGGAAGCCACACAGCGATGGAGACGGTTCTTCCATTCCTCATAGCAGGGCTGGAACTCATATACTGGAATAGCTTTCAGCTGGTCGGTTATAGCCCTTTGAATGTTTTCTATGGTCCCAAAATGACGTCCTTTGAGGTGATTTTGCAATCTCGGAAAGACTGAAAGGGAAAAAAGTCAGTGAATTCAAATTCAAGCGAATAAGGAGGCTGAGGAACCCTAGGACCCTCACCTAGGACCCCAAAAGAAAGGAGAAGAAAGAGAAAGTTTTCAAGAACCTCTCTGTAAAAGTGTTGATTTACTGTTTGGCCTGGAGGCACAACCTCTTTATGGACAATTCCCTGGCTATCAAAAAATCAAATCAGCATGCATTCGATCTTCGACTTGCTCATTCTTGCTTTTTTTGGGTCTTGGAGAGCTTGAAGTGTGCCATTCCATGCTTTGGCGCTTGGTTTCCGGGTCGTACTCAAACACCCAAGTCTCATCACCAGTAATGACACGTTCCATAAAATTGGGATCATCTCTCCTGATGTCTCTTCGTTCCTGCAAAAGGTTTTGGAAGTGGAACCATTTTTGCGCAGATTTTTCTTATCCCCAATTAGTCAAAATCTGATGAATAGTAGTGCCATTCAAATTTAATTCTTCTCCTATCATTCTTGTCGTCCACTGACGATCTGAAGGCACAACATTCTATCGACATTTTCATCGGTTCTTGAAGATAAAGGCCTTCCGCTAAGTGGTTTATCTTCAATCGACTCTCTTCCTTCTGAGAATGCCTTAAACCACCGAAAAACTTATGCTCTTGAAAAAACACTGTATCCGTAGGCGCGTTGAAGTTTTGCAAAAGTATCCATTGCGCTGTGTCCAAATCCAAGTAAAATCCAAGGCGCAAAAAAAAAGAAGAAAAAATCTGAAGCAAAACCTGATGGCACACCACAGTTGCTCAAAATTAGTGTTACTCATTTTCAACGAGAAAAAAACAGTTTATGAAATCAGTCACAAAGAACAAACAAATGAATCTAAACAAGTTCAAGCTTGTACTGAAGGTGCATTACGTGTTAACCTACCGCCTTTCCAAATTCCGTCTCCCCAGTGTTGTTAGATTGGACGCTATGTTGCCAGTCTGATTACTTAATTTATACATCTCGTATATTATATAATTTTTCGCTTTCAAATTATGGCACCCATATACCACTCTTTTTAAAATTGAAAGGGCTTCTCCATATAAATAATATATATAAATTCCATCATGAATTGTCTGCACAATTCATAAACCCTTAACACACAACCCAGAAAAGGGAAATTAATGATCCTTTCTCAATCATAAACTTTCTGTCTTGCAAAGTAATTTTAAAAGCTGTCCAAGATGGTAAAACAGTGCATTCAACTGCATTGAGAAAGAATTTAAAATTTAATAAAACACTGTTAAAACAGAAGAAATGCAATCAGACAAGAGATACATCAGAGAATATTATAATAGAAAATTACCTAGTGTCAGAAATGTAAAATAATATGACATGTTTGTCAATTAAATGGGGAAAATATACGGGGGTTAGTTTATCCCAAGAGAAACTATTATTATAATTTTCCAATTTATTGTACAGCTTTTACTATACAGGCTATTATATATTTTTTTGTTTGATATACCAAATTAGTCGTCAACAACAACTAATATAACACACGACATTGAATATATATATATATATGTACATATTAAAAGTAGCTACTAATTCTTTGTTTAAACAAAGTATATACAGTCCTTGATGATGTTTAAACTTCGTTCTTTCGTGCCTGATCATTCGGTGTATTTAATAATTAGCAACATCTTCGTGTTGCAACGTATCGACCTTATGCAAAATAAAAACTTTCATCTGAACACATTTTCCTTAACGGTTTTCTGTAAATCCATGATTGCATGCTTTAAATAAAACATGACTTGAATATTTCGTATATAATGCACTGTATTATAGACGGGTCTTAATAAAACCATCAGTACCGGTCAAATTAAGCACTTAACTATAATTACAACTATAAACAAATAATTAACTATATAATTTTGGAAAATGAATGTTGGTATGAAACAGATATTCAAACTTCAATAATCTTAAGAGGAATAAAATCAGGCGAATCAAAAGTATCGTCTTGGTGAAAAGTAACATATTTGACACATTTATTAAATTATCTTTGACCAATTTGTGTAAAAGTCTGTCTTACATACTCTTGAAGCTCTGCAATCTTCCGACGTCGCGAGTTGTACACCTTTTGCTTCAGAATACCTGGTAAGGGATGTGCTATTCGGATCTATCCATTTGTTTTCAAATTTCGCAGTTAGCAAAAATTCGCAAATATGTAATAAAAATAAAAAAACACTTTGTTTCATTACAACTTTATTTATAACTTAAATATAGTTACGATATTGTAATAAATGAATGATAGATTTGTCCTGATGCAGAAGTATGGACTTTTTAGGATTTTTTCAACAATTTATTAACATAATTGGAACGCAGAATTCCCACTGGGTGATGGATTACTCTATTTTAACGAGAATGTGTATATAGTGTTGAATAAGATCAATATATCCATGAGAGCAATTAGCGGTGAAGAAAAAACTCAGAAAGATTAGAGGTAGAGTTTAATTTTTGTATTATTGTTTTTCAGGTCAAATAATCGCTTTCAAAAATATTACCTGCATTTCCAGTAACGACAGTTATACTAAATACCTCATTTAAATAATGTTGTGTTTCAGAGAAATATCTCATGTTTAATGGAAACATATCTGTTATAAATTTTTCATGAGAAAAAATCTCATGAAATTTTTGTCTCCCTGTTTTACCTATATTTACGCGTGAGATGTAATGACCAATTGTATTATCTGTTCATTAGACAATTTAAATATGCGACACTGAATGAAAAAAAAATAAAATTTGCATTTCGGTGCTTATTTATAAAATATCACACGCTGATGTCCATACATAATATACTGGTCTGGAAAAATCAGTATTATTTAAGCACTTTATTTGAAATTTTCAAATAAGATGTAATGTACTTCAGTATAACAAAGAACTGATTAGTGATTTTCAAAATTATTGGGGTAGTTTTACCCTTATTTTGAGGATTGAATATTTAAAACCGAAATTTCTAAAAGAATGACGATTTTTTTTAAATATATTTTTTTGTACTTTCGATTAATTTTTAATTCATAATGGGCGTCGACCAGGAACTGGCCCAAAAAACGGTCCAAAAAGTTAAAAAATGTGGTTTTAGCGTATTTTCTAATCCTATGAGATAGTAAATGGCAAGTGAATACTATTTTTCAAGGTTTTTGGGGTCGCTGATTACGAATCTAACATAGACAAATTTCCCGTAGAATACGATGGTATTTTTTTAAATTTCAAAATTTAGTCATTTTTCAAAAGTTGACTACCATACTGTGTCCGAAATTTTGTTTTTTGAAAACCTGACGTTAGATTCGTAATCAGCTACCCCAAAAACCTTGGAATATATTATTCACTTGCCATTTACTATCTCACAGGATGAGAAAATACGCTAAAACCACGTTTTTTTTACTTTTGGGCCGTTTTTTTGGGCCAGTTCCTGGTCGACGCCCATTATGAATTAAAAATTAATCGAAAGTACAAAAAAAAAGAAAGAAATTAGAAAAACATTGAAAAACAATCGTGTCATACTTTTCGACATTTCGATTTTAAACTTTCAATCCTCAAAATGAGGGTGAAAAACTACCCCCCAGTACTTTTGAAAATATTTTTATCGTATTCTACGCAAAAAAAACACATCGAAAACCATTGCAACCTTCTTTTTTAATTTTTTTTAATTTTTTTTATTGAGAAAGATTGAAATTTTAGAGTCGAAACGAAAATTTGTATTTTCTCACCCTCACCATTCCTCTCCTTGTGGCTCAAAAAATCTAAAATTTTAGGGGAAGTTAGTTTTTTAGCAAGTACTATCGATTGCGATATGTTTCAAACATAAATTTTTTTGACCTCACTTAATTGGTGTGAAATCCCCATATACATGTAGGTATCTTGAATGGAGGCGCCTGCGCAAAAATCCAGACGCTTCGCAGCAATGGATTCGAATTGATTGCCTTAGTTCCGTTGGAATAAACAAAAAATGAAGTAATTAATTATCGTACGCTCCATGTGCATGAAATGTTCTAAGTTTCTGAAAATGTGCACATGCGAAAGCCGTAAATTACTGTTATTAACTCGATCCGAATAACGAGTTTCTACATTATACAAAAATATGCAAACATTAACACCTAATAGGAGGAGAAATTGTTGCGGAAAAATAAAAATGAAAAAAGAGTACGGGCGCACTGATATTGTCGGTCGGCGCAAGTGAAGGTGAAATTTGTTTTATAATTGGCCACGGTGAATTAATTCTGATAAATGACAGTCATTCGACTATTAAAAATTAATACAAAATTGACCTTGTTTAACGACATCCTAGACGTATGTTCTTATTTGGCAAATAATCGACTTGACATATTGTATTGGAGTAAAAGTAAGATATCTATTCAGTAATTTTCTCTACTTTTTCTGAATTTGTCACTTTCTCTGCCAGAATAAAATGCACTTGTGAAGAATTATGGATTCCTGTTCTTTGAATGGGCACGCTAAATCACAGTGTGCTTGAAGGTGGAAAAATTATGATGAAAATGAGTCCAAAATCACATGAATTTTTAAAGTCTCCAAGCAGCATTATATGCGTATATTGCTGCTTACAAAGCAATGAATAAAGTTGTAGACTGTTGCTTTACTTCAGAGAAAATTGGATCCTCACTCCAAGATTCTTTCATACAGGAACTGGGCCAAGCATTAGGAAGCATTAAAAATCTTTCGGAGACTAAAAATTCATGCGATTCTTGCACATGTAAAGGAAAATTTGCAATATATAGAAATGGTTTCGGCTTAGGGTTTTGGTCAGAACAAAGTAGCGAAGCTATTCATCGCAAATTTTTAAAAACCTGGGAATCCTATAAAATAAATAATGTTCATGATGAGTCTTATGGACCAAGATTGCAAAAAGCAGTTACTGAATTTTCGTCCTTACTCCTCTAATTTAATTTATTATTGTCTCATTACTTATTTGAACGTGTAATATATTTAAATACTTAAAAATACAAAACATAAAAAAATACAAAAAAAATTAAAAACATTAAAATGTTCATATCAAAGAAAAGCGTATAAATCAAGGATTTTTGGACACAACTACCGATCAAATGGACTGAGGATATTCTCAGAATTTCAAAAAGACTGAAAAAGACAATTTAAGGCAAAAATTTTGCAATTAGTTTGACAGATTGACAGAAAAAGTGAAAATACCTCAAAAATTCTGGTGAGTCCAACTTTAACCTTAAATAACTTTTTGAAAAACTAGATTTATCAAAAAATTATAAGAGACGTTTTTTGTAGTGCGTTCAATTCCCTACAAGAATGTGTCTTCGACTTATCAGTCTTATAATCGGTTGAAGAGTTACAAAATTCCAAAACTTGAAAAAAATGTTTCCAATGTTAATTAAATGGGAAATGTCTTCACCTCTTAATATTAAAATTAAGAGTTGATATTTTCACAGGCTCATTTTTTCGACATCCTGAACAATATTTTCAGAGTAATTTTTGAAAAAAAAATAGTCGATTTCTTTGGTACAGTCGAATCTAGCCTGACTATTTTGAGACCGTTTAGTTCTTCGATAAGAGGTGACTACGGAAAACAAACTTTTCTTGGATTAATGGACGGTAGATGTCAGGTTTTGACGGAAAAATTAAAAAAAATATTAGCAATTTCTTTAAAAAAATCTAGTTGGCTTTAAAATATGTAGCTCCAGAAATACACCGTTTTTATGACACACCTGTATAATATCTATTGGTTTTTAAGACTAACATATTTCGAGGCTCTTTACCCATTTTTCCGAGTGCAAACTGCACTGAAGTAATAGTTAATGTTTAATAAGTTTTTGACTACCAACAGGATTTATTATTATATAATTTCTGTTCTACATTAAACGGACTATTGAGAATAATTATGCAAAAACTGTAAGGCAACCACACCGATTTTCTATGCGCATACGTTACATCGAATGTAGAAAACCATTGCTCATGTCGTTTTACGGCAAGCCGACAAAAATATCCCGAACTAGGTGCAGTCTTAGGATATTATTCAGATGACATGATATTAAATATTGTTAATACCTACTTCCAATTACCTAGATAGTATCTAAATGCCTGAGACGTGATTTTTAAAAATGTTAAACATGGCCCGTAAATCAACATTCACAAAATGTAGTTTCCATTATAATATTACTAACGAAAGGTAGTTTTAGGTTCCCATGGGTGTGGACCATAAATTACGGATGACATTTATAGCCAGATTTTGAAAATATTGCCTAATTCCTAGCGTACAAATAATTAGGAAACGTGTGTTTACGATTAACGGATAATTGGAGAGTTAACTTTGTGTTACTTTGATGTGGTTTCAACTCAAATATGTAGGAGTAATTTTCATCGATTATGAAAGTAAAATTCTGCAAAGATTTAATATGTGGAGGTATTCTATTAAATAAAGCAGTAGTATTATAAATAAAGGACCTCTGAAATATAGCAGAACTGTGTCTGGGTACGGAATAAAGATCATTGTGACGGGTGGCATGACCATGGATATCGCTACCTTTTGGAATTTTATCATAGAGGTATTTTGGTACCTTGGAACTACTGATCTTAAAAATTAGACAAGCTAGGTGTAATTGAAACCGTTCCTCAAGGTTTAGCCATTTGGATTCGTTAAATTTAGCACTTATGTGGTCAATTTACGTAAACCGTAACAGAAACGTAAACAAGAGTTTTGAACTCTTTGAAGGCTTTCTTTATCTTTATTTAGGATGGCGGGCCAATAAACTGTATCGCAGTAAGCAATGCTATTAAGAATTAAAGAGTCACATAATTTTAGTTTTACTTCAGTAGTTAACGAATCTTTATGGAAATGGAGGGCTCGTAACTTGACATACGATAACTGCAACAAATAGTCAACGTGTTTAGAGAATCTCAGTTCTTTGTCAAAACAACACCATCAGTACAGAAGAAACAATTCTTAATTGAGTTGAAAGGGGGGGCAAAACAACACCAAACAGGGGGGGGGGAAAAAAAAAAAAAAAAAAAGCCGCCCCGGTGGCGGCAAAAAAAAGGGGGGGGGGGGACCGAAAGAAAAAACCCCACAAATTTTTTTAAAAAAAAAAAAAAAATGTTTTTGGCCCCCCCCTCCCCAAAGCCGGGGGAATAACCCCCCCCCCCCCCCCCAAGTTTTTCCAAAAAACACGCCGGGGCCACAGAAAGAACCCTTTTCCCCCCATTTTACCCCCCCTACGCTTCACATATCACACAATCTGCAGGTGAGATCTCACTTGTATATCTCAATTTTGTTTAGGTGGTCTTTAAACTGAAGCGTGTCCAGTTAGGTATCCTGTAACCATTCTTAGTTGGTTCCTAATTTAAAGAGGCTTCCAGCTCTTTTAACTCACATATATATATATTTTATAAGGGCCTTGCTTTGTGCTAGTTTTGGAGTATTACTCCAATGTTTCTGATGTTGAATTTGTTTCCATTTTTCTATTTATCCTCGTAAAGCGGCTTTTGTTGTTTTTTTTTTTTATTTGATCTGTTATCAATTTATCATAAGTTCTTTGGTTGTTTATCCTTGCACGTTGTAGAATACAGCCTGAAATACCGAGGTGTATTTTCCAAGTGAGGAGGAGCATTTTGTAACACATCACTCAAAAAGTTTGTAGGGTGACTAATAAAACAACAACTTTTAGGCAAAAGTCGACTTTATTCATCAACATAGTCTCCTTAGAGAGTGATACATTCATTACAACGCTTCTCTAACATTTCAATTCCTTTCTTATACAACGATTTGTCCAACCCTTCAAAATACGCCTTGGGGTCGGCGATCTCCTCCTCATTCGAGCCATATCTCTTTCCGGATAGATTTTTTTTGAGATTTGCGAACAAGTAATAGTCGCTGGGGGCTAAATCTGGAGAATGCGGTGGATAAGGAAGCAATTCGAAGTGAAATTCATGTAATTCTGCCATTGTTTCGATCGACTTGAGACACGGTGTTTTGTCTTGGTGAAATAGCACTTTTTTTCTGCTTCATTTGGGGCCCTTTCTTCACGATTTCTTCCTTCAAACGCATTAATAATGCATTTATAATAGTCACTATTAACCAGTTTTCCTTTTTCAAGATAGTCGATGAATATTATACCATGCGCATACCAAAATACAGACGTCAAACCTTCCCAGCCGTATTTTGTGGACTGAGGATTTCACTCTTGCATGTAGTGATAGATATAGTTTCATCCATTATCACATATAGCATGAAAAATCCTTTTTATTTCGCCTAAACAGCTCCAAACAGTGCCCTGAATCATCAACATGGTGATGTTTTTGGTCAAGGGTGAGCAAACGCGGTACCACCCACTTCGAACAGAGCTTTCTCATGGACAAATTCATGCAAATTAGTAAATACACTGTGCATTTTTTATGTTTCCTCGAACAACTGCCGAATTTGGGCGACTAGAGCGTTCAGAATCATCTGTACGACCGCGTCTAAATCAGCAAACCACTTTTCTACCATTTGTCTCGATGGAGCAGAGTCCGAATAACACTTGTCAAGCAATTGCTTTGCTTGAACGGTATTTTCTCATTAAAAAGCAATGCTTTATCGACACACGAAATTCAGATTTTTCCATTGTTTTGAAAATTACAAAAGTAGTGTCACTAAAATCACTGTAACTTGTAAATTAATGGTCGGTAATTAAATTGAATTCTAATCGTCTTCTGATGATGTTAATGTGGTTTACGATCCTTGAGTAAAACCGAAGTGTTTCGGTGTTAGGCCGTGGAAAACGTGTTTAATTTTTTGTTCTGACGCCAAAGAATCCAGTCTCACTCCAGTATCCAAAATGAAGACTCATTATAAATACTCAGTTTAAGTAGTCGGGGCAGTCGCATCGTGTTATAGCTCTACGCGGCAGTTATAAAATAAACCGCTCACATAATTAGTCTCTCGTAATATTCCCCTGTACCGAGTTATTTATTAATTGAATCTACAATGTATAAAACTGCTTGCGTTTACAGAAACATGTAGTTTACATTCTCTCTGAAAATTAAATAAATCTAGCCGGGTATGAAGTAATAATTATGCAACTGCATTCCGTGCATTTTATTGGCTTTAGCAAAGGGCAAAATCCGATCTCGAAGGTCACTAAAGCACGGGAGAACGAAATGGTAACCGTAATTATGCTTATTAAATATTAATCCGAAGTAAGTTAGTAACGAAGTTAGTTTGTGGTTATCGACAAGGCCGATAATAGACGATTCCGATTCCGATAAACGATTCCAACGATTGAATGGAAATAAATCTATTGAATTTCCTTTTACACGCAGCGAGGAAAGCGTATACACGTTGTAAAGTACATTGATCCCATTTTGGATCCTGGATGAAATGGTATTCCTTGGTGAAATGTTCTCATCTTTCCTTTCGTCTAAAGTTTGATATATTATTTTGATATACCTGTACCGTTCATTGAATGTTAACTGGTTCGTTGTAAAACAGATACTGATATAATAAACTATGTTGGACAATCTTTCCGTCAAGTCAACGATCAAACTTTTTCATAAATTAGGTAATGTTACTTACGTATTTCTAATTCCACTTGATCAGTTTACCCATAACTTTGAACAGTTTATGGAGACTATGTTGAAGAGGATCTTGATGAAATGTCTTGCTTTATGAAATGTCTTATTTGATGAAATGTCATCATTTTTCACTTTCGTATAAAGTTTGATACTCCAAGTTTTCGATACTCAATGTTTATTGAATGTTAACTGGTTCATTGTAAACTATATATTGAAATGATGTTTCGTTAAGTCAACGATCCAATTTTTCCAGAACTCAACTTCTTGACATTTTTGTCCATAACTTTGATATGTCTGTGGAGCTTAGGTTGAAGCTGATCTTTAATCCATTTATTAACATTTTATTATCATACTAAAAATTTTATTCATTCACCAATGGTTATATTTTTTTATTTTCGACAACAAAAGGATTTAATTGCTATAATTATCGAACTCCATCTGTTACCTTGTCAGTAGAAATTAATAAAAAATGTAAAACAATGCTAACGTATATATATATATATATATATATATATAATAATACGTTTTAAAGAGGAATTAACCACAATTACCGCCTTTGTTTACAACGTATCAACGAAAATGTCCTAGACAAGGTATATCCTTAATAAGGCATGCAGATGACATTAGATTAAAAGCTACATTGTCGGCGCCCACTTCCAATTATGTAGATACCATCTATATAATATATTTTAAAAGAACGTTTAACTCAAGTTATAAATCATATCTGAGAAAATATGCCTTAATAACATTTTATTAATATTCTTGGCAACATTCGCTTGTGAAACATACCAAAGATTACATCGTTTTATTATATACATATGTCCACAGGTGCGGACTACATTGTTTACAAAATAAATTTATAATTTCTTGAGATAGGAGGCATTAGATAGGATAGAGGCATAGATAGGAGGCATATATGTCTTATTATGTCATATAAACATATGATTTTAATTGTTGTTACTGTAACGTCAAAATTTCATTGAGAAGACTCAGTTACTGGAAATTATAGACGTTTCATTCTTGTTGGACATCCTCAGTAAAGTCTACCCAAGATTGTCGCTACCTTTTAGCGAAACCGAATGATATGTATTTGTGCTGATAGCACTACGTAAGCGAGATGTTGAAATATGTACCATCTACTTGCTGAAGTGCAAACTAATCCTTCACATAAAAACAACTTGAGTGAAAACGTACTCGGTTTACAGAGAAGTTTATCGTTATCCCGTTTATTCACGCCTTTACACGTTGACTGATATAATAAACAATTTAACATTTTTAACGTCATACCACATATTGCATAAGTATAAATGAAAGTACTTGACCTATGAAATGAAGTTTCAAATCGATTACCATTCAGAAAATCATGTGGCATTTAAGAGTTAAACTGGAAATGAGAGCAGACAACCTTAACGATAAGAGACGTGGTTCTAAATATACGGGGTGTCCCTTACATGTAGACCACTATTCCTTGAACTTCTTGTTGAAGGATGAGTCGATTTTGGGTTATACAGTATTTTTGCTGCAGTTTGTCATCCATGTTCCAATATCATCAGTACAAACACCACAAAAGTTATTTGTCAAAATGTCATATTTCAAACATTCAATATCCAATTTCAAGAGAAATGTTTGGATTGAAAAGAACTGTAGGCAATTTAGGAAAACAAGCAGCTGTTGTTTTGTTAGGGGAATTTATAGACTACCCTAGTAAGGACGTCGCAGACACATTTAGCTATGACAAAAAAAAAACTTAAGCCATGTAACAGAAATCCTGGCAGGATCTGATTATCGGCTACGGAAGTGTGAACAGGAAGAGGATGCAATCAGGCATCTACTTTGTAGCTGTTCAGCTGTCTAGTCACGGAGAGATTTCATATCAACACAGTGCCTTCTATGTCCATATTGAAGCAGCTCCGCTTGGTTTCCCTCACCACCTTTTCCGAATTGGGTGATTGGAGTGGAGAATGGGACTCAGGCAACTAACTCAGGGAGGTTGCACAAGCTGCCCAATGGGGCATAAGTGCTGTGACTCTCTGAGTCACACTCCATTAGCTTCAGAAATAGGGCTTCCGGTGTCTGATAGCGCCCTTCAGTTGCAACGTTTCATCATTATCCTTTCAGCTGGATCTTTGCAGTTGGATTATTCTCACAGACTTGAAAACTATGCTTTTTTGAAAGCTAAGAGAGAAGAGGTTTTTCACCAGAGCTTTTCATTCCTACCTTATTAAATTGTAGTTTGTAGACCGTGGTGCCAACTTTTTGCGATAAATGTAGGTCTTGATTGCATTCAATACATGGTCGTTATCAATGGACTAAACATTCAGCCTTTGTGCTTCAGATTTGCGTTTTGCAGACTGAGTTGGATATCGGTTCAGATTCACGATAATCTTTTCTGATCTATTAAACCTTGTTCTGTGGTCTCTAGTTCGGGCGTTCTAAGTTATATCGAGCTTCAAGTCGTAGGTAAATGTGTTTTTCTACGACCGCTATGAAAAACAACACTTTTCTCACACTTTACACTACAACAACTTCTTTTCCAAATCCATGGGTATGAACAATACATAACTACAAAGTTATGTATTGTTCATGCCCGTGAGAAATTATTTCTCACAGTTCATTTCCCACACCTATACATTTTAAATGGGGAATCGTCGACATCGAAATGAACGTAGTTGGCTGCTAGCGCTTCTGTTTTAAAGTAATTATTGAAAATAATTGTTTGATCTGTCAAATCGTAAATATCGAATTATTTATAAGTAAAACAAAGTGCTTTAAATCAAATATATTTAAAAGCAAAATTTTAAAAATAAATAATGTATTCAATGTATTTCAAATAACTGATGTATCATCGTTTTTTTAAATATATTAATATAAAAATAAATGTTTAGTAGTAAATTTCTTTCTACATTTTTATAAAAAATTTGCAGTCGTAGAAAAAGTATAGTGTGTAACATGTGCAAAAATGCAATTTCTCACTCGTTTGAATTGCGCCACTCGCCTACGGGTCGTGTTGCAACTTTTTCAAACTCGTGAGAAATTAGTCATTTTCTGCACTTGTTGCACAATATACTATTGTCACTAACGTTACACATACTTCAGCGTGTGCTTCTGGACGTTTCCTTAAATCACTGTCGTTTCCGTATTTCGACCCTCTGCGATGACGGTTGCAGGTTTCTATTGCCTCTTCCACTGCTTTCAGCTCTGCTGGAAATACGAGACGTTTTCCCAATATGACGATCAGTTCATTCTTCGAGCACTAATCAACAAACTACGACAACGTGCCGATAATCACTTAGGAAAATGCTTATAAAAACAGTCACAATAAACATGAATTTATAGAGTAACTAACGGCCAATTCTTGAAAACGGCCAGTGGAATATCCACACCTGAACTGTAAACAACTCTACGTGTTTGACGGAAAATAAATAAGTAACTGTAAATTAATAAATAATAACTGTATAATATATGGCACTCGAGAAAAGTTTTATTACGATAGTCTGAACTACACTGAAAATATACTCTTGATTTTCCGCATCGAGAACTAATTTTGTCATTAAAATATAACTTTCCGAGTACAAACAAATAGTATATAATCTGAATTTCATAAATTAAACACGCCCTTGAAATAAATCAGACATTATCGTCTTGGTTGACAACTTCGGACGCTCCGTACAGGGCGTTTATTTTAGTTTTCGACAGAAGGATCAGAGTATTCTACAAGATATTCCCATACCATAAAAACTGATATGTGATTACTGATTAGTGATTAATGAGCAGAAAAAAATAATTTCAGAAAATTTCCGTGTAACAGAAAAACAAGAAAAATGCTAATTAATATTCATAGTTCTGATTAGTGTTGGTCATAATGCTGTTAGATATCGAAACAGATGTAACACTTACAACTGAATTAAATTAATAAAGTAGAATGAAGTGTCATATATATCATATTCAGAAGAAATGTTACTTGTGATAATAAATTATTATTTAGTCAGCAACGACTTTATTTGATGTTGCCAAGCGTAATAATAAATTATGAAAGTTTTTTATTGAGACGCGAAAGATAAACTGATTGCGAACACAAATATTGCACAATTTACTAGGCCCAAGTTCACGACCAAATGTTGCGTAAAACGCGTATCGAAATGAAACTTTAATTGTTTATTATTCATAGTTAATATCCTCTGGTAATATTTTAAAGGGATTCATTAAAAGGATAAGATACATTTTTTAATTAGATAGTCACAGTACAAGATATTAATTAGAAATACATTTAAAGTACATATTTTATCATTAAATATCTTAAAGTCAATCTTGCGTAAATATTGTAAACTGTATGCATTAATCAAATAGGTATATTGTGTATGTTTAGGTACAACTAATAATAAGATATAATGTGTATGTTAAACTGAAAATGTAATGCGGAGAGAGTCGATGAACAAAAAATATTTTGTTCTTTCTAACAAAAAAAAGTTTTTATAATATGATTAAGTGGGTTCCTGGTATTACCGTATATGATGAATTTGATGAGTTATTCTGAGCACTATGAGAGAGAACTTTTGAAGAAGCCGACAGTATGATCGGTGAAACGTCAATAGGAAATTGGTCATACACCGCAATACCTGGAAACCACCGAGACTTCAGACAACGTCCATGAATTGCCCTTTCATCTACACCAGTGTTGCATCCATCTTCTTTTCCTCTTCACAAACCCTCTCGATCTTTGGACAACGGTGATAGTGACATCCTCCATTCGTTTAATGCTGCTGCTGTTTCTTGTGCTACACAAAGAATCTAAATGTAAAGAATCTTGGAAAGTTATTTACAATCCCAATATGACTTGGGCACTATTTAAGTAGTGTATTTTATATTCTTATTGTTTACGTAGTCATATTATTTAAATTCCTATTGTTTGTTACGCCTTTTTTTATTTGCCATTGTTAGAATTGTAACTGTCTCTGCATAGAGACCTTATGAACGAAGGTTGAAACTTTCTTGCACTATTTTATTTCCCAGATACTTTGCAGCACCTGAAGCTTATTTACTACTCCCGAGTAATCGTGGTATTGTAATTCTGGTAAATTGCATTGAATGTAAAAATTCATATAAAGTTTAACAATTCATATAAATTCGTTTTTAAGGAAGGAATTAACTATCCATAAAGTTCCTTTTAATGAAGTTTACCAGCCAATTCATATATGATTGATATCTGAATTTTCTGGCAAATTTTAGCTACTAGATATGGTAGAGAATTAGACAAATAATTCAAATAAGTGAAAATAATTAAAAAAAGTAAGTAAAACAATATTTTATTAAATTTATAATATCAAGATCTCTTTCTGAATATTCAGTTATAATAAATGCTGCCAAATTATTAACAATTTTTCTTTAGACTGTTAATATGTGTATTGAGGATGCATCTAATATTTATAAAAAAAAGTGGTTCAACCTGAAACTAATAACAGACGCCACATTTTTTCAAAGTTACCTGACCTTGGTCTTGACATTCAAGAGGTCAAAATCGTTATAAATGTTATCAAAACACCGAAATTAAGAGAATTGCATATTATTAATAAATTCTTATAATTGAAATAATTATGTATTATAAGGTTTTTCCGTGTTTGATAACATGCTTGTACCACTTGTTTGGCATTACAAGGTATACAAAACAGAAGATTTTTCTGTTTTTCAATTGACAGAAAAACGTGTGAGGTGAACAGTAGTACATGACATCACAAACATTATTGATACTAAAGCCCCTCTTTCATGTCAATTGGTACTCACCTTCTGCCTCAAAAAATTATGTATTGCTTTATTGGCTACATTTTTCATACAATTCCTAGGTTAACTCGCTAAAAACGGCGGTGATCTAAGTTTTACAAGTAGATATTTTTAGCGTCTCAGAAATGGAACAGGTTGTTCTGTAGTTTTACTCGTACAAGTAACATTTTAAGTCCGGTCTGATGTTACTTTCTTTTTGGTGATTTGTAGTAGGTTTTTGTAGTCTGGTCTTTTCCTGATAGGCGACAGAGATTCCACAATTTTCGTCTCAGTTTCAATATTTCGCCCATTTTTTTCACAGTAAGTTATGGCAGTCTTCATGTACACCATTTAAATTATTTTCAATTTTTGCTGACGCAGAGTCCGTCTTTGTACCAAACTTTTGTCATTCTAGTAGTTCCGACATTTTTATTTTTAGTTAAAAACGACCATTTGACTTGAAATTGATCGTTTTTGGAATTGTTAGGCCTTTTTTTGAGGTTACGGATGAAATGTGATGTTCTTTTTTCTCTATGCGATTTCTTGCCCCACTCCACCTCACGAAAACCGTAACCTGCTGCGGATGCTTTTTTTCCGCCCACAGGTAATTTCTAGGAGCAAATATTTTCGCTGAATTTCTAACACATCACATTTTCGTTTATTTCGTTTGACGTCTCTCATTGGTGAGCAACTGGGGGAAGTTGTTATTCTCCTGTTTTCTTTTTTTGTAATTCTAGCTCGCAGGTCTTCTAAATTTAATAATAATAATAATACACGTTTTTATTGCATGGTAATTGTCATATATTGTAGTTACAATATTTTGTATATACCACAGATTGGCCCAGATTACCACGCAAACGGCAGAGTTCGCATTCATTCAATCAAAATTGAATGAGCAGCGCTCTTGCACTCAACCGCATAAATTCCTTAATTTATTATTAACGCATTTATTTATCTTATCACATTTTAACAAGAAGTATGGTATATAAGAGCAAACATGACATATGTACCCATAGAAACTGTTAATCAGAGCAGAATAGTACCTACGTAATGATCTTGATGATATACATATGTAACAATGCAATAAATTACTTTATGTTACTTTTTTACATTACGTTACATTTAATATTATTGTCTTGCCTCTGTTCTGACAAGTTAAATAAGTAATTTGCCATTATACATAATGTAGACACAATAAAGTGGAGGACAAGGACGGACAAGTAAACAAAATGGAGTAGGACAGGAGGACATATAAAGAGGAATAGGATATATAAAGTTATAAGGACAAATGGAATAGTAATGATAACAATATAAGAGTTATAAGACATATAAAGACATTAATAATGTTGTAAAATAGTACCTGCTTAATTTTTTTCTCAAAGGCGATAATGGATAATTTTTTAATTTCCGGTTGAATTTTATTATAAACTTTGCCAATGTTGTATGAAAAAGAAGCACGATAGAGTGTAGTTTTGTGTTGGGGTAAAGTTATGCTATTTTTATATCTAATGTTAATATTGGGTATATCAGTCCGAAATCTTATTTTCATCTACATGTATGTAGGTATGGTGGCGTTTGTGTGGTGATTACTTTGTGATAGAAGGTACAGCAATGAAATAGGCGTCTCTTTCCATATTTAACCATCCAATACTGTTTAAGTGCTGAGACACATGATCCCTTTTTCGTAAACCACAAATTAATCTCACACTAGTATTTTCTGTTAAGATTACGTTGCGTAGTTGGAAGTTAACCAGCTCTTTTCCCCGGTGCTGTTATTGATGCAACTGTTCTTCCAAACAATAGAACTTTAGATTTGGAAGAATTAATTTGAATAGAGAATTGTTTGGAGACTGTAAGTAGTGATGACAGATCTTGATTGATCTTATCGCATGCTAACCGTGTTTCATCCTCCTTAAAGGAGAAATACAACTGTGTATCGTCCGCATAGAAATGTGAAATGCGATATCGGATCTGTTTATGAAATTCTGAAGTGTATAGCGTAACAGCAGAGGGCCGAGAATTGACCCTTGTGGAGCTCCGCGAGTTACAGATTGAAAAGTCGAAGAAACCCCATTTAAAGAAACATACTGTAGGTGGTCAATTAAGTAGCTGTGTATTAGATTTACCGAACTTTGAGAGAACCCGATAGAGTGAAGTATTGCCAATAGCAACTTGTGATTAATTCGGCCATATGCTTTAGAAAAATCAAGGATTACCAGCAGTGTGAGCTTATTTCCGCAAGGGGGTTTTGAAAACCGAGTTTTTAATAATGCGGCGATGAAAAGAAGTCGTACGGCGTGAGATATCGTGCCCCACTTAACCCTACAAAAAGTGTAACGCTGCGGACGCGTCTTTCTCCCCGCCCACAGGTAATTTCTAACAGCAAACATTGTCGCCGGATTTCTAACTCGTCGTACTCTCGTTTATTTCGTTTGGCGTCTCTCCGTCTCTCGTTTATTTCGCATTATTTACCGGCATACTTGCTGCCAGTGGCGGCTCGTGACTTTTTTTTTGGGAGGGACAAATTTTATAAAAATATTTGTTACCTAAATTTTTGTAATGGTAAACATTGTTAGTAATATACCGTATAGTTAGGAGAAGGACCTCTACTTGGTCAATAAAATATGTTAAGTAAATTTGTTGCTAAGTAAAATACTTGCTGCCAGTGGCGGCTCGTGACTTTTTTTGGGAATGCAACAAATTTTATAAAAATATTTGTTACCTAAATTTTTGTAATGGTAAACATTGTTAGTAATATACCGTATAGCTAGGAGAAGGACCTCTACTTGGTCAATAAAATATGTTGAGTAAATTTGTTTAATATAATGTACCTAATAGCTTTCTAAATCGAATTTTTTGTTCCTGACTTTTTGAATGTCGTGTCAATTGAACGAGAAAAATTTTTAAGATTATCAAATTCAGACTTTGTCCAAGCATCTTCTCCACAATTTGAAAAGAATACACACGACCAGCAAAATAATTTATTTAAAGTTAAAGAATCACTTAGCCATTTGCATTGATCATACCACGTATTAACAAAACTACGAGCCGGCTTACCCTGATTAATTAGTTTTACTTAGATCTGGCCATGGTATTCTTAAATCTTTAACAAATAATTTATCCTCATAAGATAGACGACTAAATCTGTATTTTATAAGATACTGAACAATATCATTGAAGGTTCGAATATTTATTTGAGTGTCATTACAACTGGTATTATTATTATTATCAAACAAATTGCTACACTCGCCAGTTACCTCCATTATAATGTTGTATAATTAATTAAATTAAACGTTCAAATAATGACTTAAGTAAATAATATGGTTCACTTTCAATAATTACTATTACTCTCCTATCCCACTCAAAGCACTGAAAAAACCCGGCAAGAATAACCGCACTTTCCAACGAAATTTCCGAAACACCGGACAATAAACATAATAACATACATTTTCTAGGTTAGGTTCATGAAATAAAACAACCGCTTTCCGCGCTGTCACGTGTGAGACGTGGAAGGTGGGCGTGTTTGCCTCCGCTATGCAATTTTTTAAATGGCCTTTAATGCCACTGAAGTTAAGGGTTACATTTTAAACAGACGCAGATTGTGACGCGATAACCCGTTATTCCGTATACATAACTACATAGGAAAACATTTGAGTGCGGAGGCATGTCACCACTGCGATAGACTAGGCGCTGGGTCTTTTATGAGGGCTAATATGTTACAAATAATAGTGCAGGAACTCCTTTGACATATGTAGGCATGTTTATTATATATTTTTATTTTTAGAAATTATTTTTTACCCGATATGAATGTAATAATGAAAGGTAAGTTTTATAGGTACGCAGGTATAGGTAGGTTTATAAAAAAAAACTTCTTTGAAATTTTCACAGGGGAGGCACTGCCTCCTCTGCTTCCCTGACGAGCCGCCACTGCTTGCTGCGCTCTCGCAGATGTAAGTAAACGACGGCGAGCGTGCAGTTTGACGGAGGAGAGGAACCGATGTAGGCCACGCCGCGTCTCGATGGGTTTTTTTTCGTAAGCGCTTAAATTATTTGGAATGTCGGATGACTTTCTTTCCAGCGCTGTTGCGAGTCCAGAACAGCTCTTCTTCCGGCGACCGGACCGTTTAGAAAGCAGACGGTGCATCATCGAGACTTGCCCGATTATGTGCACCGGGCGTGTATACCGGGGGTTCGTATCGCGATGTCCGACGATCTCCAAGTTCGTAGCACTACAATACCAATCAGTAATAGCGATAATCTGTTGGAATGTGTTAATTCACATTTGATAAAAATTATTATCCCGACTGTACCAGAACAGAGCGTGTTAAGCTTTCAGCATTGACTGTACTTTTTTGCAGTGGCGGCTCGTCAGGGAGGCAGAGGAGGCAGTGCCTCCTCTGTGAAAATTACAAATATTTTTTTCATAAATCTACCTACTTATAATAACTCAATTACTTTTCATTTTTAAATTCTTATATCGGACCCACCGCCGCCGAAACCGAAAACCGTGAGTCGCAGCAGGCTGCTGATGACACCATTCGGTTTTTCGCGCCAAACTTAGGGCCGGACACGAGCGTTTTTTCGAAAAATCGATCGTCTTCGGTGTGAAAATCGCCGCCGGAGAACTGTAATGCCGTACGAGATTCTGTCGACACTAGCGAAAACAACACCTCTCCAGTCTGTCGGGAATATCTCCGCTGCGCGTCGTCGTAGAAAAACGAGCGACCCACCATTCGATTCTCCGTTTAAAGGCGCATCTATCCACGTGTGGCACGGCGTCTTCCGTGTCGATGGTGGTCCGTGAGAAAATCGGAAACAGCTGCCTGTCCGCCGACCCGACACTAGCGAAAACAACACCTCTCCAGTCTGTCGCGAATATCTCCGCTGCGCGTCGTCGTAGAAAAACGAACGACCCACCATTCGATTCTCCGTTTAAAGGCGCATCTATCCACGTGTGGCACGGCGTCTTCCGTGTCGATGGTGGTCCGTGAGAAAATCGGAAAGAGCTGCCTGTCCGCCGACCCGACACTCGCGAAAACAACACCCATCCAGTCTGTCGCGTATATCTCCGCTGCGCGTCATCGGAGAAAAACGAGCGACCCACCATTCGATTCTCCGTTTAATGGCGCATCTATGCACGTGTGGCACGGCGTCTTCCGTGTCGATGGTGGTCCGTGAGACAATCTGAAACAACTGCCTGTCCGCCGACCCGACACTAGCGAAAACAACACCCCTCCAGTCTGTCGCGTATATCTCCGCTGCGCTTCGTCGTAGAAAAACGAACGACCCACCATTCGATTCCTCGTTTACAGATGCATCTATCCACGTGCGGCACAGCGTCTTCCGTGTCGATGGTGGTCCGTGAGAAAATCGGAAAGAGCTGCCTGTCCGCCGACCCGACACTAGCGAAAACAACACCTCTCCAGTCTGTCGCGAATATCTCCGCTGCGCGTCGTCGTAGAAAAACGAGCGACCCACCATTCGATTCTCCGTTTAAAGGCGCATCTATCCACGTGTGGCACGGCGTCTTCCGTGTCGATGGTGGTCCATGAGAAAATCGGAAAGAGCTGCCTGTCCGCCGACCCGACGTTCGCGACGGCGCCAGACCGAAAACCGTGAGCCCGCACGAGGTTGCCGACGACGCCATTCGCGTTTTAGCGCCAGACTTAGGGTCAGGCACGAGCGTTTTCCGAAAAATCGATCGTCTTTGGTCTGAAAATCGCCGCCGGAGAACCGTAATGCCGTACGGGGTTCTTTCGACACTAGCGAAAACAACACCTCTCCAGTCTGTCGGGAATATCTCCGCTGCGCGTCGTCGGAGAAAAACGAGCGACCCACCAGTTCGATTCTCCGTTTAAAGGCGCATCTATGCATGTGTGGCACGGCGTCTTCCGTGTCGATGGTGGTCCGTGAGAAAATCGGAAACAGCTGCCTGTCCGCCGACACGACACTCGCGATGGCGCCAAACCGAAAACCGTGAGTCGCACGAGGTTGCCGACGACGCCATTCGCTTTTTCGCGTCAAACTTAGGGTCAGGCACGAGCGTTTTTTCGAAAAATCGATCGTCTTCGGTGTGAAAATCGCCGCCGGAGAACCCGTAATGCCTACGATTCTGTCGACACTAGCGAAAACAACACCTCTCCAGTCTGTCGGGAATATCTCCGCTGCGCTTCGTCGTAGAAAAACGAACGACCCACCATTCGATTCTCCGTTTAAAGGCGCATCTATCGACGTGTGTCACGGCGTCTTCCGTGTCGATGGTGGTCCGTGAGACAATCTGAAACAGCTGCCTGTCCGCCGACCCGACACTCGCGAAAACAACACCCCTCCAGTCTGTCGCGTATATCACCGCTGCGCGTCATCGGAGAAAAACGAGCGACCCACCATTCGATTCTCCGTTTAATGGCGCATCTATCCACGTGTGGCACGGCGTCTTCCGTGTCGATGGTGGTCCGTGAGAAAATCGGAAAGAGCTGCCTGTCCGCCGACACGACACTCGCGATGGCGCCAAACCGAAAACCGTGAGTCGCACGAGGTTGCCGACGACGCCATTCGCTTTTTTGCGTCAAACTTAGGGTCAGGCACGAGCGTTTTTTCGAAAAAATCGATCGTCTTTGGTGTGAAAATCGCCGCCGGAGAACCGTAATGCCGTACGAGGTTCTTTCGACACTAGCGAAAACAACACCTCTCCAGTCTGTCGCGTATATCTCCGCTGCGCTTCGTCGTAGAAAAACGAACGACCCACCATTCGATTCTCCGTTTAATGTCGCATCTATGCACGTGTGGCACGGCGTCTTCCGTGTCGATGGTGGTCCGTGAGACAATCTGAAACAGCTGCCTGTCCGCCGACCCGACACTAGCGAAAACAACACCCCTCCAGTCTGTCGCGTATATCTCCGCTGCGCTTCGTCGTAGAAAAACGAACGACCCACCATTCGATTCCTCGTTTACAGATGCATCTATCCACGTACGGCACGGCGTCTTCCGTGTCGATGGTGGTCCGTGAGAAAATCGGAAAGAGCTGCCTGTCCGCCGACCCGACACTAGCGAAAACAACACCTCTCCAGTCTGTCGCGAATATCTCCGCTGCGCGTCGTCGTAGAAAAACGAGCGACCCACCATTCGATTCTCCGTTTAAAGGCGCATCTATCCACGTGTGGCACGGCGTCTTCCGTGTCGATGGTGGTCCGTGAGAAAATCGGAAAGAGCTGCCTGTCCGCCGACCCGACATTCGCGACGGCGCCAGACCGAAAACCGTGAGCCGCACGAGGTTGCCGACGACGCCCATTCGTCGTTTTAGCGCCAGGCTTAGGGTCAGGCACGAGCGTTTTTCGAAAAATCGATCGTCTTTGGTCTGAAAATCGCCGCCGGAGAACCGTAATGCCGTACGAGGTTCTTTCGACACTAGCGAAAACAACACCTCTCCAGTCTGTCGGGAATATCTCCGCTGCGCGTCGTCGTAGAAAAACGAACGACCCACCATTCGATTCTCCGTTTAAAGGCGCATCTATGCATGTGTGGCACGGCGTCTTCCGTGTCGATGGTGGTCCGTGAGAAAATCGGAAACAGCTGCCTGTCCGCCGACACGACACTCGCGATGGCGCCAAACCGAAAACCGTGAGTCGCACGAGGTTGCCGACGACGCCATTCGCTTTTTCGCGTCAAACTTAGGGTCAGGCACGAGCGTTTTTCCGAAAAATCGATCGTCTTCGGTGTGAAAATCGCCGCCGGAGAACCGTAATGCCGTACGAGATTCTGTCGACACTAGCGAAAACAACACCTCTCCAGTCTGTCGGGAATATCTCCGCTGCGCTTCGTCGTAGAAAAACGAACGACCCACCATTCGATTCTCCGTTTAAAGGCGCATCTATCGACGTGTGGCACGGCGTCTTCCGTGTCGATGGTGGTCCGTGAGACAATCTGAAACAGCTGCCTGTCCGCCGACCCGACACTCGCGAAAACAACACCCCTCCAGTCTGTCGCGTATATCTCCGCTGCGCGTCATCGGAGAAAAACGAGCGACCCACCATTCGATTCTCCGTTTAATGGCGCATCTATCCACGTGTGGCACGGCGTCTTCCGTGTCGATGGTGGTCCGTGAGAAAATCGGAAACAGCTGCCTGTCCGCCGACACGACACTCGCGATGGCGCCAAACCGAAAACCGTGAGTCGCACGAGGTTGCCGACGACGCCATTCGCTTTTTCGCGTCAAACTTAGGGTCAGGCACGAGCGTTTTTTCGAAAAATCGATCGTCTTCGGTGTGAAAATCGCCGCCGGAGAACCGTAATGCCGTACGAGATTCTGTCGACACTAGCGAAAACAACACCTCTCCAGTCTGTCGGGAATATCTCCGCTGCGCTTCGTCGTAGAAAAACGAACGACCCACCATTCGATTCTCCGTTTAAAGGCGCATCTATCGACGTGTGCACGGCGTCTTCCGTGTCGATGGTGGTCCGTGAGACAATCTGAAACAGCTGCCTGTCCGCCGACCCGACACTCGCGAAAACAACACCCCTCCAGTCTGTCGCGTATCATCTCCGCTGCGCGTCATCGGAGAAAAACGAGCGACCCACCATTCGATTCTCCGTTTAATGGCGCATCTATCCACGTGTGGCACGGCGTCTTCCGTGTCGATGGTGGTCCGTGAGAAAATCGGAAAGAGCTGCCTGTCCGCCGACACGACACTCGCGATGGCGCCAAACCGAAAACCGTGAGTCGCACGAGGTTGCCGACGACGCCATTCGCTTTTTTGCGTCAAACTTAGGGTCAGGCACGAGCGTTTTTTCGAAAAATCGATCGTCTTTGGTGTGAAAATCGCCGCCGGAGAACCGTAATGCCGTACGAGGTTCTTTCGACACTAGCGAAAACAACACCTCTCCAGTCTGTCGCGTATATCTCCGCTGCGCTTCGTCGTAGAAAAACGAACGACCCACCATTCGATTCTCCGTTTAATGGCGCATCTATGCACGTGTGGCACGGCGTCTTCCGTGTCGATGGTGGTCCGTGAGACAATCTGAAACAGCTGCCTGTCCGCCGACCCGACACTAGCGAAAACAACACCCCTCCAGTCTGTCGCGTATATCTCCGCTGCGCTTCGTCGTAGAAAAACGAACGACCCACCATTCGATTCCTCGTTTACAGATGCATCTATCCACGTACGGCACGGCGTCTTCCGTGTCGATGGTGGTCCGTGAGAAAATCGGAAAGAGCTGCCTGTCCGCCGACCCGACACTAGCGAAAACAACACCTCTCCAGTCTGTCGCGAATATCTCCGCTGCGCGTCGTCGTAGAAAAACGAGCGACCCACCATTCGATTCTCCGTTTAAAGGCGCATCTATCCACGTGTGGCACGGCGTCTTCCGTGTCGATGGTGGTCCGTGAGAAAATCGGAAAGAGCTGCCTGTCCGCCGACCCGACATTCGCGACGGCGCCAGACCGAAAACCGTGAGCCGCACGAGGTTGCCGACGACGCCATTCGCGTTTTAGCGCCAGACTTAGGGTCAGGCACGAGCGTTTTTTCGAAAAATCGATCGTCTTTGGTCTGAAAATCGCCGCCGGAGAACCGTAATGCCGTACGAGGTTCTTTCGACACTAGCGAAAACAACACCTCTCCAGTCTGTCGGGAATATCTCCGCTGCGCGTCGTCGTAGAAAAACGAACGACCCACCATTCGATTCTCCGTTTAAAGGCGCATCTATGCATGTGTGGCACGGCGTCTTCCGTGTCGATGGTGGTCCGTGAGAAAATCGGAAACAGCTGCCTGTCCGCCGACACGACACTCGCGATGGCGCCAAACCGAAAACCGTGAGTCGCACGAGGTTGCCGACGACGCCATTCGCTTTTTCGCGTCAAACTTAGGGTCAGGCACGAGCGTTTTTCCGAAAAAATCTATCGTCTTCGGTGTGAAAATCGCCGCCGGAGAACCGTAATGCCGTACGAGATTCTGTCGACACTAGCGAAAACAACACCTCTCCAGTCTGTCGGGAATATCTCCGCTGCGCTTCGTCGTAGAAAAACGAACGACCCACCATTCGATTCTCCGTTTAAAGGCGCATCTATCGACGTGTGGCACGGCGTCTTCCGTGTCGATGGTGGTCCGTGAGACAATCTGAAACAGCTGCCTGTCCGCCGACCCGACACTCGCGAAAACAACACCCCTCCAGTCTGTCGCGTATATCTCCGCTGCGCGTCATCGGAGAAAAACGAGCGACCCACCATTCGATTCTCCGTTTAATGGCGCATCTATCCACGTGTGGCACGGCGTCTTCCGTGTCGATGGTGGTCCGTGAGAAAATCGGAAAGAGCTGCCTGTCCGCCGACACGACACTCGCGATGGCGCCAAACCGAAAACCGTGAGTCGCACGAGGTTGCCGACGACGCCATTCGCTTTTTCGCGTCAAACTTGGGGTCAGACACGAGCGTTTTTTCGAAAAATCGATCGTCTTCGGTGTGAAAATCGCCGCCGGAGAACTGTAATGCCTACGAGATTCTGTCGACACTAGCGAAAACAACACCCCTCCAGTCTGTCGCGTATATCTTCACTGCGCGTCATCGTAGAAAAACGAGCCACCCACAATTCGATTCTCCGTTTAAAGGCGCATCTATCCACGTGTGGCACGGCGTCTTTCGTGTCGATGGTGGTCCGTGAGAAAATCGGAAACGGCTGCCTGTCCGCCGACTCGACACTCGCGAAGGCACCAGACCGAAAACCGTGAGTCGCGCGAGGTTGCCGACGACGCCATTCGGTTTTTCGCGCCAAACTTAGGGTCGGACACGAGTACCGTTAAAAATTTTACGTGGGGTCAAAGGTCACCAATAATGGTTTTTTGTGAATAGCTTGTTAACGGACACTTTTACAGAAACAATAGCGGTTATCAAAATATCAATTGGTAGCTTAGACAATCTACGTCACAAAAGATGCATTCAGTTTATTCCTAAAAGAAACTGTTTCGAAGATAATTCGATTTACAGAGTTGTAACCTTTGTTTTTCCTGAAACGTACATTCCTTTCCACACCACCTTTTAGGTAAAGAGACAAAATAGGTAACTACTGTTTTGAACATAGATGAATCCTGTTTTAATTTCAATAATAGATTATTTATCCTCAAGAATTTATTTCAATCTGTATCCTTTACTCTTCATCATTATTTCGTCTTCTTATTCCACGCAGTTTAAGCCAGTATTCAGCAATACATACATGTATGAAGCAGGTAGAAGCAGAGTTTAAATTGGCTCCACCCCTCCACCTGGAATTAATCAATTACAGGCAGACATCTTTACTGAGACAGAGTCTTCTCCAAACTTGATTTTCAATAACGAAATTAATTTTCTTATAGCCAATTCTTATAGCCAGAACAAATAGTTTCTATGATACTCTCACTTTCCGACATTTGGCGTTGCTCGGCAACATTTATATTGGGTCTATTATCAAGTTCAAATATGGGTAGGCAACGAGATTACTCCTGAAGACTGGGGATGGAAGTAAGGGATACTATTTTTGAGCTAGTTCAAACTCTGTTTCCGACTGCTCCGGACATACTGCTGAATACTATTTTTGTATTGCACCAAGAGCTGTAGCTTACATTACTGCTTCAGAAAAGATGACTCGTATTGTTCACCAGTATGTGGTAATTTTACAAGGTTGGTCATACTTAAATGTAACACCCAATGTATGTAAAGGACGTCGATCATTGCGACTCCACTGAAGATGTAGATCCATTGTGTTTCCTAACTGGATCAATACAAGACAGAGAATAAGAAGAACAAAAAGAAGAAATAGAAGATGAAGAAGAGGAAAATATATAGATTAAATAGAGTCAGAAGATGAATGAGATATTATTGAGATTAATAACTCTTATTTGGAACCAAAAATTAATGTTATATTTGTGTTTCTTTTATTCAAATTTCGGTTACATTTAATTTATTTTAACCTTATTTAACGTAAAAAATTTAAGTAAAATAATTTGTTGAGATAGATCTCATATGAGATATGAGTAGAGTAACAAACTTAATTCGCTTCCATATGCATTACCTATATTAATTTAAAATAAAATTGACATACGTATATTAAAGAAAAAAAAACACGTACATATATACGATCAGAACGGCTAAAACTACCTGCGGACACAACAGGCAAAAACTCTCGCCGTGTTTAGATCTGAGGCCGAGCGATTGATTCCGTTTAATAATAATTCTATTTCAGTTAATTATCATAATTTTTATCCTATTCGTTAGTATTCACCTACTTAGAGTTTCAGAAGTGAACTGACGGTAGCCCATAACGAATATTGCGGCTCAATGGTCTAGGGGTATGATTCTCGCTTTGGGTGCGAGAGGTCCCGGGTTCAAATCCCGGTTGAGCCCATTTTTTTTTTTTTTAAAAAATAAGGTATATCTACGTATTTTATCAGTATTTTTTAAGTGGATCATAAATGACTATTAATGGATACGACTTACGATGAATGAATGATATTAATTTTATTTTTCTACCTAGTTAAAGATTTTCTGTTATTAACAATATGGCAGGTTATTATTATCTTCGTTGATATTTGTATGACACAATTTACCTATAAAACATCCCCTCATTATCAAGTTTTTTAGTATAATAGTGGCATGGAAAAAATATTTTTGATCAGTATTTATCTACTGATCAATTTATAAATATTCTAACACAAAATGACCAAATCATTAGTTACAGCCGTTACTTGACGTTTAATAAATCAACAGTTTTTAATGATAGTTTCTCCTCTACCGGTTGAATTCATTATCAGCTTTAAGTAAACAAAATTTTGTCTTTAACGGAATCTGGCCCACTAATACACTATTGGTTATTTTTTTAACCGCGCTTTGTTTGTATATATTTTGAAAGTAAGTAAAAGGATTGATTACTCTTCAATTCTCAAAAAAAAGACTGGACGAGCATTTAGCACAACGCCTAAGAAATAAAACTTTCGTTTCTAATTTCAAAAAAAAAGACCAAACTCGGAACGATCCGTTGTATTTTTGCCCTAACAAAACATAGAATTTTAATAGAGAAATCTGAGATTAAGCAGATGAAAAGCCATCATCGAAAATAATTAGAACAGTAATCGTCGAAAAACGTCGAAAAAGTTGAGCGTTTTTACGGATTTCTCTGCTCGATCAACAGTCCTCGCGTAAACGTTTAATTTATTTCAGCTTCGTGTTTATTATTTTTATCTATTCCGTCCTTGACATTCAGAAGTTGACGGAGGAAAGAGTGGCTTCTTATTAGTCAAATCGTACTGGGATTTACATAGTAATCGATTTTTTATTGATATTAGGAACCACTCTTTGTGCCTCAAGCCGTATCTTTCCCGGTTTGGGTCTCTATTAAGAATAAGTCTGTATTATTTTGGACTGGGATGTTGTTCCACGAGACAGTGACGGAGCTATAGGAGGGTGGTATGGATTCTTTTAAAGTAAACCTAATCGTATAACAAACAAACGAATAAGTTTGACTCTAAGTTGACTGCGAAAAAAAAACGTAGGGGGAGTGTGAGTCGACGAATTTAAGAAAAAAATTCTGGTATTCAAATAATATATATTTTAATGCAAACAAAAACAAGGACGTGATACATGAATATATTTACTACAAAATAAAATAATTGGAATAGTAAACATTTCAATAAAATTACATAAAAATCAAACTTTTTCATTTTCGTTGTTTTTGCCATCTTTCCCTGTTAAAAAAACATCACAATTGAATCAACCCGGTCCCTTGGTAGCTTGTACAAGATTCGTGACACCAGGTTTCACAGTCACTGAATACAATTTAAAATATAGGGGCTTCTGCTCTCCAAAAAACATGCGTATTTGCTGTCTCACGTTATTTGGTCTTTCTAGGTTTTTAATTATCTTAGTTTTCTGTCTTAATCGTTCTACTTACTTGTTTGTTCTGAGCGGTTATATTTCGGTAAAGGACTAGTTTCAATTAATGTTTTGCAACGCCTACAGCAAGAAAACTGCAATAAGTAAACTGTTGAGATAGTCCAATAGGGAAGATAACGAATTTGTCATCTTGGCCGCGTCAACTTGTCCCCTAACCTAACATGAAATGTTTGTTTACACTTTGCACATCTTTGCTTTAAAAGCACGAATATTAACTACACTTATTGTAGTACGACGTGCGGTAAACTAGTCATCTAATAGTTTTTAGTAGTAGACTTATACTACTCATAGCATGCATTAATTTTTAATTAAACAGCAAATTTTGCATATTTTTAATTAGATAGTTAATGCAAACGTTCACCTACGACGCTTGCTCAGTCAAATCTTACCAGTTTGCGTTTCCCATGTCCTTGCATTTATCTCGTAGGTGCGCCACTGGTTATAGAAAATGGACCCAAACCAAGTAATGCTGGCGCACTCCAAGATGGCATCCTAGAAAGAAAGCAATAGCGAGCGTAATCTTACGGAGAGATATACTGGTTTCGTGATAACAACCCATCGCCTAATTAATGGTAATACCAAGGTTCGATGATCCTTCCACGGGAAAAAATACGTTCACTAAAAGAAAGCATCGCGATTAACAATTTTTTATATATGATTTTACTTCGACATATAAAAAAAATTGTGAACGGAAATAAGGTAAAATATGTATTTATATATTTTTTTGTGGTCCCCATAGTGAAATATTAGTATGAAATCTTGGAATCACTTTTCACCTATCAATAAATCTTCTAATACTGAAAAACAGATCCATAAATTAACAGTAATGCTAAAGAAGCTGTAGCTTTGTAGATTGTGCCGTGTTTTTAACAATGTTGTTATCAAATTTACGTTAACACAGTCATTACTTATTGTAATTTCAAATGTAAACTACCAACTTTTTTTAACAAGGTACCTACAATTTTTGTATTTTGTTAGTCATTAAAATCAACACAGTTGCAAACTGGGTAATTTGCATTATTTTATTTTTTCCAACATCTTCATCTCCATTTTCATCGAGATAACGAGATCGCAATTACTCTGAGAGATATACCGGTTGTTCCAAATTTTATTATACAGCCATTATCTTTTTTTGAAGAGTTGGAAATTCTGATTCAAGAAAGGATCTTGATTACTAGACTTTTCTTTCTTTAGGCGTCATTCGTTTATTGTCCTGTTAAACAGATACAAAATACGTATACAGGGTTTTTCAAAGTGCTAATCAGGGTGCTAATATTCAAGACGCAAAATCTATAATCTATAATCTATATAATTTTCAGATCAGGGGGTATATTCTATAAAATTTTTCGAGTGAGGTCTAAGACTAAGAGAAAACATTATAGGACATACTTCTTATCAAATCACAAGCAAAACGTGGCTCTCAACTGTTGCACCTATTTTCCGGGACACCCTGTATACGTTTCAGATACCCATCTAACCGAGAACGACCTTTATCGCGTCACGACGTCGAAGTTTCGACACGCCCTTTCTATCTGTTTTTTTCCATCTCTCGTCTGCACAATGAGAAGTTGTGCGTGTTTACCTACGAAAGAATGCGGAATATTGCATAACTCGCTAGCAAAGAGCAATCAGTTGCTGATAATTAGTTTGTTAACCAAGTGCGCTTTTCAGACGCTACGAGAAAGAGGAACGGTTTCTAGCGTCTGGCGATGATGGCACTGGATTACCTTGAGGTCCTAATTGACGTCTGTAAAAGGGAAAAATAATTACATATTGAACGATTATAGAATATGTTAATTTGATGATTCTCGTGGGGCTTTACAGCCAGAACCGACCCAGGTCCAACCGACACCCTCGTGTTGAACCATGACCCAAACTCTTGACAAAATTTCAAGAGTATGTCTAGTTTTAGCTATGCTATACCTAATGGTTATAAGGTGCGAAAAGATAGTAAGACAAAGGGTCAAAATTAGTCAAACACGAATTTCAGTACGCATTCACTGAATGAATGAAACAGACTAATAAGAAAGCATATCCAGGCTCATGATGTATAATTTGGCGTTATTTATAACAACGTTGTCGTAATTCTTATCTAATCACGATCTGCCTTTTCAAATTATGACAGCTTCCAAATGTCTTACGCTTTTAATATATGTTATAAATAACGCCAAAAATGATATAGTATTTGATTATTAACTAAAATATTAAACATACAATAAGCAACGAAAGTTATCATACACCCACTTTTTGAAGTTTGCTTAAATGCTGATAATTTGTGTATTACAGCATTGATTTTTTTTGCTTCTGACAGGATTATAGCTTGTGATATTCTGCGTCTAATAAGCCGAAGTTGAAGGCGGTATGTCGATTGTGTGAAAAAGATATAGCTAAAAAAGTAAAATTTCAATGTTTTCAAAGAAACGTAAATAACTTCGAAAATAGTAGATCCCTTTCGAGGTTGTTGTACTCGTATTAAAGGGAACTCTTCAGTGTATCTATTTGACTAACTGAGTCATTTTGAAAAAAAAATTCCTAGACATGAATAAAATCTAAAGTTGAACCAAAAATATCACGAAAATTCAAAAAAAGCCCACATTACTCCAATAAAAATTTAGGATTAATATCCCTCTAGATCTCTCTGTGTTTTATTAAAATTTCAGGACAGTGATTTTTACGGGAACGATACTAAGGATGGTAGAATTTTGAATTTTCGTGATATTTTTGGTTCAACTTATGTAACTTCGAAAATAGTAGATCCCTTTCAGTTGTTGACTCGTATTAAAGGAACTCTTAGTGTATCTATTTGACTAACTGAGTCATTTTGAAAAAAAATTTCCTAGACATGAATAAAATCTAAAGTTGAACTAAAAATATCACGAAAATTCAAAAAAAGCCCTGTACGCCACACATTACTTCAACAAAAATTTAGGATTAATATCCTCTAGATCTCTCTGTGTTTTATTAAAATTTCAGGAACAGTGATTTTTACGGAAACGTACTAAGGTTTTAGCAATTTTGAATTCACACAATCGACATACCGCCTTCAACTTCGGCTTATTAGACGCAGAATATCATAAGCTATAATCTTGTCAGAAGCAAAAAAAATCAATGCTGTAATACAAAAATTATCAAAATTTAAGCAAACTTCAAATAGTGGGTGTATGATAACTTTCGTTGCTTAGTGTATATTAAATTGCCCATGATCTAGCTTTGATGATATTTTCATCTATCTTCTGTCAGAGTCGCAATATCAGTCATCATTTTGGTCATTTCAGTTTGGGCGTACGAAGTGTGGCTATTAAATAACCGATCTGATGCTGCTACCAGCGCGCTGCGAGCGTGTTGCGACAAGTTTGAATAGAACTGTGTCTGGTGATTCTTTTCCCATCCTGAGATCGCTGACAAGCCAGTGGGTCGCTCAGTGTGTTCTCGCACGTCCATATTTGTTTTAAAGATGGACGTGAAACGACCGAAGACGATCCGCGCCCCGAACGGCCCTCAACGTCAAAAACGGGCGAAAACATTGAAACAATTGGTAAATTAATCCGCGAAAACCATCGTATAAGCATCCGAGGGCTTGCTGAAATAACAGGAATCGACAAAGAATGTGTTCGCCAGATTTTACATGAATCGTTCAACATGCGCAAAGTTTGCGCAAAAATGGTGCCAAAACTCCTCATCCCAAGAAATCAAGAATGAACATTAGCGCTGGCATTCTAAACAACATTGACATTGATCCAGGCTTGTTAGACACGGCGATTACTTGTGATGACAAGATTCGAAAGTGTGGAAGCGGTTAAAGCAAAAGCGACTGAGGTTCTGAACCAGCTAACAGAAGCGGAGTTCCAGCACTGTTTTCAATAATGGAACAGTCGTATGGAGCGATGTAGAGATCGCCAAGGGGAGGACATTGAATGCGAAAAAGTTGTTAAGGTGAAAAAGTTTTATGACAGCAGTTCGGTTATTTAATAGCGACACCTCGTTTCATATGTGTACAGCAGACATCAGCCATTTGTAAAAAAGGGTGAATCCTATACTTCTCTTTCTAACGACTAGCCTAGGTGGTGAGAGGGATTGTTTTATTCCCTCACTATATGCTGTATGCGATATGTTGCTTCGTATGTCTCGTCTCACTTCTTTTTGTCCTTTTTCATGACTTATCGATGTCGGATGGCACATACTATATAATAACTACGATTTTGAATAGAGCATTTTTTTTTGACATTTAACAATGACTTAATACGTCAGAAAAATTTGAATTTGAAAAAGAGTCAGATCATATAAATGTATAAAGTGGCCCTACCGTATCACCTTGTGCCATCTGTTGTTGCGTTGGGAAATCATGTATTTACCATGCAGAATAATTTTATTGTTAATGATAAATCTTTTTAATTCGTATCCTCTTGTTACCTGCATTTATTATACAATCTACTACCTGCTAAATAATAGCAGAGCATCGACAAAATTTTCCTGGGAAGGTCGTTCTATTTAACCATAAAAAATGTCGATAATAATGATTTTCCTTGTTGCTACTCTTTTTTCGTTGACTATATTGGTTTCCGTTGAACCGATATAAATAAGCTTAATACAGTGTTCTTGTATTATGCAACACGATATTCACGTTATTTTCGGTAAAGTAAGAAAGATACCTCGTCCTTCGCCTTTCTCAAATCAAAGCACACAGATCCGGATTTGGATTCTATTAGATCTCGTGTGATATACTTCATGGCAAATGACTAAGAACGAGTCTGTCGGTTATATCCTGGCCAGGAGAGTATACTGTGCCAGTACTGCGTTTTAAGGGGATCGGACTTATTTCAGAAGTCGGCAACTGCTAAATATCTACTAAAGCACTCTAACTGCAAAACCGTTAAGCTCAGATGAAGCGAAAACTGTTCCTTATTCTTCACGTGCACGCCTCATCGAGCTTAACAGTTTTACCGCTAGAGTGTTTCGAGAAAGACACTTGGCAGTTACTTGTCTGATCCCATTGAAATGCACTAAAGCTTTTATAATTAAGGTAAAAAAAGAAGTTGATGATAAAATGGAAGTAGTATCCTGAGACATTTTCTCAATACGTGGACCAATATGAGGTGTGAAAATTGAGAAATGAGACTATTTTTTTTATTCGAATATAATTACGATTCAGTATTGTCCCCTTCATAATAAGCCTTGGGAAGCCACACAGCGCTGGAGATGGTTCTTCTATTCCTCATAGCAGTGCTGGAATTCATATACTGGAATAGCCTTCAGCTGGTTGGTTACAGCCGTTCGAATGTTTTCTTTGGACACAAAACGACGTCCCTTGAGGTGATTTTTCATTCTCTGGAAGAGAAAAAATCACAAAGATTCAAGTCAGGAGAATAAGGACGCTGAAGGGCCACAGGAATATTTTTACTGCCTAAAAACTCGTTCACTGGAATGGCAGTGTGACAAGGCGCAATGTCGTGTGCAACATCCAGTTGTTCTTGATGTTTAGTCTCACAAGCATGATCATTTTTCGAAGTTTTTCAAGAACCTCTTTGTAAAAGTGTTGATTTACTGTTTGGCCTGAAGGCACAAACTCTTTGTGGACAATTCTCTGGCTATCAAAGCTACTGCTACTATTTGGCTACTGCCTTTTTAGGGTTTTGGAGAGCTTGAAGTGTGCCATTCCATGCTTTGGTGCTTGGTTTCCGAGTCGTACTCAAACACTCAAGTCTTATTACCAGTAATGACGTGTTCCATAAAATGCATATAATTTTCAATAAATTCCAAAAAGTCAAGACACCTTTTTCTCCTGATGTCCTTTTATTGATGCGAAAGGTTGCTTGGAACCATTTTTGCCCAGATTTTTACCATCCCAAATTCGTTAGTCAAAATCTGATGAACAGTGGTCATTCCCGATCATTCTTGTCGTCAACCGACGATCTTAACGCACAAGATCCCGTATTTTATCAATATTTTTGTCGGTTCTTGAAGACGAAGACCTTGGTTGACGCCAGTGGGAGACGCATGGTTCATATTCGGTCTTCTCCTCCTCTTCAGTTCATCTTCAGTTCTCTTCCTCCTGAGAATGTCTTAAACCACCGAAAAAACCTGGGCTCTTGAAAAAACACTTTCTCCGTAGGCGTGCTAAAGTTTTGTAAAAGTATCCGTTAATTTAATGTCACCCATTTTTAAAACGCAGTAGAAAAAAACCGGTTTACATTGCATGTTAACCTACCGCCCTTCCAAGTCCCGTCTCAGCTGTGTTGCTAGATCGGGCACTACGTTGCTAGTCTCATTAATTAATTTACACACCTCGTAAAACAAGACATGCGAACTTTTTATGTTGAAGTAAAGGAATTTCATTGAATGTGAACTCTATGCTATATTAGGAAATTTTTTATGAGGAAAAAGGAGTGTCGCATTATTCTGGTGTACTCGTATATTTTGGATACGGTCTTATTGATGTTTTTTTGAATTTTTGCAGGTTATTTTTATATATAAATATCTACCATCAGAAACCACAGATCCGGATTTCGATCTTATTTGATCTCGTCAACGTAGTATATCTGACGACGACTAACAAGAATTTATTATAGTGAATGACCAGTGAATGACATTTGTTGGATGCACCGGAAGAAGTCTAGTTCCCACATTAGAGGGCTATACCACGCAACAACAGTTACATATATTGTTTCTAAAATTTAAAATTTACTGTAGTTGCTGGCTGAAAGTAACAAACGTTTCATTGTTACTGTATTTTAGACTGTTAATAAAACAACAACATGTATTTTAAATGATTTATTTTATATACAAAAAAATATATATTACAACGGATAACATTAAGACCTAAGTTGTTTGTAATGCGTTAATAGTAGTTTACATAATCTTAAAATGCTCCATTAAAAACATTATAGGTTAAATAGCTTTGAAACTGTTCGGGTAATGGCACTTAGCTTTGAAAAGTCCTAATTTATTAACAAATTTCGTTAATGTATAATAATTAAATAGTCTGCGTGCTAAAATTAAAACGTAATAATCTTAACTATACTATTAAGGAAAAATATATTATATGATTTGGTATTTGGTAATGTAAAACAAACAGGCCTCTACCATTAATCATAGAATAATAGAATATAATACAAATAGACACTTTGAGCAAATTCCGATAAATTATAGGTTTTAAAATTTCGTTAATAGGTACTTATGTATATTTACAAAAAAAAAACTAAAATTTACCATAAAATTGAAGAGGAATTAACTAAGGATAGATAATGATAAATAATAATAATAATTACTGACGGTGTGTTAACTGACTGTACATGCGCACTGAAAGAGACTTTAATAACTAAAATTAAAATAAATGAATTACGATTACAACATATTGTAAATTAATTTAATCAATGCTATCATCATTGCTATCGTACAGCAAAACTTTAGACAGAACTAATAATTATTTTCGTTATAGTAATATTTAATTAAAACGTTCCTTTAAAAATGACTGCCTATAAACTAAAATTAGGTTTAACTCTCGTGTGATTACGTCTTCCTTATTATTATTAACTTAGATAGTATTTGGGAAAACAATAGGAGTAAACGAATTGTGGTTTGTTAATTTTTAATGTAACTTTATATAATTGGCTTTCTCAGATACATTTTGAGTAGACAGAAATATATTTTATACATATATTTGTGTATTTTATGAAAATACACAAATATTATAATAATAAGTAATATTAGAGTGTAACAAACAAATATATCATCAAAATCGGTTTGCAACAGTTATTTTTCTTATAGTTCTGTGAGTAATTCGACGCAATATCATAAGTCTTCGTTGCTCAGTTCCATGTTTTCTTATGTTAAGGAAGGGTTCGTAATACAGAAGTTAGTGTGTACATTCCTTTAGACACATGCAAAGATTATGGCGTGGAAGAAAGTCCGTTAAGCAAACGTCTGCTATCCAGTTCTAAAACAAACAATAAAGATACTGTTATTCCATTTGTAGCTGGTTCTTTGGATATAACTGAAAAGTGGACGAAGAAGCCTCAATCAGGGCAAATCGCCACAGAGAAAATTTCAGCTCTCGGTTAAACAAATTTATTACAAAAATATTGTTTCGCTGTTACAAGTTGTATCTAGAGTAGCATATTTTAATTCACTTCCATTGGCATCGCCAATTTTGAATTGAAATAAAAAGAGTACACATATGTAATATTAAATAAATAAAACACGTAATGTATTTAGGTACTAGTTGATTTTCATTTTCTATGCCACGGAGTGTGGATTACGGCCCTCTAAAATAAATGTCTAGGAACCAAGTAGAATGTTGCGTAAAAGTCCATCAATCCGTAAAAATGAAATCGGAAGGATCGTGTTTTATTCATCAGTTGTAACATTTTCAGCGTATGCGGCCGCTTCATTGTTAAAATCACTTTTGTTTCAAAAACTGAACCAGATTTTACGCTTACCCGGACGTATTACCTTTACCGTACGCATTTTACGACTTATTGTTGATACTTTCAGCTAGAATCGTTTACGTTTATTGGTCTACTACCTTTCGCCATGCCGTAAATTAGAAGATATAGCGTATACATACATATATACAGTCTGTCCCAAATTGATTAAATGTAAATAGCCAAAAGGCTAAAATTAAATGTAACAATGTAATCGTAAGTAGTCAATAATTTTTGTGACACATCTACTAAATAGAGTTGAAGAGGAGAAAGTAGGTATTTATGTACTGATGAGTAAAGGTAAAATATATTGGTCATGCATGCATTGGTACCTCCGTTATTGTTGAAGAAAGAAAGATGGTTAAATGGGAGGAGTTTTAGAGGATTTTATGACCTTCTTGAATTTTTTCAAATCCGATTTATCTGTAATTGTTTTCGAGAGACAGAATTCCAAAAAAGAGCTTTTTAATTACATGATTTATGTTATTTTGGCAAGCAGGTACATTTTTAGGACACTTTTTTAAGAGGATTTCGTTCATCTATCTCCAACAATAACTGAGATACTAATACATGCATAACCAAGTTGGGACAGACTGTATGTACATAAAAATTTATTAATAGAAGCTGAAGTATATAAAACTTATAACGAGGAATGAATGTCGTGAAAAGTCTTGAACGGACATAACTTATGGGTTAAATAGGTTCTTAAAATGCCAGTGAATAACTGGTTTTCTTTAAATAACTTCTACGAGTTTCGAAGTTGACTCAAGCAGCGGTAAAATTATTTTATACCTTTAAAGGTCATCTCCCAAATTCAAGGTTCATTTGTTTGTCTTTCAAAAGTGGTTGCGTTAATGGGCATCAGTAAAAAAAAAAAAACAAGGCAAAATAACGACAAAACGAATTGCTAATAAAAATATTCAATACATTTTATTTTTAGGTTTTCATATCGGTCAATTATTTTTCAAATCCAAATCATAGCCCACACTAATAAAAAATGTATAGAAAGAGACGTGGTAGTACAAGATAATGGATATACAAACTGGTAAAGAATCTACAGATATAAAGAGGTACATTTATATTTGTAATGGACAATTATATTTTAAAAAATATATCTACCTTATCGTCGAACGCCTCTTCCATTCATCTGAGCCGCTGTCATGATGACAGGTCCCGGTGGCATTCCTCGAGCCTCGTACATACCCCTAGGGACTTCAGATCTCTCAAGTTCGTCCCCAGAAAGATCCAAGTCTTGAACCATCTGCATTATTTCTCTTTCCTTCTTAATATCTTCCCTGTCTTCCACCTAGAAATTAAAATTTTTATTTATGAAACCGAATGGGTGTTTTATGAACTTGTCAGTGTATTAGTTATACTGGGTGACACAGGATAATGGCATACCCCATTAATACCCCAGCAATAAACATAACGTTTATTGATTAAAATAATGTTTTTAAATTATCAGCATCTTATATTCATAAATTTCGTATTTTGACATATTAAGGTCAGTTATATAAGGAATTGCTACCAACTTCCGATTGAGACTTCCAGTGGGACACCTTGTGTATTATTGCATATTTAAAATACTAGAAATTTTTAACATATGATACAATATCATAACATACTGATAATGAACAAGAAATTGAAAAAAAAAACTTCAGAAAATTGATGTTTTCCACTAATCAAAGTCAAAAACAAATGATTTATAAAAATTATTTTATTTTTTGCAATTCTGATTAGTGTTTAGATTTGGATTATGATTAGTATTTTTTGTGTTTATATTTCTTTATTTATTAATATGATCTGACGTTATTTCAATGAATAGTTCACTGCCATATTGAACTGTATTTCAATAAAATGTTAAGAGCATCAAATTTGTAATTTTCTTATTATAGGATTTAAATTCATCTTTTGAAAAATAAAATTTTCGATTGGAAATTAAATGGAATTGTTATTTGACAAGGCCATTTTACAATTAACACATCTTAACTATTTTTTAAATAAATAAAAATATATACATATATTTGACGGTTTAAAACAGAATTTAAAAGAATCGTGTTATGATTAGTATTTTTTGCATTTTTTAATTTGTTCATTAATATTTTATGATGTTATTGCAATGCACATTTCATTGCCATATTGAATTGTATTTAAATAAAATGAAAAAAGGCATCCAATTTGTAATTTTTCTTTTTATCTAAAAATTGATGTTTTCGAAAATAAGGTTTCTAAATTGTCACAATTAATGTTATTTTTATGATTTTGTAATGTTTAATCTCAAATTTGACCGAGGTACCGAGATATCTTGGATTATTTATTTTAAATGTATTTTCTCAACTTAAAAAAAATACTGTTTTGGTACAATATGGTGCGTACTTTTTGGGAATTAGTACATATGTATTTCGCCATTCACAAGTAATCATAACTGATTACGCTTAAATTTATTTCTGCTACTAAGTGATTTAGAACTCTGGCCATGCTATAATTATTAACAATTGTACCTCTACACTTTATTTCAATAGATCCACAAAATTATTATTAACAAGGACCATTAGCTCGTATGCCATATTGTAAACGTAATTACCCTCTTAGTGAGAAGATTATAAATATTTTCACACAGACGATATATGCCAGACGTCGTATCGCCCTGATTTATTTGGGCATGCCTACTTCATTACCATTGTTAATTAAATATGGTGGCGTTGCGGGTTTACCGAAAGGTGTTTCTAATTCCTTAATTAATTTAATTTGCCACTTGAATGGAATCAAACGAATAATTAACGCTTTACACGTATAGATACGATGCAAAATTTCTTTTATTTCGTATGGGTACTCAGCACCGCTTCACTTTCTTCTCGACTTGAGTCAGTGTAAATGAACCGGGTCTCCATTTTTTTTACCAGGACTTATGAAGATCTCAATGATCCGTTTTTATACTTTAAATACAATATATACTTGTATTTATACGTGTTTAATGACGTGGTACAGTTTTCAATCGGTATCAGTCAAATCAGCTAACAATGACGTTCTTCAACTGTGTTGAAACGAGGAGACCAACAGCAAAAGGCAGTTTTGGAACGTTTAAAAAACTCATAGTTATTGGTACTCCTAACTGAAGGCTTACTGCAGTATTGATTTTTTTTTATTCTGATATGATTACTGAAATTAATAACTGCTTCAAAAATAGAACTTAACTAGAAATTCCGCGTCTAATAAACGTTAAAGTAAATGTTAAATCCTTCTGAAAGTCATATTAAAGGGACATTTTCAGAGTACTTGAAGACCTGACTAGTCAGATGGCTGAAAATGGCTGAAAACGATTAAATAGGTTCGGAATTATTTACTGATTTTTGAAAAAAGCGTAATTTAACTTTTTTAGCGATGTATTGATTTATAAAACATATTATCAGAATTAAGGCAACCTTAAAAAAGTTGGATGAAATTTTTGCATAGGCTACTGTTTTTAAAAATTATTTTTTTTTGTCTCCCAATTTTTTTGGGAAGGGGTGGCGTGGGCCGCTAGCGAATACATATAATAACCAATAATGAAGTGGTGTGTTAAATAATAATTGTGCTAGTACGTTTTCACGCTTTCAGAGAGATACCTGATGACTCGTTACCAGTTACAAATTGATGTACACATATGTTTGATTTTATCATCACCATATTCATTCTTCTTGTCAGATGGGACAGGTTGTCACATATTTATTACATGTGTTTTAATATACAGTAAGCGGCAGCCTAATGCGTACATAGGTGGATATTACCATATTAAATGATACATTTTTATGTCATAATTAGGCGAATTTACTTGGGCCGGGAGGGCACAGCGAAATAAGGCAGAACCAACGGCCCAATGCGTCGGCTTTGGTGTATAAAATTTCGGCGAATCGTAGCTCAGGTCAGAGTCGGGCTCAGGTCACTATTATTGCAAAGCGATACACAGAAAGTACATCAGAATACATTAGTGAATATTCGAATAAACGTACTAGGAAGCGTACTATTACACGACGGTATTTAGGTGTGGTAATGTCCAGTGGTCACGAAAAATGAAACTTAAAAGGACTTATCAATTAAAACTCATAAATTGTTTGATACAAAGAGTAACATTACTTTTTAACTAGCGTATTATATTTTGCAGGACATATTTTTACAACTTTTTTCGTCTTTTGTTAAACAGTTGCAGTTTTATTACAGCTGATTAGAGTCTTCCTTGTCTCAAAACAGGTATTATGAGCAGGAATTTGGAACAGGTATACCCTGGAAAAACAAGTCTTCCTTCAATGGCAGACCTGTTCCAAATATCCATTTGGCAAATAAGACTCGAATATTTTGTCGGTTTAAAGGTAACATTGATGAAGTAAATTCTAATCAATTGTAAGGAAACCGCAATTGTCTATCAAGAGACGAAGAAAGCAATAGTGTACTGCTATCATGGCAACAACACGGATCCTGTATGCCCCACTTTTATAACTGGTCATTAAAAATCTAACTGTCATTATAACTTTATAACTTGTGAATCAAATTTCTGCGCCTTTTGAGGTTGAAATTTTATGAGCTTCGTGGGTAAGTTCTTTTAAGTGCCATGTTTCGGGACCACTAACATTACCACACCTAAATACGTCTCCGTTTTGTAATAGTTAGCCCCTTAGGACGTTTTAATTTTCTGTGAACTATCGTTTTGTAATAATAATGACCCGAGTCCGCCTCCGTTGAGATTCGCCGAAATCTGACGTAATCACCATGTTCATATTAGTAGCATCTGCGCATGTCAAATTCAAACTGCGGCAGCGCTCGGGGACTCACCTATTGGGAAATTTTTCGTTACAAATGTTACGTTACAGTTAATATCCCTTACAGATCGCCCACCAAAATACCATTTAATTATTTGAACTTTTTCGTCAATGTGATAAATATCCATATTTATTTTTATGAATGTATGTAGTTCTTCTACAATATGCTCGACCATATTCATGTCACTAGACCAGAATAAAATATAAAATGGTATTTCAAATTTTAATTCAAACAGCCCTACCGACAAACCGGATGCCTTTCATACGCCTACGCTAGCGACTGAATCGCAATTGGTTCTCACCTCATGTTTACATCTGCTCAATAAAGAAGTTAAATTATCAATTGCCCTTCATTCGGCTATGTACGCATTAGGGTGCCGCTTACTGTATAATACTTTCGTTATTTTCTGACATCTTGAACCATTGAAAATATAAATGATTTGAATCGACAGAAACTAAGACGATACACTGTATCCACAAATTTTGACTAACAGATAAAAAAATCTAGTGCGCACTTGATATTGCTAATTAGCATTGCAATTGTATGCTGCTCTATAGTCCAAACTGTTACTAATTTAAACCTTATTTAGTTTAACATGACAGTTTAAAAAATGTATCCGTGTAAATGTAGAGGTTACAACAATATCATACATCAAAGAAGTCTCTGATAACACGTGCAAATGATTGCATTGGATATTTGTTCTTCAATATAATTGAAGAACTGTAATCCTTAGCGAATAATCTCTTGTTTTCTTGTAAATAAGTTTATGCCTTGGTGGTTAAATCTAAATTTTAATTTATCTTAACTTGAAAGATGACCACAACAGATGCTTTGCTTGAGCAGGTTGCATCAATTCAATTAAAACTAAGGTTAATTAGGAACATAAAGTTTTACACGGTGGTTGAAAATATAAGTAAACTTAACAATTTCAATTGTCTATTACGAATGTCGTTTGGTCGGGTGATTTTTATAACCGAATTAGTCAGAAGCAAATAAATGCGGATTGATGCAGCTAGGGTTTATTGATATTAGAAAAGTTAGACTATATGTAGAAAAAATACAAATTGGAAAATTTGGATTTCTGAGATGAAAATTTTAGTTTTTATTTCGTATCAACATCTGGTTTTGAAGCTGATAATATGGATGACATGTAAACGGTTTATTTACAGCTTGAGATATAGGCAATTTGGTGTAGAGGTTAAATTTTTGAGTCAAATATCAACATTTTACTTATACTTACTTACTTTATTTGGTCAAACCTCTTTTTTCATAGCAAATTCGGATTCAGCAGGCCAAAATACATAAAAACAAAGTATTTTTGATGTGACGCAAATATTTTTTTGTTCTTCTCAAGCTTTTACCACCAAAACACGTCGTTTTCGACAGTTTTTTTGAGGTTATCTTCAAAATTAGCTTCGGAACACCTATTTTTTATGACGAATTCGGATTCAGCGGCACAAAATACATGAGAAAAAGTTAGTCTCCATCCCAGAACCAGACACTCTTTTTTTGGGCCTGTGTTATTACCCTCGAAAGAAACGACCATTTTAAAAACACGCCCTTCTAGAACAAACGGAGACTTACATCGTGCCCGTTGGGGATGGGCGTGGCGAACTTCAGGTTCGCCAGGCTGCCGTAGCTCCTGCTCCTGTGCTCCTGCCTGATGGAGTAGGAGAACGCCCTCTCGTTCAGGTGGCCCTTCTTCCTGTAGATGCCCGTGTTGAAGGGCGACTCGTCCGCGGACGCCAGGTTGGGGTCGTCCAGGCCGTTCATGCTCTGCGCCAGCTTCTTGTTCAGCTTGCCCGACTTCTCCACCGATTTCTCCCTGCTCCTCCTGTCGCGCTTGCCCTGCGACTCCATCGTGGCGTAGTGCTGCATTAAGTAGGCCTCGTGCGGGAAGTTCACCGGCTGGTAGCTGGCCACGGGGCTGAGGGCGCGGTTGCTGGGCATGTAGATGGGCTCCTCCACGTGCTTCTGCTTCTTCTTGTTCTTCTGGATGGTGGTGGGGATGATGACGGGCGCCACTGGCACCATGGGCGGCGGTATGGGACGGGCGGGGATGAGCACCTTGCCGCGCGGCCTGTGCGAGAAGGTGTTGCCTGAAACAAAGCACAAAAGGAATTTTAGAGACAGTGTATGTACTACATTACTCAATAAGTTCGTAGGATATATAGATGGCGCCACTATTGACAAATACATATGATTTTTAGATAGTACCAAACCTTCAACCGATATGTGTCAATATTTCATGGCATTCCAACTATTAGTTTACAAGTCATAGTAGTTTCAGCGACGTTACTTTTGTAATTTTTATAAAAAACAATACAGTACAAACATGATGATGCTGAACACTCTGGTAGTCCAAATTCGGCAGTTGCTCAAGAAGACATAAAAAAGTGCAGAAAATCGTTTTGGAAGACCGTAAAGTGACGTTACGTGGGATAGCTGACACCTTAAAGATATCAGAAGGCAACGTATTCACTATTTTGCGTGAACATTTGTCCACGAGAAAGCTCTATTCGTGGGTACCGCGTTTGCTTACTGACCAAAAACAACTGCGTGTTGATGAGTTAGAGCGCGGTTTGGAGCTGTTTAGGCAAAACAAAAAAGGATTTTCTCACGCGATATGTGACAGTGGAAGACATATCACTACACTCCAGAGCCAAATCGGCAGTCAACCAAGTGGACAACAACCGGCGAAAGCCGTCCCAAACGACCAAAAACACAAAAGTCCGCTGGGAAGGTTATGGCGTCCGTATTTTGTGATGCGCATCGTATAATATTCATCGAATATCTTGAAAAGGGTCAATAATGAATATTACATAGCATCATTAGTGCGTTTGAAGGACGTAATCGCGAAAAACGGCCCCAAATGAATAAGAAAAAAGTGCTGTTTCACCAAGACGATGCACTGTGTCAAAAGGCGATCGCAACAAAGGCAAAATTACACGAATTGCACTTCGAATTGCTTCCGCATTAACTGTATTCTATACATTTAGCCCCCAGGGATTATTACTTGTTTGCAAATCTCAAAAAAAATGCTCACAGGAAAGAGATATGCATCCAATGAACAGATGATCACCGAAACTGAAGCGTATTTTGATGGCTTGGACAAATCATTCTATAAGAAAGGCATAGAAAAGTTAGAGAAGTGGAACATCCTGTATGTTTTGCAAAATTTGAGTCTATTATTTGGCGATGGTCCCATTAAGGCTACCAGGTGTAGCCTATCCCATACAGGGTGTTAAAAGAGTGTAACAAACCTTGGAGGTGGAAGTTGTAGTTGGTCATTTAAAACTTTTAAAACTTTCGTATTCAAGGTTTTTTTTATTTTCTCTATCTTTTATGGTTCACTCAGTAGGTGGATGTCAAAATAAAGAGCCATACAAAACAAAAACATCATAAAATCTGGTTAAGAGATGGAAATAGCGTCATGTCGAAGTTCGAAAAGAAACTTTGTTATTATCGAACTTTGGTGACTTTTTCATGGCTCGATATAAAAAGACACTGTACTTGTACTGTGCGTACACAAGTACTCACCGTGATGCTTGAAGAACTTCGGATTGGGCAATGTGCCCGGATGCGGCGCCATGATGTAGATTGGCTGCGGGGGCGGCACACCCTGCGCCTGGTGCATCGACTGCCTCGGTTTCATCATGGTGCCCGACACGCTGCTGGCCTTCCCGTTCATCACCGGATGGTAGAGGTCCTCCCTGGAGCCGCTCAGCGACTTGCCCTTGCCCTTCTTCTTCTTCTCCTTGACGGGGGCGGAGGCACCGTCACCGGCTGCGCGATCTGCCGCGGCCGCGACGGTCTGGATATCGTGCTGGTGGAGTACACGTCGTAGATGCCGTCCAGGTTGTCCTGGGAACCGGCCCACACCTTGTGGTTCTCGTCGCCGTTGTAGATGCTGATGTCGTCCTTGGCATTGGCGATCGTGTTCAGCGTCATCGTGGAGCCGGACTGCGACCTGCTCATCTTCCATTCCTCGATCTGGAGAACATACGGGGTCTTTAGATATTTAACCGTGAAATTTTTTATTTTATGAATGTTTTAATTCATGAGTGTTCAGTGCGAAATTCAGGTCTTCCACTGCCTTCTATCTAAACAAAACTTATCGAAACTGGTCTAAATACATGACCATGTGTGGATTTTATGTTCGAAACATTTTTTTTATAATTTAATGAATACAATATATAATATAAAATATTCAAAAGGGAAAGGAAATCAACAAAGTCTTTTTTCATCCCCACCTTGTTAATTACAAGTTAACACATGTAGTTACAAATAAATGATAAATAAAATAAAATAATTCAGTATGTAGAGAAAGAGTAAAACAAAATACACAAGTAATAAATATGTTACACTAGATAGTTTACACATTTTGAATTGATAACAACTGATTTGTACAAAAAGATGTAAAAGATGTATTCAGTGTGGAAGAATTAACCGGCCTAATATATTTGTTATAAAAAACTGAAGTTATATAACAAAAAGATGATTTACATAAGGACTATTTACATTTCTAAAATTGAGATAATGCATATTTGATCGAAATTGTAATAAACTATATAAGTAATGTGGTATTTGATTATTTACAATTTTAAAGAGTAGAGTTACAAATAGTAATATACATATGCCTTGCATTTTGAGGATTTCATTTTCGTTATAGTAGCGAGTAATATGTTCTCTTTTAGAGACATTGAAAGAAAATCTGAAGCAGGAATTTTGTATAATCTGAATTTTATTCTGAAAGTGATTCGTTAGAAACCAAAAATACACGCTACTACAATAGTCAATGTGAGAAAAAAATTTAAGAGTATTAACTAACTATTTAAGAGAACTCCTAGGTATTTCGCTGTTTCACTAAGAGGAATTGTTTCGAGATTTTTCACACATTGTCTTGGATCCAACACATCGCAATTGACTTTTTTAGGATTTAACAGAAGGCTATGGTCACTTGCCCACTGACTCATTAGCGATTTTATTAATGTCGTTAATGGCATTAGGGTCTTCACGGCACATAGGGGATTACACGGCACATATATCTGCGTATCGTCAGCATATAAATGGAACATACAATTAGGAGTTAATATATTAGGCATGTCAAAGGTAAATAATATAAAAATAGGTCCTAAGATGCTTCCTTGCGGTACTCCCTGTTTAATGTGTGATGAGTAATTGTTCTGAACTTTAACGAATTGCTCTGAACCATGAGAGTGACCTTTGGGTGAGGTGATAGTTTTCCAATTTCTTTAACAATAGTTGATGATTTATAACAATATAATCAAACGCTTTGCTAAAATCTAAGAACACGACGTAAGTAACTTGATTTTTATCGATGGACGTGGCAAAATCAGATATAACCTTTAATAAAGCTGTGGTAGTACTATGTTGTTTTCTAAATCCAGATTGATAAGTCGATAAAATATTATTATGGGTAAGATGATTCTGTAATTCGGTACTAACACACTTTTCAAGTAGCTTGGATAGCTACTACATTCTGCACTTTTGACAGAGGTGTTACTATAACTTTTTTCCACAGTGTTGGTATGACTCAGTTCTCAAGAAAATAATTTAAAATGTGAGTAATGACACTATTGCCATATTTAATGTTCGTCCATCTTCAATTTTCTTAACAATAAAAACTAAGAAACAACAAAAAATAAATAAAATACCTTCTATTAGTGGTAGTAAACTGTTAAGGTAGTAAACTGTTAAGCTGTTGTACCTGTTGTTAGGTACAAAACTCATATGGCTCAGTGTTTAATTGTTAATTAAGAACAATTAAATAAACCCGTGAACACTCACAGTGTTTGTAGGTATATGCAAGTGCCTTCTTTCAGGAATTTTCATCCACTCAAAAAATTTTTGGAGGGAGATAAAAAAGAAAGTGATGGGACACGAAAGTGGAATGCTTTCTGAGTCAGCCCGCGCGACCATTTTGTGTAGGTGTGGCCTGGAGGGGTGTTTGAGTTTTCAAAGAGTAAAAACGAGTTGTGGCACCCCACACCAATTTATTTGGCAGAATTAGGATCAATAGATTACAGAAATAGGCTCAACAGAGGTGAAACCACGCAAAACCTAGCGTAAATCATAAGGGATGATTTACGGGGTCTGGAAATGGGTTGAGAAGATGGGACAGCGACATAAAACTTATTGAGGAGGTTTTAATGTGTGCAGGGATGGAGTTTTTATCCGACAGCGTCCTTCTTAGTTCATCCCGTAAGTCTGAATCGTCGTCAAAATCTTGTAAATTCATATTTCGACATGGGGTTATATTTTGGGGTGTGGACGGCGAACCGTTTACGTCACAACGTAGCGCCTTCAGGGCATTAAAATCAACCCTATAGGCTACCGAAATTTAGAAACCGCAAGTCTCTGACTCGAATACAACGCAAACGGCGCTAATCTAAAAAGTGTTACGCTAATTTTGACGAGCAATTAATTTGAACAATTCAGTCACATGATCATATTGCTTTAGTAAATATTAAGTGTTTATATCCATAAAAGTGAAAATTCAAATAAACTATAACACAAAATTTCCTTGTACTATTGAAGCAGAGCGCTAAAAGAAGAATAATTTTACTTTAAGAATAATTTATTTTCATTCATTCAGTACGCTTTCTATTCGAACGTAACAATTGCCCTCTAAAATGTAGGCCCCCATGCTTCATTGGCAAGATACAACAGTTTTAAATTCCACCTGCCAATATTATTTGTATTCAGATAACAGTTAGCACAACCGTTGTAGGCAGTCAATGCATAAAATATTACCTAACAAATTAAAACGTGTTTGGGATAGATCGATATCTGTCTACTTCTAGATGACTTACAGAACCGTTTAAAATATACGAAAAAAGCAGTCGAGCGAGAGTTAGGTTCATTCGTCCATGGTTTTGACCCTTAATTAAGTTATATTTTAATTACATTATTCCATAATAGTGAGATTTGATATTGATTATTACATTTTATATTAATTTTCAGATAATTACAACGAGCCATTAAAAAAAAACAACGTTATCAAAGATGACCGAGCAAAGAAAGACGTATTTCTATTCTTAATCTTAAGGAGGTTGGTCACCGAGGTGCGGGGCAAGGGAGAAACTCCTATCTCTTCCATGTCTAAGAAATCAGGGTTCCAACTTGAAAAAGTGAAATGTTGATATCATATTTTTTTAATTTAAGATGTAACTCTCTGTGCACTATGTTTGTAATTAATTAATAATTTATTATTATATACCAAGTTTGGACAATGAAATAATTTATTGACCGCATTTTTAAAAGTCGCTTTATAGTCGGAAGGTACGGCAACGCTGAACGGTTTGCTTTCAGCAGTTGGCTAGACTACTCGGCGAAAATTGTTGACAGAAAGTAATTCTAACCTCAAAGAGTTTGTCGGTAATGGTTCGGCCAAGCGGGAATTTTGATAAATCAAAAAGAAATCTGATAGATTACGTAATAAAGGTCGTTTTATTTCGGCAAAACAATTACGGAGAGTGCAATGTGGCGTTGAGGCAGGGAAGAAATGCAAAAAGGAACAATTAGGAGACGCGGCGTTGCCGCGTCGACAGAGCGCTAGCCCGATTGCGTGGAACACTCAACATTAAATTGATGATTGCGTGTAACACAGCTGGTCAATCATGTCTATGTAAATCTATGTTCTTCCTAGACATTATTGCTATGCGTGTACAAAGTTTCAAATTTTTCTAATTATTCAAAACGTAGTTTTTATCAAATTCACTAGCTACGTCCATAAGAGCCCATGTTAAATTTCTTTTTTTTGATGATTTTTTTCCCGCAAACTAAATGGTGAAAAAATCCCAAACAGTTCTGAAGATATGAAGATATTTTATTACTTGAAGAATATATATCAACTTTTAATTATTTTTGCAATTCCAGACGAACCTCCTTAAGTTGTTGAACCTTATTGAATTGTCAAGGCTGTCACATTATGTGATATCCATTATTTGTAAAGTTGTGACAGCTACTTGTTAAAAGTTTGACAACAATAAAGTTTCACTTCGAGCTCAGATATAACCGCTATTTTCATCTCTCTTGTTACCCAGATTTGGTTTTTTAAATGACTCATTATTATAGTCAGATTTTCATCTATATAAATTTTTATAACGAAACTAATGTCGACCTCAGGTCTCAGTATTTTTGGACTTTTTCTACGTTGAAAACGACAAACTAAAACCGAAAAACGAAATATCGGAAAAACGATCAAGTTTCTTTGACGAAACGATCAAGCTATCGCGATCTATCAAATGAGATTAAAAACTTAAAAACAAGAAGAATGGCCTTAAATATGATAATTAAAAGAAATCTTGCTGAGAAAATTTCGTTACAATTTAGTTTTTGGTCTATATGTCAAGTTTAAAGTCGATATTGCACTATTTAAAGTTTTTCAGTTTTAAAATTATGAACCATCAATTTTTTTTTATTTGTAAGTTAATATAGTGTATATCGACCTTGTGAAAAAAAAAACTGATTAGAAAGCTTATTTTTCAAAATATGGGTAATTTATTACAGAATAAAACAACAATGCGGTGTGAAATAGTTTTTTGGCACATTCCTTTTAGATATTCATAGAAACGAAAACTATTTGAACTCTCATTTGGCTCAATTATAAGAGGAAAACGCCTCTTGCAGAGCGTGTTGAAAGTAATATTGCCTGTTTCATTTATGAAGAATAATTTGTTAACAATAATTTCCCGTTGCGAGTAATGGGAAATTTGCATTTTTTGTTTTTGTAAATAGTTTTTAAATTTTCATTTATTTTATTTGTATACAACCTTAAGTGTAATTAAGCTTAATTTGTTTTTATAGTTCTTCATAACATTGTCCATTTCATGGATATAACTGTCCAATTCAAGTACCGTTGCATGAAATTAACACTCCACAACATAACTCGTTCAAACAAGTAATATTGTCCTGTGTTTTCTTTTGCGCAATTTAATTTATCTAAATATAGGATCAAATTCCTTTACGAATTGTTACTGTACTTGTACATATAATAAAACTGTACACTTACATATACACTGTATATGTATGTGTATACAGCTATGTGCAAAAAAATAGCACCATAGTGAATACTCAAATTAACTCCATAATCACGTATTGACTGCTCTGCTATATGCATTCAAAAGTGTTCTCAAGTATTTGTTTGAGATCCACTGATTTTCTGAAACTAATGAAGTCCGGAAAATTCTCGTTTCGGTAGGGGAAATCCCTGTTTCTATAAATAAAATCAATATTGACCTGTGTAAAATAATAACACCAATTCAGTCTATCATAGCAGTTCGACGCCGTAACATCTAAACATCTTTCAGCATAGAACAATGAAGTCAAAAGTAAAATAATATAAGCCTATAGTTAATATCTGAGTTGGATTTTAATTTAATTTTAATATTAAATGGGTCGTGGAAAACATTGCACGAAAGAAGAACATTTGTTCATAAACAAATTATTGGCTAAAGGGAAAACATACAAATTTATTAGGGAATGGTCGGATGTTCTAATAAAATAATCAGTAATGCCAAGAAATTTAAAGAAAAAGAAGAAAAAAAGAGGCCGAAAGAAAAAACTTTATCTTTATCTTTAACTGATGATGAAAGAAGCATCCTAAGACTAACAAAAAAATCCTTTTATAACGTCAACTCAAATTAAAAAGGAATTAAATCTCAACGTAGACACATCTACAATAAGAAGAAGGCTCATATAGAAAAACTGGATGGCCAGAACTCCTAGGAAAGTACCGTTACTCAAGAAGAAACATCTTCGTGACAGAATCAAATTCGCTCGGGAACTTTTAAACTGGCCTCTCGCACAATGGACAAATAACCTCTGGACCGATGAGTCGAAAATTAAGTTATTTGGGACTCCAGGCTGTAGAACATTTGTCCGCAGACCAACAAGAGATGAACTTAAACCCCAGTATACAGTCAAGACCGTTAAACATGGCGGATCAAAAATTAATGTGTGGGGTTCTTTCTCGTATAATGGTACTGGGCCAATATTTTGGATCAAGCCTACGATAACCGCATTAGTCGTCTACGTTGATATAATAAGAGAAGTAATGTTGCCCTATGTGGACTGGAATATGCCGCTCAGATGGGTCTTACAGCAGGACAATGATCCAAAACATATCAGCAGACTAGCAAAATACTTTTTTGCACAAAATCGAGTTCAGGTTATGGAATGGCCTGCTCAGTCACCAGACCTGAACCCAATTGAAAATCTTTGGGCAGATGTTAAAAAAAGCTGTTTTTAAAGCAAAACCGAAGAATACAGCAGAGTTATGGTATGCTGTGCAATCAGCGTGGGAGGCTATTTCATTACAGCGTTGTCAAGCGCTGGTTGACCCTATGCCACGGCGGCGTTGTGCTGCTGTTTTGAAAAACAAAGGTTATACAACAAAGTATTAATATGTTACAGTTTAACTTTTAAACTTTATTTGATTCCTTGTACAGTAATTTGTATGTTTCACGAGCGGTGCTATTTTTTTTTGCACAGTAAAAACTTGAGATATTATAAGTTAACTGAATGTGCTACATTTATTTTTAGTTTATTTGGGACAATATGTTATATATAATGTTTTGTTATACCATTACTCTTTTGTAATAAAAAGCTAAACAGATGCAACTAAGGCTTGCCTTTTATATTTCATGTTTTTAATGTAAAATACAGTCGGTGCTATTTTTATGCACATAGCTGTATGTATTTTGAATGAAATGCTAAAAAAGACGAGGTAAATCTGAAGGATAATGTAAAACTCGTTAATTTCGCTGAAATTTTCTCTCAAAGTTATAATTAATTACTTTTTAAATATGTACTTAATTACTATTACTATATAACTTAAGGGGTTACACCTATTTGATTTGTCTATAATTAAACTTTTTTTTTTGGATTTTTTTTACCGATTCAATTGAACAATCAAAATAGAACTTTCAGGGTTTATTAAACATATCAAAAGGTCCATAAAACAATTTTTTATTTAATTTTTCTTCCAAAATGACGGCAGTACAGACGTCTGAAGCAGCACGTCTTTTTTTTTAGGAGGTCTGCGGCCTTACGCATAAAACTTTTCCATTTGCACCTAGGACAATTTTTTTTTTGCATATTCTATATCAAATTTAGCAGAGAAGTACACACGAATATAAAAAAAACCATTTCTCGCAAATTGACGTGAATTTCAACTTTTTGTTTTGTTTTTTTTTTTAACACAAAATTGAAATTTAAACGTTTATAAAAAACGTAATTGTTAATCAATCCTAATAATCGTGTGTACTTTGTTATTTGTAAGGCCATGTTGAAAAACACGGTTTTGAGATAATCGCGTTTAAAGTTTTGAAAGATATAAAGGGTATGCAGGTATAGACTGACCGCTCGATTAAATTTGAGTACACCTGTACCAGCGCCATCTATACTTAGTATGAGTAACATTTATAAAAGTACTGATGAGCTAAGCGACTCCAAACTGCTATTATAAACGCGCCAAACGTTCAAAAGCGTTTCAGAGCATCAGAAGTTAATTCACAAATTTAGCTCTAAGGGTAATTTAAAAAAAATTTGGACCATGGCTGCTATTGTTATAAAATAATATTATGGAGGCAATTGATATATTAACACTAAAATAGTTCAAAATGGGTGGAGGTGCCAAGGGTGGACCGCCCCTATCGCCCCCCTTAGTTCACCACTGGTAAGTAACCAACGTAAATATTAAAGACACACACATGCCAATTTATTGCACAATAAAGTGTATAATTTTAGTAAATGTTTACACCTTGCAACATTTGTAACAATTTATTGGTCAATTTCAACACTGCCAACACTCAATGACTAAAACCTAAGAGCTATCATAGGTTTGACCCTAAGAGAAATCGCTTATCTCATTATAAGGTTGGTACAATGAAATAATTGTAAAAAGTTACTAAATATCCTTTATATTGGCCAAGAAATTAGAGCAAGTTCTAAATTCTACAATTTATTGTGGACAATAAATTGGGCGTAATTTCTGTTTTACACGTATTCATAACTACTTCTACGTCGAGTTCCATTTTGGCACAATAGAGGGCAGTCCCTCTATATCACCGCTGGAAACCCTGTATACATTGATTCATAAGTGAGCTATTGATAAAATGATTACAAGATACATATCTTTAGTTTCAAAACATAAAATGGTACCTACATAGCAGCCGAAATAAGAAAACTGTTCGGTTCCATTGGCCTTTGCCCTACTCGAAATCGAAAAGTTAAGAGGAATCGGACACCTACCCTATCTTTATTGGTCAGTCTCTCGGAGGCGAGGGTCCCGTATATGCTCCCCGCGGTGTCCACTTGCTTGGCGTACGAGGAGTCGGCGTACGCGTGGAAGCAGCACCGCACCAGGGCGTTGGCCGCCACCTCTCGCTTGCAGATGAACGCGTGGCACTCCAGCACCTTGATACCGGTGGTCCTCCGGAGGATGGCGGCGAAGAGTGGCGGGTGCGTGGGGTTCGGGGTCCGAGCGAACGGCGAGTCCAGCGGCAGGAACCTGGGGCTGGGACTGTGGAGGGTGTTCTTCTCCGGGACTAGAACGTACCTGGAACAAGAGAGATTTTGAGAAAAGAATGCAAATAATAATAATAGCCATCCCTTCCCCGCACAAGAGATATTACTGAGGACCTCCGGGTTTACTCTTTGGAGTAACAAATTATTTATAGGACCAACAGTATTAATTGTATTATTATTAAACAGTGGGCTCTAAGGAACTAAAGTAATGAATAGTATATAGAGTGTCCACTTTCGATTCGATGGAATTGCATTGGAAACTTGTAAATCATCAGAGACACAAGATCGGCAAAACTAAAGAAAAACTGCGCAATTTATGGTTCTTGAAGCTGACGTATTGAAGTCGGCAAAAAATTCAGTAATTTAGGAAACATCCCGAAATATGATATTTTGGATTCTTACAACTCGGGTACGATCTGGAAGATTTTATGGGAGGATAGACAAAGAACGTACAAAATACAAATATATTATACAGTAAATGTTTGGAAGACTCATCCATTTTGTATGGAAAGATACAAAACATAAGTTCCTTAACAAAATATAATTTTTTTTTTGTGTCCAATAGCAAAGGATATTAACTTTTTACATAGAATATCAGACATTTTCAGATTCCTAACTGAAGTACAACCAATTTCTGGGAGGTGACAAATATCCATTCTCTTTTTTCTGCCCATTTCATTACTCTTAACTCATTGACCTCGAGTTTTTATGCCTTTATTATTTATAAATGCAGTTCATTTTCCTTGCAGTTTCAATTTCGCAGATGCCTTATATTTTTTCTGTAATACCACAGAATTTTCCAATTTTTTAGCGGGTTTTACATACAGCATTATCCGAGGAAATACAATCCAGTAAGTTATGAATAGCTGGGCAACTACAGAGATTCTGTTTGTATGGGTTATTTTGAGGAGTTTGTTTGCTTTTTTCCAAAAGAAACCGTCAAATTATGACTGTCAAACTTAACATACTGCTTACATTTTGAGCCATCACAGCTTGTATGTCGTTTATCTCTTGAACTCTATATATTCTATTGAAGTACATGAATATAACTGTAACTTTAATCATCTGATGATGCTAACATGATGGGCGAAACGTGCGTGGTGACTGTTAAACGTACTAAGTGCTTTCTGTTAGTGGGGGTTAGCGTATTTAAGTTTGTGCTGCATATGATTAAATTAATGTAACTCCGCATAATTCAAAAATCCAATTTATTTCACATATGTAAAATATATATGTATACTAGCTGACCCGGCAAACGTTGTTGTGCCATATTGAAAATTTGGGTTTATAGGTATTTTTTGATGCCAATTAAAAAAAAAATACAAAAAAAAATTGTCAAAAAAATAGAAAAAAGCTTTCTGGATAGGGACCCTAATCACCTAGCGGTATGAAATATACTTTACGACCTATTCTCATATCTACCAAATGTACATGCGGGTCATTTCACGCGAGATTTACAATGAAAATTTTAATTTGACCAAAATATTTTTTTATTGTTCTTTACACCAAAATATTCGACACGTATTTTTTCGTTTTGAGGAAATCGCAAAAATTTCGACTTTATGAGTATTCCAAATCTGAAAGTACACAAAAACCCTACATTTTTGTTCGCTGATTACTCGGAAAGTACGGTACATTCGAAGAAAAAGCTAAGGTAATAAAATTTAGGATTTTTCTTCCTCTTTTTTAAGATTAAAGGCGACTATTCCTGTGTCGGCTGGTGTCAACGCGTTACCTTCATTGTACGCAATGCTTTCAATGCTGTGATATATTTTCATAGTAAAATATGGCAAACGTGTGAAAAGGCCTTTTAGTTAGTTTTTTAAATCTCATATATGATGCGTACGCCTCTGTGGCGTTTCTGTGAACATTATACATATGTAAGTACGAGGTAAAGTATTCCATAGTTTATAATATCTATCTTTAAATTTTCAATGTAATGTGTGTATATTTTTATTTGACTTTTAATAATAAGTTTACAGGTAACCTCTAATATATGAGACAACAGGTATGTATCTAGAAAGATCCTATTAATATTATGCTAAAGTGGTATTTCGTAAAACTTTTGTTGATAAATTCGTGAAAATTACTAACAATATGTTTTGACATTTTTATTCCAACCCCAAATAAATAATAATAATAATATAATAATACTCACCCTATAATTACTCCGAAGAGTAACCCCAGAGGTCCTCTCAGGGATCTGTGCGGGGAAGGGGTGGCTATTATTATTATTTGCCATGGCGCACTGGGAGCGACTTAAGATTATTTCGGTAACGCATTTGCTTTACAGTTCTGAGGAAACCCAGAAAACTCAGAACATTACCAAATCTAGGGCATGTGCGGTTGGATTGGCATCTATGCATCCACACCTATACACTAGTGTATTAGTGGTTGCATATCAAACCCTGACGGAGAAAGCGAGACAATTAAAAATCGCCACCCCAGCCAGGATTCGAACAACGCGCACAGAGGTATCGCGACTGGAAAGACGGCGCTTTAACCCACTCGGTACCCGTGCCCATATGGAAATATGGGCATAAATATGGAAATATGGAAATAGATCCTACAATAGTGGTTAACCTCAGAAAGGCCTTGAAATAAAAATATTACATCAAAATAAAGAAAGGGGATTTTTAGATATTCATGAACAAATGACACACGACCTTGATTTTCATTAATTACAATGGAAGAATAAAAACCTAGTTAATATTCAGTTTATTCGACTAAATTAAATAAAATAACTTAAAAATGTAAATGTGAGAAAAGCAAATATTTTTAGAAATAAATGATAAGCTGTGTCCTTATAATGTACCCGTGTGAGACAGACAACGCTGCATTTAAACTACACAAATTTTTGCACAGTTGTTTGCACTGCACCGGCCGCATATTTGTAAACGACAGACGTATCCTAGCCATATATCTAAAGCTAACTCCTATCTGGCGGATGCGTCGGTTTTGAAAGGTACGTCTAAACTAAAATATCAAAGGTTATCAAAAGAAATAAAGCCCAGTAAATGGAAAAATCAAGTGTTTAATTTAACCTAAGTGTTGCAATACGTATCATACTACGATGTCACTGTCCTTTCTGATATGATGTTACCAGACTTAATATTATTTATTTTTAATTTATATTAATAAATTCTGTGTCGTCTTTCAGAATCCACTGCTGATTTCCATAGCCGATTTTCACAAGTTTCCATAGTTTCCTATACAGTGACTACTTATCTGTTTGATGACACTGTAGAAAATAAATGACTACAATATTCTCACGTCCAGTCTGTGGCTAGCTTTAACCGGTAGACCAAACGCTGTGGACGAAGAATGTTGACTTTTCACCTTGAAAATACCGCTAATATTCATAAAGTCGACCTTATTGAAAGTCCGCGCTAAGAATTCGATAAACAAACCCATTTTATAGAAATCGTAAATATTTTGATAACGTACGGCGTTTTAGTAAAAATATTTACGGTTAAAGAAGTTTTAAAATGAAATTCTTCGGTGAATTTTAATATATATGTATGTGCCTGTGCATTCTCATTACACATGCTGGAACTAAGGTGTACCTACTCATATAGAATACACAATTTTATGGCTAGACTAAGATTTTCATATAGTTAGTTTCATAGAGAAAGTAAAATATATGCGAGGCAGTACGCCATACTGTTTTCACCCAACCGTAAACGGACCTTTGGTAAATGCATTGCATTTATATGCTAATGTCAGAAATGGTCATCAAATGATGAAATATGTTTCTACTATTTTTTTATACGTTTCATGTACCTATGCACATTTTCATCGAGCTTTAAGAATATTAGTTAGTTAGTTAGTTAGTTATTCTTTATTAGTTCTTATAAAATACCTTACATGGTGTCGAACTTGTCAATATAGTAAAAAATAAATGAATTGTAATATAATAATATGAATTATAATACATGAACTTGGGATAATCAAGATTAACTTTATATTGTGACTACATGACACTGATACAACTTATCAATATCATAAAGATCATGACATGGTGGTGTTAAACTGTAAAATAATGATATTGAACTGACTTTGACTTTGTACTTTCCTCCACAAGTAAGTGGAGGACAGAATGTATCTTCAAAATACAAAATATATTCTTCTTAAGTATATCCGATTCTGCAAAAATTTAATGTACCTATCCTTGGTAGTATGAAAATAAATGCATATCGATCTGTTATAATGATGACTTCATCTGTTCAACTGCTGACTCAAATGCTGTTAGTAAAGTAGATCCGGTAAAAGGCTAACTGGTTGGGAAACGATTTTGGACACATAGCACACTTATTCTTGTAAACGGAATAATATAGTTGTTATGGTTTTACGAGAGACAAAGCATCGTTCTCAATCCAATGTTGGGCCTTTTTTCAATGTTGGGCATTTTTTCAATGGTACAACAAAAATAGATATACTTACTAGGGACTAGTAGGGTTTATAATTTTAAGAAAAAAAAACAAAAACGCCACTTAACTCTTGTATTAAAAGGACATGTTTTTTTAAATGGAATACCCTGTGTATTTTCACAAATAACTATGCCCTATTTGGGCCACAACGAACACATAATTATTTATTCAGTGATTACAATTATAATTATCGTGGCCCATTTTCCATAAGAAATTGGATATAATTCTTGGATAGCGAATTTTTTTAATTTTATTCTTTGAGAACACATGTGCAAAATTAACTCGATAATTTTGTTAATTGAATTCTCAGTGATAACGATATTAATTAAAAAATTTTATTAAAAACGCATGTTATCAATATTAAACTTTAGACCTCTCTTTTGCGGATCACACCCTGTAGAATGCACAACGGCTGACATATTAGATAAAGATTACCAGAAACCGACAAAAAAAGCTGTTAAACGTCCTCTATTTCACACACCGCTAGCCTGGGGCCACAGCGACGGACTTACATCATTCTCCGTTGTTAAGCTAATTACACAGATGATTTAAGGCGATTTGTTAACAAAAAAAATATATTTCCCTCCAATAGAAAGGGGAGCGAGATTGAAAAATAATCTGTTAATAAAAAAACCGATACCACTACAATAACTCGTAAACATACAATGCAAAATTGAAATACATAAATAACACTTGACAGTCGAGATGAAAGTATGAAAATAAGTACGGTTTGTTTAAATGGAGCGTTTTATTTATATTTATTAGGTATACGTGATGAGTTTCATTGTTCCTAGATATACAATGATTATCACAGCTCCACAAAAAAAAATTGTTTGCAGGGATCTGACTATGTATACTATATGTTTTTGGGTCGCTGAAACCGAATCCGAAGTCCAAATTGCTCCATCAGATCCGGTTCTTTTCCTAACCTCAAAAAACAGGCCTAAAACCATGAAATTCAAGTAAAAAATTATATAGTAATTTGATAAAACCCAAACTATGAAATATATGAAATCCCATAATCATATATTTCATCAATTCCATAACCATATAATCTCAAAACTCCATGACCTTAGGCTCCATAACCTCAAAAGCCCAATAACCTTATGATTCTAAAACCCTATAACTCAGTAAAAATGAGACTTATACGCGCTTAAGCAGTGTAAATCGATATGTTTGAAACGGATTTGCCCTTCAATCCCAGTACCGCTTAACCTCAAAACTGTGTGATCCTAAAACCTCATTACCTCAATAATTTCATAACCTTGTGATTGAAAAACCTTATAAACCAGTAAAAAAGAGACTTATACGCATTCAAGTAGTATAAGTCTAACAACAGAAGAAAACAATAGTGTCATAGAGTTATAGGCTAGTTAAGAAGTAATATTAGTAATACCTAAAGTTCCAACTTTAGAGCTTCTAGAAATAACTTTTTCGTCTCTTGTTTTCAGAAAATCACAGGTCTCTCAAGAATAGGCTAGATGTCAGTCAGTGAGTTTTTACCTTTAAACAGCCAATGTGTCTCAAGGATCTTAGAGTTTTAAGATCTAAAGGGTAAGTTGTAAGATAAGGGCTTTTTCCAAATACTTACTACTACGATGTTAATGGTTTTCTCAGTTAACGCAACAGTTAAAGTGCTTGGACAACTCTGCAACTCGCAGCTTTTTCAACCTTTAGTAAATTCTTTGCATCATCTAAAACACGCAGATTTTACCATAAATAATTTGCCAAATGCCGCCGAACTTTAGAGTTTTGTGGATAATTATAGTAACTACTAATAATTCAGTCCTAGTTTATTGAAAACCCCCGTATTATCTCAAAATATAACAGATTCCTACCCCCACCACTGAATATCTCAACTATTGTGGAAGGACATGCTCTTTGTGTGTGATGACCACACGATTTTCATTACCTCTACCAGGTTATTAGTGCATTATTTGTGATGGCTCGTTTCAGTATTTTTTCTTCCACATCCACATAGTGGAGCGGACCTGTATGTATAGCATTTTATTAGAATATAATATTTGTAATGCTAGTATATTAGTCGTGAAAAACGTGTGTACTGTGTACCGATTTCCTTCGAAAATGTCGTACTGGAATTCAAAAGAACGAAAAACTTGTTTTAGTAATTTTAACTTTCGTCACACGGAACAGTAACATAAATTCCATAATATTATTAACTCTGCATCGGAGGTTGCGTACCACAAGGAACGTAAATAAACATAATTTCATTAGTTACGCAGAAAACGGCATGGGAATAAAACATTAACTTTCTATTTTGATTTATTGTATATTAAATTAACCACTGATTTGTATTATACTAGGATTTTAAGGTATTGTTTATAAATCACCTATGACAGGGTGTGACCACGCGAACACATAAACAATCTCTAGATTATAATGAGAAATAAGAGAAGCTATTCCTATTAAAAAAAGATGTATATATGCGGTTAATTTAATAGTTCTCTGTAGGTATTGTGGTAAGTTTGTTTAATAAGTAACATCCATTCAATATACAGGTCAAGTTTTTTTTAATCATTCTACATTAATTAATAACCATTTAAAACTAATTTAATTAAATTCTGCAATGTCTGAATTTTACTCAAGAACCTATAACTCCCTAAAGTGATCAAAGCAAATCAACAACATATTTCGAGGTTTGATAATTTTTTATAGTACGAAAACATTAATATCCTATCTGATATTCTCCCGACAGATAATGACATCCCAATTGCTTCTCATGATCTTAAATTATAAGAGCGAGTGAACCAATTGTCATGGGAATTTTCGATTGTGGGCGTGGCCGAACGTACTTGTTGTCGGGATGTAAATTTCGAGAAATTACACCACATTACGTCACAGAAGCCACTATCCAATAAGATTACTACTAGTCATAGTCACGCCTCCTCACACTTTTACTATTTGCAGAGATCAAGGGACTCAGTTTGTTAGTCAGATAAGGTCTGTATCTGGGTTTAAAAACTGTAGCCTATATCAAAAAATTCCAGGCTATTGTACTAGATACACATTACGAAAATAAAAATCAGGGAGTGTAACCTTGTAGAAAATTGTATTGAAAAATATATTTAATCGTTTATACCAAAACGAATTTAAAATTTAAATCCTATTCTATTTAGATCAATATTAACATTTATGCTAAACTCCAAGACTGTCGTCCCACTAACTGAAGTGGGCACAAGTACAGGTTTAATAACCCCACATTGTTTTTTGTTTACTTATTACTAAAATTATTACTTGAGTAATAATTTTATGTATATACAATCGCGAAATTCGGTAGAAAAATGCGATTTTTTATGATAACTTTTTTTTATGATATAATACCTTCTCTACTGTATACAAATATATCTTAATATATCATTTGCAAGAAAAACGTGTCAAAATGTCAAAACCCGAAACTCATATTTTTCGAAACTTTTGGCCGAAGATCACCCCTTAATAAATAATAACTAACCTGAACTATGATGAGATGAACTTGACTGTAATTGGAGTTGGAATTACATTTTACCTCTAATTATGTTTTTTTCGAATTAACATTTTCTGAATAGAAAATAAATTGTAAACAAAAAATATCAGTTGCAAAACAATAGAGAACTAAAATTATATGAGCATGACACGCACATTGTTAAGTTAAAATTATTGATTCAAAATCATTTTCAAGCTTAACTATAATGAACTGTAACAAATATAACGTAAACACTTTTTATAACAGAAACAACAGTCCCTATCTAACTAAAATGAAGCAATACTATAACTGATCACTCTGATCAGTTATGATGTTAGGTAAATAACAATTTTTGACTAATATTTTCTCCCCATATCACATTTTTCCCGACCTTATATTCTAATATACAGGATGTTACTTAATGTTATGTACCTATTATCAAGCGTAAATTATGAACCTATCTGAATGGAATTGAAGTTCTTGTAAAGTAAAATGAAAATAAAGGAAAAAATCTTAAATTGATATCAAAAATACACTTTTCTGTATTTTATTTAAGTAAGATAACTGCAAAGAATCGAATGACCTGAAAAAAAAATTAACGCACTTGTATCGAAAACCAAACAATTTAAGTCACGCGTTTATATAAAATTTTCGACTTAAAATTGGCCCAGGAATCACACCTTAAATTAAGTACATAAAGTAATTAAAAGTAACACCCTGTGTATTGCTTTATATATGTAGGTCAATCAGTCTATGAAGATCAAAATTATACATTTCAACTAAAGACAAAATAGCCTATTGTTTCCGTTAGAGAAACGAAAGGGATATATTCCAGACAGTATAATGAGGTAATTTCATAATAATAGAGAATTTGCGGTACATCCAGTGACCTCACTATTAGAGCAGATGTGTAACAAATGAACACAAGCGGCCATTTGCGATTTTTCAATTAGAACATCCGTTTCTTTAATAACAGCTTTATTTGTTCGGGAATATAATATTAAAATTAAAAATATATATATAATAACCTGGGAACACTATAATAATGGTGAATAGCGCAAGGAGTAAATTGTTTTTTTTTTCTCGTGGGACGAGACTTTATAATAATGTATTATTACGTATGATAGATGGCGATAATATCTCGTATTGCCTTTATTGATTCAAGGAAAATAACATAATACGTACGCTGGAGTTGTCATTATTGGTTTCTCTGTATTAATTCTCTGGTAAAAATGAGTATCGTGGTATTTTTAACATTCAGACCATCAATTATTGAAATATGCAGATAGTCATACAGGATATTTCATTTTATGATGCAAAGTATGTGTTCACTTTTCTGGCGCAGTCTATGGCCAATCGAACACCGTAGGGATTAAGGGAGGAGTGAATACTTGTGGGTGGTGTTATTTGCAGTTACTTTTTGAAAGTAATTGTATGTGCAATTTGTGGCATTTGCTTAAACTTTTGAACTTAAACTTCCATGTATATATAAACCTGTTTCGGATTGATCAATCAAATACTGATAATTAAAGCTGCCAGAATCGGGACGCGCCACAGAGACGGCGTACTTATCATACATGTAATACTCGAAAGTGGCTAGTAATGAAATCAATCGACCTACAATCAACGTATTTACCTGTTTCAAACAGCACCGCGGGACACGGTGACACGGGACTACTGCAATCAAATCAACCGCGCAACTGACTTCTCATTGTCATTTATGCCTGCTTTACTGATAATAGATATGGTACTCTAACCTTAAAATGTACCTACCGATATTTCTGATATTTCATTAACTTTCATCACATTTCATTAACATTTTTGCTATACGTGGTGTGTAAATTAAGTAATGATTCTGGCAACGTAGCGCCCGATCTAGCAACACTGCGGAGACGGGATTTGGAAGGGCGGTAGGTTAACATGCACCTTCAGTACACAAGTTGTTACAGTCATTTGTTTGTTCTTTGTGACTGTTTTCGTAAACCGTTTTTTTTTCTAGTGCGTTTTAAAAATGAGTGATATTGATTTTGAGCAACGGTGTACTTCAGGTTTTGCTTCAGGCTTGGACACAGCGCAACGGATACCTACTTTTGTAAAACTTTAACTCGCCTACAGACACAGTGTTTTTTCAGCAGCCCAGGTTTTTCGGTGGTTTAGGCATTCTCAGAAGGAAGATAGTCGATTGAAGATGAACCACGCAGCGGAAGGCCTTCATCTTCAAGCACCGATGAAAATGTCGATAGAATACGATATCTTGCGCGTTCAGATCGTCGGTTGACGACAATAATGATCAGGGAATAGTTAAATTTGAATCACATCGCTGTTCATCAGATTTTGACTAATGAATTGGGTATGAAAATCTGCGCAAAAATGGTTCCAATAAAACATTCGCAGGAATAAAAGGACATTAGGAGAGAAACGTGTTTTGACTTTTTGGAATCGATTGAAAATGATCCCCATTTTATTAGTCGTCATTCCTGGTGATGAGACTTGAAAGTTTTGAGTACGACCCGGAAACCAAGCGCCAAAACATGGAATGGCACACTTCAAGCTCTTTAGAAAAGCAAGAATGAATCGAAGATCAAATGCATGCTGATTTGCTTTTTTGATAGCTAGGGAATTGTCCACAAAGAGTTTGTGCCTCCAGGCCAAACAGTAAATCAACACTTCTACATATAGTATCTCTAAAAACTTCCAAAAAGGAAAAATTCAAATGGCTTTAATCGACCAGCTGAATGCTATTTTAGTATATGAGTTCCAGCACTGCTATGAGGAATAGAATAATCGTCTTAATTCTCCAGCGCTATGTGGCTTTTTGAGGAAGTTATTTTGAAGGAGACAATACTGAATTGTAATTCTCCAATAAAAAAATTTTAAAAAAGCATTCTCATTACTTAATTTACCTCGTATCATTTGTATGAAATTTTTGAAGTATAATCTTTATAAACAATGCGTTTTATTTATATTGCCGTATATTCAAACCTGTCTGAGTTCAGTCATTTCAATCTGAGATCATATCTCTAACAGTACAGAGTTTAATCATATTTGTATTATAAAAGTATTTATTCATAATTTCACGATAAATACAGAGCCAAGTCCGGGATAGCATATTTCGTGCTTGTCGCTGGTTATGTTTTCCCATAAATGTTTATTCAAATTTGACAGGTACACGTGTATTAGGTATTGTTTATTTGGTGAATGTAAATGTTTTAAAAAGCAAATGTGACCGAAATGGAAAAGAAATACTGCGCATTGCCCATCGAATGAATGTTTATAGTGCTTAGCTATATTAATATTTAAACAGGTACAAGTTTGGTGAAATAAAAATATTTATTTAATCAGTATCCTAATCAAAATATTCGATTTTAATTAAATTGAAATGGGAATTCAAGGTCAAATTCGTTAGAAATATGTCGAAATATATGGAATGATAAATGGCAGGCTTCGTTAAATATGTTTAAAACTTTCGTAATACATACTACATATGTATGTATTTATCTTTCCATTTTGGTCTCGACTCGTGTTTTTTTTATTCCTATAAATACGTTTGTTTCAGATTTTAGTTCCCTAACTACTCACCTGGTATATATTCGAGACAGTGTTTCAAATAAATAAAAATTGTTCGGCATTGTAAATCCTGGAGTGGGTTTAACTGGAACCTTCGGCGTAGAAACAAAAAAACTGGACCTTTTCCACGAAACACCGAACTACTACACTTTTCTCGACGCGCGTTAAGAAGATTAAAACTGACAGTTGTAATTTTGTCCTGAAGATGCCAACTTGGTTGGCGAAACGCGCGTCGAGAAAAGTGTAGTAGTTCGGTGTTTCGTGGAAAACGTCCAGTTTTTTTTTTCGGCCTTGTAAACCCTAAAAAATGGAATTTTTCACTTGCTTAACACCTTCAAGGTCACTTGAGGGTAAACTTTCTGTTTCCTTTTTTATTAGTAACCTATAATTTTTGTTAAGTACAGCATATTAATAAAAAAATCATTGGCCTGAAGTATTCATTTTCAGTTTTCGATAAAATTAACATTAAAAGACTAGAAAAATTTCCTCTCAACAGCAGAATGCCTTGAAAACTAAACAAATGGTTGACGAAGAAAACGTGAACTTAACAGTGATATGTCAATTTTTCTTGTCAAAAGCTGCGTTCAACCCAAAAATTTTGATTCAGTGTTGTTTTCAATGGTGATTTCAGAATCTGAAACCATGTTTTTTATATTTCAAATACTTTTCAAGGTATTTGTCTTTTCTGTCTATCGTAAGTTTGGTTGACCCAAAATACTAACGTATTTTTAATTATTCCAGTAAATTAGTACACCATTCCAGCTTTGAAACAAATTACATACTTGTCAAAATTCCTTTAGCTTCATCTATAAGCTGATTATCGTAAAAACAGTGTACCGAAAGAGGTTGACGTCTTCACTCAGTACACCAAAGTATATTTCTAATACTTGGTAACGCTTAGCTATAAATATTAATATGATACAAACAGTACTGTTACGATTTAGCTGGAGCTTTTAAAGCAATCCAGGAAATCGATAATCAACATGCTATCGCCATGCAAATGAGTTTCCGCCACCATGAAGTTGTCAAGCTGATGTAACTGTGACTTTGAGGCAGGTTGTACACCAGAACAATAAAAAACTGGTGATATCAGACGAAGACACCAGAAAGAAAAGTAAATTTATAGGTTTCACGATTTCAAAAACATATTTTATTGTGGTTGGCATCCCGTTTTTCTTCAAAATAAAATCCTCAAACATATTTTAAATTATTATTGGTCATATATTTGTATCTATAGATTCAGAAAAGTTTCTTAATATGCAGCACTTACATCACATGATTTATTGGCAAGATAAAATAACTTAACTAGACCCACGATGTTCCAGTACCTCTAAATTGTACCAGTGTCTGTATTCTGTTCCCTAGATTCTGAACTAGATTTTTTAAACCTTTTGAGTAATAACACATGTTTACAAAAAAAAAGTTGTCTGAATCTGGGGGTCAGACCATCCGTTTCTTATATATTTTTCGACGCTGAATTCGAATCTATTTTTAGTTTGGCTCTATCACGTCATGATTTTGAGATATCCTAATTTAAAAGTGCAAAAACACGTTTTTTCGGTATATTTGACGTTATGTAGCCATGCGATAATTTTTTCTTGAAAAACCATGTGTGGGATTTTAAAGTACAAATATTCCTCTTTAAAATGTCGTCGAGTCTGTTCAAATTACTTTTTTTTTTCGCGAGATATTGAATTTTGATAATTGTCTGTTAGATTGTCTGTAAAGATATTTGAGCAAACTCAACGGCATTTTAAAGGTGAAGATCTTTACTTTAAGATCCCACGCATGATTAAAAAAATTCTCAAAGCTACATAACCTCAAATATGTCAAATAACTGTGGTTTTTGCACTTTTATGCTACTATATCTCAAAATCCTGACGCTATAGAGCAAAACTAAAAGTAGATTCGAATTCAGCGTCGCAAAATACATAATAAACGGATGGCCTGACCCCCAGATTCAGACAACTTTTTTTTTGTAAACCTGTGTAATTAATTCAGTATTAAAATGAAATCAAGTAAAACTTATTAGTATATACCTAAATATTTTCACATAACGTGATATTTAATAAACTTAGCTAAACTATGTCATAGTGTAATGTTAAAATTTAAAATATTTATTAGTGATATAAAATATTTAACAGATATTATAAGGAGGATTGAGATTATGGATGAATATGAACGATGAACATACGACGCATGATGACCATCAACGGTTAATGACTATAACCAGTGGAACATAATCAATAATCAGGATCGTTTATGTATATAGGTCAGACTTATTTGGCTAGCTGTAGAGTAAATATGGCGCCGGCCAACGTATAACATCTAATTACACAGAGACATTCAAAAAGTAAACTGGTTTTGCGTGGTTGTGATTCTGAAGGCTGCGAAACTATATTGCGTACTAACAGAGGAATTGAAGTTTATCAAATCTTAGTCAAGTTTAGTACTTTTAATAACCACATTTTCAGTGGACGCCGCTTTTGTTGATTTCTTAATATTTAATCTGACCCACCTGACATTATCACTCTCAAATGGGTCAGAGGAAACCAAGGCCACGAATTGAACGAAAGAGCGGACTTTCTCGCAAATAAAGGCCCTGAGATTCTACTGATAGGGCTGAAATCCGCCCGTCGTTTGGCCTACCGGACAGCCAGGAGGGCTCCAAGGCTTAAGTCCACAGGGCTTGTACCTGCCCCATATGTAATAGTAACAATAATATTTACTTTGGTGTTTTTGTAAATCTTTTGCCAATATGCTTTTACAAAAAGACATATTTTGGATGCACTTTATTATTTTTGTTAAACTAAATAAAATTAATTACTTATATGCTTTTGTCAAAAGTCTTTTTTTAACAGATATTTATGTCTAGCTTTACAATGTTTAAAAAATGTTGGATATGAACATTCATACTTTTATTGGATAACTCTATTTTCTAGACAAAATAGAAAAATATTTCATGACCACTCGAGGTTTCATCAAGCTAAGAACTAAGTACTACTAGGGAAGAACTAAATGATTTAAACAAATGTGGTACAACTGCAATGTGTAAAATTAGTTTTAAAATTAGACATAAAATTTTTGAGTTGCTAAACTCAAGGCAGTAAAATATTTGTTTCATTTGAAAGTATTCTTCTCTTCCTTATCACCGACCAAATATATTAATTAAATAATCCAAAAACATATTAACTAATTTTAATAAATAGTTTGACATTTCGCAATATTTTTATTATTAATTACAGTGGACGCCGCTTATAAGACTCACTTTGGGACCGGAAAAAAAGTGAGTCTTATAAGCGGATGAACCTTATAAGCGAAGGGGGAAAACAAGATTTTAGAATGTATGTAATACACAAACTTTATTTTACCTGTGAATAGACATAATACAACACAATAGCGTGTTATTTACTTATTAAAAAAGGTAACTCTTCAAATACATACGTACAAACATACATAATCAGTTCAAAGTTTAAGATGGTTTAACAATGTATTCGGATACGTCTGGACTGTTTTTGGCGATTTTGAGTCTTATAGGCGACTGAACCTTATATCCGTGAGTCTTATAAGCGGCGTCCACTGTATTTCTTAATGAACAAATGCTTGGGAAACGCATCAAACTTCTGAAAATTAATAACTTTAAAAGTAAGACGTATTAAAATCTACTTATTACCTCTGTAATAAACAGAACGTTGATATAGACATTATCAAATAGAAATTACTATTATTTAAAATAAATAGAGCAATTTAAGACAAATTATATGCATTAGTATAGTCGTAGTACGAACAGAATTATTATTACAAAATTATTTGGACTAATTCCTCAATGGAAAGTACGTACAAATTGATGTTCAACAACACATTTTGGGAGCTTATGTTCCTAACATATCATTAAGTTTTATATAATTACATATAACTGTTTCGTATAATAATTCTCTCACTTTTTCTATATGGTTTAACCATATGGAAAAAGTATAGGATTGTATGTCTACAAAGAATGTGTTTAATTTCAACAAAGAGATCGTAGATTATGATTATTATGAGATTATTTCTGCTACAAAGAGTTTTTCAAATAATTTAATGTAAAATAATGAGTACATATTTCAATGTAATTTTTTATTCTTCAAAGTAAAAGCACCTATTTTTTAAGTAAACATTTCATAGTTTACAATTTCGTTTAGTAGGAACATCCGCCAACTCCATTATTGATATTCGATATGTATGTAAAAATATATGTGTATATTTTAGAAACATATATTTTTGAGTTATGTTTATAAACTCAAATCACTTTAGAATGTTTTCATGTATAAATGAAAATTTCGTCGGTTTTAGTATAAATAACCTTTCTTAGCATTCATTAGGCCACTCATAATAACTGTGGTCACTGAGTATTGTTTTTGACAGAACTTGATTGTGTTTATTTATTTTATTACAGGAGGATACACGTAAAAAAATTCCCATCCAGTCAACCATGACCAGGAGGACACACTCGTACAACCAATTCTTAAGGTAGATATCAACTGGCTTTGTATAGAACAGTAATAGAAATAGTCGTTTGTATAATCGTGCTTGAACACCTTGCACCTTTGCAGCTGTACTGCATTATGCGAATATCCTCCGATATATTTCTGAATTAATAATATTCATTACATATTCCGCCTTTATTGCCGCTTGATTTATCGGAATGGTTAATCTTTTATGTTTTCCCTCAATTCCGGACTTAGCCCTGTCGTGTTACTACTCTTCCCTTAGATTCCCATCCCGTTCATGAAATTGAATGGAAATGCAACTTATCGGTGTTGTAGGATCGATTGAGATTTAACTTTAGTGTCATGGTATCAGTTTGTGACTACGTTTTTGATATTAGCCTGCACTAGACGATTCTCCAACTCCCGTTCCCGCTGTATTCCAGCTTGTATCCCCCCCATTTTTGTCTGCGCCGTGTCTTTGTTAGCTTCCGTTCCATCATTCTTTGATTGGTATTAGAAAGCAGACTAACGATCTAAGGCTACCGTAGTAACCTCTCATCACGGCAGTGGTACCATGCGTGGGTTAACGTCTCATATTTTCTCAGGGCATTTGGTATCTGGTATTTGGTATTTTGATTCCAGGTTTGTTTAGCATCCAGAGGTATCCGTTTTAAATTTTTTGAAAATTTTTTTGGAGAGGGGGGGGGGACCCCGGTTCTCCCACCCAGGGGGGCCTGGGGAAAAGGGCACCGGGGCACGTGCCCAGCCCAAATTTCAATAGAAAATATTTCTTTTGTGTTAATACTATACTGTTACAATAATATCAATTAATTGTATACGACAAACTATTCATATTCTAATTATTATTCCTTTTATACCACAAATAATGATTTTTATCACATATATATGACGAACCAGATCGAGCACCGAGCCACCGTAGTCTGAATTCCTCGCATTTCGCGCGCGTGGACGAGGGCACACAGTTTCTCAGCCCTCGTTTTTAATCGGGCTTTTCGGTGACTGGTAAAGTTTGGCGACCATTGCAGACAAAACGTCCGTCGTTAAATCGGTCGAAAATCAGCTGAACGGGTCACACTTGTTGAGTGACCGTTTTTAGTTTTATTGTTTATTTTCTTCGCTGAGAAGTGTGTTTTTACTGTTTTTGATTGTGAAACGTTTCAAAATGAATTCCGTGGACTTTTTATTGACTAATAAAGATATTACATACGAGATCCGAACGGAAATTAAACGGTTAGGAAGGCAGATACCCTATTTGATTATTTCCAAAACAGATGTAGGAAAATCGTGAAATTATTCACGAAATTTTAATAGTAGTGTCTACGACAGACTTAAGTGATTATGTGGGTGTCCTAAAAGAAACAAACTGTTTTGTTTTATTTGTTTAGTGATGGGTGGCAACTAAAGTGCATGGACTCAAGAAGGGGTGAGTGATTTAAAACATTTAAATGAACGAGCTAAAAACATGCTAGCTACAATGAAAAACATTTACATAACATCTTAGATTTTAGTGTGTTGGGAAAGGTAGACATAAGGCAACAGCTTGATAGAATTTATCGTGAAAATATAAGACGTCAGAATGAAAATGTGGATAAAAATAGGCATATTTTAAACCAAATAATTAATTGCATTAAATTTTGTGAAACAAATCCGGGACTTTAATGAAAAGGCGAATACAATTTTTGTGAACAATAAGGACAGGCGAGCTGATTTCCTCTACAAATAACGGTAAGATACCTATATCAAATTTGTTTCACATGTTGCCACCCATTATTTTAATATATTTAAGCCCTCAATATTCGTGACTAAATATTATTTCAAAAAGCTACCAAATCCCAAAAATTATTCTTGTGAAATCTATATTTTTGTATAAAAGAATTTTTCATTGAAATTCTGAAGTGTCAATAAAACGCATGACCTTGAAAATTTTAAAATTTTGCAGCGGGTCCTTGGTAGCTAATAAGTAATCCACGACAACGTGCACAGTAACACCCAGGCACGCTCACGCTTTCGGGATAGTACGAATACAAGTAATCACCCTTTGCAGATTCCGACATGAATCTAGGTTGTTCAGAATATTTAAATAAGTGTTAGGGCACGACAACATTTAATTAATTTAATCACTGCTCTGTTGAAGCTCTACGATGAGTAACACTTCATAAACCTCAATGCCTTTGTAAAGCAGTGTAATCCTTCACAGTATATTAGGCACTAAGTCATATTAATTGTATATAATTACTCTCTACTCTTTTCTAAATACAGCTTTCTTCAGACCAGCTAACCATTGCACTCGCGCTTTTTTCGAAAAAAATTAGTACGCATTTAAGCACAATTCGTTAACCTTGGCCTGAAACAAACGGTAACGGTATCACTTTTATGTGCAGACGTAAATTAGAGCTGGAAAAGGCATAAAAAAAGCTGTTATTATATTTTATACCTACCTTAACTAATAATTAACGGAACATAGGTTTAATAGCTTAATATTTCATGGTATTGGCGTTTGAACGCTGTTATGTAATTTTTTTATAATAATTTTTCTAAACAATACTCACGACCGCACAGCAATTGTTGCCGTCTGTTGTGAAATTGGCGGCTGAAAATCATCATTTGTTAAATACTTCTAGTGAGAGACGTGTACTGACTGTCGAGTATAGATAATAAATGCTTTATTGGGTGTGGTGTTCGGTGTTGCATGTGATTAGTGATTATAACATTCGATAACAGGCAAAATAAGCCATGAAAACTTGTATACACTGTTGGCAAAGTCACATCTTCTGTCTATATGTATAGAATGTATAGAATATATATATATATATATATATATATATATATATATATATATATATAATATAATTAATTTGTTAGAGGGTCGGGCTATAGACCAATGACATTACACCCTCCAGGGTGGTGGTCATTGTTGGCTGTTGGTGTTGTTATTTCAAATTTGCTAATCAAATTGCGGTATGCTTTAATGTTACAGGGTCTTGCTCTCAAACCTATTCTCGTAAATTTGCGAAATCATCGCAGACCAACTGTGTTATTTCTACCACATTTATAATGGTCCTTATAACTTATTCCTGTTTGCAATCGTTTTTTTTTAAGTTCAAATTGGATCATAACTTTTTAAGAAATGAACATATTAAAAAAATGGTATTCGGAAAATAAAGTCTAGAATTAGAAGACCTTTCCATAGATACGAGGTGTGTAAATTAAGTATTGAGACTGATTTTTAAAAATTATTTTTCTTCTTTCTTTCATTCCGCATAGCATATCAGTGTTGGAACTCATATTCCGGAATAGCCTTCAGCTGGTCAGTTACCGCCATTTGATTGTTTTCTATGGTCCTAAAATAATGTTCCTTGAGGTGATTTTTCAATCTCGAGAAGAGATTGAAGTCACAAAGACTCGAGTCAGGCGAATAAGGAGGTTGAGGAGCCACAGGAATGTTTTTACTGGCTAAAAACTCGTTTACTTAAATGGCTGTGTGACAAGGCGCATTGTCGTGATGCAACATACAGTTGTTTTTGATGTTTGGTCTCACACGCATGACCCTTTTTCAAGAACAAAAGAACAAGTTTTTCAAGAACCTCTCTGTAAAAGTGTTGATTTATTGTTTTGCCTGGAGGCACAAACTCTTTGTGGAGAATCAAAGTGGCTTTTTGTGGCTATCAAAAAAAGCAAATCTGCATGTATTTGATCTTCGACTTGCTCATTCTTGCTTTTTTGGGTCTTGGAGAGCTTGAACTGTGCCTTTACATGCTTTGGCCTTTGTTTCCGGGTCATACTCAAACACCCAAGTCTCATCACCAGTAATGACACATTGAAAATGGGGATTATTTTAAGTCGATTCCAAAAATTCAAGACTTCTTTCTCTCCTGATGTTCTTTTGTTCCAGGGAAAGGTTTTGGAACCATTTTTGCGCAGATTTTTCTCATCTCCAATTCTTAGTCAAAATCTGATGAATAGTGGTGTGATTCTTGAAAGAACTTGTCACAAAGAACAAATAAATGACTCTATCAAATTTAAACTTCTACCACATGTTGACCTACCGTCCTTCCAAATTGTTAAGAGACGTTGCCAGTCTCATTACTTAATTTACACATCTCGTAAAACTGGTATGTTTTATGAATTGTTTAACCATTGATTTGATTACCAGCGTCATCTTCGTTAGTTTCATTAAAACATAAACTGTAACCTGTTTACCCATATACCTGGGTGCATTTTGTCAACATTTACGAACATCTTCCATACCATTCACCTATATATTCATATTGTACCAGCATGAGTCACCTGCTAAGGTCACATCGATTTAGAAATTAAAAGCTGTTAAACATTTTAGTACCCCGATTTCAGTGCTAAAAAGAAAGTTTAACTGCAAAAAATCTTGAACAATTAAAATGTGTTGGCAACTTAGAAGAGTGTTTTTAAACGAATTAGAAATTATTCTTGTAGGGTAGTGAACCATGATAAATTGCTGAAAATATCCACAGCGAATAGAAATTATAGATTATAATAATTACAGTTCATTTGTCAGCTGTATCGGTAACGGAGAAACTGATTCTTTGTTAGGTAATCGGCAGTGAAACGTATATTCTTGAAAATGAGTAATTTTGATGGTAATAACAATAGTTATTTAATTTGTCAATCAAATGATTTGTATCTAAAGACATCCTCCTATTAACACAATCTAATTTCATTGAACATTTTAATATTGAAACTGATTTCTTGCTTGCTTGTTTCTTGTAACTATTAAACTATATAATTTATCGGTATTCGTTGAAAAACATTCGTTAAAAAACTGACGACAATATAAACAAATAATAAAATAAATCATATTTATAAGATGTGAAAGTTTTATAAACCTATATACGAAAAAAAAAAACTGTGCGTGGGAATGTTAAAAAAATAACGTCAGTAGGTGACTCACCTCACCGTAATGATTTTGACATAAAAAGTGTGTTCATTTGAAAAATAATGTCAATTTAGTGAAATCTGTGTTGACCAAAACCAGCAAGAACTGATCCAATAGCAAGGTCATTAATGGTTTTATAGATGTATCTACATAAAGAACAGTATGTTTAGTTAGAAATATCACCTTTAACGATAAATAATTAGATAACATTTTCATGACAAAAAAAGAAACCGACAAATTACTCTCTAATTTAGCAATATATTATTTCTTTTTGTGGAAATAGATATAAATTATTATTCCCAAATATTTTTGTAACACAAAAAGTGTAACTCCAAATTCTATTAGAGATCACAATTTTTCAGAAAGTTTTCCAAAATCTGTATACGAATAGGACTTTTGTAAATATTTTTTGATATACGAGGTGTGTAAATTAAGTAATGAGACTTATTTTTTAATTTTTTTTTATTCGAATAGGATTACAATTCAATATTGTCTCATTCAAAAAAAACTTCATTGGGAAGCCACACAGCGCTGGAGACGGTTCTTCCATTCTTCATAACAGTACTGGAACTTATATACTGGAATAACCTTCAGCTGGTCGGTTGCAGCCGTTTGAATGTTTTCTATGGTACTAAAATGACGTGATGAGGTGATTTTTCAATTTCGGGAAGAGAAAAAAGTCACAAGGACTTAATTCAGATGAATTAGGAGGCTGAGACGCCACAGGAATGTTTTTACTGGCTAAAACTCGTTTACTGAAATAGCTGTGTGACAAGGCGCATTGTCCTGATGCAACAATTGAATAACAAGAACAAGTGAATAATTGTTCTTGATGTTTGGTCTCACACGCATGACGTTTTTTCGAAGTTTTTCAAGGATCTCTCTGTGTTGATTTACTGTTTGGCCTGGAGGCACAAACTCTTGGACAATTCCTTGGCTATCAAAAAAAAGCAAATCAGCATGCATTTGATCTTAAACTTGCTCATTTTTGCATTTTTGAGTCTTGGAGAGCTTGAAGTATGCCATTCCATGCTTTGGCACTTGGTTTCCGGGTCGTACACAAACATCCAAGTTTCATCACCAGTAATGACACGTTACATAAAGTGGGGATCATTTTCAAACGATTCCAGAAAGTTAAAACACCTTTTTCTCCTTCCTCCGAAAGGTTTTTTGGAAGCATTTTTTGCGCAGATTTTTCTCATTCCCATTCGTTAGTCACTGATAAATAGTGATGATTCAAATTTAACTCTTCCTAGATCATTCTTGTCGTCAACCGACGATCTGAATGCACAAGATACCATAGGTATTTTATCGAGATTTTCATCGGTTCTTAGAAGATGAAAGCCTTCTGCTGAGTGGTTCATCTTCAATTGACTCTCTTCCTTCTGAGTATGCGTGAAGCCACCGAAAAACCTGGACTCTTGAAAAAAACACTGTCTCCGTAGGCGTGTTGAAGTTTTGCAAAAGTATGCGTTGCGCTGTGTCCATGTTTGAAGCCAAACCTGATAACACACCGTTGCTCAAAAGTGTCCCTCATTTTTAAAACGCAGTAGAAAAAAACGGTTTCCGAAAACAGTCACAAAGAACAAATAAATGACTTTAACAAGTTCAAATTTGTACTGAAGGTGGCCTACCTGTTAACATACCACCCTTCCCAGTCCGCAGTGTTGCTATATCGGGCGCTACGTTGCCATTTTCATTACTTAATTTACACACTCGTATGATTCCATATTTTTTTGGAAAAATTGCCTAATTATTGCTTAAAAGTTACAGTATATGGATTTCTGAAAATTTCTGAAACCAATTGAGAATTTGTGTCTGTACAAAAATATGTGCAAACTGCACAGCTATGAATTTTTCTCAAGCCTTCCATTTACTCATCCCGCTGATTTGAGAATGAAACGAAAAATTATTCGTTTCAGTCTTACCTCAGCGTCTGTGTTATTTATCTTGAAAATTGCATCTTACGGATGCACTTCAGAAGGAAAATAACACTGCTGATTCGCTTGCTTTAATAACAATATAGAAGCATAACATAGGAGAAATATATAATTAGTTTTGGTTGCAAGCTGAGTTTGCGTTTCATTTCCTACAGAATTTTAAAAACCCAATGAATAGCTCGTACCACGGCATGCAGCATTATCTGTTCTAGACTGATTCTCATATCTGAAACACATGCGGTCGCTAATGAAAAGAGTGTTTAAATTGCAGAGGTGCATTTTCGAATTGCATAACACACGCGGAACAGGTTTCTTGCCATCTATTCCTAGTACATTTAATGCATTAGGAATTCTTGTGTACAGCGATTTCTTAGTAACGTCGAAGACAGTTAGATTAAGAAGAAAATCTCACACAGTATGGCCAATCGTCAAGATAGCATGACGTTTTATAAAGCAGTCCACACACACGTTGAGTATCTCTCACCATTTTTTTCATTGGTACTATATTTATTTAAATATTATATAGATAGCCACGAATTTATCTAACATACAGGTACAGGCACAAGTGAGTGTAAGAATACTTTCGCTGCTGACTGTGTGTACGACATACTTGATTTTTGCATCATAAATATCTTAATGATTTTATATTTATAGACAGGATATCTGGAAATACACGTATAAATAGGGTTCGGAAATTTTGCTCTCACGCACGGTACACTGCATTTAAATATCCAGCGCTCCCGCACGGTACCGATGTACTACCAGGTATACACGAGTCCCGGCGCCTTGGCAGGATCGGTCAGTGGCATACGTATGCAGTGGCAATAAAATACGGTTTATACTTTTATTATCATAGAGTTTTATAATGCCGACCCTACGTTTAGGATAATAGAGCGTAGAGGCCAGTACTCTGAAGACTGATTGGACCTTATTTTTTTCGACCAAATTTAAATGCTAGAGTATAATTGAACTTTTTACAAAACGAAATTGCAGCAATTGTGGATGAAATGCCGTTGAGTGAAAGATCTCATTTGGTTTTTCAACAAGACGGAGCGGCAATTCACTATACTGCTGAAGTCGGAGAATTTCTAAACATCTTGTTCGGAGGAAAATGGATCGGGAGGTTTTTATAATTTTCTTGGCCACTGCGTTCCCCAGATTTGAACATAATGGACTTTTTCTTTTGGGGATATTTAAAGGAACAAGTGGAGGCATTTTCAAATGTGGATCATTTAGCAAACGTTATAAGAGAAATATGTACAAATATTCCTAGGCAGTTCTTACTAAATTCTGTCAGGGAATTTAACCACCGAACTGAAAAATTCATCAAATTTTGCATGATTCAATCAAATGGAATTGGTGCATTTTAAGTTATTTTGGAAGTAGAAGTGACTGTCAAAAAAGTTTTTATCAAACCCTCATATTAAAAAAAAATCCCATATGGTTCCAACTTTATGGCGCACACTGTATATAATATAGGAATATGTTTAACACAATCCTTATTGAAGATTATTATAAATTTTGTTCGTGCATTGATAATTTGTAGTTATTAATCAATATCATAACCACTGATTATAGACTTATTAGTGCTATGTTATAGATCTTGTTGGTGCTATCGGAAATCTGAAGAAATGTAGTAATTAATATGTTTTAGTTTCTTTGTTTGGTCTTTATTGATCATCGATATGTGACGTTTTAAAGAGCTTTTAGTTAGTATAGAAACGTCCAAAAAAAAATCCAAACTTTTGACAAGTGACTGTCACAATTTGTAAAATTGACAAAGGCTGTCATATGATGTGACAATCTTGACAAGTAAATAAGGTTATAAATTCGATTAAGGATTTTTTTCTCGGCCAACTCTTTTTTTCGGACAACTCTTTTTTCTCGGCCAACTTTGATGACGTTTTTTTGGATGGCTCTATAGTTAGCAACAACTATTGTTACGGCAACAAATAAAACTGAGGAAATATTCATTAATATTCATTATAGAAAAATTAATATGTGACTAGAAAAAAGATGGCTTAACAACTTTTGACCTTGAAATTTGGTCAGTTGGATGAGAAATATTCTCGTACACATTTAGAAAACTGATTAATTGATTAAAGAACGTAATGAGTAAACTTCACGGTTTTAATATGACCGACCATCATCACGCAACTATTAAAAAGTAACAGTAGCACATTAATATGCAAATGTAGAAAATATTTCTCGTGGAAAGTAGGCAGGGAAATCTGAGGAATCCGATTGTAATTAAGAGACCGAATATGAATGTTTAATTTGTTTGTAACACGCCCGTATAAGAACGAGTTGGCGTGACCTTATGGATACGTTAATATACACTGGAGCTCAAAAGTAATGTGCCAGTCAATGGATATAATTCTTGCTAAAATATTTTGAATTTTAATGTAGTTATACCTACCTAATGCTCGAAAGTAGGTACCTAAGTGCAGTGCAGTCAGTCGATTGTGCTTCGTCAAATGTTTTATTTTTATTATACTGTTCTCAAAGCTTAACGCTACTGTTACACCGAAAGAATATGTTGTTTCTTCAAATGCATTAGAAGAAAATTTAGTACAGGATGTCCCAAAAAACAACAAAAAAACTACTATACTTTTCTCGACTCGCGTTTCGCCAACCAAGTTGGCATCTTCACCAACCAACCAAGTTGAAAATTTCAGTATTTTCACCATTTTTTTTAACATAGGTGCCTTTGGAGCGTTCTGCAGTGGATTCTTGTCCTTATTTTGCCTTGAAAACCCTTTTTGTGACCCTTTTCTGAACACCATTTAAATTCTAATAAATATATGATGTCAAAGTTCCAGTATAGTGTGTTTTAGGCTCCTTATGAGAATTGCTAAAAAAAGTGTTTTGTAAATTTAGTGAAAGATCGCTTCTGTAAGGTAAAATGTTTGTACCATGGCTTTAATTGAAGGCTGATCGTTTTTCTTTTATTATATACTGAGCTAAATATAGATACTGATTTCTAAAGTTTTAGTTATCATCCCCAACTTTGACTATTCACCTTAAAAAATGAAGGTACTACATGGAATCTAAAAGTGTATGTAACAGAATCTACAATTGTTGTAAAAAAGTTTAAACATACAAAGCTTTTGATCATTGTTTACCTGAAAGAACCATTTTTCTGGTGATTTTTAATATCCTAACATAGTTTTCTTAAAACGAAAAGGGTAATACAAAAAAGATTCCAAATGAAATGAAAAGTTTTGTTATTATATAAGTATATAATAGATACTACTATTACTGAACTGAACTGTTCCTTATTCTTTCCAGTTATTTCATTTCACAGCATATATCATCTGTTTGCATTAAAATGTATAATATTTAATAACAGTAATGTTTTCCTTAAAAATCCTCAACTTGCCCCGCTCCCCCCTATATGATTGAATGACTTACCTAACGGCCGCACAGTAGTGCAAGCTTTCTATGGGGAAAAATCGAGTAATTTTCTTGTGGTTTTCGTCGACGTTCTCCAGCAGGATCCCGTTGGACCAGACGCTTAACCAGGAGTCGATTCCGCGCGCCCCCGTTGCCCCCTGGTCGGGGTAAAGTTCCTGCAGGGGTTCCTGAATGCCCTGCAGGCCGTCTTTGTTTGCTGCGGCACGCTAGATCCCAAATAGAGCACCCGGCATCGGCAGATCGGCGTGGAGTCGGACATGGCGGATGTGACGTCAGGCGAGCAGTTTCGGAAAAAAAATAATAGGGATCTTCGTCTTACGAAGAGGTTCTAAAGCGTCTGACTAGCATCTTCTTGAGCAATCCTGAAGAAAGATAGGATAATGTAATATTTAACAGCAACATTAGGACTGAAGTGTAATTTTAAGAATATAATTTTAATACGATGTCTACTGGCCACAAAAGTCTCTCGAACTCATATTTAATGTATTTAAGAAAAACCAATGTTGAAGTAAACATTGAATTAACTGTAAAGGAAAATAGACTTCAATGATAGATAACGACAGAAACTTTTACAAGAATAATAGTCCTGTTATATCAATTATGTTCCATATGCGTTTTTGTATTACTAAAGGTGTCTGTTTTGTGTAATAGGACTTTGTTCCTTAAATCTAACAGAAAAACGTAATAGTCTTCATTTTAATAAATATAAAATTGTATCATAACTTTCTATTCTGCATACCTAAATATCGGTTCAGTATATCATATTCAGTATTCCGGCCAATTTATTAGCATTTAAATCATGAACCAGTGCGCGTATTATTGTTAGAAAAATATGAAATATCTGATATAAACTGCTCGTCAAAATTAGCGTAACACTTTTCAAGGTCAAACCATGCAAAACCCTTCGTAAATACGTAAGAGGTGGCTTAGGGGGCCTGGAAATAGGTTGAAGAGATGAGACGGCGACCAAATGCACAGAACTTATTGAAGAGGTCTTAATGTGTGCCGGGATGGAGTTTTTAGTCGACAGCGTCCTTCTTAGTTCATCCTGTAGGTCTCTGAAATTGCCGTCAAAATCTTGCGAATTCAAATTTCGACATGGGGTTGCTTTTTGGGGTGTGAACGGCGAACCGTTTAAGTCACAGCGTACTAACTTTGAGGCATTAAAACCAACCCAATAGGCTACCGAAAATTAAAAACCGCAAGTCTCTAACTCGAATAGAACGCAAATGGCGCTAATCTAAAAAGTGTTAAACGCTAATTTTGACCAGCAAATTATTTTAAACTTAGATTTCATTGGACTTTAATGTGCCTATAGTAAACACAAATTAGTTGTCTAAAGTATGCCATGTTTTGATTTTCGCGTATGATACCGTATCAATTTTAAAATTTTCTATTATAGTACATGTTCATGCTTTGTTCCATTTACTTTTTTTATAATCCGATTTTTTTAGTTTTTTTTTTATTTTTACTGTTACTATGTAAAATTATTTTTTTGTAACTTACAGTACATTATTGAAAATACAAAAAAATATAATTTTGATTGCAGTTGAGTGTATTTGAATAAGTGAAAATGTGTGTAAACATTGTAATATTCAGAGCTAAAGTTAAAAAGTTTTTAAAATTTATTTCTCAACCGAGTCTCAGATGCTGCCGCAACATTCGTGAGATTTACCACAAAAACAAGTAAACGTCGACAGTCTGACTACTTAATCTGAAACAGCGATTATTATTATATGTGTTTGCATTATCTGAATTATCTCTGCAATGTAGAGGATGAACAAAAATCCAAAAATACAGAAAAACTAGCGCCATCATCATCATCACTGGACGTTGTTATTACAGAGGGAGTTTACCATTATCAACAGATTTATGAAGTTATTACTTCTCACGTAGCTATTAGTTTCCAAGTTCAACGTAAATAAATTAGTTTTCTTCATTATGGACAGCGCAGTCGATGATTACCATGTTTTTTATAAATCACACCCGGTAGATAACGATCAGAGACTTAATTGAACTGCTCACTTCCAGTTACACTCACAGAACAGAATATTAATTACACAGACACACGGGAAAAAAGTCTGCTTGAAAGACTGTACCACATATCAGTTTGTTTTCGAGGTCGCTGAGTCCGAAGCTTCTGTCTGTTTGAACTAGGGACGGAATCAAATGCTGCTTTGTGTATTAATTTTATGTATAAAAATTTTTTATGTATAACATTTCTGTGAGTGTAAACAGACAGCGCGAACGCCCCATTTTCTGCGACTAATCTAATTAACAACACAATGCTAATTGATTACGCAAAAAAGTGAAGCGTTCTTCTCTATGTGAATGAACTTTCCTCAGATCGAGGAATCGACATTGCTCGACACCTAACGCTATAAGAATTTTAATTTTGCAAAAATCGGGCGGTAGACATTCCACAAAAGAGTACAGTTAGTCTACATGGCATGTGTGTTGTAAACTTAAGTGTTGTAGATTCGATGTCATGGTTTCAACTAAATTATAATTTAAAATAGTGCTGGTGCTGGCAATAGTACTAATCTGGTAAAATATGTCGAGCCCTTGCAAAAATTAAAAGGTATATTTGAATAAATTTTCAACCAAGAAGAGTCTGTAACTGAAATTAAAGATTTTTAATGTTTAAACATTTTCTTTATTGAACATTAAAACATAAAAAAAGTCATCAAATCTGGCTATGAGCGAGAGAGATAAAAATAGCCGTCATGTCGAATCTTTTCAGTTATGTCAAACTTTTGACAAGTGACTGTCACTATTGTAAAATAAATAATGGCTGTCTTATAATCTGTCAGCTTTGCCAATTAAATAAGGTTAGGTATATATTTAAGATATATAGGTAGAGATAGGATATATAGAGATTAGGAATAGAATTTTTTTTACTCGGCCTACTTTAACGACGTTTTTTTTTGTTTTTTGTTTGGATGGCTCGATACTTTTGCGCATTTAATTAGAACATTTTGCATAGTTTTCAGTAAGCACTATATACATTTAATGTTACTGCAAGGCAAAAAAAACATTTCATTCCTGAAAAAGTGTTCCAGTTAAGCTCCGAACAAAGGTTTTTACTATAAAGTTACCCAAATGTAATTACCAGACTAAAAAAAAACAGACGAATAACGGGGACAACGACTGCCTGATATCGACTGGACCATTCTGTACGATAACAATAGGTTTGACTTTAGGCCCATCAAAAAAATGCATCTGTTCTGTATTTCCTAATGCAATTGTATGCAACAAACTTAAACAATAGACCTTAAAAACTGTCCATTCATGGCGCATTCACTTTTTACAAAGTAATAATATATCAACTCGTTGCACGAATCGGTTTGGCCTGTGTAGTTTCACTTTTACCTAACTGCGATAAAGAGAACGATTAAATTTAGTTTACGTTTGCACTATTATTGTTATGCTCTTGGTTATCTTTCTGTTATGTAATTTGTCCATTTGTGTATCCGCGTTTTGTGTATTTGAACGCGTTAAGATGTAATTAATCTAGAAAGGAAACAGGAAACATATAACTTTTAAGTTGATAATGCTTTTAGATGAATTTTAGCAGAAGTCCGTATCAGCTATCAGAAAGTACTAAATTTCATGATAATTGCTTCAACTACTTTGAAAATGTATCAATGTACAAGGTGTGTAAATTAAGTAATGAGAGTTTTTTTAATTTTGTTTTATTCGAATATAATTACAATTCAGTACAGTTTCCTTCAGAATTACTTCCTTGGGAAGCCACACAGCGCTGGAGACGGTTCTTCAATTTCGAGCTGGAACTCATATACTGGATAGCATTCAGCTGGTCGGTTACAGCCGTTTGAATGTTTTCTATGGTACCAAAATGACGTCTCGACGTGATTTTCAATCTCGGGAAGGCGGAGGAGCCACAGGATTGTTTTTACTGGCTAAAATTCGTTTACTGAAACGGTTGTGTGACAAGAAGTATTGTCGTGATGCAACATACAGTTGAAACTCTCTGTAAAAGTGTTGATTTACTGTTTGGCCTGGAAGCACAAACTCCTTGTGGACAATTGTCTGGCTATCAAAAAAGCAAATCAGCATACATGTAATCTTCGACATACTCAGTCTTGCTTTTTTGGGTCTTGGAGAGCTTGTGGTATGCTATTCCAAGCTTTGGCGCTTGGTTTCCGGATCGTACCTCTTCAAACAGCCAAGTCTGATCACCAATCTAACGTTCCATAAAATGGGGATCGTTTTCAATCGATTCCAATAAGTCAAGACACCTTTCTCTCCTGATGTCCTTTTGTTCCTGCGAAAGGTTTTTTGGAACCATTTTTGCGCAGATTTTTCTCATCCCCAAATTTTTTTCTCGTTATCTTCATCTTCAATCGACTCTCTTCCTTCTGAAAATGCCTTAAACCACCGAAAAACCTAAGATTTTGAATAAACACTGTATCCGTAGACGTGTTGAAGTTTTGCAAAAGTATCCGTTGCGCTGTGTCCGATTCTGAAGCAAAATCTGATCACACCGTTGCTTAAAATTAATGTCACTCATTTTTAAAACGCACTAGAAGAAAAATGGTTTACGAAAATCAAAGTGAACAAACAAAGGATTCTAACAAGTTAAAACTTGTAATGAAAGTGCACGACATGTTAACCTACCGCCCTTCCAAGTCCCGTCTCCGCTGTACTGCTAGATCGGGCGCTACGTTGCCAGTCTCATTACTTAATTTACACACCTCGTATATCAGCAGTTATGACCAATTTATTTACAGTATTTGTATAAATTTAGCTGTTCGTTGCATTATGCAACAAAAATGCCTCCAAAGTCGTGGCTATGAAAGTTTATTAGTGTAATCGAAAATGAGGTAAGGTGACCTTGAAAATGCAAATAATGGAAAAAACGGCAATTTCCAGTAGTATTTATTTATCTTTTTTATATACAGCGACCGTTGGTGCTAGTTACCTTGAGGAATAACTGTGTGTCATTAAGATGATAAAAGGTAATAACAACAAACGCATGTAATTACAGCTGGTTTTGTAGAAAAATAAAATGCTGAATATTGATATGTACAGTGTGTCCCAGTTATAACATCAGGCTCATAACGCAGGCATTTCTTAAGATATCTCTTAAGCTCTCAAACTTTAAAAGCAATTTTAAAATGTTTCAAATTTCATTCTGATTATGTCTAATATTATGTAAATTTATAAAAATAAGGCATATAAGTCTACTTACAAGAACAGCAGCACCCAGTATTATTTAAGAAATTTATTTGAAATTTTCACATATGTACTTCTATTCAACAAAGAAATGATTAAAATTTCAACAAAAAAAATTCAACGTTTTCTTAGTATTTGTTGTAATTTTCATGTAAAAAGTGCATGTTTTAAATCAGTTTTTGCTAAACGTAAATAAATTCGTGAAGAATAGTGACACATTTCCAAGGTAAACGGAGAAATTTACAACTAACTGTTGAACGACATACTGCCCTTACACGTGTAGTGATGGTTTGGGAGCAATATGCTTTGGTAGTAGCTCACCTTTAGTTTTGCTTAGGACCATTTTGAATGCTGCCAGTTACATAGCTGATGTTTTAGAACATGTTGCAGTGCTATATCTTCTCAAAACTCGTATGAGGATTACCTCACTTTAATTTGATTGCAATAGTCTTGTGTCAGTTGGTGTTGTTGTACAACCTCCGCTATATGCAATACGTTGAATAGTGTGATATAATTCTCATAATAAAATATGGCAAACGTGTGAAAGGCTACTAGTTATTTTCGTGCATTGCATTACACTGCAAACCGTGGCGATAGCTCAGTAGGTTAGAGCACCAGGTGAGCAGATGGTGGTTACTGATTACTCTATTATCTAGCTATTATCTGCGCAGGTTCGAATCCCGCCTGTGACAATTGGCACCTGTCACAGGATTTGGTTGGGTGTCCTACGTCTTTTTCATGTTTACTCTCCCTCTGACACAATCGCAATGATTCCTAGAGGAAGTATATCAACTTCTGTGGTGTGATTGTGATGCATATGCTTCTGCCTACATTATTCATTCCTGAATATTTGGCATATTGGGCAATTGACTTTGGGGCAGCAATTATGTGTAAAAAAAATTAAAAGAGCTTGTATGACTAAAGACACAATTGATCCATTAAATTTGGGGAAAACGCTTGACTTTTAAATTAGGCTGAATGTCATTTATCTTTTAGCTAGTCTAATTGCGCTTCACCTCAACATCTTCAATAACACTTTTTGTTTACAAAATAAACTTTTGCAATTAAGTGAGGTAAAACCTCAAATCGTATTTTATACAGTTACCGTAACATTTTAGTCGTTTAGAGTCGAACTAGTGCAGTGAAAATGCCGTTAGCGGAATGACTTGTAGGAAAAAGGATCAAATTACTATAAACTGAATGTATAAAAGTAGAAGAACATATTCTAGTTAGTGGGTAACAGTATTACATACAACATAGTAAGTTTTAAGAGAGTAAATTTAACCTGGTATAATAAAAAGACCGTTGTGTTGTATTTTAATGAGAAGATCAACTAAAAAGAAATTTAATTAGACAAATGTTTGTTGAAAAAAGTTTCTTAGTTTTTGTTATATTATTTCAATACTTGTGGAACAAAATATTTTTACATTTTCATTTTTAAAATATATTTAAATGTGGTATGTGTTTTAGAACAGGAAATGGCGTTTAGTAAATATTTAGCTTGCTTCCTTCTAGTAGCTCAGTTTATATTTTTTAAACATGAGATTGCTTTGAACATACACCTGAATTTTTTTATGAATATATTTTTTTATCTTGTTTATAAAAAAATTACCAAAAATGTGGCAGCTAAAACAATTTCAATTCACCACAGGTCAATAAACTAAAATACATCTGACATAAAAAATAGTCAATTGTCTTTCATATTTTTTTAAACAATAAACTTTTAAAAAATATATTCTACGTAGATAAATTTCAAATGTTTTTTTAAATAAATTTAATAATCACATAGGAATATATTCGTTTTGCTTTAAAAAAAATTAAATGTTTGTAGCCATTCAAGTTATAGCTAAATACTATCTTTATTTTAGTTATGAAATAATTTTTTTTAGAACCGGTTGTCCTTTATTCGGATAAAGCTTTTTAACTCGTTATCAACGATATAATATTTTCTAGAGCGTAGGTATATCAGAGAGGAATAAAAAACAATTAAACTTAAAATATAGAGGATGAATAAAATTAACAAAGACATTATCGTTACCTCGATTTCAAACAATAAACTAATCTGTAATTATTTGTAAAAACATATATCTGTGCAATCATGATTTTGAATATTTTTTATATTTGCAATAAAAGCATATAAAATTTCGTCAAACCACATTACCTACCTAGTTTTTTTGAACGTTTTTTATAGATTTTTTTTACAACTGTGTGATGACACAAACAATTAAAAGTTACAAAATATTTTCAGAATACAGAACTGAAAAAAAAACTTTCAATAAAAGGGATAAAACGCATTCTCCTAAATTAATATTGATGAATTTTCTTTTCCCCCCCATTTGCAAATTTAGATTCACGAAGAGAAACCTGCTATGCCACAGGTCCAGACTGCCAACTGTAACCGTTATACTGTGTGTAACAGATATTACTTTCACATAAAATACGATTACAAAACGTCTAATTGCCTCTTCTCAAACGAAACGGTGTTACAACATCAATTATTTATTGTATACATATAGGAATGCGGTAAAAAACAAAAATATTGACGCGGGCATTTTACTCAGATTAGTCACCGTGCAGTCAGTTGCAGCTTCTGTGCATAAATTAATGCGTAAGCAAGAGAACTACAATGCAATGAGCGGTTTTGTAAGGAAGGATAAACATTTCTCAATTTATAATAATATACTCAACGACCAAACAAACTACCAGTATGGATTCTCCGTCATAAGAGCAAACGAAAATAATGGACTGATAATTCAAAATAAAATCACAGACACACTTCCTCTACATAATTTTGTTTAAAATTATGTCTTTTAGTAACGATGTCTTCGACAGTAATTATTTAAATAGTTTTACAGTGTTTTCCACATCCACGTAGGGCAATGGAAATATATAATTCATGATTTTTCTTTTTTTTTTTTATATAATTCATGAATTTAAGTGACTAAATAGAGTCTGTCGGCCTTTTAAATCAGAGCTGGATCCCAAAAGATTAAATTTCAACTTAAAAATATCTATACCTTTTCACCTATCAGTGCATCGATCCGAGGACACAGTGTAGGCCATAGAGGTCATTAAGGTCAAATCTATCGTATAGGTCATAAAGGGCATGTCCGAATACACAATAATAACACACCTTTAAGGCTACAACCTGATGTTTTCAGCAGTTTAGTATAATTAAATGTTGAAAAATTGGATGTGGAAGTAGTGATATCATTGTCAGCGTTTTTTTTGCAACACTGTAGAAGCTCGTTAAACCCTTTCCAAGATCGGTCTTTGTTTCGAAACGCAATTAACATAACTTCGCAAAGGGAACACACGTAGAGGAAGGTTAAATACACATTTAAAATGTTAATTCTAGACTGCTGTGAATCTGTAATTTCTTGAGTCGAACAGCTTGAACTGAAAATACGTGAAATGGAGTATTAGTTGAAGAAATTACGCGAAAAACAAGTATTCAGGACAAATGCACACCAAAATAAAACGAATCAATGTGGTTGATTCGAACATGACCCATTAAATTTGCTTCGTTTCACCAGCAATGTTGACATCTTCAGCAGATGATTAAAACTACCGATAAATTTCACGTTCGGTGAACTGTAACTTTCGTTCTAGTAGTTATCGAACCCATTTTTTTTTATTAATAATAGTATTACATTTATCATTTTCCAGAATCAAATACATCCAATTAACTTTGTGTTGTCTGCTATATTTCGTGTTAGCTTCAAGCCGCTAACACGTTCTAGGGTTATTGTCAAAAGAATATAGGGCAAAGTGTAACACAAGGTTCTATGTGTTCTTTGAAGCTAGTTAAAAATGATCCTTTTTGTTTGCCCAATACAAGTTTGCTCACAATATTTACAACTTATTTCACAAATTGCCCGCTTCTCATGGTTATTTATTTTACCTTTTTCCTTTCCTAAATGTTTTTGTAATGTACTTTTTGAAGTTTTACCAAAGTTATGACAGTAATTTTCACGATTTTATCTAATCCGCGGTTGAATTTGCTACTACTATTTACAATTTTTTCCTAGAGGTCGTTCTGATTCTCATGTTTCCTATCCCCATTAAAAAATGATTCATACTCTATATATATATGAATAATGCAAACACTGTTTGTATGATAAATACAATTTTCATAAATATTTCATAAGTCAGTGTGCAACAAATGCAAAGTTCTGTTATTTGTAAATAGCTGAAAAATTTCTCATTCCTGGAATAACTTGAGGATACTTAAGGCGTGCCTGCTTATTGTTGTTTTTCAAGGCTGAGCAATTATTGTTTGTGAGTTACACAGCCCATTTGTAAGCGTGACTTCGTAATAACGTATGATGTACAGGGTTTGTAGGGAAAGTAATGAATTTTTTTTCCTGAGACTGTACGCGCCAGCCCGCGCTTTTCGTGCTGGGATTGTGGTGGGGGGATCTGGAAACAAGATCCAACAAGCTTCAGTTGGCTACCGGTCGTGGTAGCGGTCGCATCACTCGTTCTTTGAGAGTCGTTACAGTGACCCGGTGCAAGAAAAAATGCAACGTTCGCTTGAGCAACGGATGGCGATCAATTTTTGTGTGAAACTGGAAAAGAGTGCTGCGGAAACCATTCCAATGTTGAAGAAGACTTTCGGCGTCGATTGTCTTTCGGACAGGCAAATTTTCCGGTGGCACAAGGCCTTCGCAGACGATGTCAACGACGAGAACCGCGCTGGACGGCCATCAACCTCCAGTTCCGACGACAATGTGAAACGTGTGCGTGACTTGTTGAACACTTACCGTCGTCTAAGTGTCCGTTTAATTTCCGAAACATTAGACATTACGAAAACCATTGTTCACGAAATTGTGTCGGAGTCTTTAGGAATGAGGAAGGTGTGCGCGAAGCTCGAGCCAAAAGTGCTAACGGACGATCAAAAAGCGAGGCGCGTCGAAACCTGCCAATAACTTTTGGACACCTGCGAAGACAACCCCGCTTTCCTTGACGTCATTAACAGGGACGAAAGTTGGGTCTTTGAATATGATCCGGAGACGAAGAGGCAAAGTGCGGAATGGCACACGTCGAACTCCCCTCGCCTCAAGAAGGCCAGGATGTCCAGGTAAAAGATCAAGACAATGCTGATTGTCCTTTTTGATTGAAGGGGGTTGTTCCATCATGAGTTCGTTCCACAGGTGACAACCGCAACCGGAAAGTTTTACGTCGAGGTCCTGAAGCGGCTGAAACTCAGGGTGAATCGCGTCCGCCCAGACATCTCAAAATCCTGGAAGCTTCACCACGACAATGCGCCTTCGCACACCTGCTTCCTAGTGGCCGATTACCTCGTCAAGGCAATCTTTTTGTGTTTCCGCGCCTCAAAACCCCAATGAAAGGACAGCATTTTGTGTCGGTGAAAAACATTCAGAAGGCTTGCACCGACGCTTTAAAGGCGATTCCGGAAAACGACTACCGTGCGGCTTTTGATGCGTGGAAGGCCCGCTGGAACCGATTTGTGGACGCAGGAGGAATGTATTTTAAAAGTTTATAAAGATTTGTACACATAGAACCAATAAAAACCATTTTTCAAAGCTCACTGACATTACTTTCCGGACAAACCCTGTATGAAATGTTAAAATACCTATCAAATACTTCTTAATAACAATACTCCATTAATTTAAAAATAAAAAAACTGGACGTCTTCCACGAAACACCGAACTACTACACTTTTCTCGACGTGCGTTTCGCCAACCAAGTTGGCATCTTCAGGAGAAGATTAAAACAGTTTTAATCTTCTCCTGTGTAGTAGTAGTTCGGTGTTTCGTGGAAAACGTCCAGTTTTTTGTTTCTACGCTGAAGGTTCCAGTACCCACTCCAGGATCCATTAATTTAGCCAAAGAGGTTCATCCCAAAATTAATAAAACCTTTTTTAATAATTTTAATACTTATTTTTAGGGTATTGTTCCATTCTATGAACGATTCTTTGGAACAGTAAGATACAGAGGAGAATCTTACAGTTTTCCAATAGCGTGGAATCCTTACTTATAGGAATTTAAACAACAAAAAAAAAAAAACAAAAAAAAAAAAACAAAAAAAAAAAAAAAAAAAAAAAAAAAAAGAAAAAAAAAAAGAAAGAAAAAAAAAACCAAAAAAAAAAAAAAAAAAAAAAGGAAAAGAAAAAAAAAAAAAAAAAAAAAAAAAAAAAAAAAAAAAACAAAAAAAAAAAAGGGAGGAAGAAAAAAAAAAAACCCAAAAAAAAAAAAAAAAAAAAAAGAGTAGGGAAGAAAAGAAGCATAAAAAAAAAAAAAAAAAAAAAATAATATAAAAAGTAAAAAGAAAAAAAAAAAAAAAAAAAGGAAGAAAAAAAAAAAAAAAAAAAAAATAAAAAAAAAAAAAAAAAAAGGAAAAAAAAAAAAAAAAGAGAAAAAAAAAAAAAAAAAAAAAAAAAAAAAAAAAAAAAAAAAAAAAAAAAAAAAAAAAAAAAAAAAAAAAAAAAAAAAAAAAGGGAGGAAGAGAGAAAAAAAAAAAACAAAAAAAAAAAAAAAAAAAAAAAACAAAAAAAAAAAAGGAAGGGGAGAGAAAGAAAAAAAAAAAAAAGGAAGAGAAAAAAAAAAAAAAAAAAGAAGAAGAAAGGGAAGAAAAGACAAAAAGGAGGGAGGAGGGAAAAGGGGGTGTGTAAGCACGAGGGAGGAGGGGGCGGGAGGAGAAGGCCCCCAGGGCGACCACCCCCCACCCAAGGAGGGGGGGAAGAGGGGGGGGGAAAAAAACCCAGGACCGGAACGGGCAGAAAACACCAGCAGACACCAAAAAAACACCACAACACAAAAAGATTAAAAAAAACAAACAAAAAAAAAGCCCCGGAGGGGCGGGGGCGGGGGGGGGGTGGGGAGGGGGAAGGGAGGGGAGGCCCCGAGGGGGGGGGCGGGGGCGGAGGGGCCCCACGCCGCCGGGGGCCGGGGGCGAAAGAAAAAAGGAAACCAAAGGCCCAGGAGGAAAAAGGAGGAGCGAGAAAACACAAGAAAAGAGAGGGAAAAGAAAGCAGCGGGGAGAGAGAAAAAACACCCCCCGGGCCCCACACCCCCCAAAAAACAAAAAAAACACCAAACAAAAACCCCCGCGACCAAGGAAGGCGGGGGGGGGGGGGGAAGGGGGGGGCGGGGGCCGCGGGGGGGGGGCGGAGGAGGAGGGGGGAGGGGGGAGGGGGGGGGGGGGGGGGGGCGGGGGACAGGCAAAAAAAAAAAAAAAAAAAAAAAAAAAAGAAATAAAAAAAAAAAAAAAAAAACAAAACAAAAAAAAAAAAAAAAAAAAAAAAAAAAAAAAAAAAAAAAAAAAAAAAAAAAAAAAAAAAAAAAAAAAAAAAAAAAAAAAAAAAAAACCAGAAAAAAAAAAAAAAAAAAATTAAAAAAGAGCACCCGCCCGAAAAACCCGAGCAAAAAGCGGAGGGGGGGGGGGGGGGGGAGAGGAACAGATGGAAAACGGACAAAAAAAAAAAAAAAACATTACTTACCCCCCAAAAAAAAAAAAAAAAAAAAAAAAAAAAAAAAAGAAAAAGGAAAAAAAAAAGAGGCGGGGAAAAAAAAAAAAAAAAAAAAAAGGGAAAAAACAACAGAAACCACCCCCCCCTTTGGAAAAAACCAAAAAAAAAAGGGGGGGGGCCCACCCCCAGCGCCCGCCACTAACCCCCCCCCCGGGGGGGGGCACCCCCAAAAAAAAAGGGGGGGGGCGCCACCCCCCCCAACCAGCCCCATGGCCTTCCCCAACCCCGGGGCGCTGTCCTCTAGGTTGGGTATTTGATATTATGGGGTGTAAAAAAAAGGGCGAAAAACGGGGGGATGGCCAAAACTGCCGCCATTACCCTAGTACCTACCTATAAATATTTCAAAAGCAGTGAAATTGAAAAAACTCTAAATAAAGAATTTGTATCTATTTTTTTTTCAAAAATTACCTTTATGTATGTCAATTCCTCAATTACTACTCAAATAAAATGGCCCTGGAATTCTTTGAATATTACTACCGTCTTTATTAATTTTTACATTTATGCATACGTAGGTCAGACATGTGTTTATTAATTAATAACCTTGTTGGTTTATAAGGTTCCATCGTGATCTTGCGAAATCATTCCGTTTTTGTCGATAAATGCTGTCTATTAATAATATTACGATACTATAATATGTTGTTATCAATGACGGAAAACAATAAACTTTAAAAATGTTATTAACTAAATATTATTCTCAATATTTAGCTAGTCAACACATATTTGTTTACAAATCAATGACATGTCATTAAGATTTGTTACTCTCCTATATGTTATCATAAATTTCTATGTCAACTAAAGGGAACAGAAAAAACTGTCAATATCATATTTAAATTATAAAAAGTTTTCATAGATATGATGGAAAATGGGTGATGAATTTATAAAATAATTAAATGATGTCTATTTTGGCCTAACTGTACAAAAATTCATAAAAGGTCGATGTATTTTCGTTAGCTATAATGCAATACGTACAACCTTCCTCTTTATGCTAGGTCGCCAAGTTTTAACCTTGTCAACAAGTTCGAAACATTCTTTGCAAGGTGTTAATTGGATATCCGCTACTGAAATCATCCGTTTCCAGGTTCACAAGTTTTTACAAAGGAGAAACATAGTGAAATGTACCCTTGTACTTTGCAAACGTCACATAGTCAATGATATTACAGCTTTACTTTATTACTTTTTAATTACAACTTATTTTAATTTTATTCACAACTTATTTTTGACAAACTTTACTTTTTCTTGATTATAATTCATCTCAACTTGAAAAGCTACAAGTTATAGCAGTAACACGTTGAAGTGCTTACACGCTAACCAGTTTGTGAATAACTTTTTTGTAAACCGTTATAAAAATTTAAATCGTTTACTCTTTCTGTTATGTTGAGTTTTTCTTACTAAACTAGTAAATAGGATGTTTTCAATGATTTTCTCTAATCTAAATTCAAAGTTAAATAAACTAATCAACTGGAGTTCATATTTGGGAATGATTTGAAATTTATATTGAATAGAAAAAATCGAAAGTAAGGTATAAAGTAAAGAATTCCTAAAATTTTACCTGTCTGCTAACACAATTCTTCTCTAAGCGCATAAAATGTTTTCAGTCAGAAACGTCTCAAGAATTCTAGGTATTTGGGTTGCATCTGCAGTTTTTATTTATATGACCTGACTGAGAGTCGATTACCATTTATCTCATTTTGCTACTAACAAACATCCTTAGCGTAAATAAGGCGTGTAATGTTTGAAACAGACAATAATATTGCAATATAACCAACAGACATGGCAACAGTCATGAGTAAATGAGATAACAATTAAATGAGTAACAATGAAGTTTTAATAGGAAGCTTTCATTGGTAACCACAAGTAAATACATATTAAAAAATTGTAGCAACCAGATACCACATACTTAAGAACTGGTTTTAAAATTTTTTTATTAAATAAATAATCGATAACTTGCATATGACAGCAACTGATATTAAATTCAAATCAATTTCAGAACAGAAAACTTGGCTGACACCCTTCTTTGGTGGGTGTAGCATAACCAAATAAAAATCTGTTGGTATAAAATTTTACTTGAGACTCTACAGTACAGAAAAAAAAGAGTTATTGTTTGGTGATTCCCAAGATGAGTCATATTTTTGAATAGCGCGTAATAATTTCTAAAATAACACTTATCCGGTCCTGCCTTCAACTTAAGCCAAGGTAAATTCGAAATACGGTAGAAAAACATACTTAATGTTTATCGTTTTTTTTTTGTGAATCATTTATTTCTGGTATTTTCTTATCTTAAAGGTTTTTGAATTTAAAAATTCGCTGTACGACCTTTTCTTCAAATTTAATGCTGGACCGGATTAATGCTATTTGCGAAATTAATAATAAATGAATTATTTTAAGTTTTTTTTTTGGAAAAAATGTTTGTTTTAAATAGTTCTCTACTCTGTCAAAACATGACTCAACTCACGAATCACCCTTATTTATTGATTATTATAAATACATTTTGCTGGCTATGAGCGAGGAACTTTTTTTATTTTATTACCAAATTAGATTGATATTAATGAAGATATATTACCAAACACTGATTACCGATATTGTATAAATATTATAACCACCAGAAAAAAAGTCTGCATTAAAACCTACAAGTAAACATTCTTGTAAGTATATTCAATATCCAGTTGGTGTACTTTTTAAAACATCTTACGTAAATACTGAGATGCGTCATTTATACTTATTTATTTCTTAATAGTGTGTTAATACGCTAAATATAGCTAAGTATTTATTGTGAGGCACATCGCTGAATATACCTGCTAATGATTTATATATGAGTTTCAACAGATAATTGTATGGAATTGTTTTGGAATGTAATTTGTTTGCATATTGCGAATGTATTTTATGTTTAACAAAGTCCTGTAAGCAAGCATATCGCCTGTAGGGAAAAAACTGTTTTAAAACTCCATTAACAAGGTGATTTAACAAAATGTTAATTACAATGATTCATATAGAGAACAAAACTTATTATACAATGTATGCCAGATCATGTAATGATTGAGTTGAAACAACATTATTTGTTCATATAACTTTTTTTGATAGGTCGTATCCATAGTGAATGGACTTGACTGAACTGAGGCTCAAAAAGATTGAAACTCACGAAGCTACGCACGTGAGGCCATAGAACATTCTATGTCTTTGGACCCATGACATCATGCGTCACATACATGGTGCTTGATAGAATTTTTCCCTACCCCAGATTATGCCCCTTCAGGTTAGGCATGACGTGACGTATGACGCCCATAATCCCATAATAAAGACATAGAATGTCAAAAAATCAACTCAATATTAAAAAACATGGTCAAACTCGCTGTTTGAGATAAGAAATTATGCCATGACATCAAAGTTAGAAAGTACTTACGACATCCAGATGATTTAATGGAATGGGAAAGTAGTAACCGATTGGCATTCAGGAACATTGATATGATACATGTCTAAGATTATGGTAACAACGGAACAGGAGCTGGAGTCCATGGCATAAGTCCCAAATAGAGAAGATTAGAACCACTAGGGAAATTCGCAACTCTGTTTCAAACGAAAATTTATTCAATCGAGACAAACCTGAGGAAATATATCGTAAGGGGATATCAAGAGAAAATGGCCCGTATCCACTCCGACAGTCAATCGGCAATAATGGCTCTAGCATGTAATAATATTAATTCAGGATTAGCCTGGAATTGTTTCAATGCCTAAGGGTACTGGGAGCACAAGAGATAATCCTTAAGTGGGTGTGAGGACGCAAGGGAATTCAGGGCGATGAAAAAGCAGACCACCTAACGAGGAAAGTATTTAAAAACGAATTCACAGGACCCCGAACTTGTCTTCGGTATGCCAAAGAACTTGGAGCGAAGCTGTTTAACAATGTTGTCAGAAAAACATAATTCAGTGGCAAAACATTACAAGGCATGACCACATCAAGACTCTGGTCAATCATCATCAAAAACTATGACCGGTAACCTCCTACAGTTAAATACAAATCAAATCAGACTAGATACTGGACATTGCAACCTAAGGAAATACCTACATAAAAAGGAAGTATATAATGGTGAACCCATATGTAGATTATACGATGAGTCAGCCTCTTATTCCATTTTCGCCTGTAGATTGAATGCAAAAAGTATTAATACCAACAACAAAAACAAAATCGTAATATTAAGTTTTGTAACCTCTTGAAATCCATTTACCAGCAATGAAGACCCTAGATGTAGTTGTCCAATTTCTGAAGAAGTTTCAACCAACTTTATATCGTGATTGACTGCAAAAGCACTAACGTCAGTTTTAAAACCTCCCTTTGAAAATCTTTTCGCGAAAATCGTTCCAAAAAGGAAATAAATAGGACCGTTGGCAATAAACGTGATCATTCTTACCGGGTGTGCAGGTTGTGAATGCACAAAGACATTCGACAAGAGGGGTGGCCAATAAACACCCATCAATAATTATATAGGGGCGGTCACCCAAAATTTCGTACAAAGACGGCCGGCTACCCAGCAACAAAGATGCAGAAACAGATCTCAATTGAAGTATTATACATATAGTTGGCAAGAATTATCACAGTATCTGGAAGGTGTTACACAAAAAATACTACTAACGACCTTTACCCCAGTGGTGGCTGGTGGAATTTTATTATAGTAGAATTATTATTTAGCCGAAAAGTAACTGACACTTCACAAAAAAATTGCTTTTTGTAGAGGAAGCTGAAAATATTAAATATCGTTTTTTTTGCAACAATTTAAAATTATTGCTACATTGTTTAAATAATTCGCAAAGGTGCGAAAACCAGGTCTTTTTGAAATAAAAAGAGAACCGTAAACTATACAAAAAAATGATACAGACAAAAAATGTAACTAGCAAAAAAAAACTTACAAAACCCATCAAGAAATTTGCAAATCGATTAATTTGTTTATCTGCAAAAATTGAAAAAACCGTCAAAATGGCCCCTTATTTCAATTGTTTATAACTAATTATAAAGTAAGCCTTGTGACTTTAAAAGTATTGGAAAATCTAGGTAACGGTGTACTTAAAAAAACGCTGAAAATTTCAAATCGATATATTTTTAAGTTTTTGCAAAAAGTAAATTGTTTATTAAAAAGGTGCTTTCGTAAAACAGCCCTAAATTTTTTTGTAAATATAGAGTAACGATTCAAAATGGATTATTTTTCTTGATGAGTTGGATTTATCAAGTACATCGAAAAATTATCCTGGAATGGGTACTGGAACCTTCGGCGTAGAAACAAAAAACTGGACGTTTTCCACGAAACACCGAACTACTACACTTTTCTCGACGCGCGTTTCGCCAACCAAGTTGGCATCTTCAGGAGAAGATTAAAACTAAAAATTAAAAATACTTCAAAGTTAACTTTAACCGTAAGCACTAAGTAAATTCAAAATCTTTTTATGTTTGTGATTCGTTCGAAAGTTGAGGTAATTTGAATGGTTATTTCATCCTAGCATTTCGTTTTTGAGATTTCACAATAGCTGTATTTTTAAGCAAAATGAAAATTTTACAAAAAATTCTATATTTACTTGGTACTAATAAAGAAAATATTTCACAAATTTAATTATTAATATTATAAATATTAAAATTATGATATAATTAATAATTATAATATTTATAAATATTAATATTATGTAATATTATATAAATTATAGTTTAGTTTCAATTGGATGTGTAAATTAAATAATGAGACTGATATTTCATTATTTTTTTATTCGAATAGAATTACAACTCAGTATTGTCTCCTTCAAAATAACTTCCTTGGGAAGCCACACAGCGCTGGAGACGGTTCTTCATTTCTCAAGCCGTGCTGGAACTCATAAACTGGAATAGCCTTCAGCTGGTCGTTAAGCCGTTTGAATGGTCCCAAAATGACGTTTCTTGAGGTTATTTTTCAATCTCGGGAAGAAAAAAAGTCACAAGGATTCAAGTCAGGCGAATAAGGAGGCTGAGGAGCCACAGGAGTGTTTTACTGACTAAAACTCGTATGAAAGCTGTGTGACAATGCATTGTCGTGACGCAACATCCAGTTTTTCTTGATGTTTGGTCTCACACGCATGACCATTTTTCATGAATCTCTCTCTAAAAGTGTTGATTTACTGTTTGGCCTAAGATACTGTTGGTACAAGAACCCGTATTCTATCGACATTTTCGTCGGTTCTTGAAGATAAATGCCTTCCGCTGCGTGGTTCATCTTCAATCGACTCTCTTACTTCTGAGAATGCCTTAAACCACAGCTCTTGGCAAAAACCTGGGCTCTTGAAAAAACACTGTCTCTGTAGGCGTGTTGAAGTTTTGCAAAAGTATCCGTTGCGCTGTGTCCAAGTCTGAAGCAAAATCTGACAGCACACCGTTGCTCAAAATTAATGTTACTCATTTTTAAAGCGCACTAGAATATACTGGTTTACGAAAACAGTCACAAAGAACAAGCAAATGATTCTAATAAGTTCAAACTTGTACTGAAAGTGTATTATATGTTAACCTATCGTCCTTCCAAGTCCCGTCTCCGCAGTGTCGCTAGATCGGGCGCTACGTTGCCTGTCTCATTACTTAATTTACACACCTCGTATACCTTCTTCTTAGATCTAGTAATCACCCCCCTAAAATATGATCTGGATCTCACGCTTTCTTTCGAAAATTCGAGAATTTCAATTTTCACCAGCTGCCACACATACGACTGTTTAAACCAGTGGTTCTTAACCGGTGGCTCGCGGACTACTGATGGTTCCTGAAAGTATTATCCATGAAGTCCTTATATTATAATAGAAATACCAAACAACTTTATGATAGATTCACGGCTTAAAAAAAAAGTGTGAAATAGTCCCTGATCCCTAAAAGCCTAAGAACTATTGGTTTAACCGAATCGGTCTGTTTTACGGATTATCCCAGGTCGCCGATCTCGCCGGCTTAAAGCCTTGGCCTTATAAAATCGAGACTATCTCTGCAAAATATTTCTTAACATTACTGTCGTAATTACACACCTATTACGGAGAGGTACAAACGAGTATGGGAAAAAGTGCACGACCTAATACCTAACTTCTTAAAACAAGATAATATATTTTCCTTTTAAAACCCCTGACATGGGCTAATTAGTAAATTTCGAGACGCACCATAACAGTAAATTTTTTGGGAAGGGAAAGCAAATACATTTTTAGTGAACGCGCGAGATGCGTAAGACACCTGTTCAAACGATTTCTCAACGAACCTATGACACAGATTCTTTGAGGAGTTGCCGATTATTAACCATGTGCCTCGGAGAAATTGGACGCGTCAAGGTGTGACCGGTTACGTACAGTTCGGTGGATTCGTCGAAGTTTTCGAATAATGACCTGTTCCGCATACAGGGTGCACCATGATTGAATGTCGACCACTCAGAAGTTTAGTGTTTAAATATTGGAAAAATAATGTCATTACTAGAGTTCGTGCGAGCGCGGAGTGTAACAGGACCGTAGTCAGTTTACGAATGAAAATGTTAATATGTTCACAGAAACTATGTTGCATCATAGTACATTATTAAATATTATTACTTATTACCAAGCGCGAATGTCACAGGACCGACACTGTGCATGTCCTGCCCTTGACTCGTTGGCCTTCACAGCTCACAGCTGACTTGCATTACGAAAACTGCGCTAGCAATTTTAGTTATTTATGGCACCGCATCGCCGGTATTGCATCACGTTGATACGTTTCGTTTTTACGTATTCGCCGTGTGTTTAAATAACTTTATAAATATTAATAATTATTAGTTGAGGGGAGAAGTGAATAAAGTGAGATACCATGCCAAAGGTGAAAAGAAATAGACGGGAAGTATTTCAAACGTGGTTTGAATGTGATCCCGGGGGTTTTTAGGGACATACGTATCCAAGGAAATGACCTTTTTTGTACCGTGTGTGAACGCATTATAAATTCTTCAGATAAAACTAAAGTAACAAGACATCTGAAAAGTCTTGCCTCGTCCAGCGCCGACGACTCCATATTTTTTCTATGAACTTACAGAAGCCTTTGTTGCAAGCAATATTCCATTAAACAAACTAGAGAACCCCAAGTTACGTATGTTTTTAGAAAAATATATGGACGGAAAAAGTACGTTAAGACTTGCATATGTCGATCGCGTTTACAACAATGTAGTGGCATCAATACGCGAAGATATTGCGACAATTTCGTGTATTTTATTATAGACGAAGCTACCGAAATAACAGGAATCGACAAAGAATGTATTCGCCAGATTTTGCATGAATCGTTCAACATGCGCAAAGTGTGCGCAAAAATGATGCCAAAGGAATCGTGGTTTTTAACTTACGACCCCGAAACAAAGGGCCAATCTATGCATTGGAAGAGCCCGAACTCTCCAAGGCAAAAAAAGCCAGGATGAGCAAATCTAAATTCAAAGAGATGATGATCGTATTTTTTGACATTCGAGGCATTGTTTACTTTCACTGGGTCCCTGAAGGTCAGACGGTCAATCAACATTATTACATCGAGGTTTTGACGGCCCTTCGTGAGCGCGTGAGAAGACGAAGAACCGATTTGTGGAAGACTAAATCATGGAAGATTCACCAAGACAATGCACCGGCCCATTATGCTTTGTCTGTGAAGGCGTTTTTTTTTTGCAAAATACCGCATTACTGTGTTGAAACATCCACCATACTCTCCCCGACCTTGCCCCCTGTGACTTTTTTTATTTCCCAGGGTCAAATCGGCGCTGAAAGGGACAAGATTCGAAAGTGTGGAAGCGGTTAAAACAAAAGCGACGAAGGTTCTGAACCAGCTGACTGAAGCGGACTTCCAGCACTGCTTTCAACAACAACTGCATGCATCAACTATTGTGGAACGGCTGGTTTATAATGCCTGATTCGCGATGACTCATTTTATTATTTGTTTGTTTGAGTATAATCACGAACCTGTGCTGTATATCAAAAGGAATACGAATATTTAACTTTTTTGCTGTTTCATAGTGAAGACAATCACAAAATAGTCTAAAACAGTAAACTTTCTAGAAAACTATAGAAGACTGCTTTGACATCAAGGCATGATTATGCATCTGAGATATTATATGAAATAAACTATAACAAATGTGCAATTTATAGGGTATCTTTATGGCAATTACTCGCCACCGGGATATAACTGATTTTACGGTAAATCTCAAGAGAGTATTGACACGGACAAAGACAGGAATTTTACGTTTTCTTCCGCACTTGGTTTCCTCTAAATTTTGTTAGGAATTACGCCAAAACCAATTAAGCATCGAGACAAATTATAAGATACACTTGAAATGAATTGTAATTTGTGTCCCGTCGTTCGCAAATATGCTCTGAAATATCAGGCACACCTTAGTAAGGTTGTAGTATGTTTTTCCTCGCTATTTAATTACGGTATGTGTCCAAAATTCCATTGCAAACTGCTGCCCAATTATCGTAGTTTGTAAATACCTCTATTCTCCTTGGAAACATCCCATCCTGTATTCCTGCACTCAATGCATGTGTTCATTACATCAATCCAACCTTCGAACACGATGAATTGGAGCAAGGAGTAGACACAGAAACGCTCGGTAAGAACGAACGAAACGAAGTCCGTAGGATCTTATTCATCGATATATGGACTCCATGACACTCTTTGTTCTAAACTTTTCCTCAAAAAAATTCCCACAGCTCGTGTTGTGGAAAATCTGTCTCTTACTACCAACATTCTCAGAACATTCTTCACGATCTGTAGTGCTCCTAACGTGCTGTAACGTTATCACGTTACAGTCTACACGGCTGACATTTTCCCCAAATGAAAATCCGGCCTTCCTCATACCATCAATCTAACCGCATTCAAAATTACTTAATGGACAATTATTTTGAATTTGTCAATTGATTTGGCATCCCAAGTAATGTTTATTGTGGAAATGTAAAAGAAGGACTGAAAATAATTTATTAAGGTTGGCAAAAACTGATTCAAAACATGCACTTTATTCGTGAAACATGAAAATCACAACGAATACCGGATAACGTTAAAATTGTTTGTTGAAACTTTAATTATTTCTTCATTATACATTTAGACCCTCAAATGCTGAAAAAATTAAACATATTCCTATTTCCTTACTTCTTTTCTACTACGCATCAGCAAAAAATGTTTCATACGTTTCAATAATGCAATGTAATATACGAGGTGTGTCAATTAAGTAATGAGACTTTTTTTTTATTTTTTTTATTCGAATAGAACTATAATTAAATATTCTCTCCTTCAAAATAACTTCCTTGGGAAGTCACACAGCGCTGGAGATGATTCTTCCATTCCTCATAGCAGTTCTGGAAATCTTATACTGGAATAACCTTCAGCTGGTCGGTTATACCGTTTGAATGTTTTCTATGGTCCCTAAATGACGTCCCTTGAGGGGATTTTTTCATTGACTCAAGTCAGGCGAATAAGTAGACTGAGGAGCTACAGGAATGTTTTTACTGGCTAAAAACTCGTTTACTGAAATGACTGTGCGACAAGGCGCATTATCGTGATGCAACATCCAGTTGTTCTTGATGTTTGGTCTCACACGCATTACCCTTTTTCAAAGTTGTTCAAGAACCTCTCTGTAAAAGTGTTGATTTACTGTTTGGCCTGGAGGCACAAACTCTTTGTGGACAATTCCCTGGCTATCAAAAAAGCAAATCAGCATGCATTTGATCTTCGACTTGCTCATTATTGCTTTTTTTGGGTCTTGGAGAACTAGAAGTGTGTCATTTCATGCTTTGGCGCTTGGTTTCCGGGTCGTAGTGAAACATTCAAATCTCATCACCAGTAATGACACTTTCCGTAAAATGGGGATGATTGTAACATTTTCAAACTTGTACTGAAAGTGATTAAGATTACATGTTAACCTACCGCCCTTCCAAGTTCCATCTCCGCAATGTTGCTAGATCGGGCACCACGTTGCCAGTCTCATTACTTAATTTACACACCTCGTATCACTGATATTATCATTAGTCAAAGATATGTTAAGCAGAGTTGGCCAGATAAAAAAAATGTTGGAAGTCTGTTCACTCGTCTCGTACCCATTTTTAAAACTTCTTTGGCACATTTGTAATTGTTAATAAACGTCAATGTTAATAAACGTCAAATGAAAGACCAAATTCGTAGCGAATCGATCTCACGAGTTCTTACTATCTCAGTTGGAATTCCGTACGTTAAACACTCCTAAAAATTCCACAGCGAAGTATTCGACATAATTTTTTTGTCAAGCAATGTTCTTGACGCGACGTAATGTCCAGATATGACATTGTAGAAACGATTCCGTATGCTCTACGACTATAATATGCTGTTACAAAGTTTAAATGCATACCGTCAACGTAGCAACCGAAAGCATGTCATCACTATTTGCACCGTGGAACTCGTTACGTCGACGTTAGCCTTAGGAATTTCCTGGTTCCAAAAGGCAAGTACGAAAAAAGTAGTCCCAGAAAGTTTCTTGTTTCGATCTGACGACACCAGGCCAAAAAAAACGAGATTTTTTTTAAGAATTAGAAACCCATCCATCTACTAGGAGCATCGAAACATCCCAAACGCTTGATTTCAAGCAACTGCGACCTCTAACAAGCATATATATCAAATGACCTTTTAGTGAGTGTATGTCACCTTTTGAAGCCGCTATAAATTATCTGTTTTGTTGCTATTTTGTCTCGCCAGCAGTGATACTGTGACCTTGACTGCTTGGTGTTATAACCTGTCTGATTCCAAGAAATTAATAACATTTTTATCCTATAAAATCCTCGAGTTATAATAATCCCATCTCTGTTCGATCATAATCAGGTAGATTTTTACTTGTTTTAAACTTCTGGTCGAGTGAAGGAAGAGTTAGCTTATTTGTAATTATCGATTAAAATCAGTTTTGTCAAATCACCTGTCTTTACGGATGCATTTGTGAGGTGTATACATGATACTGAAGTTGAGTTGAACAAAGAAAATTTGATTTATGTGAGTGGAATGGCTAACGAAAGCAATAAAGCAAATTGTAAAAACCAAACAATGGATTTTAAGGAAGTTTTAACTTAAAAACAGGAATATTACGTTTTGGAAAGATTGAGATGATAAATAATGCAATACCGTATTAATTGGTTCATATTAGATAATTAGCACACTCTAAGGATCACAAATGATTTTGCAATGCTCAATTTTTCAAAAATCAATAATTCCTGCCAATCTACTGATTCAATCTAACGATTTAAGTCTCGTGTAAGTCACAATTCTTAATTATATTTTGAAATTCGATTTAATCACTTTGGTAGTCTACAATGACCACGTGGTACTAAACGAGAAATAGGCAGTACCGTTACGTACCATCAGTTACGTCCAATACAAGAAGAGACGAGCCTATCACATCGATCTATAGAAAGCAATTCTACAATATTATTCCTTAAATAACACTCTAAATTGATTTTTGGTACTACTACAGGTTAAAAACCTCTTTTCAACTTTCGTCTTTTGTATTGAACGTAACCACAAACCAGTAACCTGGAATTTAATCATATCTTCCCGTTCCAATTCGAAAAGTTGGTCGCCACATTTTTTATTTGATCAAATTCGTAACGATGCCAACACGACTAGCCGTAGGAGAGATATCGCAAAGGGACTTAATAGCGGTGACCCTGAGGAGCTGTCGATAAATCGAACCTGTAACAGTACTGCAAACCGGAAGGCAAGTAACGAAGCAGTTTCTTCGCCGAAGAGGACTTACCGAATCCGATGCAACACGCACAAACAAAAAATCCGAAACCCACTGCACAGTTAGCCGTGCTATTCGCACAGATTTCCTATCGGCACAGCTGAAACACCGTATACCTTACACACCTAAAAATTCCACCGCGAACTGGAAACCGTCGTCACATTCGGTCCGTCCCTTCTGCCCGTAGGAAGACACGCGGCCGGCCACCGTTCGGGGTGTGCCGCAGGGTTGCGATTTGGGGCGCGACGTCCGCGGGTTCCCGAGAAAACCAGGTGGAAATTGTGAGAAATTCCGAGCTGCCGATTTGAAACGTGACGTAGACACTTAGCTGTATCGCGACCGTCTCAGGTAACTACGATTCTTTGCGGCCAAGTGACGGCCGCGGCGCTGGTGGGGGAACACGCAAAGAAGGCAGGTAGTCGAGGTGGGATCGTGGCGTTCGCGGCAGGTGGTTCGGATTTTCGGTTTACGACGAGGATTACGTCGAAAATTTGTTGGGGATGATGATTTCGATACGACTTATCACCCGTTTTATTTCTTTATGGCACCAATTCCGTGAGAATGGTTTCAGGTGATGTGGGAACCTCAAAGTATTTCTGGAAAAATTAAATACAAAGGCATAGAATAAAAGAATATTGTCCGATAAACTCCACTGTTGTATTCTAACTGATTTTAACATACTGAATGCGAATCCGGTGTCAGAATTGTTCCATTACTCTCAAGTTTTCCTCTATGAACAAAAATCTCCTAGAAAAGCTCAATTCTTGGCCGTAACTCTTCAAAAATGACTTGTATCATGCTGAAAATCATCTAAAAGTAATAATTCAATTTTGATATGATAACATCCTAACACGAATTCGATGGCATCACTGATTTAGCACCAGCGGGTCTTCTATTGGGATTGGATACTTACTAGGAAAACCTGTTATCCCACAGGTTCACACTTTCATGTGTGATCAGTACAATGTTGGGAACAATACTAAGATGTCTAATTCCTATGTATTGTTACCCGCAGAAGTCTGATCTGATACTAATATTGCTGTGGCACTCTGTGGAGCTATAGGTCTCTCGGTATTTCGTCATCATTAGTCACTATCATTCTTATGTGGCCGAGGTCATACTGAAAAAATTCGGAAACACGTGATCCCTGTGTATGAGGGTGATCCTAAAAATAAGGTATCCAAAGAGCCACAGGGATTTTTTTCTTGATGGCAGATGACACTACTGCTCTTTCGGGCATCTTTCTTTTATGAAACAAGCGGTTGCCGAATGCGCTATATCGAATCGTCTTGGCTTAGCAGAAGTTAACAAATGCAGGTGGCGATCGCAGTACTCGGCAAGTGCAGACGTTGTTAAGGCATCTAATTTTTCATCATCTAATTTTTCAACAACAACGAAAAACGTTTATGATAGAGTCCTACTTCAGAAACGATCAGAAAATTGACAATGAACGTAGTCTCTCAAAGACTTGGAGTCTCAAGAAGTTTTCAGATGTGTATGTGAATATCACCTACAACACTTACTACTTCATCAGTGGGTTTTAAATAATCTTGGTGATAACAACCTGGACAAAATTTTCTTCTACGAACCATCCATCTCAGTGGCCATTTGTAGAATGTGAAAATGTGGAACTCAGAGACACCAGACCAATTTTTTTTGTGCAAGCCCCTTTTCTTGTACAAGAGGAGGAGAACAGTTGACCAAATTTTCATTAATGGAACTCTAACTCTCCAACTTTCGTAAATCGGTTGGAGAACGACGAAACTGTTACAATTTACCCCCAACAAGAAAAGCATGATGTTAGAGCACGCACTGCAATAAAATGTTTATTTTAAAATATGTTTTTAATTAAAATGTATATTTTTATCTTCAGTTAACTCATAGTAATGTAGAAACTAAAAAAAAAATGTGACGTAGCTGGAGTTTGAGATCAGATCATCAGATTTAAAAACAAAAACTTAACCATTATAAACAATGGCCAATAGCTGAAGCTGTCAAAAAATTGTTTACATGTCATCCAAGTTGGAAGAGACTTGGACAAAAATATGTTTTTTTTTTCACAGCCAATTTGATACTAAATTTATTTGAACGTTGGTTATGTTCCTTTGTACTAGCTGCATTTTTCAAGACAAAGTCCATTCGTATCACAAAAAAATATAAGGAGAAAACATTTGTCTGCCTACCAAATATTATCAAATTAATATTTTTTAAAACAAACTGAAATTTGTAACACTGAAGATTCTAATACTTACTTTGAATATGATTATAATTATCTGCATTTCAATATCCACAGTGTTTTTTTAAATAAATTACTTGTAGGGAAATAAATTTAAGCTTTACATTGTGTACAAAATTGGAGAGGCACATGAAAATTAGCAACATATTTTCCTTGTAGGGCCATAACATTCTTCAAAGTAGGCTGTGGTGGGCCCATTATTATTTAAAATAACTTTAAACACAGTAAATAACGTGTATGTATGTTAAAAGAGATGTTCACCGCATATGAGCGGTGAAAGATGGCTGTAAGCACTTTCCCATATAACACAGATTATTCCTTCAATGCCTTTTGTTTTACCAAATTGGGAGTATTTAAGTGGACTGAGTTCCACTTAAACGGCCCGGTATTCGGCAACAAAGGAGAAAATGTAACTGAACAGACGTCCATTATTTTTGACACATCTTTTGCATGTTATGACATTGTGAATAAACAAACGAACGTCGGGATATATTAAGAAACATTATTATATTAAAAAATAATAGTAAAAAAACTTCGTGATTATGATATTTTGATCTCAGATTCAGAATTATTGGCACAAATAACCCTCAGTATGTTTATATATAGGGTTGGCCGACCGTGCTGCAAAACAGCGGCGTGCGGCGGGCGGGGCATTGACTTCAGTCAATTCGCTCGACCATCTGGCAGACTGCATTATTACTAGTGTGTCGTCGTCGTCGGCGTCAGTATTACCTTAATAATAAAATGTCACACATATTTTCCCTCTCAGAGACTACATGTAGAACTACATATAGAAATATCTGATGTTACAAAGTTTTTACGAATCTTCTCCAATTCATTATAGTACTGTTAACTAGCTACGTCATCAAGCTAATTAAGAGAGTAAGTAAGTTTTACATACATATAAGGTGTGTGAATATATTTAATATTAGTTATTTTATTATGTGTGTTCTATTATGATATGTAAGCCTATGTCCCACGGCATATTTCAGTCAACTCTACTTATTAAGATTTTTTTGAAAAAGTACAAGTTTTTTTAGATGTCTGACACTGATCCGGAAATATGTGCCATAACGCAGGGTTGGCACTATACAAGTTTATGATAATTAATGATAATTAAAATATAAACCGTATTTTTTTATGCACCTTGTAAATTATATAAGCGTGTATTTCTTGCCCGTGCATACGTACGCCACTGGCCGTGACTGGTAACGCGCTGGGACTCGTAGTATGCAGAAACATAAAATAATAATGATATCAATCGCAAATGTCCAAGAAACTTTCAAGTAATTTTTTAATCCGACTTCAAATGTTCATACTTGCTCAGAGAAAAGAGTTTCTGAGAAACTAATCTATACTCTCCTTTTAAAAAATAATTATTTTAAAGAGAATTTGTTTACATAAAAGAAATTATTTTTACATAAAAACGAGTTTTATTAGATTCGAAAAAATACAAAAAAAACTTTTTCGCTGCTTATTTTGTTTAAATCTAGTGTATCTATTCTCATATTTACATACTCGACTTTCTTATTCTTCATTTTCATACAAACACATTTCCTTGTAATATATACGTATGCACGTAATTAACACTGGCTCACCTCAGAATTTCTTACCTTGGAACAATGACTAAGCAGACAGAACACTTAATAGTACTACTTACTTAAGTGTCGATACCGGTTGAAATTTTTAGACTTTCTGGCATAAAATTACTGAAAATGCTGTGATTATTATGCATTTATTTTGAGACCAATTTCTGTATTACTTACTTTATTTAACGTTGTTGACCAGTTCTGTCAACAGGAGAAAATAATATTGATTCTTTTTCCTTAAAATGTAATTTCTATTTGTGCCCGGAGCTATTTTCTTTTCATTCTTCTTCTTCCATTTCTCCTTTTTTTCCACATCTTCTTCTTCTAATGATTTTACGTATTTTGAAAACGGTTATAATCGTTAGATAGAATCATTAGATTCATCTACTAAAAATGGAATATTGGTTAACCATTTTATTTAATTATTTACTAACATTAAAGAAGTGGTGAAAGAATATCTTTGTCTAGAGGGTACGTATTCATTATTTATTGGTAAACTTGTCAAAAAAAAATGTCAATATACACAGCAAAATAAGAGGGCCTTCTGAAAACAATAAATTGTTTCAACTTTTTTCTGAAAAATATATTTTTTAGGACTGAAACGTTTTAGAGAATTATTTTATCTAATTGTTTTATCAAAATCTTTTGATTAAACAAAAAAAGTAATTAATTATTTTATTTTTATATGAAAGTTGAACATTAAACCTTTTTTCTTTAACAATAACTGAATCACTTGGTAAATAAGATTAAACCTACTAATATAATTATTTGTATACTACAATCGTTTACAAAATAATAATTTTAACGCAACATGTATTCTCAGTAAAATAATTTATTTACCTGAAATATTAAAACCGTGCCATTAACTATTAAGAGAAATGATGTAACCATTTCAAAGTTTCACATTCTTCAAAAGCAGACATAAAAAGAAAAAGCTTGTCCGTACTGGTGATTCATAAATCCGGGTATTTCCTTTTGTTGTTATTATTGTAAAAAACATTGTATGTGAGACATCTGTATGTGTGAGAGTCAAAGTAAACTTTAAAATAAACAGTATACAAACTATTTAATAATCCGGTTGTATTAGTTCAGCCTCAGACCAACAGATGGCGAAGTAAATATGTTTCAGCCACCGGTATATCATCTTACAGCAACTCATTTTACAGATTGTTATATTGACGGTTGCTGTTTCCCTTGCCGTTTATAACTCATTTATATAATATATACTTAGGTACAGGGTGAGTTGGTAAGAATTTCCACCCCCGTTTCACCATTATTTTTAGAGCTACAAAAATTTTACTTACGGGGAAATATCAAAACATGGTGTGAGAAAAACAATTGAAATAAAAATGTAGCAGTTTAATTTATTTTTTTAAATGGATCACACTGTACTTGTTTTGTTTGTTCAATTCTCCTTGTTTTTAGTAGATTACAAATACAGACTGCTTTACAGTGAAATAGCTATATAAACTATCTAGGGGTTTAACTGGCATTCTATATATTTTATGCCATAAGTATTTAGTTTCTACTCATTAATTTAAAGTCACTTTAATAACCACTCATAAAACCACTACTTTGAGGTAATTCGAAAATCATATACGAGGTGTGTAAATTAAGTATTGAGACTTTTTTTTATTTTTTTAATCGAATAGAATTACAATTCAGTATTGTCTCCTTCAAATTAACTTCCTTGAGAAGCCACATAGCGCTGGAGACGGTTCTTCTACTCTTCATAGCATTGCTAAAACTCATACACTGGAATAGACTTTAGCTGGTCGGCTACAGCCGTTTGAATGTTTTCTATTTTCCCAAAATGACGTCCCTTGAGGTGATTTTTCAATCTTGGGAAGAGAAAAAAGTCATAAGGACTCAAATCAGGCGAATAAGGAGGCTGAGGAGCCACAGGAATGTTTTTACTGGCTAAAAACTCGTTTACTGAAATGGTTGTATGATAAGGCACATTGTCGCGATGCAACATCCAGTTGTTCTTGATGTTTGGTCTCACACGCATGACCCTTTTTCGTATTTTCGCAAGTTTTTCAAGAACCTCTCTGTAAAAATGTTGATTTACTTTTGGCTTTAAGGCACAAACTTATTGTGGACAATTTTCTGGCTATCAAAAAAAGCAAATCAGCATGCATTTGATCTTCGACTTGCTCATTCTTGTTTTTTGGGTCTTAGAGAGCAGGAAGCGTGCCATCCCATTGGTGCGTGGTTCATCTTCAATCGACTCTCTTCCTTCTGAGAATGCTTGTCTTCTTAGGCGCGTTGAAGTTTTACAAAAGTATCCGTTGCGCTGTGTCCAAGTCTGAAATAAAACCTGATAGCATACCGTTGCTTAAAATTAATGTCACTCATTTTTTAAAACGCACTAGAAAAAATCGGTTTATGAAAACAGTCACAAAGAACAAATAAATGACTCTAAAGTGCAAACTTGTACTGAAGGTGCCGTTCATGTTAACCTACCTCCCTTAACCTAAGTCCCGTCTCCGAGGTGTTACTAGATCGGGCGCTACGTTGCCACTCGCATTACTTAATTTACACACCTCGTAGTTTTTGAAGAGGATGAAAGAGGGAAGGAAACGATGTCGTAAAATACAGTATGTTCTGTTTAGAATAAGCGAGTTGAGAAAGGATACAATTGTTACAATTTGATCCGCTAGCCACTTTGCTATTTGAAATAGCTCGAAAAAGCTACATTTGGGGATATCATGTCAATATCTATTGAAATAGGATACAGAAAGGAAGCGGAAGGAATAATAAAATATAGTAAGTTCTATTTAAATTAAGCGACTTAATAAAGAATTAATTTGTTTACGTTTGACCATTCATTTTGGGCACCCTGTAGATTTTTCCGTATATCTAGAATTACTGACACTAAGCTCAGCCTTTCATACTTTTATGGTAAAACAATTAACCATAAGGTGTTACCACTGCAAAGTTATTAGATTTTCTATACTGGTTTACAATTTTATTTATTTATTTTTTCATAACAGGTTGACTGCGTTGCTAAAATCGGGCTACTTCACATTTGAGTGTTACCGGTGCTCGAGAGGCGGTAATTGCCTATTTATTTTATGCGGTACCGGTTCCCGACGACCGGTAATGACAAAATTACTTTTTTTTCTTGAACAAGGAACTGAACTTACGATAAATTTGACTCGAATATTGCCTACTAACACAGAATAGTACTTTTACCGCCGATCTCTCCAGGATGATTTTGTCAAGGTATAACACCCGATAATTCCCAAAAAGCTGTTAATTCGGTGTGTAACTGTGGTGTAACACTAAAACTTCTTCTTATTAGGTATTACTTTTATTAGGTATTACTTGGCGGAATTCTTTTTATTAGGTATTACGTTTTACAATTAACTTAAAAAAAGAGTAATTCGTTTGTGTTTTACATTAAAACAATTAAAACACATTCCTGGTTGTTCCAGGTAGTCATTACAATCATTGTAGACACTTGCAGTCATTGCAGTTACTTTTGTGACTAAATTGGTGGCTTCCCTACTAGAGTGAGTTTGGTGTAGTTCAGCAGCCAGGTCAGGGTCAAGGGACAGGAAGACCGATTCCTTAGGATCGGTACCACCCATTATAATCCAGTATGCAGAGATTTTTATGTGTTCTTGAAACATATAGGGCTAGTTCTGATGGTTTCCTATGTAATTTCAATCCGTAGAGCTGAAACCATCCGCTAATTTTTTAAATTAGCAATTTGTAAAAAAAGGTCTTTTTTTCTACATTTTCGCGTATATCTCTATATCATCTAAAATTTTAAGCCCAACCCGAAGTCTTTAAGTGCTATTGTTAGCTTGCAAATGACTGCTGAAGTTGAAAAAAGTGATTTTTTCTCTGTAAAATCGCCATGAACGAGAAAGCGAAATTTATAGCGAAATATTGTTAATAGCGAAACTTTGTTGTCGTCAGACTTTTAACAAGTGGCTGTCTCATAATGTGAGAGCCTTGACAATTAAATAAGGTTATAAATTTAAGATATAATAAAAATATGTCTTTTTTTGCTCTTACATCTGTGCTTTTGCCAACTTTGATGACTTTTTTTGTATGCTCATTAGTAAGCTGCGGATAGTTACTATTTGTCGTCAGAATAAACACAAACATTACTGTCGTGTTTCCTTTATTGCTTACACCACTGGAACACATTAACAACTATTAATTATTATTTATTTTTCATTAACATATATTTTTTTCGTTTTAACATATTTTGTAAATTATTATTAGTACCTGCAGTAGCTTTGCCCTTGGTCGCAGTAGACAAAACCTGAAATTGTGACATATTTCTTTTGTTTGTCTGCTACAGTTGCAGCTGTAAACACTTGGAGAAGTACAGACTGTTATTGTTTATTTATGGGCATCTCTTATACCTCTCGGCTGTGGTCGTAGTACCTCGTACTATGTTCGTTGTGCGCATTTCGCGGGCAAAGCTATTCTAGGTGATTGTACCTAGCAATTTTGCGAAATATTTATTTTATCAGAACAGACAATAAAGTAAAATGACCGATTAAAAATGCAACTAAAAGTGACAATTTATTTAAGGGGGCCTTCCCGCTTTTTCGCTGGAAAAAAAAAGGTTTTTTGGGATTTTTTTTGAGGAAAGTATAAAACGGATTGAGACATTTTTTTTTTAATTAAAAGATACAGGTATGTAGGTTACATTTAGTTTTTTATTTATTTTTTAAACCAAAATGGCGGCCGTCGATCCTTGTTCCAATGCAGCTACTTCAGGCGGACATGTCTCATGTTAATGAGATTTGAAAAAATGAAACATTTTTATAAAATACAGGGTTGTTGTTAGTGTTTATCATAGGGGTTTTTTGAAATTCAAATTTTACGCGATTTGGTGCAACTAAAAAAAAAAAGTTCGATTTTCACCTTACATTTCTACCTTTAAATTGTTATTAAAAATCGAATTTTTGCAATATAAAAAAAATCCTATGTTGATCACTAATGACATCATTTGTGAACATTTTAAAAGAAAAATCATTAAAATCGGTTAATTAGTGTCCAAATCTCATTCCAGTTTCAAAAACGTTGTTTTGAGAAAAATGCGTTTGAAGTTTTTTTTACGTTTTTTTTTTCATATAATTATGAAATTTTTTTACTTACAGCTTGTCATCAATTCGGGGTCCGTACAGGACATCCTCCTCTGCCTTGTAGACCTCATTTTTTCTTCACGTCAGATAGCGTCACGCATTTTTTCCACTGAATCCGTATTTCGCCGAATACGGATAATAAGTAACAGGCCGTAATAAGTTGTCAATTCGCCTATTACCTTGATGATCAGTGTTTCTGTACCTCTTCCCCCGAGTCCCTTGTTTGTTTTCTTCGCATTACGGAGCCTGGTTCCCATGCGTTTTTCTCCACGTGACCGACGCGTTCCTTTTTCATTACTTTCGGATCGTTGTTGTACGGGTCCAAATCCAAAGTCGCCTTGGGGGTCTTATTGTCCCCGTCGCCAATATACTGAGCATATTTTACATTATGCTTTTCTTCGGATCGTTGAAACACTTCCTTTACACTGTCCACCTCCATTTTCCCTGCGTGACTCTTTTCAAGCGCCGGGACCGCCGTCACTAATCCGGCTGTAACTCGAAATCTAATACACGGATCACTTTAAAATTTCAGGACAATAAATTTGAATGTATAACGCATCGATTTCAGTAAAAAAAAAAACATTTTTTTGAAACCGAAAAGCGGGAAAGCCCCCCTTAAATGTTATCTTTCATAGCTACTTTAAATATATAATAATTTAAATAATACAATAATAGCCTTTTTTTAATATTTGTAGTGATTTCAACCTGTATAACAAGATACTTCAATCTTTACATCACTTGCCATTTCTTTAAAAAACGTAAGAGTAAATTAACTCAAAACTAGGTTATTCTTAATGTTCTTACAGTTTTTTAGGGTGCGGAGATGTTTTCGCGGCATTGCACAATCTATTTTTAATTAACCTTTACGTTTTATCATACTGATAAATGACTTCGGGTGTATTCATTATTTTAACGCAATAATAATGAGTTTTATTAAGGTTGATGTAGGTTACCTTTAAATGTAATTATTATGTATGTAATTTTGACGTAAGTGAACGAAACAAAATACATTATGTACAAGTTAACTGTTCAAAATTATTGCTTGCCCGGTGACCAGTTGGTAATATAAAAAGTGATTACGATGATAGTACTGTATAATTATTAACGAAATAACATATGTTATATTTACAAACATAAGATGCTTTGAATTTGGTTTGAAAGGAGTGTGAAAGTGTATTTAATTTAGATCAAATTCAAAATTAGAAGTGTCATATGGAGTCATTAATGTTATACATTCACCAGATTTTTTTCCAGTGAAATTTTGTGCTTATGCTGTTTCTACTAAATGTTATGTTGTTTATCGGAGATATATAAAACAATGTTATATGGATAAAAGCTGAAATTTATTTTAGACTTTAAAATTAAATTTAAAAATTGGTACGTGCCTATTAGAAAATAAGTATTTATAAGACTTTAATTAAAAGTTAATATACATATTGATGAAGGAAAATCCGAATCAGTTTAATGACCATAATTTCACATTTGTAGAAAACTTTGTGAGAATTAATTGGTTATTTGGTCAATTAATTGGTTGACACCTACTTGGCACTTGTCCTAATAACATGTCCTATTAGGTGTCAATAGTACTTATTGTCTATAGATAAATGACAAATTTCAGGACCATACTATCAAAAATTCCATACGGCAAAGCAAAGTAAGTATACCAGAGACAAAACATACGCATCTGATTTTTTTCTCTAAATTGAAATATGCATCTAATTGTAAATAGTATAAAGTTTTGAGGAGTCACGTGAGATTCTTGGCAAACATTTCATTATCATGTTGTGTGTGTATATTGATATCGCTATATCGATTAAAAGAATGTATAGGTATACTGAGCGAATTTTTTGAACAAGGCAAATAGACATTTTTTTATTACGTCACTGCCATTTTCGATATCTGTCAGCCAGCTGTGATAGGAGATAATGCTATTACTTCGGCATTTGCTGACTGAAAATGATGGACTGTTGATCATTTGATCACCTATAAAGTATCAGCTTTAATCGTTCTGCAAGTTAGCCCGTTTCGGCCGAAAACTCCACTCCCGGTACATCGCTCTTCAGCACCTCATAACTATTACGCATAACTATTTGCGGCAGAAAAATTTGAGAGGGACATATTTTTAAAGTTTAAGACGTGCCCTTTCCGATAGTGTCCACGAAATGCCTCCAAAAATTATTTATTATAAAAAAAGCAGTAAAAAAAACACGATTTTTTGCACATTCTTTTTTAATTAAATTTTCAAGGGGTTTCCGACCGGCAATGGACGTCACTAACCGGTGGAATAAATGTTTGAACTTTAAGTATACGTGGTTTGAAGATCGATTTTTTTGCCTTATGCGTTCAAAATGGCGCCCGAACTGCAAAATTTTTGCGTAAAAATTCAAGAATTTTTTATTAGAAAATGATGCACTTTTACAAAAAATTGTCAAGAATAAAATGTTCTTAAAAACACTTAAAGAATGCACGGATTTTTTTCAGAATTTTTTGAGCAACTTTTTGGAATTTGCAAATAGTCAATTTTTTCAAGATTAAAAAAAAATGCTTTTAAGAATTTTTTATTCTTGATAATTTATTGTAAAAATATATTATTTTCGAGGAAATAGTTTCTAAATTTCGATACTAATTTGATCTTTTCTCGAAAACATGTATTTTACTATAAATTGTCAAAAATAAAAAGTTCTTAAAATCACTCAAAGAATGCACTGGATTTTGGAGCAATTTTTTAAATTTTGAAAAAAATTGCAAAATCCAGTTTCTCAAAAAATTTTGAAAAAATTCGTGCATCTTTGAGTGATTTTAAGAACCTTTTTATTCTTGATAATTTTTTGTAAATGTGCATCATTTTCCAATAAAAAAATTCTTGAATTTTTACGCAAAAATTTTGTAGTTCAGGCGCCATTTTGAACGCATTGGCCAAAAAATCGATCTTTAAACCACGTATACTTAAAGATCAAACATTTGTTCCACCGGTTAGTGAAGTTCCAGGTCCATTGCAGACCGGAAACTCCTAAAAAATATTTAAAAAAATGTGCAAAAAATTGTGTTTTTTTTAAACTCCAAAACTAAACTTTTTCTAGACACCATCGGAAAGGGCACGCCTTAAACTTTAAAAATATGTACTAACGAGATACCCTGTCAAATTTTTCTGTCGCAAATAGTTATGTTATGAGGCGCTGTAGAGCGATGTACAGGGAGTGGCGTTTTCGGCCGAAACGGATTAGTACGATGTTGAAAAATCTAATTTCTAACGTATAATATAATAATATAAATATACTTATTATTATACTTATAAATATACTTATATATTATACTTTATAAGTATATGGTTGTTACTCCCTAAAATGTGTTTCATAAGTATCTTCAATTGATGAGATCTCTTGAGGAAAATACAGAAAAAAATGAAAAACGCCTCAACAATCTATATCAAGGGCTGTGCAGAAATAAACTGAAAATAGAAAACATAAAAGCGTTTAAAAGATTAGCCTATCGCAGTTTTCCTTTTCCATTTATAAATCGAAAATTACATATCATAATCCGGACTGCAAATTTTCTAAAAAAAAAAAAAATACAGGTTTTCTTGATAAAATTGATTAGGGTTCGTAAAATCAGATTCTTCAAAAATTGCTTTTAAACTAAAGTTCTGAACCTACCCGTTATGTACGTTCGTGAGTATTTTGAAACATTATGTTTTCTCAAAAATACAGGTGATGTACACCAACCTGGCGTTTAGCTGATTGTTTTTCTACTATTACTCTTTTTTTAGGTTTAACAACAAATTAATATTTTTATACCGTTTTGGTTAGACCACAGTCATTCATTCTGTTAAATCTGTGGTTAACAGTTAATAAACCATTCAACCGTCCCTGACTGCTTATTAACCACCGTAGAGAATTATCAGAAGGATTAGGAAATTCGTTGCTTGGCAGCGTAACCTTGAACGCAGATTCCTATGCCAAATTCGTAGTAGAAAAAATAAAAAATAATTAGGTAACGCTTTTAAAAACATGTGAATACTTTGATAGTCATTCCTTTTGAAATTGAAAGCGTAATTTTAGTTTTATTGACAACATAGTTCTCCAAGGGCATTTTAGAAATGACAATAAAGATGGGTACAGTGTGGTCCGAATTTAAATACAGAAAATTTAATGGTCCATTCGATGTACAAAAATAATGCAGAAATGTCAAAAACTATACGCTAAAATGCACCCTTTGCCCTTATTTTTGCTAGATCTTTCTGAGAAAATGAAACGATATAAAAGTAACTTTAATTCAAATGTCAAATAATTTCATTCAAAATTAGCAAGATATATTGTTTCTGTGTAAAACTCAATTGTTTATAAAATCTGAAACTGAGCAACTGAATCACACCTATTACCTTAATTTTTAGAAAAATGAGACCCCCCGCATTTTTAATTTTAAATTACTAAAATATAATTTGGTAAATAATATCATGAATGCCCAAGTCTGCTGTATTGTAATTGATTATATCTACTATCTAATAATATCATATGACTGATGTTCTATTTAAAAATCTCATAATCACTTTCCTTTCGGTAAAACCGGAAGTTGCAGAAAATATCGTGGCACCAATTTTCAAAAATAGCGCTTAAAAATTGTCGGCGATATTGCCACTTTAAACTCGTCGTGGCTCACCCTGTATATCATGTACTTTTTGATATTCTCGCAATTATTTTCAGTACGACAAACTGGAAGAAAATGTTTGTGTGAAAAAGTTTCTGCTGTTATTAAATTATCATTTTTTTCGGTCGGTACGTCAAAATACATAGGAATAATGGAGTCTGCATTGTACGGTAGATTTTTTTTGTAGTCTGGGTTATTTAAGCTGGTATGATTTTTTTGACTAAACAAAAATCCTTTTAGACTGAAAATTATTGCCAAAAAAATGCCAACAATGCCAAAAAGGTGGTCAAATATTGACCCTACCTCATCACCTTTTGACTTTTTAATTTCAAGAACCAAAATATGGAATTTGTCATGTTGATAAACATAATAATAGTTCCTCTCAGAAAAAAAATACTTTCTCACTGAAAATTGTGGTCAAAAAATGGTTTTATAATATTGTCTCTCTCTCATGATCTTAAGATTTTTTAAATTCTTGACTCCAAAAATCAAATTCAGCTTACCGAAAAACATTAGATTACTTAATAAGTTAATTTAGTCAACAAACCCTTTTCCGAAAGTAATGTGTTGAAAAAATTACAAAAAAAATGGTCACAAAATGGCCGTTACTCATTTTCCGCCCACTTTCAGACTTTGAGACACTGAAATTTGGGTTCAACGGATAAAAAAATGTACAAGAGGACTTCCTAGATAGAGATCTACATGCCAAGGATTTGCTCTTTCTTGACATAAAAATAGTTCCTCTCAGAAAAAAAAATTCACTGAAAATTGTGGTCAAAAAATGGTTAAATATTGTCTCTCTCTCTCATGATCTTAAGATTTTTTAAATTCTGGACTCCAAAAATCAAATTCAGCTTACCTAAAAACATTAGATTACTTAGTTAATTTAGTCAACAAACCCTTTTCCGAGAGTAATATGTTGAAAAAAATTACAAAAAAAAAATGGTCACAAAATGGCCGTTACTCATTTTCCGACCACTTTCAGACTTTGAGACACTGAAATTTGGGTTCAACGGATAAAAAAAACGTAAAAGAAGACTTCCTAGACAGAGGTCTACATGCCAGGGATTTGCCCTTTCTTGAAATATCAACGTGTAAGCCATTTTATGCTCGCCATAATGAATTAAGAAAAACTCGAAAACGTTTTTTATTCGAAAGCTCTTGAGACCTTGTTTTTTTTAACCCAAACCCAAAACCTTGTTTGTTTTCCTGCAGCGCTTATTTTTGGTCAAACCACTATCCCGGTCGACATGAAATGTTCTTTTGGTATATTTTCAAATGGTAAAAGATTCAACAACAAAAAAATAGGGAGTGGATGGTACTTTCTGAAAAAAGCCAATTATTTCTGAAAAAATATACAGCTTCTGAGTTATTAATTAAAATAGCAAAAGGTGCCATGGGTAGGTTTATAGACTGATACAATGTAAGAACAGTAATAGAAGAATGGCTCTTCTATCACTGTTCTTAACATTGCATCAGTCTATAAACCTTACCCATATTTTATTAAAAACAATACATTTTTAACGAAATTAATGCAAATAAACCTAAATTTAATTCTGTTTAACATTAAATGTAACCCAATTAAAATATTAAAACAGTTTTTCATCTCCTTGCTATAAGAGTTGAAAAGTCTTATGCAACTGTACTAATAATAAAGGAAGAGCTAAGTGTTGCACGTTGCATAAATCACGCGATAATCTCGACAATCCACACAGTCGCACAATAAATAGCGCTAAATAAAAATAGCGCTATTTGTAGTAGGTACCCGTTTAAGGGGTTTTTTTTGGTTACGATTTTGGTTACTTTCTGGTTACGATTTTCAAAAAAAATTGTAGGTATGTTTATTGACGTTTAGATATTATAAAAAAATTAAAAAATATACATTACTTATAGACTAACACGTTTCACGTTGTGTAATAACAAGGGAGATGTTTGTGATAGAAAGAGATCATAGTATAGAGTGAATCAGATCGAAGCAGATGTTAAAAACAGGTGGGGAGTCAAGATTATCGAAACACAGCCGAGTGTCGAAAAAATGCTCTCTCACAGAGTCTCACTGTATACGCTTAAAAATAATTTTATAATTAAGATATCGCTCTAAAATCTTTTTGTATCATGTGTTTGAAGATATCTATTAGTAAAATCCGTAAAAAAATCAGTTTTTTGAAAATTGGAAACGGAAATTGGATTTTCAACAGGAAAAAAACGAAATCAGATGATACGGCCAGATATTGGCAAACCCGACGCGAGAAAACTGTAAAACAACAATAAAATTGTCTGTGAGCAGAGCCGCGTGAAGCGAACAAAGTAGGGGGTATCTTCTGCAAGAAATCGTCGTACTCAGTCACGCTGCGATGTTTGGTACCGCACGAGTACCCACTTCTAGGTCTTATGGTACCTGCTGTGGTGCTTACTGACCGCCGACGAGTGTTGTTAGAACATTGAGCGTTGCGCGTTTGTTTGCATTGAGAGATAAACTGTTATCTATGGTCACGCCGTATACAGAGTGTTTTAGATATATGAGAATATTGGTTTTTGTCACTTTTTTTCTGTGGTGTCGAGTAAAATACATTGGGAAAAAGTGAACGTTGTTTTCAAACGTTGGAGTTGTTGATAGTGATTGGCTGATTCGAAAAAATTGGTGGTACTCTGATTATTGGATGATTAATTTGGAAAACATGCGCTGAATATCTGCGATGCGATGGTAAGTCATCTCCATAATTATATATTTTGATTAACACCAGTTAATTTTTTTGATACTGTTCTGGATAATCGAAATTACGTATGTTTCAAATACATTGACGATAAAGTTCAAATATAAAACGTATGATAATATGAAAACAACTGGAATTTTACCGCTTTTACACTACGCTGATTCTTAAAACTTACCATTCTAAAAACTATGTTTCGTGTACAATTAGTAGATTTAGAAGTGTGTATATTAGAAATTATAATAAATAAACAGGGTAACACTGTGCCTTGTATAACTGTATAAAATTTCATCTAGAATTTTAGATAACAATTTGAAAACATATCATTGTTACTTTATGTACGAGGTGTGTAAATTAAGTAATGAGACTGATCTTTTAATTTTTTTTTATTTGAATAGAATTACACCTCAGGATTGTCTGCTTCAAAATAACTTCCTAGAGAAGCCACACAGCACTGGAGACGGTTCTTCCTTTCTTCATAACAGTGTTGGAACTCATACATTGGTATAGCCTTCAGCTGGTCAGTTACAGCCGTTTGCATGTTTTCTATGGTCCCGAAATGACGTCCCTTGATTTTTCAATCTCGGGAAGAGAAAATAATCACAAGGACACAAGTCAGGCGAATAAGGAGGCTGAGGAGCCACAGCAATGTTTTTACTGGCTAAAAACTCGTTTAATAAAATGGCTGTGTGGCAAGGCTCATTGTCGTGATGAAACATCCAATGTTTGGTCTCACACGCATGACCCTTTTTCGAAGATTTTCAAGAATTTCTCTGTAAAAGTGTTGATTTACTGTTTGGCCTGGAGGCACAAATTCTTTGTGGACAATTCCCTGGCTATCAAAAAAGCAAATTAGCATGCATTTGATGACTTGCTCATTCTTGTTTTTTTTTTTGGTTTTCGAGAGCTTGAAGTGTGCCATTCCATACTTTGGCACTTGGTTTCCGGGTCGTACTCGAAATACCCAAGTCTCATCACCAGTATTGACTCGTTCCATAAAATATGGATCATTTTCAATCGATTCCAAAAAGTTAAGACACCTTTCTCTCCTGATGTCCTTTTGTTCCTGCGAAAGGTTTTTTGGAACAATTTTTGCTCAGATTTTTCTCATCCCCAATACGTTAGTCAAAATCTGATGAACAGTGGTATGATTCAAATTTAACTCCCCATTCATTCTTGTCGTCAACCGACGATCTGAACGCACAATATCCCGTATTCTCTAGACATTTTCATCGGTTCTTGAATATGAAGGTATTACACTGCGTGGTTCTTCTGAGAATGCTTTAAACCATCGAAAAACCAGGGCTCTTCAAAAAGCACTGTCTCCGTAGGCGTGTTGAAGTTTTGCAAAAGTATCCGCAAAAGTATCCACTGCAAATATTGCAAAAGTATCCGCTGCGCTGTGTCCAAGTCTGAAGCAAAACCTGATAGCACACCGTTGCTCAAAATTAAAGTCACTCATTTTTAAAATTCACTGGAAAAAACGGTCACAAAGAACACACAAATGGCGCTAACAAATTCAAACTGGTACTGAAGGTGCATTACATGTTAACCTACCGCCCTTCCAAGTCCCGTCTCCTCAGTGTTGCTAGATCGGGCGCTACGGTATCAGTCTCATTACTTAATTTCAGTCAAAGTTAGATGAATCATAAAAATGCAATAATATCGAAATACCTATTGTCTTTCGTAATCAAGAAATGTCTATTAAAAATAGTTTTATATTATGGTTTTTAATGATATTTTAAGGAAAAACAAAGTTTAGACAACAATTATATTTACATTTCACTGAAAAAAGGAAATAATATTTTGAAAATCATGTAGAACAAAATTGCATATCAAAGAGTTATGACAAAATGGATTCTAACAGACACCCCTTTATTAAATCCTCTCTAATGGTTTTGAGATATGCTGAAAAATACCATTTCCTTACATCCACTTCCGAGGGCTGTAACTCCTTTGTAAGAGTCATAAATATCCTATAATATTATAGGGATCTATAATATCCTAATCCTATGATATTATAGGGGGAAATATCTTATTTGTATGTAGAATACTAGTCACTAAAATATCGTAGGACAATTTTAAGACACCCTGAATAGACAATTGTTTATCTCTGTATTTTTATATGCAACGAGTATAATATCTCTTTGATAATGTAGGCATCAGGCATAAGTTGAAAGCTAAAACTACACAAGATAGGCCGGTGATCAAGTCTTAAAATAAATAAAATAAACAAAATTAAGTAGATCTTTTCCATATTACTAAAAATAAGTTTTTTTATTAAAAATAACACTTTTCTTATATTTACCAAATATTATTTACCCTGTATATTTAAAGTAAGCCCGTAACAGGCGTTATTATGATGGGAAATATATATGTATATGTGTTTTAAATACTGGCAATTATTTTACTTGTGTAGCGTAGAGCACGCTTCTGTTACAAATGGTTGCGTTCGATGTTAATCCTGCTCTTTCTTTTTATTTATTTAAATATTTATTACGGTAATAATCAGAGTGGTACAGAATCACTTACGTTATTAAGTTTTTCGCTCCGGCCTCTAATTGAGTCCGAGCAGGCTCGATACTTTCTTTGTGTCCACGAACCCGAAAAAAGAGAGAAACAATGCTCGAGATGATAATGATACTAAATTCGTTGCTCAGACAGTGGCAGTCGTGGAAATCCGACTAAATGTAGGCAAAGCGAAGTAATGGATTTATTTTTAGTTGTTACTAACGAAATTTTATGCTGAAACGAACCAAACTATATAAGGCGCTGATTTGATTTAAAAATTAACAAAGATATGTGTGAGGTGATGAACAGCAAATGATGAAGATATGAGTGAGGTAGATGAACAGCAAAACTTTTTTTTCAATTTGTTCTTAATTTCCAGTGCAGTTGATCAGTTCTAATTGCCCTCAACAATGTTGGCTTGTGTCACTTATTATATACTGCATTTTGCAGATAGCTTAGTTGACTATGTTTCTTATTGAATAGCCATTTCACTCGGGAAAGTCTCACTACGGTTTGTAGTCTCTATGAGGTTGTTTCATCAGTTTTAAATTGCCCCAACAATGTTGGCTTGTGTCACTTATTGTATACTACATTATGCAGATAGCTTAGTAGACTATGTTTCTTGTTAAATAGCCTTTTCACCCGGAAAAGTCTCACTCCGGTTCATGGTCTCTATGAGGATGTATCACCAACGTGCTAAGGCTTCCAAATCAACAAGATATGAAAGGCTGATTTGTTCTCCTCATTACATAATTGTGGGATACCCATATGTAACTCTATACAGTGCGTCCATAAAGTGACGCATAAATTCATTATTAGCTAAATGAACAATATTATTGAAAATTCCCGAGACAGGTCAATTTTTGATTGCGATTTACTATTTTGTCACATACTAATTTAATATACAGGGTGTCCCACCTTCGAGTAATGACGCCACCACCGATTTTTTTTAAATGGAACACTACATTTTTTTTTTCAATTTTCGGATGACCCCTGGCCGAGCTGAGTCCAAAAATGTATCACAAGTTGCTTCTATCTATTACAGGGTGGACAACAGTACAAAAATTACAAATTATGTATTGCTGATTAAACGCACTAAAAAAAATTAAATTAACGTTATTGTGATACAAAAATACAACTACTTTAATAAACACCAGTTTGGACAAGACGCGCGAATGACGCGAGGCGCGATACGTGGTTCGTTATTTTTTTGTCATTTGTTTTTTGATTGTCATTGTCATTTTTTGCCATATTAAAAACGGCTATTTAGAGTTCACTTTTGTATTGTTAACGCTTCAAAGTAGGTACTTTAAGTGAAACCTAAATCTAATTTATTTAAAACGTTTTGTTGAAAATGCCTTTAAATGAAAGGGATAGGATTGAAATTCTAATGATGATTGGTGTTGGCGACAGAATGCGGACTCAACAAGAGGTGTGTAGATTATTCCATGAAATGCACCCAGATCGTGAACCTGTTTCACAATCTACAGTAAGCAGAATAGAGCGAAAATACAGAGAATTAGGACACGTGAGGGATGCACCAAGGCAAGGTAGACCTAAAATTAATGAAAATGTTCAACAAGACGTAATTTTGTCGGCACTAGAAAATCCACATTGTACAGTACGGCAAGTATCTAGGGATTTGAATATTGGAAAGTCTTCAGTATCGAATATTTTTAAAAAGGTAAAATACCATCCCTATAGAGTACGCCTCATCCATGAATTGGCTGAAGACGACTTTGACCGAAGAACTGAATTCTGCGAGTACATGATGGACCACAATAATCAAAATAACGGTTTCATTGCTAATATTTTATTTTCTGACGAGGCAACGTTTTTTTTGAACGGGCATGTTAATCGGCAAAACACCCGCTACTGGTCTCAGGAAAATCCACACTGGATGCAAGAATACCATACGCAACATCCACAAAAGGTCAATGTGTGGGCTGGTATTGTGAGAAATAGAATTGTTGGTCCATACTTTTTTGATGAAAATTTGACAGGAGCATTGTATCTGAATTTTTTTACAATATACATTAATTCCTGACTTGACCCGGCTATTTCCTGATATTGAAATAGCCAATACTTTAGACGGCAGAATTTGGTTTCAACAGGATGGTGCACCACCACATTTTGCTATAGCTGTGCGCGAGTTTTTACACAGAACCTTTCCAGATCGGTGGATAGGAAGAAGAGGATCAGTGGAATGGCCCCCTAGATCACCTGATCTTACTCCACTAGATTTCTTTATGGGGTTATTTGAAATCTAAAGTTTATACTAATAGACCCGAGAACATCCGTGAGCTCAAAGATCGAATCAGGCAAGAAACGTTAAACATAACACCTGCTATGTTACAAAATGTCAGAAGCGAATGTATTGCCCGATTCGGTCATTGTTTAGCAGTCAACGGAGAACAATTTGAGCATTTATTGTGACTTTTCTAAAAATACAGAAACGTATAACTTTCTAATGAAATTTTTCATAAACACTTTATGTATTGTTGTCCACCCTGTAATAGATAGAAGCAACTTGTGATACATTTTTGGACTCAGCTCGGCCAGGGTCATCCGAAACTTGAAAAAAAAAATGTAGTATTCCATTTAAAAAAAATCGGTGGTGGCGTCATTACTCGAAGGTGGGACACCCTGTATATTAAATTATTATGTGACAAAATAGTAAATCGCAATCAAAAATTGACCTGTCTCGGGAATTTTCAATAATATTGTTCATTTAGCTAATAATGAATTTATGCGTCACTTTATGGACGCACTGTATATGGGTCCATCATTATATACTTCCATAATATGTAGATGTTTCCTTGGGGAAAGTTATGTATTAATATTAGAAAATTATAGAGTCCTTTGTTTACTTAAATTATAGAGTATCCAGAGTATAGAGTATCCAGAGTAGTATATTACAAAGAAAAATTATAACAAAATTATAATTATCAATTATATGTGTCCATTAAAAAAAAATAATGTCTTTATTCGAACCAGAAGGTGTTGTTGGAACCGCCAGAAAGTATTATTGGGGCAAAATTGTTAAATGGCAAAGAGAACCATTGTCAACATTTCCGTAACCGATTTGTATATTTTAGCATATTTTGCAATGTGTACTTTTACCAAGGTCAATTGTAACAACTTAATAGCTTTTTATTTATTATTAAAATGTGAAGAGAATGGAAATTGCACATTACTTGTTAAATACGTACTTGATATTGTTAAGTTTTTTAACTTGTCGCCAACAATAATGTACCTAATTTGATATAAGGAAATAAGAATGTGTCAGATGTTTAAAATGAATATAAATTATATTTAAATAAACTGATTAAAACACAATTCATATGAACTAGAATTTCAGCCAAAAAGGAAAAACGCAAATATAACCCACCTTTATTACAAAAAAAAAAAAAAAAAAAAAAAAAAAAACAAACACACAAACTTCTAACATAACCTAACTAAAATCTTATAACACATATTTTACTGGCCTGTGTAACCAAAAAGTTTTTAATTTATCTTGGTAACAAAGCTGTAAAAAATCTATTGATATGGTTTTAATTGTAAAATATTTTAACTGATATTTTTTTATAATGTTAGTATACAGGGTGTTCCATTATTAAGGGGCCACAGCGAAACTACAAATCCAACATAAATATTCTAAAGCCCAAAAAACTTAACCATTTTTTATTTAATCATAATGCCTCTACAGTTTACATCAAACTGATTGACAAATTAAAATTCCTCTCCTTGAAAAACATCCATTCACCAAATTTTGTGTTTGTAAAAGAAGTTATTTACAGATATTGAAAATAAAATTATAACTTACACACCCTGTATCTTGGTTACCAATAACTTTTGGACTAACGTAAGTTTGGTTAAATCATAATATGTTCACCCAATGAATCTGTAGTTTTGCTGTGGCCCCTCAATGATAGGATACCCTGTATTTATTTATAATTTCGATTTTATTTTTGAAAATATTTATATGTGTATTAACGAATTTATAACTAGGAACTATTGTTTATTACTACAAAGTCGTAATAATACATAATATTTTAATATGCCGCATTAATAGTGTAGGTACTTATTAAATACAATATTACACATGTTATAGCAATTTATTTAAATTATTTTTTCTCAATAGATTCCAAGGATTAACAATTTAAATAATTTAATATCATTATCATAATAAAGGTCAAATTATCAAAATCTAAATATTTTTGCATATGAGATAAAAAATTTCAAATATGTTCATAATTGACACCACAGTTTCATAGTTTTTGCGAATTTTTATTTTCTTGGAGCAATCTTGTGTGCAACCTTGTTTCGTTATTTCTTAGTTCGTTGTATTTAACTGATTTGAATATCAGCATTTAAACTGTAACTAATTGATCTATCATTTTACATTAAGGGAATAAAAATTAAGAAAAATGTTTTATTGTTCAAAAGGCTTAAATTCATTTAAAAACTGCTTATCAGATTTTGTAGCATCAACAATTTGAAGTAGATAAAATAATGAATTTTCTGAAGCTAGAAGCAAATGAAAGCTTTTTCTCAACACTGATCAGGTCTTGAGCATAGTTGTATGAAGAGTAATAGTGGAAATGTTTAGAAAATACCAACTATATCCTACGAGTATATCATTCAGAGTATAGCACCTGTTGTACATAGTGATGCCAGTTTACTTTAACTAAGTATACTAAACAAAAATTTAATTATTGAACATTATGAAATAATTTTGTAAATTTAAAATTAATAGTTGCCTTCTATGAAAAAATGTGCCAACCCTCACATTTTTCCTTTTTCTAGACACCTCTCAAAATAAAAACATGTGTAGTTTATTTAATAAATTTCACCTTGTTTAAAATTTGATTTTTGGAATGCACATTCTTTTGCAATTGCAGTCAATTATGCACCTTGCATTGCGAGTACAATAACTGGGACACACAAAAAAAAGAATCAATGAACAGTGAGCAAGAAAATGTTCCTCAGACTCTTTGTCCTATTGTCCCATTTGCCAAACCGCCAATTTATATTACCCAATCGGCACGCGTTGCGCAACTAGGCACCATTGTAGCTTTTATCAAAACAAAACAATTTTTTTGTTCCGTAGTTCATTGCTACTTAATTTGAATAACGGCAATGTTAAGTTTCGTCAACACCTGTTTCTTGTGTTCTTTTGACATTTAGATAACGAAAGGCGACGGTGAGGGTTTAGTTAATTGTTGCGTGTCGTTGACGAAATTGGTTATTTTACAATACAATTTTAGTAATTTTTAACAAGTCTTAACACCAATTGGAGTTTAGATATTGCTTTGAAGCGTGACCTCTATGAATTTAGTCGAGTTCAACAATCCATAAATAACATATAAGGTCTACCAGATATAAAAATGTTCCATCCTAGAGTGAGGACCCCACTATTCTTATCTATTTTGACGTATGACATTTTTTGATGTGTTAATTTTTCTTCACCAATCCGCTTAGCCTTCCGAAGGCTGTAATTTTCAACAATATTTTATAACATACTTTGTGGGGTTTCCAGGATCGTCGACAAATAAGCTGATGTCAAATTTGAATTTTGACATAATAACAGCTGTCAACAAGCTATCAAAATTCCTGAAGACTGCAGGATTCAATTTTGACATCAGATTCGTGATCTCTGTCCCCAAAAAAACTTAATAATATACACAAAATATCGACTTTTTTTGCTTTTATTAGTAAATTTGACGCTTGTTGACAGCTGTCATTGCGTCAAATTTCAATTTTGATATCAGATTCACCATCAGCGACCACGAAAACTCCACAGATGGATTATAAACTGTTGTTGAAAAGTACATGTCTCAGAGGGTCCAAGGGGGTTGTGGAGAAAAATTGACACGTCATTTTTTAATTATGAAATTTGGTTTTAGCACGTCAAAATAAATAGGGATACTGGGGTCTGTAGATATAGACTTGTTTAATAAATTGCCCTACTGATAAATTTTTCTAAGGTAGTAGATATATTTAAACTATATTAAAAATTAACATATTTAGAATTTCTTTGTTAATACAGTTTCATGTCAATTTTAATGCAGTTTCATATCATGTTGTAGCTGAATATGAATATGTTGTCAGATTTTCAATACTCAAAATGACGGATCGCATGTGGTGGACAAAAATTTCACTAATTTACCCCATACTTTATAACCCTGTGTAATTAATGTTAACTATGATATTTTTCAAAAAATTCTTTGCATTTATTTTTCTTTAAAAAATCTTATAAAAACGAGCGATAACCCAACTTCGATCTTCATAATCATAATGCACTAAAGTGGACATCTGCAAATATGAAGAGGCTTCATATTTCGATTTATTCTCTAATTGTTTCTGCTTAGCTTACTTTGACCATCATAAATTTTAATACCGCCGAACAACAGTTATGTACAAGCCTTTATCTTGAACGGCATCATCGAATAACATTGAGTCACTGAATACCTGTTTCTTTCTAGTGTTAATCCGTGTGAAATGATTTATGTTGTAATTTTTTACATAAACGAGACGTCTTCCAAATATGTAGTACAAAATTTAAGACTTTTTTTGTGCAATTGTTTACACTATTCACCAAAAAATATTCTAAACAAATAAAAACAGTAGGAAGATTCACTGGTAACAATATGAATAGATTAATTAATAAATTAATTAACTACTTAATGATGTTTTTTTTTAAGTGGAGGCATTTGTTGTCGATAACCGCATCAAAATCAGTGCCATTTCTAGTCGTTACCACTAGCCTTATTTTATAAAATAAATCGTTAAATAAACCGAAAACTGTGAAAAATTAAGTTGCTAAATAATTGCCAAATAGTGCCGTTATTATTAACAAAAAAGTAGTAGTAAAACCGTTTTTAATTAAATCTGTGATTTAAAATGGCATTGGTTAATATTATTTTGATGATTGATTAAAAACATTGATATTGTGTTAAATATCAATTTTTTTTTCAACACCCTGTATTCAAACCCATTGAAAATTGGTACAATCCAGTTTACAATGGTCTTGCGTAAGAATACGATGTCAATTATTTACTAAAAAATGGTAATAGTACTTCTTGATTTTTGGCATGAAAAAGAACTAGTTGGAAATGACTTTGCTCCACGGGATGAGTGGAGCACTCATTCAATGCTTTTTTTATGAGACCAATATATTAAAAAAAAAGTTCATGCAAATCGAACTACAAATAAAGATTTTAGAAGGGTGGATAGATCTTAAGTGGGACACACTGTATCTAATGTAATAATTTCATTGGCTATATTATACTGTTATCGTCCTAACAAAACTAATGTAACAAAATTGTTTTAAAAAAACAATTATTATATTAAATAAGAATAAGAAATATCAGTTACAAAAAAAAACACGATAGTAGCACTAGAATGAATTATCTATTAGGAACAACACTTTTAGAAAAACATTAGGATTTTCGTAAAAAGGACCCCGACATTCCTTTTAAAATAATTGGGTTAATTGCCACATTTTGCGTAAGTAACACTATAATACGTATAAACTGCTCGTCAAAATTAGCGTAACACTTTTTAGATTAGCGTCATTTGTGTTCTGTTCGAGTTAGAGACTTGTGGTTTTTAATCTTCGGTAGTCTATAGGGTTGTTGGTTTTAATTCCCGGAAGACTTTATGTTGTGACGTAAACGGTTCGCCGTCCACACCCCGAAAACCAACCCCATGTTGAAATTTGAATTCGCTAGATTTTGGCAATTTCAGAGACCTACAGGATGGACTAAGAAGGACGCTGTCGGGTAAAAACTCCATCCTGGCACACATTAAGACCTCCTCAATAAGTTCTGTATATTTGGTCGCTGTCCCGTCTCTTCAACCCATTTCCATACCCTTTAAGCCACCCCTTTGCATTTACACTGGGTTTCGCGTGCCCAAGAAAGGTCAAACTACATCTGTTGGCCAAATATATAGGCTGCGAACCGTATGGACTACCGAAAATTAATAACCAAAAATTCGGTCTCTAACTCAAATAGAAGGCAAATGGCGCTAATCTAGAAAGTGTTACGCTAATTTGGACGAGCAGTTTATTTAAAAAACAATCAATCATCACTTATCCGGTACATCTCTGATATATGCGAAAGCGGTTTTTTTATGTCTAGTTCTAAATACGTTACTTAGGTACATCCGTAAGTTATGCTGCATTAGCCGAGTTACTTAAAAAAAAGAAAACGGCTCAGCTTGACGCAATACTTTTTACACGAAATACTTTAACCGTGAAATTCGATTTGCGTAGACATCGTTTTTTTAAGACGTCTTGTTCCGTTTGGATGGGTATACATCGTGTTTTAGCAGTTGTAATTACTGCGTAGTAATTGCGACGACCCGACAATTAAATGCTATCAAAATATTGTAAAAAAAATAATTAACTCATTTCGTCCTGTGTAATCCGACGCGGACGAGATTCATGACCTCCGTGTAAGGTCAAATCTTCGTGGTCAGCGGCGATTTCGTTTCCGATGCCTTGCTTTTAACTAGGTTTTTAATAAAAATCATTTTCGAAATCGCTATAAACGTCTAGGTTATTTAAATTTTTTAAAACAAATTAATAGATAAATATGCGTACAGTGTGCAACGTAAATATCTCGGAATTTAACAGAAATATTGACACAAATTTATAAATGTAAAAATTAGGATTAACAAACCATAACTTGAACTGGAGCTTGAAATACAAGTGTTCCAAAAACAGTTTCGGTGTGAAAAATTAGACACGCACTTTCAAAACACGATTTATTAAACGAAAACACATCAATGACTAATTAATAAAGACAGGATCATTTTTGTGCATTGGAATTTCAAAACAATTGTTATTGTACATAAAAACAGGTGTAAAATTTATCACCCTTGGCTTTCGAGTTCTTTTCGGCAGGACCATTTAAGTACATTGCTTCGTGCTAACGTGCATAATACCGACAACATGTTTGACCCACTATATGAGTCGGAACACTTGCTGTTTTTAGAAGCAGGTCCGGCTCGGAATCGTTTCCGAAATACATATAATTTCATAGAACTTCAGTATATGCAGAGATATTTAACAGATAAGGCCCCATCATGTATTGTGTATCGTATTGCGTGGTAAATGGATTTTGAGCGAACTAATCCATTAGAGCCAACGCTTGAAATGAACTATTGTGTGAAGTCATACGTCACACAAGGTTACGTCAGACCACTGAGACCTTCTACGTTTAAAAATACTCTACATATCTACCAGTTTATAGATCAGAAACCCCCTACATATAAATATTTTAGTTGTCTATCTAATTTTACATGTATTGAATGTTACATCTTCTAGTATTTCTACGGGTTTGCCTATTTCTATAGATTTGAACTTTTAATAAAAATATGTCGTTTTCAGACAACTTATCTTGCAGATTAATGCAAACAATGCAGTTTATTGTCGCATGAGTAAATCTTGGTCCTCAAAACGCCGAATTGCATTTATCTTTTGCACGTTGAATGTGATTGGTCTAAATCGTTTCAAAACTGAGATGACGTAAACTTCTGGTAATTGTTTTATTTTTTTACTATGCTAAGTATACTTATTTTGCATTTTTTTTTAAATATTTTCAACTCTAAATAACCTACATATAATTGTCAAAACACGGGAAGCAAAATTCTTTTAGTTACGAATAATTTTAAAAGTTAGATAGATTACAGACGAAATCCGCTTTAGCGAGGAAGGCCCACTAAACTATTTATGTTAAATAGTTTAGTGGGCCTAAAAGTGGGTATACATTTTTACTAATAATTATCTTTTGGATAAAGCATAAACAACAAAGTAACAAGTCGTTAAAGCAATAAAATAGGGAAAAATAAAATAAATAGTATATAAATGAATATTAATGGGTGTTGCTACTTGAATTATTTTGGCAATTTTTTAACGGCATTAAAATAAAATTGATGTCGATCAATAAACTATGGAAAAAGAATAAAAACAATGGTGATGTATATTAAAAACCCAAACAAAATAAAATGGTCTATACGTTTTTAATAATAATCATCTTTTTGATAAAGCATAAACAATAGTAACAAATCGTTAAAACAATAAAATAGGAAAACGTTAAATAAACAACAAATAAATCAATATTAACGGGTGTTACTTGAATAATTGTGGCAGTTTTTTAACGGTTTTAAAAATTTATGTCGAGCAATAAACTATGGAAAAAAAATTAAAAAAAGGCGATGGATATTAAAAACAGAAACCAAAAAAATATTTCTGCATTACTAATATAATCTTATTTTATTTAAACATAAGTCCATATTTTATATACATTAATACACGCATATTTAATTTAAATCTCGTAGTAGAGTTTTGAATGAAATAACTATAATTTTAAACCGTGAATTGTGAATTTACATTTTCCTTTCATTTTTTTTTATGCGAATTAAGGCAAAAGGTTAAGCGTGTCGGAGATTTTCATTAATTTGTTAAAAACACTACTAAGTGCAACATTAATGTCGCTTTATATAATTTAGTTCAATCAGCCTTGGCATTTTACCAAAATATGTACATATAATGAATAACTTCGGAGCAATATGGAGCAACGGAGAAAGGGTTTTGGCAATGTAGTAAATCACGGTTATCGTTGTATAATATTTACATAACTTCAAAAAAATACACCGAGCGTGGTATAGAAATAGGGTAAACACCTAAAATATATGTAATCTTAGGAAATTACAATGCGTGAATAGAATACAATATATTATCGAACGGCGACCATTGTACCCAAAAGTGGCGAAAATTTTGTGAACCAATTTACTTGTGTTAGAGAATATCAATTTTCCTGTGCTAACGCAACGCTTTAGATGCCGTTGAATTTGCTGGTTCTCAAAAAAGGAATAAAAACCTGATGTGAAAATTTGGTCCTTCGAGCCGGACCTGTCGTGGTCCGGTTAATTTCCAAGGGTCGCAATAACTATTTTGTCTTATCAAGGTAAAATAAATGTAGTAGAATACCAAAATTTACGTACATGCAATTTGGTTAGACATCTGGAATTGAAGCATTTCAATGAGAGTGAATGCTACACCTGTCATGACGTCAGTGTGAGCAAGTCACATGGGCAAGCGAGACGTATAAATATCTGCCATATGTGCATGCTGATGCGCAAAATAATCCTACTGCGGATGACATATAATAATATTCTAGAGTATTCCGCGAGATATATGTATTACCAGGCTTAATTTTATTTTGTAATACGAGGTGTGTAGATTAAGAAATGAGACTGGTTTTTTGATTTCTTTTTATTCGAATAGAATACAATTCAGTATTGTCTCCATCAAAATGACTTCCTTGGGAAGCTACACAGCGCTGGAGACGGTTCTTCCATGTTCTGCCATTCCAAGGAATAGCAGTGCTGGAACTTATATACTGGAATAGCCTTCAGTTGTTCGGTTCCAGTCATTTGAATGTTTTCTATGGACCCAAAATGACGTCCCTTAAGATGATTTTTCAATTTCGGGAAGAGAAAAATGTCACAAATACTCAAGTTAGGCGAATAAGGAGACTGAGGAGCCACGGGAATCTTTAGGGAGCTAAAAACTCGTTTACTGAAATAGTGAAGATTTTTCTCATCCCCAATTTGTTAGTCGAAATCTGATGAACAGTGGTGTGATTCAAATTTAACTCTTCTCCGATCATTCTTGTCGTCAACCGACGATCTGAACGCACAATATTCCGTATTCTATCGACACTTTCATCGGTTCTTGAAGATGAAGGCCTTTCGCTGCGTGGTTCATCTTCAGTCGACTCTCCTCCTTGTGAGATTGCCTTAAACCACCGAAAAACATGAGCTCTTGAAAAAAACACTGTCTCCGTAGGCGTGTTAAAGTTTTGCAAAAGTATCCGTTGCTCTGTGTCCAAGTCTGAAGCAAAATTTGATAACACACCGTTGCTCAAAATTAATGTCACTCACTTTGAAAACGTACTAGAAAAAAAACAGGTTACAAAATCAGTCACAAAGAACAAACAAATGACTCCAACAAGTTCAAACTTGTAATGAAGGTGCATTACATATTAATCTTCCGCCCTTCCAAGTCCTGTCTCCCCAATGTTGCTAAATCGAGCGTTTACTCTTCATAGATATTATGTTTATTGAATTTTTTAATACCCTATATATTACGTCGAACAAATAACAGTATTTGTGAGGGTTTCAAGGCGATACATTTTGCTTATGAAGAATGACTTTTTTCGATATTGTCGATCCATCTATTATTCTAAAAAAGTCGCATACATTAGAATAAGTTTTATTGCTCGTTTATATTTTCGGTACGAATATTCACGTGGTTTTTGAGAAAAACATAAGATGCATTTCTAGATGACGTCGACCTTTCAGATATGCGGAACACGCTCCACTCGTAACTGTTTATTTTATTGGGAAACGAGCAGAAAATTTAATGATTTATAAGAGATTTTTGAAGAGTCATGAACATAAAAGAGCTATAACATCGGGCATACGTACACATACACGTCCATAAATAACTGACTACTGTAAATACCTATAGTGCCTTTCCAACGCCTTTAACCTACATAGAAAACACACAATATACGGTATCTGCAGAACGTATAATATGTCTCTGAATCTGAAATACTACCAATATCTCTAGAACTACTTATGCCCAAAAAAAACTGCCCTGTATTTGAGCAACTTATCAAAATAATGAAAACAACTGTTCGATTGTGTGTGTGCTTTTTTAATAAATGTTTATCCTGTTGCTGTTGTACACCATTCCATAATACGTTTCTCCTGTGTAGAACCATTGAAATAAATGCACGTTTTACTAGTTACCACTATATGTATGATATAATTATATACTTTTAATGCATAGGGGAACACTGATTTCAAAAGGACTTCTAAATTCTTCACATTCTTGTAATCTGGCCTACGAGGATTAAATTGCAGGATAAACACATCTATCGGATGCCTATCGCATGTCTATCTTTGGCAAGAGCAATTTGTTACAGTCCATCCTATTGAGATATAGCAGGTACTCTGCAACTAAATGAAGGCACATGATACCATAAATATATATACATATTATAACGGTTGTGTTTTTTTATTATTAATCGCACTGTCTAAAGAGAGAGAGAGAGAGATAAAGAAAATAACATATGGAGAAGGTAATAAAAATGTATTCTCATTTGATTAATCGGCATATATTAAATATTACAACTGACAGTCACATTTGTTGTTTAAAACTCAAAGCTATCGGAAAAATGTTGTTTCAGATATCATGTAATTGTTTTATATTTTTTTTTTTCATATTCCAATATTCATGTTGGTTTTGAAATGACCATCTCAATCCATACACATGTCTTTTTGAATTGATGAAAAAATGTTTGTCATTTTTTGCACATTTTTTTGTAACTATTACTAAAATCTTTTATAACTAAAAAATTTTTTATAAAATACAATAAAATTAAAATAAAAAAAAAACAACAAGGCACTTGGTACTACAAGTGTACTGATTCATAATATAAATAAATGTCTATGATTTTCTGGTATTTATTAAATAAAAGTAATTTCTCTATTGAGATATATTATTTTTATATATTTTTTTTTATAAACATAGCCGTTATAAGCGAATTAGGAAGACACGATACCCACAGGACTAGTAGTTAAATAATTTAAAAGGCAAATAGAAATAATTTATTTTTGTTTTTATCATGCTAAGAATTCTAAACGACGCGACCCTTATTACCAAGTGAGCTAGAATTGTCACTGAAAACTCATCAAAACATATTTTGATGGCTTTGTCTGTTTATATAAAAAAAATGATAATTGTTTTATACCTATATGTAAAAGTGTTAATCAAAGCATGATTCAATCTGATATTATATAGGTACATGTTAAATGATTATTTATTGAAGATAAAAAGTTTGAAATACTTTTGAAGCATCTGAGTTAATTAGATGTTTTTTGTTTTTTAGAAGTTTTTTAGGTAAGAAATATAGTCTCAATACTAATCATCTAATAATTTTAATATGTTTAATGTAATATATGTATATTTTATCATATCCTTTTTATTAATTAAAGGTATAACTAATTTATAATTATATTATAAATATAGTATAATATAATTACAATTTACATTAACTAATATCAAGCCAATTCTTAAAAAAACATTTTGTGTACAAAAATGAGACGAAAAAGTTTTTTCAGGGAACGTCAACGATGTAATACTACTTTGAAGCTAGCATATAATCCATATTATTGCATCTATTTTGATCTCTTGTTAAACGATTGCAATTTTCTTATAATATAATATTTCTGTTTAAATAATAACGGATTCTCATTGACTGGAGCTGTTAACACTGCTGTTATAAATACTGTAAAATTATACTGAGTATAGTGGTTTCCGGGTGTTGCTATGTATGACGGATTTTCAGTTTAAATGTTTCACCGATCATACTATCGACTTCTTCAAAAGTTACTTTGAGCACTGTTGCTGCCTTGCTCTGCTCCTCGTAGGTTGTCAAGGAACTAAGTATCTACAACCTACGCAAGCCTACCATATATCGCTGGATTGACAAATCGTCATGAAAACATTAGAGAAGGAAACCATTGGTATTTCCAAATAAAAATCGATTAGTAAGGACACCAGTGAAAGGGGTTACAAATTAGAATGTGCTGTGGAAAAACGTATATTGGTCAAATAGGAACCAGCAACCAGTGCAGACTAAAGGAGTAACAACAGGATTGAAACATCGACAAATCAGCTGTGACCGAAGATGACAACAAAATAAATTGGTGTGGTCAAATTAGTTGCTGGGTGCAGCCGATACTATAGTATACGTGAACTCAATTATGAAAACATCGAAAAATTAAGAAGGGGGAATTTTTTACCCCATCAGTAATACATGGAAATTGGCATTGTGCGAATCCAGAAGAAACCATCGGAGCACTACTGTGAAAGATGCATCTGGTTACACGATCACATCCATGACCGATGCATTTGTACACCAGGCGACCTATATCAAAAAGTATCAAAAAACGACAAAATAGTCCATAAAAGAGAGTCTCAACGGTTTCATGTAGAGGAAACCGTCCTAATTAAAGATCCTAGAATGCGGAATCACGCAAGTGCCTGCATCATGTTTTAAATATACAAATTATTTCTGAAACACCATTTGTTTCGCTTCAAGTCGAAGTATCTCGAAAAGTATGCGTCTTTTTATGCGAAAAATTATCAAGAGAAAAAAGTTGTTTGTTATTAAATTTTGTGTTTATTAAATTAAAATTATTAAATTAAAAGTGTATAGTTACGATTATTGGAAAATGAATTTTTTAACGAGAAATCGAGCAAAATTTGAGAAAAGAAACCGTTTTTATACAAACGTTATCTCGGTTAATAATAATCGTATCGTCATGAAACTTTCCAAAAAGTTGCTTATTGTTAATAAGCTCCCGCAATTGGCCTTCTGTGCGATTAATAGTTCCCGAGTTTTAATCAATAGAATGCGGAAAAATCGCTAATTGTTAACAATTTGTTATAACAAAATAGGGGCTTTTCACAAGTGCCAAAATGTTTTTACACATACAGATGGATCTCTTTTATTATATGCCGTATGCGGAATATCGATAAATTAATTATGGCGTTGTTTATAACAAATTTTCTGGAGGTATAGTTTTTTACGCGACGTATAAAACCTCGTACATAGCAGCAAAAGGAACAATCCGTAGTGCAAATGATTTGCAAGTGAAAGTACTTCAAAAAAACGCACATTTAAAAAAAACATGTCACTAAGTTATTATGTTGTTGAGATATTTAACGTCAAAGTTTTTGGCTCATATCTCCGCTCCTAATAAACTTTGTTAATAAGCTTTGTTAATGAACGCAGACTTTTCAAATTATAGGAGTAGATAGCTCATGAGATAAGCTAAAAGTTGCTTCAAAGTAGTCGAACAGTTTATTAGGAGCGGAGATATGAGCCAAAAAACTTATAACTGACGTTAAATATCTCAACAAAAAAATAACTTAGCGACATGTTTTTTTAAATGTGCGTTTTTTGAAGTACTTTCACTTGCAAATCATTGGCACTACGGATTTTTGCTGCTTTTGCTGCTATGTACGACATTTTATACGTCTCGTAAAAAACTATACCTCCAGAAAATTTGTTATAAACAACGCTATAATTAATTTATCGATATACCGCATATGATAAAGGACATCCAACTGTACGTGTAAAAAAAATTGGCACTTTGAAAAGCCCCTATTTTGTTATTTTTTAATAAATTGTTAACAATTAGCGATTTTCTGCATTCAATTCCGCAACACAGAATAACGTTGCGAGAACTATTTATCGTACAGAAGGCAACTTTTTGGAAAGTTTCATGACGATAGATTATTAACCGAGATAATTAAATTTAAAAACGGCCAAATTTTGCTCGAGTTCTCGTTAAAAAATTAATTTTTCAATAATGGAAACTACATATTTCGATGGCAAATTTAATAATAAACAAATTTTTTCTCTTGATAATATTTCGTAAGACACATACTTTTCGAGATAATTCGACTTGAAACGAAGCAAATGGTGTTTCAGAAATAATTTGTTTATTTAAAACATGATGCAGGCACTTGCGTGATTCCGCCTTCTCGGATCTTTAATCAGGACGGTTTCCTCTATATGAAACCGTTGAGACTTCTTTTTATGGACTATTTTGTCAGTCCGAAACATAGATCGCCTGGACTATTGACCAATCAGCCATAATCATGAAGGACAAAATTGATCAGCGAAACGAGAAAACCAGACTGTAATACTTGGAAAACACCGAGTCATCAATGAAAGCTTTATCTGAAGGAAGATATATAAATCTATTTTGTTTTCTCTGAATGACAACTTAAGAGAAAAGAATGGTCTGTATAACTAAACAGTTAATTAATTAAGCTTTAAATTTAAAAGCAGAAAATTAGAGAAGCAGAAAAGAAATATAAAATTTCATCACCACAAGTTGCCTAATTACGTCGGATAGGGTAAAAGAAACTGGGAGAAAGAGTTAGTTCCAAATGATCCAGAATAGAAATTGAAGAATAATAGCTGTGAAAACCTAGCCAATTCTTTACTTACATAGTTTTGTTTATCTTCCTTCGTGTGAAAGTCAAGGGAAAGTGGAAAAAATGGAAAATCTACAATAAAAAATAAGATATAAAAGTTTTAAAAAAATACGTCTGGAGATCTGACAGGAAGCTATGCTATAATAATCCATGTTAAAATATTTTGGATCTACTATGACAAAGAGATTGTCATTAGCAAAAAATATTCCATGCTTTGGATCGGTGGTTTGTGCACTCTGAATATCACTTGCTTTTTTATATTCTCTAAAGTTTTTTGTGTTGCTCAAATTGGAAAGAAATGAACTTTTTATTGTTGCGAAGCAAATTAAAAACGAACAATTCTTTGAATTACGGCAATTCAAAATTTGAGATAAAACTTGTACGAGTGAAACCTGTCGACAAACAATTCAATACATTTTTTGATTCTTACAATACATTTTAAAATAATTATACTGAAAATTACTGTGATTACCATAAACTAAGGCTATGAGGAGATGATCTATTTTTTTTTGTAGGTCATATTTTGCTAATTTATTTATATTGTTACCATTAATATATAATTTGTAAGAAAACTGCCTACTCAGAACTTGCAAAAGCAACTCATCGTTATTTACTGCAACATACAGTATGTGCTCACGTATTATCACTTACTTCTTTTGCGTAATGCGTTGCAACAACTATTTTTCTTCCTCATTTTGCAATTGACTTAATTTAATTAATCTATATTTTCTTATTAGGTATTCCATATAATGCAGTAATTTGACTAATAATACGAGTAATTCTTGCGTACGTATTAATCTTAATTATTGTTTCACTTGCGTAACGGTAAATCAAAAATAATTTGGAAAGTTGTTTACTACTATGCGTATATATGTACGTATATACATGGTGTCCCATCGCGGTGGGCCTATGTTGATATCTCAAAAATTATGTGGTGCAAAATTCTACAAATTTTACGACGAATTAAAATCGATATTTAATTATTCTAAATGTTTTATTCCACTAAAATATTTTGACAGATGTGGGACTTCCGTTTATACCGGAAGTAGATGTCAACTTACTTATTTTAAATTCAACACACCATATAAAGAGACATCCAAAAAAAAAGGCATCACATCTGGCTATGAACGAGAGAGATAGAAATAGCGGTCATGTCAAAGCTTTCCGTTTATGTCTATAAAGTTTGACAAGTGACTGTCACAATTGTAAAAATAAATAATGGCGGCTGTCATACAATTCTGACAGCTTGGACAAAAAATACGGTTATACATTTAAGATGTATATAGAATACGACTTTTTTTACTCGGCCAACTTTGATGACGTTTTTTTTTTTTTTTTTTGGATGGCTCGATATTATTGCCTTTTATCCACTGGGGATTCTAAAGATATTTCGCTTATAATATCGTATATCGCATCTTCGAGTCCAATAGCTTTCGAAATGATAATTTTCGATTGAGTTTTGTATTTGGGAACCTTAAAAAATTGCGTTATTTAATAAATAAATCATTCATTTTGCAATGTGTTTTTGCAAATTCGTAGAATATGCCATATTTTAGTAAAACACCCCAGTAAGAAATTTTTTTGCATGGTGCTCGCAAAGTCTCCAAGTTCGCAACTGTCATTTTCAATAGATATAGGATATTACTCACGAAATGTCTTTAGAATCCCCCCGTAGAATCAAAAAATTCAATAATACACAGGCCTATCGCGGTGGGACACCCTGTATGCATACACCTTATTTATGTACATGCATAAACAGGTGCAAATGCAAATTATTCGTATGGTAACTGGTCCGGTTTTTGCCTGGCATATTGTTCCTTCGAAGGCTCATGTAATAGTTGTATGGCGTGATAATTAATGGATTTTTAATCGTAGCCCTCTTAAACATTCTGCCTTTCGCGATAATTTGCGTATATTGTAATTAACAGCGTTTTGCTAAGCATAAAGTTTGTTCGCTCAAGATGTTTTTTACTTGAAAGTTTCAAGTGGAGTTTTTGTGTTCGCTTCTACATTTATGAGCGATGTTTGGAAGATAGAAACGTCGCAAAACGTGAGTATTCTCACAAAATATACATAAAATATACATAAAAATCACATAATATACGCAATTCAAACAAGAAACATAATTTTTGCATTCAAACAATAAGTGCGCAAATGAATATCTGCATTGAGAAACTAAACTAAATTCTCAGTGAAAACACTCAATTGTTGATATAGCACGTGTTCTCGAGTTATCGTGTATAGGGTGTCCCATTGTAGATACTTTGGAAGTATTTCGGTTATTATGGAATATAAAAAAGGTCCGTTTGCGAACCATGGCTATTTTTTTGAGGGATATTCACAAACATTCTAATTCATAATTATATTTATGATATACCATTTATAGTTTTTAAGTTGCAGTTTGAGTTACATATATGCATATACATATCTTCATAAATAACAAACTTGTAGAGGCTGAAACTTAATAATCTGGAAAAAAATACATAAATAGCCATTACTGAACAAAATGGAAATATATGTATTTTTCTTTTTGGTCAAAATAGACACTTATTACATAACAGTTCTTAATATATAAAATATGAGGTGTGTAAATTAAATAACGAGACTGATTTTTTTATTTATTTTTTTTATTCAAATAGAATTACAATTCCGTATTGTCTCCTTCAAAATAACTTCCTTGGGAAGCCACACAGCGCTGAGATGGTTCTTCCATTTCTCATATTAGCTTATAGCATCTCATTTTGCGCAGATGTTTCTCATCCCCAATTCGTTAGTTAAAATCTGATGAACAGTGGTGTGATTCAAATTTAATTCTTCCCCGATCATTCTTGTCGTCAGCCGACGATCTGAATGTACATGATCCCGTATCTATCCCGTGTCTATCGACATTTTCATCGGTTCTTGAAGATGAAGGCCTTCCGCTTCGTGGTTCATCTTCAATAGACTCTCTTCCTTCTGAGAATGCCTTAAACCACCTAAAAACCTGGGCTCTTGAAAAAATACTGTTTCCATAGGCGTGTTGAAGTTTTGCAAAAGTATCTGTTGCGTTTTGTCCAAGTCTGAAGCAAAACCTGATAGAACGCCTTGATCAAAATTATTGTCACTCATTTTTAAAACGCACTAGAAAAAATGGTTTACGAAAACAGTCACAAAGAACAAACAAATAAATCTAACAAGTTCAAACTTGTAGTGAAGGTGCATTACATATTAATAGTCCAGGCTAGATAGTTTATTTTTTGAAAAGAGTCCTGAATAAGGTTTCTCGGCGCGATAGTTAGGTAAAAAATAGTGGAAATTGATTGTGTATGTTTTGGATAAAAACGGTATGTAGGAACCTTAGTAAAAAAATCGATAAAAGTACCGAAAACCGTTTTTTTTTTGCGGATTAAGGGACGAAAAATAATTTTTTTCGTAAAACAAAAAATGCACGTTGTAGCGCTTACAAAAAAAGGAAAAAGTGGGTCTTTGGTGATCAAAATCGGTACAGAAGTTTTTGCACAAAAAATAGAAACCGATGAAAAATGACCATTTTTTGAAATCGAATTACAAGCGTTCTAATGGTCTCAGAGAATTCTGTCGTATTGTAGCTTTTGGTGGTGCCTATCTGCAGTAAAAATTTCATGCAAAAATAATAAGAACTTTTTGCATAAATCGAAAAAAACTAAAAAAAAGGTCTTTTCGAAAAACGGCTTGAACTAGTCGAAAAATGGTCGTAGAGCATTTTTCCTGGGCTTAAATTACTCGTCATTACATTCTACTACTTATTTAATTTAAATTGCTCTAGCAATTTAATGGAAAAGAAAAAATAATTCATAAATGAAAACAAAATTAAACATTTTTATTCATGATTATAAATCATTCTTAAAAGACGGAAAAAAATTATAAAGATTCAAAATAAATTATTTGTTAATAATATACAAAATCTATATTGAAATTTTAATATTCATTTGTAATATACTCGTATTTTTTATTATTGATCAATCAAATTAATCATTCACCCTTGATAATAGAATTTTTTGATCAACATTCTGTTAAAAATTTACAGATTTTTATTGTAAAGTTGATAATAGTGGATATTTAAGTGATATGAATCGATTTTGTTGCATTTATAAGTAAACTACGACCCGCATCCGGCTTCGCACGGAAATACGGAAAATAAAAAATGGTTATTGTGGGTTATCCTAAAAGATGACTACCATCGCTGACTGTTTTTGTAGACCTTTTTAGGTGTACAATACTGTAGCTATTTATCTCGTAGGGTTCAGCCAGCGTTTGCCATATAAGCGCAAAAAATGTGTTTATTTACACATCACATTAGAAACCTCTAAATCATGTGTTTCTCTACTATATTATCATGTATTATACATAACCTTCCTCTTGAATCACTATATCTATTAAAAAAAACCACAAAACCGTGCGAGTTTTAAGATCTAAGCAATAGGTGGAGATGGGACAAGCGGGAGCGTGTTTTTTGTTATGTAAGATTTTTATTTTAAACAGTTCATTTTTTGAGGCTTAATAACTCCGTAAACGTCCTTCAATCAGACCTTTTTTATAGAGCGTTCAATTTCCTACAAAATTATCTTGAGTATGACTATCCAGCGATTCTTCCTTGAGTAATAAAATTACAAAGTTCAGAAAAACATTTTCCCATGTTATTTAAATAGGAAATAGAAAATTGAGAAACGCCACCTCTAAATATTAATATTACGGGCTCATATTTTAACAGGGTCATTTTCTAGGGATACTTTGAAGATTTTTTTAATGTTCTCTGAGGAAAAAGAAATAGTCAGTTTTTTTGAAACACTCTAATGTTTATACAATTTTTCATGGAGACTAGACTTCCATTCCACTACGAGGATGTGGAAATAATTAGTTTGTTATGCATTTCATATCGCATACCCGTTTACAGATTGCACATTAGCTTCTGTTAAAATTCTGCATTCCGAAAGTGCATCCAATATGCCCGATTTAATTCATCTAGAGCGGCGTACCAATAATGTTGCCCAGACCAATAAATAACATTTGAAGTGCCCAATAACGCGGCCTGCTTGATAAAGCGCTGCTCCCCGAAGAGAGAACGGGTAAAAGTTCACAAACTGGGTCGAGCATTTTTACACTTCGAGTTCATCTAAAATCGCATCTGTAGTTAACACAGTAAAAATACTTGCGGTATACCTTACGGGAAGCCATTCGAAAACAATTTGTACCATATGTTCGACGTAATTTTCCATCGCAAGTACACGGCACTTTTTATTGGTAATTTTCACGTGGATTGTGAATAATAATTCGTCATGGCATTACAGGTAACTCTATAACAATAAATCGATGTATTTATGTGTTTCTCATCCGAATGAGCCTAGATTGCCTACACGAATAAAATTTGTAGGATATACGAGGTGTGTAAATTAAGTAATGAGAATGTTTTTTTTATTTTTTTATTCAAATAGAATTACATTTTAGTATTGTCTCCATAGAAATAACTTACTTGGGAAGCCAAACATCGCTGGAGACGGTTCTTCCTATTCCCCATAGCAGTACTGGAACTCATATGCTAGAATATCCTTCAGTTGGTCGGTTACAGCCGTTTGAATGTTTTCTATGGTCCAAAAATGACGTCCCTTGACATGATTTTCAATCTCGGGAAGAGAAAAAAGTAAATGACGTAGGCTGAGGAGGCTATGACACAGGAATGTTTTTACTGGCTAAAAACTCGTTTACTGAAATGGCTGTGTGACAAGGCACATTATCGTGATGCAACATCCAGTTGTTCTTGATGTTTGGTCTCACTCGCATGATCTTTTTTCGGAGTTTTTCAAGAAACTCTCTGTAAAAGTGTTGATTTACTGTTTGGCCTGGAGGCACAACTCTGTGGACAATTCCCTGGCTATCAAAAAACAAATCAGCCTGCATTTGATCTTCGACTTGCTTATTATTGCTTTTTTGGGCCTTGGAGAGCTTGAAGTGTGCCATTTTAAGCTTTGGCGCTTGGTTTTCGAGTCGTACTCAAACAACCAAGTCTCATCACCAGTAATGACACGTTCCATAAAATGGGGATCACTTTCAATCGATTCCAAAAAGTCAAGACACCTTTCCTGATGTCGTTTTGTTCCTGCGAAAGGTTCCATTTTTTGCTCAGATTTTTCTCATTCCCAATGCGTTAGTCAAAATCTGATGAGCAGTGTTGTGATTCAAATGTAACTCCTCCCCGATCATTCTTGTCGTCAACCGACGATCTGAACGCACAGATCCCGTATTCTGTCGACATTATCATGCTTGTGAAAAGTTCCTACAACAAGTCGTTTTTTTAATTCATCTTATGTTACTGGATAATACTTTCTGTGATTCGCGGACAACTTGTACACTCTGATAAAAGAAATATTCTCAGAGAATTACAAACGTTGGAATTATTTTTAAATACATGTAGTTCAACAAAAAATATGAATACATGAAATATGTAGTAGCTACATGATAGAAAACAATCAACTCTGAAACCTTCTTTATTTCTTTGCAAAAAAAGTGTGAAACCAATGAATAAATAAATTGGAACATTCAAGACCGGTTAAGGTCAACATTTTATCCTCAAACGTAGCCACATTTCTGTAACATTTTCGATAACTTCATTGACCAGTTTCGATCACCTAATAATGTTTTTTAAACTAAGTGATGAATGTATGAATTTTTTTTTCTTATGATGCAGACTTTGATGTGTTACACTCTATACAGAGTGGCTCATTTATTATAAGATATACAGAAAAATGTTTTATACAAAAGTTGTGAGGTACCAAAAGCTAGTATTATTTCCAGATATACAGGATGCTCTGCGTGAGACTGCAATTACATCTGTTTGATATTTTAAATAGGGCACCCTGTATATTGTTACATCAAGCGATAGTCTCAATCGGATATGCTCTATCCGATTATATCAAGTTTTTAGTATTGGATGCGGTTTCGCCAAGTTATTACTGAAAATGTGGTATTTTCTAAAAATACATAAATAAACCAATCGCGGTAGCTTTGATACCGAGTTTAAGAAAACAAAAATACTGATTTTAGGTTAAGGGTATACTTAACAAATTTTGAGGAGGAGTGAAAAATATACGCAACAGGCAAGTAAAATACAGGGTTTTCCATTTGAGATAGATGAGAAAAAGTGGTTTGAAAGTGTCAAATTGATATTTCTTGCTTAAAAAAAACGCCCCGTATAAGAAACTAAGATTTCTTACGTGTGACATGTAGGACTCAGTCTGGATCCATAAATGAAATTTACCCAAGTCGATCAAAGCACCGATTGATTTAGAAATTATTCTCTCGGATACCCATTTGGTAGCCACACGCCGAACATTCAATTTACAGTTTCATGTCTTCAGGTTGAAAACATTTCCGTATATCATTGTAAAAACAATGTTAAAAAAACATTGAAATTATGAAATTGGCATAAATGCAAATTACAAAATAACTTTGACTATATTATCTTGTATCTCCAAAATATTGTGAAAATTTCTATTGGACTTTCACAACTTGACTGAAAACTGAGAGAAAAAAATATTACTATGAACAGTCACAGTTGCCTGAAAACATTTTTATTTTGGTCATTAATATTGTTTTTTTTTATATATATATATTTTAAATTACTTTTTACAGATCTTTAGAAAATCAGAAATAATAACTGAAACATCTCATTCATGCTCTTTATATCCATCAAGTTAGTGAAAAATGATTGTAGCATTCTGCCCAGTTATAAATCTCCAACTGCGTTCTGATTCGGTTTCTATACACACCTTAAAGAAGTTTCGTGAGGAGATAATTAGGTATGTAAATGATTTCTAGGAAACAAGACGTTTTGATAGCTTCATTAGATATCGAACATACGTCCTTAACGGTATACAAACAAATTTAATGCAAACATAAGGCGGATGCCTTTTCGTAGACAGTTTAATACATTCAGTAATGACATTTCCTACCAATCGATTTATTTGACGTTGTGTTCACAAATTATCACCACAAGAAGCATGTGTAAACTCGAACTGGTTTATTAGAAACTAGCTTTTCACGTGGTGTTCAGGTTTTGTAACTTAAAATGGTAAAAAAACCTGTAATGATATACCTCACATGGTACAAATTCAATTTTTTTCATAAAATTGAAACATCTCGAAAACCGTTCGTGTTAGAAGTAGACAATGATAATTAAAGTGGGCAAGACTTTCGAATTGCTCAACACTCCGATCTTGATAAGATCGTTATTTTAGTTTTATATCATTATAAAGGTTTATATCATTAAAAAGGGTTTTCAAAATGCTGTCGAATGGTATTAGTCCCAAAGTGCGGAAACGCAAAGTTCAATAGTTACAGCCGTTCAAAGTTGAAAAATACAATTAATCAACTAATTAATTAAATGTTATTAATTAACCTAACCTAACCTAACCTAACCTAACCTAACCTAACCTAACCTCCTTGCGACTTGCGCTTGCGACACTTGCGACACTTGCGACACTTGCGCCCAATTTCCAGAATTAATTAGTTAATTAATTAGATTTAGTTAATTAGTTAATTAATTACATTTAATTAATTAGTTAATTAATTGCATTTTGGAGGGAAAAAAGAGGGTTACTTATATTTTATCAAGATCTGAGTGTTGGAATTCGAAACTTTGAACGGATGTAAGTTTTGAACCTTGCGTTTCCGCATTTTGGGGACTAGTACCATTCGACAGCATTTTGAAAACCCTTTTTAATGATATATATCTTATCAAGATCGGAGTGTTGGGCAATTCGAAACTCTTACCTTAAAGTGACTTTAAATTAATGAGTAGAAAGAAGACATGTCATAAAAAAATATAGGTAGTAGGCCATTTAAAATAACGAAGTTAGTATTCACTTCCGGTATTTTCGGAAGTACCAGAAAGTTACAATTATTCACCCTCGTATTATTTGCAATTATCCCAAAACGTCACTGACTATGAAACACCCTATATATGAAAATATTTCTATACCTCTCAATATGACCAATTTACCTAAAGCGTTTATACATAGATACATAATTTTTAAGTTTACAATTAGGGTATCTTTAAAAAAAAATACACCAATAAAAATGACATTTTCATACAGAAGAATTTCCATTCTAAATTGAAAATAGGTACTTATACGAGTAGGATAAGGATATATCAGTTTACTAACACTTTGTATGGAACTAATTACAAATTGCACAAATCGTTTCTATACTGATCCTTTACCCGTATAGACCGTATCGTAGTCCACGTAGCTTTGACGAGGCCTGTCACTGTCAGAAGTGGGCGGAATCTACCCTCCATTGCGGCTACTGGCAGGGGGAAATATGTCACGAGACAGTGCATACAGTCGACCCAATTGATTACGTTGGCGGTAAAACACAGGTTATAACCACGCTATCTTTGACCGACTGTATACAAAAAAAAAAAAACATGTTTTTGTGAGTGTTTTGGTGTCTTATATTCGGTGCGCATACAATAACGAAGAAGTGGGTTTTTAAAAGGTTTAAATTATACAAACTTTTATTTTATTTGCGTCATAATTCAATCATTAAAAAATCGATATTTTTAATCAACACCTCTTTCATAAACATGACTTTCTGGAGGCCCTTCGAAACGGATGAAAATATCGTAGCTTCAGATATAACCAGCGAAAATGTCGAAACGGTCGAGTACGATGAATTTAAAAATAAAGACCTACATTGTCAAAGTGAGCGTATTATTTTAAACATATATGAATGCCTAAACGCGACGTTAATTACTTATTATTAAATATCCCTAAAAGTTATTATTCGAGCACGCCCATGGAATCATAAAGTTGCACCGCTTTTTTTGTTCCCTAGGCGTATTTATCATTTTCAATTGAAAATAGATGGACTATACCTGCTTAAAAAACATTTTAAAGCTACTCTAATATTGAACACCCGTACCGACATTTATTATTTATTAACATCTCGTGCTATATTGTGCTCGTGCTCATTTTTCCGAATATTGAATTGCAAAATTAATCGCAGTGTTTTCACAGTACCATATTGTTGGTCATTTTTCGCTTCGATAATGGAGTAAGCTTGTATTCAATGTCACCGAAATGGTCTATAAACACTCGTTTATTGTATATATGTCCATAAAACAGGTAAAACTACACGAGGACCGATGGGTATGGAGAACAAGGGGCCTTTTACGATCGGAAACCCGGTCATCCTGTCGACTATTGTTCATACATAACACACGCATCATCACTCGATAGATGCCTCTCCAAAAGCCCACGAGTCGACCAGCACGTATCAAATGTCCTAAAAAGGGCTTAGTTTTAATAAATATTTTAATTTTATATTTATTTACATTACCTTTCTAATAGCTGTTAAGGGTGGCAAAGGATCATTATTGTCTCGTTCTTTTTAAAAATAGCGTATCAAAGCTCACTAGTGCTAGCTGTTTTGGTATTTCGCAAACGGAAATCAACATTGATTGTTCTGAAAATTACAGTTTTTCAATGCAAGATAAGAGTTTGAAGCTCAAAAAAGACAAACCATTATTAAAACCAATGTAAGGTTCAGATAATTTCAAACTATCAATAACAAATGTCAACACGGCAACTTCGGATCTGCTGCCAACTATATAAAAACGAATATCCAATTTTAAAATTCAATAAAACAGTCTATTATAGTTTTTATTCCAATATAATTGAGTGCTGGTATGACTGCACACGTTTGACGGCGTCATCCGTGACGTACATCGGTTTTTATTTTATACACAGCATATAGTGGAGGTTGTATACCAGCACTAGCTGTCACGGGACTACTGGAAATACATACGGATTGAAGCGACATGCTACGAGAGTTGCCTATGGTTGCGTTGCCGTGTGCCAACTTAAATTATTACTTTTAATATTATCAAACTTATCAATTATTATTATAAGCTCCTTTGGTCATTCAAAAATTCTGCTCCAGGAACTCGTGTTCCGGGAGTAAGTCTCTTTTTTGTTGTCAAAATACGTTTTTATAGGAAATATTTTTATATTATAAAAATCAACATTAAAAATCCTTGTTGCAGAATTTGTGTTGAACCCTCCATTTCAAAATTTTTGTGTTTTTCGTTTTTTCGCGCTGTCCCCTCTTTGTGCCAATTGCTTTGAATTATTTTGAAGTTGAATAATATTGCCATAGTTTTATTGGTTATTATAAAGATTTAAAGGCTCGATTATTTCTGAAAATATATTTATTGTTGCTGTAAGCTTGCTTTGCCAATCTATTTGCTATTGCAGGTTTCCTGGAACCAGCTACTTCGGACCTTGATCAAAAAGTACAACATAGATAAGAAATTCGGACGACTCAGCAAATATTTCAAGTAATATCAGTCTATAAAGATTTTTACAGAGAAGAAATGATCGTAAACATACTACGGAAATAACATGTCAGGTCATACGTTCTTGAAAAACACAAATTCTTCCAGTTTTGGGCTGTTTTTCACCCTAAATTCTCATTTTATAGGAAATGGAAGAGTGTAGTACAAATTTTGACAACGGAGTCGTATTCAGCGCTTAAAAATACTTCGAGTTAAAGAAGAGTTAAAAATTCGGTTTAGCGTACAAAAAAAAAACTGGGAATCTACCGGGGAAAAATTTTTTCTGAGAAAAAAAATTTTTTTAAAAAATCGGATTTGATATGTTTAGTTTCTAGAGCGGAAAAAGAAATTCTTGTATACCTGTATTATTTTTCGACTGTATAATTTGCTAATAGATATTTGTTTAATAATGTGTAGTTCTTTTCAATAAAGTTCATTGGATACTGGACCATTTAAACGTTTGTGAACCATAATGCATATTATTGTAAACTGCTATTTTATGTTGATAGGTGAAGATGTATTATGTATTGTTGTATTTGTATGAGGTTTGTGGAAATAGGAGAATTCATGTCTGTGGTGAACTTTTTTAATGCTAATTCGAGATAAGTCGAGAAACATAAATCATTTTCAATTTTTATGGTGAATTATATGTTTGGAAGGAGTGACTCTGTGTTTGATGGGGTGAGTCTTCTGAATTCTATGTTCGAATGTCACACAATGTTTAACATGTTTATTATCCTTAACTAAAAGATACTCTTATGCTAGCACCGACTATCTCAACTACTGTGGAAGTATATACTATTCGTGCACGATGATCGCGTGATTTCGATTAATTTTTGGTTAAGCATAGACGTGTTTGCATTTGAAGAAATCAGTTTCCATTGCACCATTTCGACTCACCCTGTATAAACTACCCCCATCACCGTTTGTTTAAATATTAATGCCTTGAAACCACTAAACGCTACCCATGAGCCTTTGACCTTACCAAAAAGCAGATGACGTGTGGGCGTTAAGCACCTTTTTACTATATCAACCTACCCCGTATTAAATATGGAAGCGTGCGGGTGTGCGATAAAGGATGTAAAGCCTAATGAGCGGTTAGGTAACTGAATGAAGTGGATTAGGCGTACCAACATTAGAATCATTGGCAGCAGTAGGTAATGGAAATCTCTCATAATTCTATTAATTACATTTACACAGTGGTCTGTGCGCACGCATAGCGTGGTCCGTGGAGAACAAGATCTCTCCTGTAGTTTCTTATTTGTTGTCCAATATGAACGATATACAGGGTGAGTCACTTTTTTGTAGCAGGACTTTTAACATTCCATAGAATACGATATTTTGAGAAAAAAAGTTGTTATAAACATATTATGGTCTATCTAGCTTCATAAAGGAAATGTGAAGATATGCGCTCATTAAGTGAGATAGACGCAGACGTTACTGTGATGATACACAAATCAGAGCGAATTGCCCAAACTAGCTTGTTTTTCATTAAAATAGGGAGTGTACAAAATCTACATAAAATCTGAATCGCCCCACCACATAGAGACTGACCCATCCACTACTATGGGACTTGCCGGATAGGTGTGACATTTGCACCTGTCTTATTCTATCTTTCAGTTAGATTTTACTTCCTTCCCTTTTTCTTGGCTGGTTATTTATTTCATAATACGCTCTGTAAGATATATAATAATGTAAGTAATGTAAAATACTAAGATATATACCTACGTGGAAAATGAATTATGCAAGTAATTTGTGCTTACGTGAAGAGTGAATATATGGACATCAACTACCGTGCGATTTTTGGTTTAGAGACAATGCGGTTATTTCACCTGGTCAGACATGATGTAAAAATAATCAATGACAAAAAAGAACTAGAAGTATATTTAATTTTTTTAATTCAAATTCATTTATTTTAACTCGATTTTGCATATTGTTTTTATTTCACTTTCATTGTGTATTATTCATTATGAATAGTAATTATTATTACTATCCATTGTGGGGCTTTGATTGCAGCTTTTTTACAATTATTTCCACGATTTTTGCAAGAAATAAGCTATTAAAGTACATTATCATATTGCAATTCTTCCATATTAAAAAAGTGAGGTTCATAAACCGTCAGCATAAAAAAGATAAATTATAATAAGGCTCTACGCTTCATCCTATTCTTTCATGGAGACGAACAAAGGAAAATGAATAAGATTTGAAAGCTGCTGCCCGGCAAAAAAAATCTCATGAAATACAAAAGACTATTATTTGCATTATTCAGTTATCAGCATATTTCAATATAACAAGATTTATATTTTTTCTTTCATATTCCTTACATTTATGCTGTAATACGAATAGCATAACATAACGAATATCACGTATATACGAGGTGTGGCTATTAAATAACCGAACTGCTGTCATAACACTTTTCATTCGTTACCAATTATTACAATAGTAACTTTTTCGCCTTCAATGTACTCCCTTGGCGATCTTTACACGCTTCCATTGTTGGAAACAGTGCTGGAAGTCCGCTTCTGTCAGCTGGTTCAGAATCTCCGTCGCTTTTGCTTTAACCGGTTCCACACTTTCGAATCTTGTCCCTTTCAGTGTCATCGTGTCTAACAAGCCTGGATCAGTGTCAATGTTGTTTAGAATGCCAGGGCAAATGTTCATTATCGATTCCTTTTGTTCGGGAGTGATGAGTTTTGGGTACTATTTTTGCGCAAACGTTGTGCATGTTGAAAGATTCATGAAAAATCTGGTGAACACATTCTTTGTCGATTCCTGTTATTTCAGCAAGCCCTTGGTGTTTCAGTAAGCCCTTGGACCTTTTTTTCGATGTTTTCGTCCGTTTTTTTAAGTTGAGGGCCGTCCGGGGCGTGGATCATCTACCGTCGTTTTACGTCCCTCTTTAAACCGTTTAAACCATTCAAAAACTTGTGTGCGGAATAAACATTCATTCCCGTACACTTCTTTTAACATTGCATAAGCTTATGTAGAAGTTTTCCCCAGTTTAACAAGAAACTTGAGATTAACCCGTTGCTCTATCTGAACCATTCACATTTTTTCGACGCATCACTGGTGCGTAGACTAATTCAAACCACTGCTACAGTCAAAATGAGCGACCCACTGGCTTGTCCAGTGAGCTCAGGGTGGGAAAAGTGTCACCAGACACAGTTCAAACTTGTCGCGACAAGCAGCATCAGTTTGGTTATTTAATAGCCACACCTAGTAGGATTGGAAATTATACGTCTTTGAACGACAAAGAGTTTCTTCGCATATGCTCCTCGCATAAATGTGTTTTGCTCTCCCCGTTGCATCATTGCTTAGTTAAATCTGTTAAACATTAACTGCACCCGTTACATGTGGCTCAAGGCGTGGCCTATTCCTTTCCAGCAGACTGAATCTTTCAGCTGTTAATTTATTATCTCAAAGTGACCATTTTCCCTATCTACATATATACGTAAATGTGAACAAATGTGTCAATATGTTCATCTGTCTCGAAACAAAATGCATTATTGTGCAACACGAATATGTCAAACTGGAGAGTGTGTAGTATAGCTAGTGACACAGACATTTTATGAATAATAAAAACGTTTGCTTGATTGACACACAATATTTCGTTTTTGTCTACTAAATGAAATAAACCTAGTGGCACAGATTCACTCAATATAGACGGTTTTAGCACAAGCTAATTCGGAGAATTATTTATTACAACTAATCAAACTTATATGAATTGTGTAATTAATATTTTTAAATTAACTAAGTGATTTCTTAATAATCGATATTCCAATAAAATATCGAGTATTAAGAAATAGAATTGATTTCCAAATATATAATAAATTACTTAATTTAAAAAATACATTATTTAAATTAAATATTTAAATTTGTATATCAGTTGGACTATTATTTTGAGCATTAGGGTCATTATTAATGCATTACATGTTTTATATTAAGATTAGTTCTAATTAAAAGATTTTCAGTCAAAATAATAAATAAAAAATATATCTACTTACGACGTATTAAATTGGACCATTATTTACTACATATACATATGTATCTGAAATGTGCTTGTAACTTTTTATAAAATGTATACCGCTGACCAAAATATATACCTACTACACCATAAATTAATGATAAAGTATTCAGAAAAGCTCATAAAAGGAAAAGGCTGGACTTTTACAGCCAGATGATTCAAAAGTTGGATGAAGATCTCGATTATTTTACTAAAATATTATGGACTGATGAATCATCATTTTTTACGGCAGGAGTTTTTAATAGGAAAAATCGAAGGTCGTGGGAAAACAAGAACAACAGAAAAAGATTGGTAAAACAAATAGAAAAAATCAGGAAGAAAATATGTTAGCGTTTGGTGTGAAATTTTCAGAAACAAAAAATGTTGGGCCCATATTCAATGATTATAATTTAACTGGAGTTACCTATCTGGAAATACTTATCCCAAAACCAGTAAATATTCTTTTACAGAATTTTCCGGAAACCGAACTTGATGATATGATTTGAATGCAGAATGGAGCAACTCCGCAGTGTCCTACCCATTCGAGATCATTTGAATAATGTATTCCCAATATGGGTAGGGAATAATGGAACTACTAAATGTCCATCTAAAAGTCCGGATTCAACCCCTATATATTCATTTTTTTGGGGAATTCTAAAAGGACATTGTCAATAATAATAATAAATAATAATATTAACGTCATTAAAGACAGGATTCGACTTGAAATAAACAATTCAAAACTGGTATAAGATAGATACAGGTAATTTAAATACGATATGGTATATTTTTGAAATCAGGAAAAAAGGATCAATCCAAAAACCTAATAATATACAGGGTATCGCAATTAAAAAAATATATTTTTCGTATCCCCTGAAATATGCACGCTACTGTACTTTTCATAGCAATTTTTATTTAGATTTTTACATTGATTTTAATAAAATTCAGTTATAACCACACAACTTTTCTTTTAAAACTTTATAGGCAATAATCACGATGATAAGGGGTGGGTAATTTATAATGAATACATAGTTACGTCATATTTGAGATGAGACAAAGAATAATTTTAGCTTTACACCTACACTATGAGTAAATCCTCATACGTTCAATATTCGCAAACTATCTGTCCTTTATAAAGTTTATGATCCTAACGGTTCGTACGCACACATATTAATTTTAAACAACAGATGTCACATTAACATTATATTTGGATGAAGGAATGCGATGGTGTATTGCCGTTGTGCTATTTCTGATTTTTTTTTTTGTAGGCCGTTATATACCGAGCGATGTTTAGGAAACAGTCTACCTCAGCGTTTTTTCTGACGAAAATGGTTTCATCAAATTGTATAATTAGTTATTCTAGGAAGATATTGTTTACAACAAATATTGAAAATAAAATTGCTTCATCTGTGTAGATTTCTGGACCATCGTCTAACAATGATCGTAAGAGTGTTGCTTAGAATTTTTTGTCTACTGATTTTTTGGGTTTTTTTATCTACTATAATGTGCTGAAATCAAATATGAGCTCGGTTTTTACCTATCACACATAATCTTTTAGAGAAGGGAAGAATATAAAATATGAGAAACTCAAACCATAAGCATTCTAGAGAGTTTTATTCGAAGGTTTAGAAAAAACAAATTCACTTCAACAAAATACTTCATTTTGTATCGAAAAATGTATAATACAATCACTAGGTACATTATTTTATTGTCTTTTTTTCGCTTCTATTCGCCGGAATCGGTTTCACGTTTGAGGGCCCTCTAACATGTTTGAAGGCTATTTTCCACTATGCTGCTTTTCTATTTGAGCAATTTACTGGTGGAATATTTTGCCGTGTTCGTCTGTAACTGCGCCTAAATTGTCAGGGAAGTATTCTAAAAGGGAGTGAATAAAATAAGTAAGTGATATGTTGCAATCTATCGTGTTGAAAGATTGTATAAGTTCTTCAATTAGATGTCTGTAGTTTTTTGGTTTCTTGTTACCTGGGAAGTTGCTACATACATTTTCTTGAAAGTGTGGTTTCAGAATTTTCGTCTTTATAAAGTTTCTGTATTTACGGCCACACGAACATTCCTTCTTTAAGCTTTGCCTCACTTATACGCGCGAATTTCCGTCCCAAATAAAGAAAAGCCCTAGTTATGTGCAGATGAGGTAAATAAATGTTCTGCTTCTCTACTAAGCGTTCATTAACCCTTTAACGCCCAAGTGCACTGTCAAGAGACATGAACTTAAAGGCTCATATTACTGATAGAAAAAATAAAGAAAAAAATAACTGAGACCATGTAGTACTATGTGTTTGAGGTCGCTCTTTCGAATGGAATCGTTAAAATTTGCAAAAAAATTGATGTCACCTTCAATTTTTAACAAAAACTATTAAAAAAACGATTTTTTCAAGATTCTTTTTTTTAATCGCAATTTCAGCGTTGCGACGATGTTGTCGTCCTTTATGCCACTTAAAAACAAATAGAAACGTGCTCTCGAGACGTGTACTTGAAGGAAACGCAATGAGAACCATTTAAATTTTCGCATTTTTTTGAGGTTCGAATAACTAGATATGGCAAAATTCAAAGGGTGATATTTCTCTTTTTTTACCAGTTGGGGGACATTGACTCAAAAGAAAAATTTTGAAAAATTATTAGCCCATTGGCATTGGGGTTTTTGGGGTCGCTGATCACGATTCTGATGCCAGAATTTCAAAATTCAAGATGGCGGATCCAATATTTCCACCATCCCGAACCACATTCCAAATTTTTTCGATTATTTTGCCTCAAATTTTGAAACTGAGGGGTTTACATCAATATTTTGATTTTAACATAAAACAACAAGCCTCGGGAGTCATGCCAAGTAGTGCACAACTCTCGATGTCATGAATTTCAAAGTTCAGGATTTCGAAATTTGTTTCAAAGTGGTCGCCATGTCATATCTACAATCCTGAATTTTGAAATTTTCGAGTGCACGTTTATATTTGTTTTTGAGTGGTATAATAAATTCCGCAAAAAATTTGCTCTACAAAGTGTTCAATTTATTTTTACAATAATTATTATTTGCCAACTTCAACTCGAAATTTTTTCAACTTGAGAGAGAGAGAGAGAGAGAGAGAGGAGAGAGAGAGAGAACTTTTTTTAGTTCATTGAACACCCTCTATTTTAGTCTTAAATTACATTACTTTCAATTCTATTTTTTCTTATTTTAACATTATGGGGTTTACAGATACAAAGAAGATATTTTCGGTTTTCTTCTTCTTTCAGTTTTTAAACATTAGCGTGTGTTTGCCCTATTTATTAATACATTTCGATTTAAGATAATATGCAAAACGATGAAAATATGTTTTCTTTTTTTATTAGATTCCCTAGTAATCGTGTGACTTGAATACATTTTTAATTTTATTCAAATTAATGTATATCTGCTGATTTAATTTAAGAAATGGCCTATATTTTTTTGTACGTCGTTAACGAAATACAAGGAATGATTATAATGCCTTACTCACATAATGGCGGTCTCAATTTTAGAAATTTTATTCAGAAGAATAATGGCCTTCAGTTTTCAGTTTCTCTTCGTCATTTTCGATAAATACCCGTAATCTAAAATGTAATTTAAACGTACGCAGTTAGTTCAAATTGAATTCCATGGAATTACGAACGTAACAATTGTCTGCATAATGCAAATTATAACGCCAGGTAAGGCGTTACCGTTTATACGATGGTAATAATTTGACCATAATTGCGTGTAAATAATGTAAAGCTGCCGACTTTCAACAGTATTACTGAACAGGCAACTGGAAATTACTTTACGCCTACGAATAAGCCAAGCTAAGAAGCTCTCCAACATAAATATAAGCACTATAATAGGTAACTAATTCATTTCCAACCATATCCTCGACGACCTTGACGTAGATAGACTAAGAAAACCTATTGTACAAACATCGACTTACAACTTACGACACAAGTACCATCAGAAAGTACTTAAAGTCAAGTATCTTAACTCCTAACGAATGGATGGGGAATTGGATAAGTTTTCCTGGGTTTTATACAAACAAATTTTCTTTCATTTAACAAATTGCTTCAAGGTCAAGTTGGAATCAGTAGAATAATGATTTTGGACATCAATAAGTTAAGTTAAAGCTTACTTTATCGATTTACTGTTAAATTATGGCTGCTTATGTATATATGTTATATGATATTTGTTTCAAAGGTAAAGAAGGTTAAAATGTAACTTGTGAGGTTTTTTGCACCCTTTTTGCTACCTTTTTAAATTATTGCTACCCTTTGAAATTATTATTCAAGACAGAACTTGTTTATATAAGGAATAATTTATGAAAAAATATATTGTCAGTTAAGACTAGTAAAATATAAGAACTAGGGCTAGAACAAAAGTCTCGGATACCGACCGTCTTCCAGGCGGCCGCGTATCGGTATCCCGCATTCCAGGTGGCCGTGGCTCGGCCAGCGGGGCGGGGGCCGGGACGACTGCGACGCGAAATAGGTTCCGTATTTATTTAGTCCTTTGAAGGTTGCGCGCCTGTAATTGTGCATTACTGATTGTTATACTTAATTGATATTATAACGATGGTTAAAACGCCAGCCCCACTTTTATCAATTAAAAAAAATTGTGCAGGGTTTTCCAGATTTGAAGTGTTAAGGCTACCAATGTGTACTGTGAAATATGCAAGTGTTACTTACATGTTTACAGACAGAAAAGGACAATGTGAAAAGCACGCAAAGTCGCTAAAACACCGAGAAAATAAAAGAAATGGAATCCCAAGAAGTGAATTCCTGTATGAGGACGACGAGGTGTAAGAGTGTGACAACAGATGCGGGAAAAGTAAGAGAAAACAATATTACTTAGTCACTAGTTATTCACTGCAGCATGCATGCTCAAGTTCGACCCTGGCATGTACCATTTGGTTCTAGCCCTAATAAGAACATAAGTTTAACTGAAGAGTATGCAGCCAGTGTAACATTATGGTCCTCAAAATTGACTACTTTTACATGGATATCATTGGGGCGTATAGGGATTGCAATGAATTAGTGCTATGTCGCTCAGTCGCTATTTGACTGGCTGCGGAGAGCGCTAATGTTTGGCGTTTTTTATAAAACGGGTGATTTCGTCGGTAAGGTGATGTACTTACTTGTAGTTTTTTATGCTGATTATTAAAACGCAGAAATCCGCATAATTTGCTGATATGTTGTTACCGGTATACCGGACTTAAAAGTGGATGAGACCATGATATATTGTATAGCGTGCGAAAAACATTTAAGAGGGTATAACCAGGCATAAACAGAATTATTGTTATGATCAAGAAACGTAACACATAAAACAACTCAATAACAGCGTGGTATTTCAAAATCGTAATTTTTTATTATTTTATTTATATTTATATGTGACGTTATATTTCTGAAAATTGTCATTTAACTTTCTTGTCAATTCGCAAGTTTCATTTTATTTTGGTATAGAAATTATAAAAATAGTAACTTTTATGTGCAAGACAAATAGCGGGTTGGCCCAATTTGCTAACGCATTCAAACATACAAACAAATACCAGCTACAGTAAACTTCCTTGGTTAACAGGTTATAAGATATTATTCTATTATTACATTTGTATTCTACATGACGTATATTGACCAATCACAGTATTCCCTTTGCCCTTTTCAGTTACAGATTGTCGCGAAAACAGTTCTTAAATTTTATAAACTATTACAAATTGTTGTATATCCGTCAAAAATTTGTGCTAAAGGTTCATAAGGGATATATGATCAACAGTATAAAATAAATACGTCTATGACACGTATATAGTTTTAGTGTTGCCTGATAGTGTTTTTTAAATATATCTTTTTGTATTTCTCACAGTTACACCCTACTTATGTATATATTTTACTAAATGTGGAAAGAGCACAAAATTATGAGTCGAAAACATCTACATTACCCATACCTAAGCCCAGAAAAAAAGAGTTGTTAAGTTGTGGAAAATCACAGTTGTTAAGGTCTGGAAAAATCAGCGTAATATGTAATTTTTTAAAAATTATAATTAATCCGAAAAATGTATACCAAGGATTCAATTTATTATGTTACCATATGCCAACTTCAAATCGAGATATGTAATTTGTAATTTGTTTAATTCAAACAGAACTCTCTGTATGTTCTCAGTCAAAGTAGTCTAACCTTCGGTTGTTTTTTGCTCACGTGCACAGTGTGGGGGTTACAGTAACAAATGTAGGAGATATATTTGTTTGTTTTTTTTTTGAGTTTTGCGTTTCCATAAACAAGTCTTGAATGGTAACAGCACACATTGAAAAAAAAATAACCAGCAGTCATTGCTTATTTAATCGAACTTATTAACTTTAATAAGTGTATTAAGCAGAAACCGGTTTAAATTACTTCAATTATATTAATCGAAAATCAACCATAATAATAACATACTTAATTTATATGTTGCCTACATAAAAGCAGCTGAGTTGTTATTATTTTTTTTTTTTTGGTCTAACATAAGTAAATACATAAGTATGTACATATAGTCAGGAAAAAGGTATTTTTTAATATATGTTTCTAAAAATATTTCTGTTTATTTCTAAATTCGTCTTCCTCCCAATTTGTGACGGAAGCAACATAAACGAAGTCAATCAACCGCCTCCAATCACTTTGTTGTTTATTTTACATACGACCAGCAAATGAGATTTTTCCAGTTCAAGTGTTTTAAACGAAACCATTCAGCCTTGTGTTTTTGATGTACTCCCAAGATGCCTTATATTTAAAGCTATTTAAAGCTCTTGTAGAAGGGATAAAAAATATGATCCAAAAATTCAAGGAAAAAAATTATTTACAATAAAAACTACTCCTGCAAATTTAAACAAATTGTATTTTAATTCAATATTAAAGAACCACCACTCTAAAATGAAGCAACAAATCAAAACAATTTTGCAATTTCGACAACATCGATTTCGTTTTAATGTCATTGTGTTTTGTTATTCAGGTAATTTCAATAAATGAAATATGTTTTATGCAAAATGAAAGGTGAGGTGGTTTGGAGTGAACAAAAAAACTCTTTTAACCGGCCCTGTACGAGGATTTGAGTGTTTTTGTGATTTTCCGGCACCGGATTTGTCGAAAATGACTTTCCTCGATATTATTGACACATAGCCGAAAAAATGCTGAGAAAACCTATGTCCGATGTAAAATTTTCCGGGAAACACGATCCCGCCAGTAGTTTTGCAACGTTTAATCAAGTTTTCCCGGAAAATTCAGAAAACCGATTTTTAACTCATATCTCTATACTATACGCATAAAAACCTTTCGAATTTCGACAGAATACTCTTCGATATTTGTACTTTGACCTGATATCAGTGAAATAGAAATGTGTACTTCTCAATCAGAACCGAATTTCACTGGAAAATAAAGTTAAAACTGCTGAATTTCTGCATGAAACGGCAACCAATATGAAATTATTGTACATAAACTTTTGGTAATTTTTATTCGAACAAATTATCAGTAATCAATACATATCAGTAACTAGTGATGCATTTTCAGCTGTGGGGAATATTCTACGGTATTCTTTAACCACCTGGAGAATATACTGCCTCTGCTCTTCGTCATTTGTCAATATATTATTGTAGTCACTCATCAATTTTATAGCCCGTTACTGAATTACAGTCAATTTTAATTTTCTTTTCCTAATGAAATTCGGTTCTGATTTAGGAGTACACATTTCTAACTGATATCAGGTCAAAGTACATATGTATATCGAAGAGTATTCTGTCGAATTTCGAAAGGTTTTTATGCGTATAGTATAGAGATAGGTTTTTTCGTAAAAATCGGTTTTTCGAATTTTCCGGGAAAATTTGATGAAATATTGCAAAACTACTGGCGTGATCGTGTTTCCCGGAAAAGTTTACATCGGATATAGGTTTTATTATATCGAGGAAAGTCGTTTTAGACAAATCCGGTACCGGAGAATCGCAAATACACTCAAATCCTCGTACAGGGCCGGTTAAAACAATTTTTTTCGCTCCAAACCACCTTACCTTTCATTTTGCATAAAAACGAAGACATTCAGGAAGTGAGACTCGTTTCTTCAAAATTAACTGCCAGTCTAATGTAGATGTACGTTTTTTTTTTAAGAAAGCCCATATACACATGTTAATTGGAAAGCTTTCTACCTAATTAATAGAAATAATAGTTCTAAAACTAAATGACAAGGTCGGTATTATTTTTAATGTGTCGTTTTGGCAAATCGTTTACCAAAAGAAAATTTTATCATAATTTAACAACCAAATAAAACTAAGGTGATACAATCAGTTTCCTTGGTTATTATTGCAATAACAATTAAAATATCTGCGGCCTTTGATATAACATGTTTATGGCATCTTTTCCCATTAAGTAATTTGTCCTTCTACTTCAACGTTCTTCTCTCGAAGAATGGGATTTTATAAGTTGCAAGTGCACTGTCAATTCTAGATAAATTATTTAGAATGTTCAAACCAATAATAATATGAATTGCATTACCATGTAGAAGTACTTCTACAATCTCTAGTTCATTATATATTTTTAATACACTCTCCAAGATTGTGTAATAGTTTGTCAAAGTTATGCTTTTTATATCATTTTTCACAAAACTATGATTCTCTAAGTCATCACGAAACAATAATAATACACTGGTTTAGATTAAATATTTTTTGAAGCCAGTTTAATCTGCATTTTCTTTGTTTTAAAAACCCTTAATATTTTCATTACAACAATTGTGAAAACAATTTAAGTTTGACATGAATACTTTTAACTTTGCTTTTGCTGTTACGAAATTACAGGGTGTGTCATCTTACAGCAGTCCTTTATCAGCTCCTAATGGTCCGCCTTTAGTGTCGTTTCACAAGTGACTGGTGATTAAGGTCCGAAAAAGTATGCTGCCACGCAGAGCCGGCACTATACAACTTTATGATAATTAAAGTATGTATAAACTGCATTTTTTAAGTTTGCATATTTCTTGCCCCTCTATACCCACGCCACTGACCGTGCGTAGAATGTTATTCCGAAAGAAGGCTTCGAGGGGACCTAGGACTCTGTAATACACTTTCTCCGTAAGACAGCGAACTATTCCGATAGCGACCTGCCGGCGCGGCGGTGTAAACGGGTCGATCGCCGTATTGAAAACAATTTTTGTCGCGAGCCACTCGTGAATTCGTGTGCTGTATTTATATATTACCTGATTTTTGTGTGGATTTCTGCAATAATGGCACAGGCTTTACCATTTGTAAATAGAATTAAAAAAGATTCTTGAAAATTACAAGAATTTTACGATACGTCAAGTTCTGTGTTGTGATTTATTATTATTATGGACGGATCACATATTTTATGTACTCCTTGCAATTGTCAATATATATTTCGTGATCGCCGAGAGTGTAAAAGTCATTTATATTCGAATATACATACATCAAAAAATATACCAAAAAAATACACCATAAAATTTTGGTTCGATTTGTGCATAATATTTTGCGAATGTAGCCTTGCGGGAACGTGGCCGATAATATTTACTAATAGACGTTTTTTTTTGGGGACAAATGTGTATCCGATTTTCCATTGCCTACCAGTGATACATTGCGTAAAACATATTTACAGAAGACATATCAACGTGTCATGGAAAATATCAACGAAGACATACGTAATAAATTTCATAAAATGTGGCTGACGTGGACGAGCAACAGATTTTGCGGTAATAAGGTCGTTAATGCCCCCGATATTAGTAGCTAATAAGCGGGTTTTGCAAACAGCGGCTAAAAGTATAGAAATTGTGGTAACACATGTATTGTCCTCTGTAGATGTAAAAAATAATAATGTACTGATGTTAGTGACAACAAAAAAACTGTTAGTAATACAAACAACTGTGCGAAATTCGTCAAAATAATGTGCATGTCGTGTCGTCCTATGTCCATGTGAACTATTTTGAATTTGCACTTCTAACTTCAATAGACGTGGAACGATCATTTTTTCTTCTACAACCAAATGTACAAGACAAATCGCTCACGTTTAACAAGAATAAATGCAGAAAGACTACTGGTCGTGGCAACGTACGCTTAAGCAATGACGACTGAATGACACAAGCAATAGGCACGTACATATATTATTAACACATTTTTACTCCCTGTCTTTTTGATTTCTCATATGTCATCTTCCGTCAATAACTCTACGGATTTCGAGTCCGGTCCTGGGTTATAGCACACGTTCGGAATCCCACTGACGATCAGTCCGGATGATCAGACCTGATGAGACTGTATTATTGTTAATTATCTATTTCACAAACACATGCATATCATCAGGATTCTGATGAACGCGCGCGGACACCATCTTCTCTATGCGTATCATCAAGACTAGTCAGGATCATTAGTTAAACCAGGTCTTTCGACAGACGTTTCGTCACTTGCGTTTTAGTTTGGCGATGAACAAGTGATACAAATTATCATGTTGATATAGTAGTATTTATTACGTCGATAGAACAACGAAGACTTGTTGATTTGGAACACCTCGTGCGCAAAAGTACAAAGATCGTGATCTCAAAAACAAGGCTTCGGAAGATGTAGCCCCAGTAGTTGTTCCTAATCTTGACACTCTGAATCTAGCACAAACGATGAACTAATCTAGTAACGCACAAAATCGACCGCAGCACATTGTGGAAACTGACCAGACGACGTCTTGTGAAAGTACGAGTAGTGAATTGATTCTATCGGTTCGTTTCATCAGGACTGATCATTCGGACTGATCATCCAGTCGCTTGTGGCACTTACATGCATGTCTTGATATACGCAATAAAAGGTAGATAAAACAGAATATATCGTTTATGTCTTTATAGTCATGTACATAGTTAAATAATGAGCTGGATGAAACCGGCGGCACTTGTTTAGATTACTCCACTGCAACGAACGGCACTATCGTTTTTGCACCCATAATTCTTAGAACCCGTTGCGCCCAACTTGGAAATAAGATCAGGAAAACGACCATTGAAACGCAGTGGTGGCTGATGGTATTCGTAATTATTGTATGTTAATAATGGATCATAGTTTTGACGGTAATTATTAGAACTAAACAGAAGACTAGCACGTACTGGAAACTAACTTCCTCCCCAGAAATATTTGCGCTGTGTGTTTCCTTTTGCTTTGTGATTCTTTCGGAATTTCTGATATTATGTAAATGTGTATTTCTATCCTATAATTTCGTGGGTTATTTTTTTAGCGGCAACCACAACTTCAAGAACATAATTTAATTTTGGAAAAAGCACAGTAGGGGTGAATAAAGAGTGTAATCTTCTCTGCTGTCGCCCACTTGCAGTCGCTTCTGTCGTTTTGTAGAGAATTTTATTGATTTTTACTTTCAAATGTGTTTACGCTTCAGCGTGTTTATGTTTATAAGTTTGTAGGTTTACGTGGTTGCTATTCACTAAAAAGAAGGAATAAGCGAATTTTTGTATAGATTTGTGTGAATACTTGATTATTTTCAGATAATATTCTGATAAAAGTGATACATCTATCTAGATAACGCATGCACATGATGATCAATTTAATTTTGGATGCTTTCCTTTATTCATAAAAAATGTAAATGTATGTTCTATAAAATTATAAGAGAATGAAACTTTTTTGGCGTTTAAACTGTTCTAATACTATTTCAAAGAGTTTTATAACTGTTACTTGCAGTCATAATAAGTATTTAAATACAATTTTCAAATAAAATAAAAAATGTTTAGTTTTCTAAATAAAATAATGTAGTAAAAATATTTATTGAAAATCATTACGTATGTAAGTATGTTTTAAACGAAAATCTATATTTGAATTTATTTTTTCCAGGTAGAAACTTTTCAGCTGTGATGGCTAAGTGTAAGTATAATTTACTATAACTTGTAGTTTATTGTTTTAATGTGTGCCTACTGCCCCACTAATTGAATGAACTTTTATTTCGTATTTCTTTATGGAATCGTTGTTTCATTAAAACATCACGATTAATAACACAAAAAAGTATTAGCACATGGTCCTAAAATTACGTCCTTTGATGATTTTTCAATCTCGGGAAGAAAAAAATCCACAAGGACTCTCAAGGTCAGGCGAATAAGGAGGCTGAGGAGCCACAGAAATGTTTTTACTGGTTAAAAATTAGTTTATTGAAATGGTTGTATCACAAAATGCATTATCGTGATGCAACATCCAGTTGTTTGGTCTCATACGCATGACCCTTTTTCGAAGTTTTTCAAGAACCACTCTATAAAAGTGTTGATTTAGGTACTGTTTGGCCTGGAGGCACAAACTCTTTGTGGACAATTCCCTGGCTGTCAAAAAAGCAAATCAGCATTCTTGCTTTTTTGGGTCTCGGAGAAGTGTGCCATTCCATGCTTTGGTGCTTGGTTTCCGGGTCGTACTCAAACACCCACGTCTCATCACCAGTAATGACAGTTCACAGTAAAATGCGGATCATTTTCAATTGATTCCAACAAATCAAGACACCTTTCTTTCCTGACGTCATTTTGTTCCTGCGAAAGATTTTTTTGGAACCATTTTTACTCAGATTTTTCTCATCCCCAATTCGTTACTCAAAATCTGATGAACAGTGGTGTGATTCAAATTTAATTCTTCGTATTCTGTCGACATTTTCGTAGGTTCTTGAAGATGAAGGCTTTCCGCTGCGTGGTTCTTATTCAATCGACTGTCTTCCTTCTGAAAATACCTTAAACCACCGAAAAACCTGGGCTTTTGAAAAACACCGTCTCCGTAGGAATGTTGAAACAGACAACAAACAAATGACTCTAACAAGTTCAAACTGGTACTGGAGGTGCATAACATGTTAACCTACCGCTCTTCCAAGTCCCGTCTCCCGCAGTGTTGCGCGGTTGTCCGGGCCCTACGTTGCCAATCTCATTACTTAATTTACTCTTATGTATTAGTTTGGGTCAGCGTGGTAAGCTATATAATAGTTTAGTTGTTGTTTTATTCAAGTGACAATTTTGACTGATGACTGTTGTTTTATCAAGCTGAAAGAAAACTGATTTGAAACTGAATATGTTCTGATTTTCTAATATGTAACAAGTGGATAGTAATATAACATTTTAAAATGTATTTCTCAAACCCTTCACACTTTTAAAATTATTGTGCTCGTTTTCTTAATTCAGTATTACTATACAAGCAGTTGAAAAGTTTAAATCATACACATTTCGTTCACTTTCCACTTCAGATAGAAATCTCACGATTATGTTAGCCCACTTAAGAGGTAACAAAAAAATAATTAAAAGTGAAAAGCATATAACTAATTAATACGATCTGACGATAGTATTTTGTGAAGCGCTCTGCACCGTTTTACAATGGATAAATCGTTAATTAGATCTATGCGAAACTGCACTATAATTGCCGACATTGGAGTTCTAAGAGTCGGATGTCCAGTTACTACTTTTCTATAATATGTTCTAAAAATTAGGTAGTTTACGTGTATTTTTCACAATTCCTAGTCTGATTTAGGGGCATGAATGTTTTTTATGTTGGTTGCAGTTTCACGTTTTTGTAAATTCATGTTATTAACTCAACTATCTATCATCAACTATCTATCAACAAATTTGTGCTATTTTTTTGCGCCATTTTACGCATTATTTTTTTTTAATTATCACACTTTTCAAAGGTGTTTAAAATAAAATTTGAAAAACTTTTTGTGAAAATGAAAATTCATCAAAGTTAATTAAACAATCAATTTTTGCAATGTGCTCAACAAAACAATAAAGTGGGATATCTGCCTTTTGACACTAAATTTATTTAGAATATGTGGTATTTAAAATATTTTAAAACTAAAACTAATGTATTATATATAAATAAAAGTTCATGTAAAAATCAATGTTTACATTATACATGAAAAAATTAACATTACAATAAAACGGAATATCAGCCTCTTGACACCAAACTTATACCTATTCTAAATAGGTGTAGTATATAATACTACACCTATTCTAAAATATGTGTGAGTATTTAGTATTTACTAACTTAAAAAAATTGTCATATGTACAAATAAAATTCAAAAAAAATCAATGTTTGCATTCTACTTTGAAAAAAAAAAATTTAAAATAAAATGGAATGTCCGCCTCTTGACACCAAAGGTTTAAAGAAAAGCCATACAGTTGTTACAAACGACACGTGCCACGTCAACTATGTATTTTATGCAAAGTAAATTCTACCCAGTCGAAAGTTACAATTTGATTAGAGAAGGTCGTACATGGAAGTCCCTTTTGCATGCAAATGCATTTCAGACTTACGTACAGGGCTTTTAAAGACAAGTCGTTTCCACGGTCATTTTTGGGTCTTATTTTTAAAAATGAAATAATTTAAATTCCCAGTAGAACACTGTTCCATTTACCACCGAAAAACAATCGAAATAATCGAAAAATGTTTCGGTGTTAAGTGGTTTAAAGTGTGAATTTATTTCTGTGTCGAAGGTTCCAATTCTCGTCCAGTATGAATAATTTATTTATTGGTACAAATTCTACAGGGTTTAAAAAATGCCTACTAAATCTAAGTAATTGAAAAATGATTCGAATGGCATTCGATGAAGATAAAAATGCGATTATTTTAACGGAACACTTTAAAATGTATATTTCTGCGTACCTATTTGGATAGAGAATTTCAATACAGAGGAAATAACAAAGAAAAATAAATTACATATAACATAATTATTATTTTAGTCATCAGGAAGGTGAAAAAATTAAATGTTTAAATTGAAAAACGTTATTATTATTTCAATATGCACAAGTTAATTGTTTAAAATACCTAATTATACATGGTTAAGGTTATTTTAGTCAACAATAATTTTAAAGTCGCGTTTATCATATTTTTATAAACTAGGCATTCAAGATATCAAATTTGTAAATCAGGTAACAAACTTTTGAAAATTATTATTATTTATGTTATTAGCTATCATTATTATAGCCAATTATAAATTATGTTATTAGCTATCATAGATTAAACTGCCTTTCAGAATTTTTCGTGGAAATAAATCGTGATATTAAATATAATTTAGTTTGTTGTGCAACACAAACAATACTATCCAGTTTATTTAAATAACTGATTTAGTGAAAAATTGTATTACTTCTATGGCCACTCAGAAGTATCTAACAGATTATAATTATTTATTAGTTTTTTCTTGAAACGCAAAGCTCTCTAAAAATTAATCACATGAAACCAATCATTTTTGAAATCATCAGTAGTTGTCGATATCCAAATAGCAGCAATATACGGAATATTCTATAAAAAAATCTTATCGTATCATGCCTCATGTGTCAAGTGATATTCGGTTGTTTTTTCCTAATACAATTTAGAAAGCACTCCGTAAAAACTAGATAGGTATCGATTATGCGTGCGTATGTTTGAAAAGAAATCCCAAAACTGAGAGAGAAACTTCACTTGATCAGAGTGTACATGTTCTCGATATTTTTGGGTTTTTATTCTAATATTTTGTTAAACACAGACTTTGTTAATAAATATAAAATCTTACGTAATGTACTGACTAGTCGGAGAACAGATGCGGATATATTTCAAGATCATTTTTGTCTTACAAAAAAATTAAATAAATAAATGTGAACTTGATGGAGTACGTTAACCTTATTATGTGCATTCAACAGGTTTTCAGTATTCATAAAAAAGTCATTGCCAATGACGTTTTTATTCAATACGAAGCAAGCAATGATCGGCAGATGTTCGTTTCTCAATAATCTAGTATTTACAGAGTTGTTTCGTTTCATTTTTTAATAAACAGTTGAAGATCTAATCAGTGATATGGATTAACAGCAGCCAAAAGTTCCATGATTTTAAAATTATGCACATGCATGGGGGGTCTACTAAGATTCTAAAAGGTCAAAATTTGGAGTCTTTTAGAATTCATCACGGTTTTTCGATAGTCAAGTAGTTGGCCATGGAAACGGTCTAGACGAAAACCTTTTCCATAGCCAACTAATTGGCTATAGAGTATGAAAAATGGGTTAACTTTCAAAATACTCCGAACGAGCAATTAGCAATACTGAAAATCCGAAGGGCGTATTTCTTTAATTCTAAAAGTTATTTTAAAAGGAATTTAAAAGTGTACCCTGTCGGGACACCCGGTATAACAACAGAATAAGTAAGCACAAATATTCAAATATTCTTTTGTTTTAGTCTTTTTATTATTACCATTATCAGCCATTATCTTTTTATTATCAACCAATAATAAGGTTGAGGTCTACTTAATTTTATACCTATATCGCGTATGTCACAGAATTTAATTTGCTTTTTAAACTTTTGCTTGAAACAAGACAAGTAATCGGTTGTTATCTGATACAGTCATGGACGTAATATTACAAAAACGCTTGCATGTTAAATTCATAAAACACAACAGCTGCCAACAAATAATTTAAAATTGATTCGTAACTCTAATTTAACTCTTAATTACAATGAACCTAAGAGCACTGTTGTATGCTGTACAAGGATGTACTATTAAATCGCATTTATATGTTTATCGCATTTATATGTTAATGAAAATACCTTAAGAATGAAATTCTCATTAATCGCTGTTTTTCTTATTTTATTTACGTCCGCCAACATTATTTCTATTTTAGCAATTAACGTTGCAATGCCAAGAGATTAAGGTTTAAACTTTTAAAGTATCAGTAGCATTATAACTTTTGAAAAAATACGTTTCCGGGTATCGTAAAGTTTTTCAAGAACCTCTCTGTAAAAGTGTTAATTTACTGTTTGGCGTGGAGACACAAACTCTTTGTGGACAATTCCCTGGCTATCAAAAAACCTAATCAGCATGCATTTGATCTTCGTCTTGGAGAGCTTGAAGTGTGCCATTCCATGATTTGGCGCTTGGTTTCAGGTCTTACTCAAACACTCAAGTCTCATCACCAGTAATGACACGTTCTATAAAATGGGAATCATTTTCAATCGATTGTTCGTACGGAAATGTTTTTGGAAACCAGTTTTGAGCAGATTTCTCTCATCCAATTCGTTAGTCAAAATCTGATGAACAGTGGTGTGATTCAAATTCAAACGACGGTCTGAACGCACAAGATCCCGTATTCTATCGACATTTTCATCGGTTCTTGAAGATGAAGGCCTTCTGCTGCGTGGTTTATCTTCAATCGATTCTCTTCCTTCTGAGAATGCCTTAAACCACCGAAAAATCTGGGCTCTTCAAAAACACTGTCTCCATAGACCTGTTGAAGTTTCTAAAGTATCTGTGGCGCTGTGTCCATTAACATTAAAACGGTTTGGTATTGATCTTGATTATAGCACATCTACAGAATCGATTCGCTCGCAGAGACGTCAAAATTCAATAACAACAATTATATGAATTCAATGGGCATGGGGGTGGACGAATCGCTCAGTAAGTCAAAAGCAAAACCTGATAGCACACCATTGCCCAAAATTAATGTCACTCTGGCACTAAAAAAAAACACTGAAAACAGTCACAAAGGGCAAACAAATGACTCTTGACAATCAAGTTCAAAATTGTGCTGAAAGCGCACTTCGTTCAATCAAATTACTTCATTTACACACCTCGACTATATCATGGAACTTCCATTGAATAGTTCCATTCTTTTTCTACTTTTTCGTACATTTCAAGTACAATTCTGTGTTCTTACGAATAAAACATATTCTTTGCGCAGGAATTATTTCAAGTATTACGTATATATTCTACTTTTAAAATAGTGAACATGATCTGATGACATAAACACGGATGACTGACAGTTGGAACTTATACTGAGAGTTATGCAAAAGCGTCCGCAATAAGAAACGCCTTGCCTTCTATATCCATGAACTACTTGACTTCGTTTTTCTTTTTATTTTTGAGAGCATGTTATACATTGTGGGTCTCATATTTCCTTACCAAAATAGGGAATTTCCAATTTCATCAGCTTCCTCTGCTGCCTACTTCTGCTTAATACGTTACTGTTGGTGTCCGAAGATTCTCGACTCTAGAAATCAGGTACAGTTTCTAAAAAAAAAAATCTACTGCGGAGCATTCCTTTGTGACTCCGGATAATTTTTATCTCCTATTGCAAATCTAAGCTCCAAAAAAAAACAATAAACTATTATTAAAATTAATCGCTGTGATCTACCGTTATCAGACGTGTAAAACCATGGTCAGAACACGAACAATCGCTGCTAGACAGGTGTTAGCGAGAATCCTTAATTGCAACGCCATGTCCTATATCTTCAGCATAATGAAAGGCGAACATATGACGGGCGCTGACAGAGAAATATGTCGGCCAGAAACTGTAAAACATAATACCAGGCATTTACGTAACCAATCGGCTAACAGTTGTTCGTAAAGTGCTGGTACTTGTACTTAAACCTAAACAATTAGTCGGTTTGGTATTGTTAAGCGAAACAACAATCGCTTATAATAATTGATACTTTTTTAGTCCATTCCTCGGGTCATGAATGGCAAATCGTCGTAAAAAACGTGCCATGATGGCATGATTTTCAAGAGGTGTACAATATGTAGGTGACACCTCTGCTAACGGTTAAACTAATTACACGATTATTAATTATACCATGCATATGTGCAGATGTGATTAAAGATAAGCTAGTGTATTTAACCATTTCACCTTATCGTACCGAATGTGAAACGAAGCCTGCGTAAAAGTTTGCATCATTAAGATGAAGTTTACAATACACTTTCCATAACATATGGCAAGATTGTTTGTTGTGTCAAAATGCGGGCTAAAACGTTTCGCATGTAATCGTAATTAGTATGTTTTTTTGATGATCTTATTATGTAACATATCTCAAATGACCACTAGTTCAAGAAACTATTAAAGATACATTGTAAAGTTTAAATTGTGAGTTGCAATTTGGTGCTAACCAATTTTGAAAATGAGCACATCCAATACACGTATAGGACGTGTATAAAATAACACACCACAGAACCAACAACAAGGAGGTATCCTATACTTGGAAGATTGTACTTTTATTTTTTTTTTGATTTAATATTTTTATATAGGTACTTTAAGCTCTCCAAGACCCAAAAAAGCAAGAATGAGCATGTAGAAGATCAAAAGCATGCTAATTTGCTTTTTTGGTAGCAGGTAATTGTCCAAAAGTTTGTGCCTCTAGGCCAAACAGTAAATCGACACTTTTACAGAGAGGTTCTTGAAAAACTTATGACTTTTTTCTCTTCCCAAGATTGAAAAATGACCTCACGGGACGTCGTTTTGGGACCATGAAAACTTTCAAACGGCTGTAACAGACCAGCTGAAGGCTACTCCTAGTATTCCAGCACTGCTATGAGGAATGAAAGAACCGCCTCCAGCGGATTGTGACTTCCTAAGGAAGTTATTTTGAAGGAGACAATACTGAATTATAATTCTATTCGAAGAAAAAAAATTAAAAAATCAGTCTCACTACGTAATTTACACACCTTCGTATGTGAAAAAAGAAATTGAAAATTGGTTTTTATTTTTCCCTGATTTTATTTGAGATTTTTTTAAACAAATTGCCACTTCCTTATTGCCACTTTTACATTTCTACTAAATGGCACTATCAGTTCTTGAGTTCGATGTTTCAATTTTTCAGGTCCGTCATCAACTTTTTTTAATACGGACCTGTATGTTTTATTTCAAATTTCAGAATTAGCTCGTCATTATAAAAAGATTGTATGACACTTGGTATAAATAGAATAAATGAATTTGTAAAATAATGCAAAATAACGAACAATTATATGTAATTAAATGTAAATAATATGTGTAATTTTAATTACTTTAAAATTTCATTTAATAAGTTTACACAGGGAACGTAAATTTCCAAATTATTTCTGGGCTCGCTTTTGATATAGCTGAAACTGAAACCCGTCTTTTCTTAAATAAATATTGTTCCTAAACAATACTACTTTCAATCACTTTTGGTTCTGTAGCACTTGGTCATCCAAGGAGACTTTTATCTTACAATGTAGCTAAGTATTCGACAAGAATTTTATAGTGTTTCACGACTGATATAGAAAATTCCCCTCAGTTCGAAATGTAATTTGGTCCTGTGAACTGAACACATGCAGTTGGTGACAAAAAACTACTCTTCTAAGGTGGTTTGGGTCCAATTTCTGCAACCAGTGGCGTAGGTGTAGACTGTATACCATTCCTCATACTTCCAAATGGAGGAACTACGACTAACGATTCCACGATATTGGACCTTGAAGTATAAAGTGATATTTTTTAGAAAAACTATTTAAACATAAAAATCAAAAAAAAGAATAAAAAATAAACACAAACAATTTTTCAATATGACATTTTTCTGTGTGGTACAAAATAATGGTGTTTCCTGCAAATCAAAACATTCAATTGTTTTTTTAAACGAACCACTTTTTTTTTTAAGAAAATAACATACATTATCTCGAAAATGCATCGCTTATAATTTTATGTAGGTCTATAAGAATTCAAAAAATTCAAACATAGACATATTGGAAAAATAGGAACATCTTCAACAGTAAACGGAATAAATGTAGGTATGTTGTAAAAATGGATTTATTATTAAATCGCTTAATATTAAGTAAAATTATGGATTTCATTTTAAAGAAATTTTGTAGTGATTCAAATATAAATTCTAGGGAAAAGTACTAGTTCACTTGGGTGAACATCTGAAATATGACTATAAGACTATGCGAAAAAATTAAACACTTTGAAAGCGAATGTGTTGAACAAAATCAGATAGGCGTTCAGGCATATGGACATAATATATATTGTTTATTGCTAAAACTTATTAAGCTACTGCATAATGAGCAGCGACCACGATAAATAATGATGTAATTTACTAATTTGCTATTTATATAGAAATGTAAAGACCGAGAAATGAACACTACGGGAAAGTAAGTAATATTTAGAGAGTCAACAGCTATTTAAAAGCATAATTATTAATATGTTTTATTCGTCGTTCAAGTTGAAAAATATTTTATAATGTGCTTCATAACCCGTGCTTACATTCTGATCATATCAGTGCCTACGATTTTCCTATTTTATTAATGAGGTAACAGCAAATAAAAATTAAGAATTGTGAGAAATGAATTACCCTACGATCTTTTACAAAACGATTTCAAAAATATGCTTTAAAAATATAACAGTTGATTTTCTCAGATTCAAAAGTAATATTGGTAAAATAGTTTTTCTTTGTGTAAATCTGAGTTTTCGAAAAGGCACAAGCGTAAAACAGAACTGTCAATATTCGCATATTATTCGTTTAACAACAAATATCTTTAAACAGATTATTGACATTTTAAAAATCCACATAGCAGTTTTAAAAGAAATGTATATATACAGTAAGATTTACGGTACTAAGTACATACGAGGTGTGGCTGTTAAATAACCGAACTGCTGTCATAACACTTCTTATTCGTTACCAATTACAGTAGCAACTTTTTCGCCTTCAATGTACTCCCCTTGGCGATCTCTACAGCACTCCATACGACTTTTGCTTTGTTGAAAGCAGTGCTGGAAGTCCGCTTCTGTCAGCTGGTTCAAAACCTCCGTCGCTTTTGTTTTAACCGCTTCCACACTTTCGAATCTTATCTCCTCAGTGTCACCGTATCTAACAAGCCTGGATCAGTATCAATGTTGTTTAGAATGTCAGCACAAATGTTTGTTTTTGATTCATTTTGCTCGGGAGTGAGGTTTGGCACCATTTTTGCGCATGTTGAACGATTAAAGCAAACTCTGGCGAACACATTTTTTGTAGATTCCTGTTATTTCAGCAAGCCCTCGGATGCTTAGACGAGGATCTTCGCGGATTAAATTACAAGTTTTTCAATGTCTTCGTCCGTTTTTGACGTTGAGGGCCGTCCGAGGCGCTGATCATCTTCGGTCGTTTCACGTCCCTCTTCAAACCGTTTAAACCATTCAAAAACGTGTGTGCGGGATAAACATTCATTCCCGTACACTTCTTTAACATTACATAAGCTTCTGTAAAAGTTTTCCCCAGTTTAACAAGAAACTTGAAATTAACCCAGTGCTCCATCCGAACACTTAACATTTCCTCGACGCGTCACCGATGCGTAGACTAATTCAAATGACTGGTACAGATATTTACCATGCCGTACATGACCCACTGGCTTGTCCAGCGAGCTCAGGGTGGGGGAAGTATCACCAGACATAGTTCTGTTCAAACTTGTCGCGACACGCTCGCAGCGCGCTGGTAGCAACACCAGTTCGGTTATTTAATAGCCACACCTCGTATACTGTGGATAATAAATGTTGTTATCTACCTACTACTCAGGTTCCGTTTTGTTCCGTTCCGTTTTGGGGACTTATGTAAGTACAGTCAGCATAGAAAATCATCATACACCCATTTTTTTGAACGTTACTTAAATTATGATAATTTTTGTAACACAGTATTGATTTTTTTTTCTTTTTTATATGATTTCGAAATTCTGCGTCTGGTATAAGCCCAAATTGTTTATTAGACACACAATACTGTGGTACTGTATATTCCTACTGTATTTTAGATGAACTTTGACCGAACACCACAAATCCAAATTTTGATAATACGGTCCTACACATTTGGAAATTATGCAGTTTTATTATGCACGCTATTGTAAGACAGTGAAGTTCCTTTAATCCATATTAGCAACAAGATATTGGCTTTAATTGTTCTTCATGTTACTAAAATGCTGAAAAATCTAATAAAAAATAAAGTTATGTCAAGATTTGGGACGTGAACTGTCTGGTACAAAACCCTTGGTTTGTGTTCTTTCGTATGACGCAATTGCAATTGCATCATTTTTTTCACAAATTTTTCCTCCAATGTTCCGGTCACTATTTGGTACTTGTCTAGGTTGTCCAATTACTACTCTAGTATGTACAGTTCGCTGTAAATCACCCTGTACACTCATGTTAGGTCAAGGACTGAATTAAATATTTCGGTTTGACGTAAACCCGTTGATTCTAGAGTGAACTGGAACTACACTAGCCATATGCCTCTATGGGAATTGCAAATTTAAAACGACAGATGTCAAATGATGCTGCATTTCCTTTGAAGTTAATAGGAAAGGCTCCGAAGAAAGATCGTGAATAACAGTACTCAGCGGGTATTTCTATATACCAATTTAATGGGGGAACTAAAGAAGGATACTAGACTAGTTCAACAGTTCGTTAATTAACATATTGCGAATTATTTTAAGAATAATTAATAAACTAGTTAACACTAATTGATTTACGTATCTCCATTTTGCTTTGTTAAACTAAATTCTTAAGTTATTTATTAATACGTACCAATATATTATTAAATATTTAACTTTGATGGACGTTCATCACAGAAATGTTATACTTATAGTAAAATAGATAGATTCATTACTTATTTAATATGGGTATCTTTATATCTAGTATGTTTTTCTTCCGACCTTGATGGAATATCCTACAAATTTATTAAAGACCTTGCATTGCGTATCTTCTTTAAACATCTTTGTCATAATGCAAAAAAATCAGAAGTCATTGTAATCAACAATTTATACGATGAATTATGCATCCTGATTTCAAAAATCCGGATTTATACTAGAGGAAATTACTCTCAGTTGGTCGGATTGCCTTTATTCCTTCTGCCCACTCTCTAATATCTGTTCATTAATATTTATAATATCCATATTGTTTACGTCGGCTTATATAAACGAGACACTTGCACCTTTGTGCTATTTAACATAATCGTATTGATGCCGAGAGCAGAAAACAATGAGAATAGATCATTAACAAACTCCCACAGATTCGTCTTCACTTTTTCTTTCACCATTTCAGAAGTGTTGTTGTTTAGAACTTACAATGAGTTTTATATTTAAAATATTATACAGATCTACAAACTTATATGATTAGGTTGATTTATTCGAACACTACGAGCAAGATATTTAGCTGATTTTGGCAAAACCCTTAGAATGTGTATACTAAGTAAACCTGTGTAGTCGATTAGTTGACATTTATTATCTACACGATTTGCAACAAATTCGGAATTTTTGAACTCTGTTTAGGATTGTGTTCAGATCATCAAACGTTTATCAGCCCTTCGTTTAAGAAAATGGCAAATATGAGTGGAACCTATTTCTGTTTTGTACAGAAGACCAAAATACTCATATAGATAATAGAAGATGTTACAGATAAAATAGCGTGGGAAAATGTAACGTCAAGATATTGTAATAATATTTGAAGTCATAAATCTTAGACACCAACATTTATCTTTCTCTTTATCACTCCATTCATATGAATAGCTCACTTTGCATATCTTAGATCTAGTAAATTACTGAGATTTGCGTGTCTATAGAATGTCATTGTGTAAGAATATATAAATATTTTAAAGACAATATTCCACGATGACAGACAGCCACTTGTTACGTATTGGCATTTTTGGGAATAGGTTAATGTATGGGTGGTTTTATTAAAATTTGGCCGAAATTATTATAATTGACCGCTTATGCTAATGTGGCTTTTAACACCGCACGAAAGTTGTGGGGAAAACGTTTGAATTTTGAACGTTCTCTGTTTTTGATATGGCGTGACTAATGCAATTAACATGCTTCCATTTATAGATGATGTAGACATCTGTCTCAGTTTAAATTATTTTTGGAACATGCGAATTCAACAATAGACATACAAAACTTAACATTTTTATGCAAATTAAGCATTGTCTGGGTCACGGTGTTGGTCACTTTAGTATTTTGGCAATAAACCGGTATTGTTTTTAAACTATCACCAGTTGTTTAAACCATGTGCAGTTTTTCTTGTACCATTACCTTTTTCTTTTTTGTTATAGTTGTTGTACCTATGACCGACATTTTTAAAATAGCCCAAGTACACATTAAAAATTGCAATATACGCCATGCGATTCATTATACGGAACACAAATTACTTACCTAGTACTTGTTTTGAATGCGAACGTTCCTGTATTTTATGTGGAAGAAACTTTGCAAAGTGTCTAAGAATATATCCAGCTTAGTATGTGCTTAGTATGTATGAACCAAAATTGTTTTCAATTTAATGGACTTTTTCTTTAACAGCCTGAAGAATGGGTAACATAGTCGATTACATTTTTTGATACAAATGGCCGTTTCCCAGCTATAAATTTTACGTTTGGAGCTGAGAACAATGAGCAAGTACCATTTTTAGATATATTAATTATTATACATACTGAAAATAGGTTACAATTTGCTGAACACAAAAAGGACACCGCAACTCACATAATTCTTTTCAAGATCAAATGGTTTTCATTTTTTAATCCACCGTTTATTCAAGGTCCCTCATAACAAACAGAGATTTGAACAACAGAAAAAATAAATTAAGAATATCGACGAATCTTCCATTCCTCATAGGAGTGCTGGAACTCATATACTGGAATAACCTTCAGCTGGTAGGTTACAGCCGTTTGAATGTGTTCTATGGTCCCAAAATGACGTCCCTTGAGGTGATTTGACAATCTCGGAAGAGAAAAAAAGTCACAAGGCACATTGTCGTGACGCAACATTCAGTTGTTCTTGATGTTTGGTCTCAAATGTTTATCAAGAACCTCTCTGTAAAAGTGTTGATTTACTGTTTGGCCTGGAGGCACACACTCTTTGTGGACAATTCCCTGGCTATCAAAAAAGCAAATCAGCATGCATTTCATCTTCGACTTGCTCATTCTTGCTTCCTTGGGTGTTGGAGAGCTTGAAGTGTGTCATTCCATGCTTTGGCGCTTGGTTTCCGGGTCGTACTCAAACACCCAAGTCTCATCACCAGTAATGACACGTTCCATAAAATGGGGATAATTTTCAATCGATTCCAAAAAGTCGAGACACCTTTCTCTCCTGATGTCCTTTTGTTCCTGCGTTCCTTTTGACCATTTTTGCGCAGATTATTGTGATGAAATAATGGTTTGATTTAAATTTAACTCTTCCCCGATCATTCTTGTCGTCTGAACGACACTAGACCCCGTATTCTATCGACATTTTCATGGATTCTTGAAGATGAAGGCCTTCCGATGCATGGTTCATCTTCCATCGACTCTCTTCCTTCTAAGAATTCTTTAAACCGCCGAAAAACATGGGCTCTTGAAAAACACTGTCTCAGTAGGCGTGTTTTTTTGCAAAAGTATCCGTTGCGCTGTGTTCAAGTCTGAAGCAAAACCTGATAGCACATCGTTGCTCAAAATTAATGTCTCTTATTTTTAAAACGCGCTAGAAAAAACGGTTTACGAAAACGCTAGTAAAAACCTGAACATGGCTGGTTAATACCTCAAAAACGTTCAGGTAACTCAGAAGATAAAACAAATACCTAGCAATGAAAAACTTTTGAAACATGTAAATATTTTGAATAAAAGAATTTTGGGCAAACCAAAATATTAATTTTAAATAGATTCAAAGAACGTGTAGCTCACTTGAAATATGAAAGAAAAAAGAATAGAAAAATCTTGTTTAGTCCAACATGCTTTTGACAATAATCATAGGATAGACGTTAGTGGCTTGAAACTATCAAGAAATGTAACATACAGTAGACAGTTAGATACAATTCTCCTCCCGTATGTGCTTAAAGCTTCTTACTCAGTAGTCAAGGTTATATAACTGTTTTAGAGTTTTTCTCGTACTAAAATAACCGAAGAGTACGATTCTGTTACGCATAAAATAAAAAATATACACTCGACATCCGCATATCCGAACTTTTCCGTTCCGCAAAATTCCACATTTCCGAACTCTCTTCACCTCCGGATAACCGAACTGCTGGCGCATGCGCAAAGGGTTTTTCTGTCTCATTCGTCATTCGACAGCGATATTCGACATTCGACAGCGACAAGTTCGGTTGTGTGGAACTACAAGTTCGGAAATATGGTGAGAAAAAGTTCGGAAATATGGTGAGTTCGGATATGTGGAGGTCGGATATGCAGATGTCGAGTGTACTAACTAATCTTTCAACTTTATAAATCTACTGCATTTAATAAATTGAAATAAAATTAAATATCATTGTGGGTGAAGCATTTTATTAGTTTCGCATTGGAATTTGCAAAACACATGTAAGCCATGCCTACGCAAATCTTAAAGCTTCTATAAATACGCAGCCTACCTATGTTTATTGCTAATTAATAATTATATTTTTTCAAAACGAAGGTCTACCGCTTGCCTTTTCAATCCTATCGCCAATAACATTTACCTCGTAAATTGAAAAAATGTTATTAGGTTATAACTCAGCGAAGGAACACTTTCGATTTCTGTAATGTGAGTTCAATCGAGTGTTCTAGACCGACACGAGACGGATAGAAGATGATAGCAATAAACCACTCCTCTGTAATTTACATATTAATTTTGTTAAGTTATCATTCGCCGAAAGGAAGATTTCAAAACGAGTGCAACATTTGAAAAGTGAACAGTTTAAAATAGAGCCCGAAGATATGACCGATATAATGTTATGTAATTTTGTACGCCTTTCTTCAACTGAAACGATTAACTGATTGCTAACCAAACGAGTTATTATGTTTTAATAATTTATTATTTGTATTTTAAATAATTGTTAATAACGTTAAATATGTAGAAGGCAGTCCTGTTGATAATGAACTGTCATCATGACAGTTCAGTAACAATGCAATATTCAGTATCATTCATCATAGTATGAATTCAGTATCATTCTTGTAACAAAGAAACCAACGAGTATTAGCTAATTATTATAATTGTAAAGTTTTCTGTTTGCATTCATGGCTAGCTTGATGGTAACAAAAAGAGTTAAAAAAAATCTAAAACAGAATCGAGGAAAATACAAAATAAAAACTTACAATTAGCTAACTTGGGAACTGAAAAACTACAGGGTGTCCTATTTGAACTATAAAAGTTAGTCGATTTGAAATTGCCAAAATATAATTACATATAAAAAATTGAACACATGTTATAATATTATGCAATTTATTTAACATAAAAAAAATCATCATTACATTTTACGTCATACAAATAACGAAATGGCAGTCGACTACCAAAAAAAAGAAGTTATGACGATTAATAAATTACCCTAAACCTATTACAATTAATTTACTTAACCCTACTAACCTATTAACCCTCCTAACATTAACCCTATTACATTAACCCTAGTAAACCCTATTACAATTACAATTTCGTATGGGGTAAGTGCAAGCCCTGTACACTTAAGCCAATGCTAATTGTGCCTACACAGGCTAGTCATTCCATTAGTCCTGTTTCCTTAAGAAATTTAAGGACAGTTTCTAATGGAGCGTCTGTTACTTATTTTGGGTCTATTGTTGTAGCCCCAAAGTTCGTTTGCCTAACAGCTGCCAGTGCTTGGGGCAACCAAGTGCCAGTGGAATGGGGTTTTCCTCCTCTCCACACCTTCTGCAATCGGGATAATTTTTCACCCCAATTTTGGTGAAATGTCGCATTATCCCAGGATGGTTCGCTCGCTTTCTTTGCGAGAAAGTCCTCTCTTTCGTTCCCTTCGTGGCCTTGGAGTCCTCTCACCCATTTGAGAGTGATACTATTGTATTCCGCTAGTTGAAACCCTAACACCTATCAACAAAAAACCCACCCTGTATAATACTAATTTTCACATCAAAGATGATCTTATTATTTTCCAAAGAACCCCGATTTATTTTTCCAATGAATATCTTGAAAGCAAATAACATTTCAAAAGGTAAAGAATGAACTCATCAAGGAATCGAAATCCACGAAATGAAGTTATTTTAGACATAAAAGGTGTTTATTTTTACGAAACAGATTTTATTATCAAGGCGTCATTCGTAACTCCATTAAACTTTTGAGGCTCGGAATAACAAGACAAACAAATCAGCCTCAGCTCTTTGGGAAATTTTTATCCAATTACAGGTATCCAAAGCTGTAACCGCCATAATAGGCCAGGAGCTGTCACCTTACGTGTTTGCATTAAAGGTAATATAGAGACATCCAAAAAAAAAAAAACGTCATCAACTCTGGCTATGAACGAGAGAGATAGAAATAGCGGTCATGTCTAAGCTTTTCGGTTATGTCAAACTTTTGACAAGTGACTGTCACAACTAAAAACCCCCGGCCTTTGGGGGGGGGGGGGGGAAAGGAAAAAATTGTTAAAAATTCGGATAAGGATAGGAATACGTTTTTTCTTGGCAATTCTCGGCCAACTTCGATGGCGTTTTTTTTTTTGGATGTCCCTATATTAATATAGATTATTATTTATGTTGTTCTTTAGACAGACAGAAAATGAAATCGCTGTCAAGCTGCTAGATTATGTGGCAAAGCATATGAATTAATAATATTTTCAAACATACCAATTCATACACGTATCTACTTTTTAAAATTTTTCGTTGTAACGTCTTTTAGACTTCTGACGTATATAAATAATATTTTTATGACAGATATATTGTTGCATTGATTGATACATAATTATGTACCTTTTCGATTGCAATACGGTCTTTGGAAAAAAAGAATGAAAGTGATTGTAAGCGTAGGAAACTGTTGGTATTCCATAGCTGCTAACGCCATCTAGTGGCATCGGCGTGTAATGCCTCTGGGGTTCGTCTGACAACAGTTGCGATGTCAACGAATAGTAAAAGTTTGGTTTTTAACTTTTTACACAGACTATTTATGTAAATCATGATATGTTATGACAACTGTAGTCGGATAAGGGGTCCAATAATGTTCAAGCTCTGTGCCATATTGTTTTGGTCATGTCTCGTTATATGACGGGGAACCTAAAATTTTCCAGACAGAGCTCGGGGAGCCCTGCCTCATGGGAGTTTAAAAATCTGTTTCCAATTGGGTGTAGTTGGACTCTTCCTGTGTCAGTAGCCAAGAGGATATAATAGAGATCGTAATTCTACTGGCTTATATTGGCACTTCTTATGAATTTATGGGGTCTAACGCGTCTCATATTCAAATCCATGGTCAAAAGATGATGGCAACGACTCCAACTCACATTCGTAGCATCTGAAATCTCACCAGTTCTTTAACGCCAATCATCGTCGAGTCCTGGATGAAATGTATCCAATTCAGATAAAACGCTCTTTTGAAAGCCGCAAACCATTCCAAAACTTGGGTAGGACTCAGTGCCTGCTTTGAAAAGCCATTTCAAACATTGTCTGCTAGATGTGAGTAACGTTTGCAAGAAGTGCCTATTATATAAAGCCTGTACAAATTTCTGCGATAATGTCCGCTTGGCTAATAACGTGAAAAGGGTGGAACTACACCCATTCAGAGATGGAACCCATAGCTTTGATCAGGCATGACTTTATTTGGGTATAATCTCTTACTGTAAGAAAGAAGAAGAGCCAAATGCTCGTCAATGTATCTACACGTTTTACTTTTATTACGAAAACCACTTTTAAAAGCAAAAATCAGATTTAATCAAGTGAACTGTGAAAATAGACGCCAGCTCCCAGACTCTAAAGCGAGCTTCTGAACTGATTTAGTTTTCGCAATTACGAAATATTATTTATTCGACAACGATTATCGCGATGAAGGTAATTAACCTTATTTAAACCGCATTGCCAAAGATACACATAGAGGATTTAATCTGTTGGTAATTAGAATTCGCGCTTCCAAGCATGAATTTGCAGATGAAGCCATGAAGCCGAATTTTTTTCCAATCTACACAGACATTCGGCATTGCAAAATATTTATGTCTACTTGGGAATGCGATGCAATTCAATTAAAAGCAAGGTGGCAATTAAAATGCTTCTGTACAATGAACCACGTGCTGGGAACATTCCGCGGAAATGAAAGTCTCATTAACTCCAAGAACTCTGCAAAAGGATAAACTATAATAACAAAAGATGAGCTACCGAACATGTGAGTGTCCAGGGATGTCGGCATCGCGTGGGATCAAGGGTGACGATTTTTGCCTGCTGTGCCCGCATGTATTTTTAGCCGTTCAGCTCAAAAGTCGTCAGTGCGCTTTTCTGGATTCCGCATTTTTCAGATTCAATCTCATAAAACCTTATACATTTTTTTCATATTAAGATACTCCTTTGTCTTCTTCCGACGGTAGTTGAACTAAAAGAAAAATAATTCTAAAAAAAGCGAATGTATTTTTTTTCTGATTTTGTAGAGTTAAATATCTGTACACTCGCAAACTTCAGTCCACTTATAAAACTTTCATATTTTGTGTGGACATTGGACATAAATCTTGATATGCACCAAAGGAATGATAAATAAACTAATGAGCCATCCAAACAAAAAAAAACGGCATTAGTTGGCCGAGCAAAAAAAACGTATTTCTAGTCTATATCTTAAATTTATAACACATTATGTGAGAGCCAAGAAGACTAGAACTAAGGACTTTTTTTTTGTAGAACTAAAGAGACAGAGTTGCGGCTTTTCGTTGCATAACGCGACGGGCTCTAATATGTACGCCAGAGGCGCTGTAAGCAGTGTCGTTCTGTACTAATCTGTGTGCGTTAGAGTCCGTGTGTATGTCCGTGCGAATACATGTGGCAGACACTCGATATTTGCCGTTAGTTTGTTGTTATCTTTGCAATTACAAATTTTCGTAATTATCATTATGAAAATGTACTCAAAATAATTCATGTTACGTGCTTCAACGTTAACAATACAACAAAGGAAAATACTTCGTTTCATACATACATCAATAGTTTGAAATAATGTCCGGTTATTCTGACGCTTCGGAACGCTTCTTGTATCACACAATGCAACACAGCACTTTCGAACCATATTTATTTAACATTCGGATTGTATTTTTATTAAAGCCAAACGGCATGTAAGCATACAGTTTGACAGCCTACATTCATAAACACTCACATGTGGTCCGCTGCTCATCACGTGACGTCGAGTACAACACTGCTTATAGCGCCTTCTGGAGGCGGATATGAGCTCATGACACCGAACGAGTTCGGTCTCCTTAGTTCTAGTCTTCTTGGTGAGAGCCATTATTTGTTTTACAATTGTGACAGCTACTTGTCAAAAGTTTGACAACGACAAAGTTTTGTTTTGAGTTTCGACATAACCGCCCCTCTCGTTTATAGCCAGAGTTAATGACGTTTTTTTTTTGGATGTTTCTTCATAATTAAACATAATATGCTTGTGATTATGCGTAATGTACGTGTCACCATTGTCACAATATGGTTACTGTTCTGCACTAGATGTAATCCTGCTTAGAACATTTTCAAATAATGATTTCGCAACAATACGAGCTTGCTAAACCGCTAACCTAATCTTTAACCGCTAAGTTAATCTTTAAATAATTGTGATATTAGCACCGGTCGTCAGAAAAAGCTAAAACGTAAATGTTTTGCACCTATGCAAAAAAAAACTGCAGAAATGCAGGAACATGTAGAGCAAATAATATTCACTGACGCTGTTATTAAACATAAAAGTAGGTGCATAATGTACAGTGCAGTCAGAATGAAATGTCATACGATTTATTTTAAATTACACTAACTTAAATACAGAGTGTCCGCGCCGTATTTTTATGTCGTTTTATACAGTGTATACAACTACTACTTAAATGCATTCTGTATCTTTAAAAATGTAAATATTTCACAAAAACAGTTTTTAAGTTATGACGTCATACGCATTATTTTTTTAGTGGAATGGTATATTTTTTATCAGTCATTTTTGGACAGTACTTTGAAAGGCCTTTTCAAAAAACACACACTTACTATCTTTATCTTTAACATTAAGTTATTGAAATATTACCACTTTTTGGAAAACCAAAGATAGCATTAACACAAATTGCAAAAACTGTAAAAATTATAAAATAAACTTTTAATAGCTATCGTAACAAATGCTCAAAATGTTGTTTTTCAATTTATTGACACATTGGGAAATCTATGACGGAATTTATGTCTAACATTGATTAAAAATCAAGGGTTATTTATCTTATTTTGTTTGTAATACGTTCTTTTAAATCATTTAAGTTATTAGGCTTCGTTTTAGTTTTTCTTAACAACCTTATAGAAAGAAATCTGTTGGCGTAAAATCAGGCGATCTAGCTGACCCTTCCACAAAACTTCGCTTCTAATCCTCTTGTTTGGAAAAACTGCAGCGTTCTAATAGCAAACAATTCAAAGATGTAGGTAAAATCGCGTAGCATATCGATGCTTAAGAAACAATACCTCGTATCTCCATTTTTACTGAATTTGAGTTTATTAAATTAAATCGATATACAGACTAATATTCAACTGTTACCAATAGCTGGCATGTCCAAGACTATTAATTCAAATTATATAAAAACAAAAGACTAGTCCCTTCAATTTAAACATTTGTGTAAGTTAATATGTTTTTTGTGTCTCCTGTAAAATTGTCATTTTGTATATAAGAGGTATTGTTTCTTAAGCGTCGATTTGAATAATTTTGGATACACTCCTAGTCCCAAAATGCGCAAACAAACAAAGTCCGTCTGGAACAACAACTGACTGAGCAGTTCTATCTCTAGTGGTCGCTCAGAGAAAACTGCATCTGACGATCAAGTCCATATTGGTGGTGCGTCTTAATCGTTGGTTAATGACACTATGAACTGACGTAAGTCGAAGATCACTCGTATTCTAATAAAAACATAAATGCTTTCACTTTATAGTAATATAATTAGAGCCTCGTTGAACGCCATGTGATATTCGCCTATGTAAGTACGAGGGTAAATCAAATATAAACGGTAATTCTGCTGTTCAGCTTAACACGCAGTTCCGAGGTAGATGATGTAGAGTGGGGTTGGTGTTGGGTTTATGAGGAGTGGAGAGACCGCTTTGGTTAGCGGCCGCTCAGTCCTCACTACAGCCATGACCGAGGTAAACGTACAGTTTTTAACCAATGAAGGCGTTGAACCGTCAGGAATTTTTACTCGTTTGAAGGCACTGTTTGGGGACACTACACTGTCTCAAAACCGAGTGTATACGTAGGCCACAGAATTTAAGGGTGTCGAAAATTAAAGTCATGATCGACGGCCAACGATAAGGCCAACATCCGTGCTGTTTGAGAGTTTATTGAAAGTTATCGCCGGATAATGTCGTCAGAAGTGGGTATCAGCTATGGGAGTGCTCAGTCTGTTGTCACAGATCATCTTGGTTTCAGAAAAATTAGTGCTCGATGGGTTCCGAGGTGTGTCGACTGGAAATGGGCTGGGAAACCCTCGAACACCCTCCATATAGTCCATATTTTTCCTCCTGTGATAATTTTTTTGTTTGCGCCTTTGAAAGAATCGCTTGGAGGAAAACAATTCGAAAGCAATGAAGACGCCGAGGAGGCTGTGTGCAATTGGCTGACAAACTTTTTATGAACAACGAATATTTAAGCTTCCAAATCGGTGGCAAAAGTGTGTAAATAATGCAGGAGACTACATTGAGAAATGTTGAAAGTATGGTTTCTGTTTGACATTATTCAATAAATGTGTAAAAAAATACCATTTATATTTGATTCACCCTCGTATATTGGATACTAAACGTTATGCCTCATAAATCTACAGCTAACCGAGATGCGGTCTTTACGACTAGACGGGGGAACACGAATAAATTAGAAAACTGAACGATGCATTCGTAATGCAATTTTTTTTTTTATTAAGTTAAATTAGCTGTTAATTTCAAGAGTTGCGAGGTGAAAATGGAAAAGAGGAAAATCTGTAAATTGTCAGCCAGTCACGCCATTTAAAATAACGAAATTAGTTTTCACCTCCGGCATATATGCAGAAAGTTACCTATTTTAGATGTGTAGACAATCCCCGAAAATCCCTAGATATACATTTTCAGCACCATACCATTCGTAGTTCTCCCAAAACGTTTAATAGGTTGTAGTGAAGAATACTGAAGATACTGTGAAGCACCCTGTATATGTTCACGGGTATATCAGATTCATTAAAATTTTTTAATCATATAGAAACGATCTGACAGTAAAGTATTACATTCGTTAATAAAACATTTCTAACAACGCAAAACTGAAACTTTCGGAGGGTTAAATGAAAGTTTTTAAAGCTGAAATTTATTAATTAATTTGTTCCTACCTTTGAATAGGTCTGCATGTGAGATGAAATATGACACGCTGAAAATCAAATGTCAAGCGAAGTGCGGAATTTGATATCATTTTAAAAGAGACCTTGTCAAAGTTTGGTGAACGTTGTTTGCAGAATTCTCTCTATATTTGTTGGTATATGTTAGCTATTTAGCTTTATCATTATTAACAAGTATTTAATAAACATATTTGCAATAAATAATATATTTATATGATGTGTAGTTTCCTTTTTTTGAAACTTAAATAATATCACATTTCTAGATCTTGTCTCTAAGGAGTTTTTGAGATTTTATATAGAAAAATATGGAATTATTGGATGTGGAGTCTGTGATCATTAACCAGTTGATTTTCCAAAAAAAAAAGAAAACTGAAGGTCATTATATAACTGTTAATAAATAATTAGACACGATACAATACTGTAGAATGTATTTGTGCCAATTGTAGATCTTGACACAGATACAATAATATCCAAGCCTTATTATTTGTTCATTTACTGGGTGTAGTTAACATGACTTGTTCTCTATAAACAACATAATCCCTTTTCTAATTGGCATTTATTTCTTGTTATATAAAGTTTGGAATGAATCGGTTAGAAATGGACATGCGCTCCTAATATGGCTTCGTTCAACCAATTTAAAAAAGCGGTGCTATATAAACACATCAGATGTAACGATGTAATGGTCACTACAGAATACTGCTCTTACTTCTAAAGCAGTTCTTTATGTGTAAAGGGCATAACTAGACGTTTAACGGTAGTTGGACGATGAATAGTGCCCGTCTGACACATATACCGAGTGGTTTTAACATACAAGATTTCTGAAAGAATAATGAATTGTCCCATTTTAAAACAAAAGCCGCCAATTCAAAAATGATTTTAACAAAAGTTGTTTGGATTGGAGAGGGCCATCTGACCATGTGATCCAGCACCTCATCCGGCCCTGAGGCACCCAATGAAGTTAAATTGGTGGTGAGTCACACCACTGTTCATCAGATTTTTGACCAAAGAATTGGGAATGAGGAAAATCTGCCCAAAAATGGTTCCAAAAAACCTTTCGCAGGAACAAAAAGACAACAGGAGAGAAAGGTGTCTTGACTTTTTGGAATCGATTGAAAACGATCCCCATTTTATGGAACGTGTCATTACTGGTGATGAGAATTGTGTGTTTGAGTGCGACCCGGAAACCAAGCGCCAAAGCATGGAATGGCACACTTCAAGCTCTCCAAAACCCAAAAAGGCAAGAATGAGCAAGTCGAAGAACAAATGCATGCTAACTCGCTTTTTTTTAATTCTAAATACGCTAGACGGCGGCTTACTCTTTGTGAGCAAAACTCGTATACGGCAATTCTAGAGATGATATGATCTAGATGATGGTAGTGTAATGAATGTAAATTGAAATATTCAGAGTTTTGAAGTAAAAGGACAGAAATGGGTATTACTTATGCACACCGCACAGGGCAAATGTACCTAAAAGTATTTCTACGCGCTAGATTTGAATAATGGGATGGCCACATAGGAATTTGAAATAGCACGTATGAAGGCTGGCTCAAAGCCATGGCGGCGCGGTGACCTCAGACGAATGTAATAAAGCTTTGAATTAAGCAAATACTTATACTTATAATCGACCCTCCAATTCTTTATGAATTCTTTCGGCAGACTGATTATACAGGGTATCCCAAACCATGCGGCATCTCTCGGGAGAGTAAAGTTTGGGTCAACATAACACTATAAAATCATACTTTTTTTTTTTTTCGACGAAGCCTATTCTTATTGACATATGCGCGTTCAGAGGGTGCGAGGGGGTGGTAAATGCAGTTTTTAAAAAACGCCTATTTTACGGCTTGCCATAATTTAATAAGATGTAAGCTTTTCGTTCCCGAGATATTATCCATGTAATCTGGAATGCCCTGTATAATGATCCTTGGATGGGACATTGAAATAAGCGAACAAAAATGCGATATTTTAACGTATTACAAAGTACAAGGTTATCATAAATTCAGGGATATTATTTAATTTTTTATACACTTTTAGGAAATTGAAATAATTGCAAAAGGGAATTCGAATCTAGTTGCCACCATAATGGGATTTTAGCGTGTCTATGGAAAACCGAAACTTTTTAAATGCTGTATTTCAAGGTTGTGTTATATTATGCAAGGTCGTGTTATAATTTGCAAATCCATGGCCACCAAGGCTTGAACCCAGCGGAATTTTCTTTTTTATTACTATGGTTCTCAAACCATAAGTTATAAAAAACTAATATTCTAATGGTGACATATTTAAAAAAAGAATTTCTTGTAAAGGGTTTTCCAGTAGGGACGGGCCGATGTTGAAATTTAATAAAACAAGCTGTGTGTGAGGTATTAGTGAAATTCTTTTTTTATTTGAAACACCCATGTATGCCATTATGTATGGAATATGACATCGTTCAAATGTTCGCCGCGGCTTCTTACGATGACAAGGATGCTACAACTCCAATGTTCAATGACTTTACCGCATAGATCCGGCCTAATTTGAGCGATGGCCTGTGTTATGTTCACTTTGAGGGCATCAGTCGATTATGGCTTATTGGTATACACCTGCGACCTCAGAAAACCCCACAAGAAAAAGTCTAGCGAGGCTAAATCGCACGATCTTGATGGCCATAGATATCTTTTTCTACACCGCAGAAACAAGATATGATATTGGCGTGTAAACTGCAAACCACAAGGAGGATGAATTCAGTTTCATGTTCCAAAAAGTTGAATGACTTTTTCTATGTTAGCGGTGATGATAGGTTATATCTTAATGACAAATTAAATAAGTTTGGTGACTATTATAACTATCTTCGATATCATGTTTAATCAAATCCAAAAAGATTAAATTGTTTACCTCCACATTGTGATCAAATTATGAACGTTTGTGTTATTTATAATAACAATAATATCGTTAGAGGTAAAGAGAGGTCATATCTTAATGTGAAATAAAATAGGTATACAAGGTGGATATGGTTTTTGTAATAAAAAAATGTTCAAATAGTGTGCATAGAGGTCTCTAACCCACACATTTTTGGAGACTATTGCATATGGAAAATAGTGATTTCGTAGGCAGCGCTGTTCTCTATCTCAACCACGTAATTTCCCTCAGTTACTAGCAAATTTACTTAGAACTCCGCACTCGTACTTTATATCAATCAGGAAAGCCGCGTTGAATCCAGAACAGCGATGGCGACGTAAAAGATGGGCTCAGCGCCAAAAATGGAAATTTGAAACTGCGCGCATTTCACATCCAACTGAATAAAACAGAGCGCGTTTGAACGAGTAAACACATACGTACAGCGTTCCGTTATTTTAAATGACCTTACCGAGTCACTAACCATTTAATTGTCAGCACCTGGCACTGACCACCGCTACTATTATTGCCGAGTGCGGGAACGGACGATCCCAGTTCAATCCGCAATACAGTAGTCGGTAATAGGGTACTATTTATTGTGCAACAGGGCCGTACTTCAGTTAGGTTATGTTAGGGCCGAACGAAAAATAATAATTGAAAAATCTTTTTCATTCTGGAAAACTTGGTGACGGGTCATTGCTGAAATAGTACAGAATCACAACTAGAAGTTTCGCTTCAAACCAACCACAGATAGATGTTCCGTCCTAATAGAACTCAACAGCGTGATGACGGCTAGAAAGCGAAAAAGGCAGTACGGCAGACAAAGTATCTAAAGGTAGTTATCTAGTAAAGAGTATTAAAGGTCCATCTGCTTGAAGGTAGATTCTTCTATCCTTTAAAAAGAACACAGCCCATCACGAAACTTTCGAATAAACACTTACCTTCTGACTTTTCCTTTTTCATTTAAGAAGCGTTTAAGAAGCTCTATTGGCAGCTTCTTAAACGCAGCTTTTGAAGCATCGGTTAGAATGAAAATAATGAGGGTCAAACTGTAAATATATTTTACTAATCGAAAAATTGGTAGCTTAGGACCCAAGAAAGATCAGCGAAGCTACTACAGATACTGTTGTTTCAGGATACTGTTGTTTATTCTTGTACTATTTTATCTTTCATTCCAGTACTGCATTTCCCACAAAATTGAAGAAGTGGAGTCTTAAATTTGAAGAAATGATTAATTTAATCCTTTTGCTTCGATTTTTTTTTTAACTTTTTACGATTCTTCTCAAAGCATAGTCACCTGAAGTTCAGAATTTGTTCTGGTGAAAATAGTTCATCCCTTATTATGGGGCGAAAGCAACCCAACTTCTACATCACTATAGAATGTAGATATAACTCTATTGAAATATTGATCTTTTTTTATCATCACTTCTCAATATGAAAAATGTTTGCAAAGAATACAAAGGAATAGGACTTTTCTGAAAATGAGGATACCTCAAAGATACGGACACTAAAAAAAAACTACCCCTGAACCCCAATTTGACCTTATAACGGACGAGTGTAATCAAATGTACAGGATCGTGTTCCCGATGATCTTGAGTATTTCTTACGGTCATTGTAGCACAATACATTCTGCAGGCCAGTCAGAAACTCTATGATAATTACTCAAATATTGTAGATGCGGCCCTGTATTTCAACAAAAAAATTAAAAGCCTACTCGGTACAATGGGCAATGCTGACCAGTTTGAAGTGCTTCCTACATGATGAGATTTATGACCTACATAAGAATATTGTGTAGATATATAATACATCATCGCTTAAAATACAGAACTGGTTTCAGTTCAGTTTATACGAATTTCCCCAAATTGTATGTAGGTATCGTATATAATACAGCATAATTAATTTAATGTTTGTCCATATAAACAAACCAGTCCCATTTTTCGTTACAATTTATTTTTATTTGGCAATGAAGGACCTAGCGGAAAATAAAGTCTTGTAGGTTTCATTACTTTCAGACAGAGTTGGGAGTGTTAAGAAAAAAATATACTTTTAGTATGTAATCGTAATCGTAATTTTGTAATAAAATGAAGCTGTACCTCAGATGTTTTGTGTATCTAAGATACAATACTCCAGATACTAATCTTGAAAAATACATAAAATACTTACGAGTGACAAAAAAACCCTAGAGCTGCTTCATTTATTGTTTATAAACATTTGAAGATTTTCAGGACACACCAAGAATAGCTCTGCCCACGAATTGCGCATACCGAGCGTAGTACGAGGTAGGACGACCATACCCGATAGATATATGAGAATTAGACTAACCATTGCAGCTGATGAATGAGACAAACAATTACAACTGACTGTACTTCTCGAAGCGTTCGCGGCTACGGCTACAAAAGAAATGAGCACAATGTCAGGCTTTGTGTACTTCGTCCAAGGGCAAAACTACTTTTGGTACACTGTACATATTTCAATTTTATGAAAAAAAAATGCAGTTCAAAACCACAACGTAAAAATTAATAGGCGTCTGTACTGTTATCTGGTTTTCGAACTCGACGATTCTAATATTATTGCATTTTGCGCTAACCCGACTGGATTGCGGATACGCACGTAATACAAAGCAAATGCATTTGCTGTTGTGTATTCACCCGTGTTTGCGCTTTGTGAAGTTGCTATTGCTTTTAGGGGTCGTCTATCTATTAGTTATCATGAAATTCCTTATTAGTCGCGTTTTTAATTGTAGGAAAATAAGTGCTAATCTTATTAAGTAGAAAAAGTAATCTATTATTGTGTGAGGAAGTTACAGATGAACGAACTCTTTAACAAGGGAAAATCTATTATATTAATTAACAACCTTTTGTGGTATGGCATTACGTTGTGGTATTAATTTGTAGTATGTTATACAGTGAGGGCTAAAATATCGAGCATAAATTCGATAAAAATTAAAGGATTTTTTTTAGAAAAACGCTCGGACACCTCAATTAAATTTTTCATTTGCCGACATTTTGACATACCTCAATTGTTTTTTATGGACAGCTGTCAAATATATGACGTCATCGATATTTTTTTTAATGACAACATATGGCTTGTAATACATCATTTGAAAGCTCTTATTCCACGCAGTTCCTAAATTTTGGCGCGATTTTTTCAACCCATTTTAAAATATTAGAATTCGATAAAAAGCGAAGGAACGTTTATTTAAAAAATATTCATATATTATAAAAATTCATTCATTATATTGATGACTATACACCTCTTACAGAAAGGATTTACAGTGAAAAAACCGTCAGCAAAGTTTGCGAAAAAATGTTCAAAAACACTGGAGCACTCCCTGGGTTCTCAGTAACGCTCTGTGGAATATTTGCAGTATATTTTTTTTTCATAATCTAGAAATAAATATAAGGAGACGTTTTTCGATTTGTTACAAAAAATATTTTTGTTTCAAAAAGTTATGGCCATTTTAATTTTGGAAAACAAAATGTTCCTATAAAATTAAAATTAAAATGGCCATAACTTTTTGAAACAAAAATATTTTGTAACAAATCGAAAAACGTCTCCTTATATTTGTTTCTAGATTATGAAAAAAATATACTGCAAATATTCCACAGAGCGTTACTGAGAACCCAGGGAGTGCTCCAGTGTTTTTGAAATTTTTTTCGCAAACTTTGCTGACGATTTTTTTCACTATAAATCCTTTCTGTAAGAGGTGTATAGTCATCACCTAAAAAGTGAAGTGGGTCCCATGCGTCGTTTTCAAGATATGACTAACTGAAATATCACGCACCGCCACTGCTCTCAACAGTTATCCAGAATTCCAGAAATGGAGAATACATAATATGAAGCGCAATTTGTTGAAATACAGGGCCACGTCTATTAATTTGATTTTTTAGAAACACAAAAAAAAAACAACAAAAATTAAAAAAAAAAACATTTTTTTTTTTAATTATTCATCCGATCATTTCATATTAGTTATTTTGATTTTCCCCTGTACTCTAATTACCGTGCGACAAATTTTACAAAACTCGATTTCATGGGTGTTGAAAATGCAGAAATAATTGCCACAATTAAATTGAAAACCTATTGAAATAAATATAGAAACTTCCCTATTTTGCAAACTTTCTTTTGCAGGTCACTGTATAAATACATTTTATTCCCAACTTATTTTGTTTTCATTCTTTCAGATATTTCTTGGGAATTTAAATACGAACGATGAAAAACCCCGGGTGAAATAAATCTCGAAAAATTATTTATAATGAAGGACAAATGACACCCAATCTAACGAAGATGGTCATGGGCAACATGGAGAACCTTGCAATACCTCGCCCTCCAGCCCTCCCGATGGGGCCGTTGGTGCCGGCTTTGGACTCCATTGGGCCACTCAAGTCGACGCAGAGGAGCCATAAGGGCGGAGTTTCAAGGAGTGCCAGCATCAAGAGCAAGACCAGCACATCGTCACATGGTAATGCACAATTTATAAAAACTACGTAATTATTAATTTGTAAAACTTCAAAATTACATTTTAAGATGAATGCAGTAATGACTAGAGTGGGGTATTGTATCTGCGTGATATTGGAGTACGCTTATATCTAAAAATTTGTGAAATATTTACTCTCTTAACCCATTAACGCCCAAACGGACACAATTTTTCGTCCTTTTTGGAGCGTCAATCTCGAAGGGAAATTAATGAATCCACTCAATAAAAACCACCATTGGATGTGATCTTTCGATTTCCGGGATTCCGAATTGTGATTAAATGCTCTAGAAAAAAAATATGGCTTACTTTATGGAGAAAAGTACTGAAAATTGAAAATTTAGTCAAATATAATCTGTAGTATTGTTTTGATTGAGGAAAATGACTGTGGATCAAGAAAAACTCACAATAACATTATTTTCTCGTTAATACTAGAGAAAAATTCATATTGCATGAGATTTTATGCAATGTCCGCCATTTTGAAAAGATTAGAGTCAGTTGAGGTCGGCAAAGAAATCCTATCATCAACTCCAACTATTGCCTCCACCTCCCTCCACAATCCGGAGTAGGTTAGAGTACTTTTTGGACTAAAAAAAAATATTAAAAAAAAATCCCAAGTTTTCAGTACTTTTCTCCATAAAGTCAGCCATATCTCCATCTATACCATTTAATCACAATTCTGATCACCGGATTCAAATCCCCGGAAATCGAAAGATCACATCCGAAAACATTAGGATAAGTGGTTTTTATTGAGTGAATTCAATAATTTCCCTTCGAGATTGACGCTCCAAAAAGGACGAAAAATTGTGTCCATTTGGGCGTTAATGATTTAAGCAGTGTTTTTCGGTAGGTTGGCCAGCTGCGCTGGAATTACTGAACATAGGGAGCAGACGCGCTGTTATCAGTACGGTTAGCCGATCATGCCGCAATACAGCGGCACGCGGCGGGCGGGTCGTTGCCTTTGGACGGGTAGTTTCGCCCAGTCGTCTGACACTCTAGCATTATTATTAGTATGTTCGAACAATATTAATGTATCTACCTCGGGAACACATTTTCGAATAGTCTTTGTCACAAGATGTGAAGCATACACTATACACGTAATACGTAAACACCGTATCCTAGAAGACAACGACCTACTAAATGCATTGTCGCGGCATCATCTCTCATAGACATCAACATTAGGCTTGTTGAGACTTGAAAGTTTACTAGACAAATACCTCGGTCTAGTAATTATTGTATAAGGTCCTTTTCGACACTCTAAGATCTCTAATTTCTATCCAGGTTTTCGTCTAGTTGACAACGCATCTCAGAACGACGACACCGGCAGCGTATACTCCATCTACAAGCAAAAGATCGACTCCATGTTCGAATCGGACTCCAGCAGCACCAAGAACAGCGTCCAGGCGAAAATCGAGAAGATGTTCACCGAGGTGGCTAAAGACAGCGGCATTCCACTCAACGACATAGGCGTGCACAGCTTTTCAGTGGACTATCTGGGGTCTATACCTTTGCAGGAGAAGGTCACTAGTCTCTCTGGGTTACAGGATCCCCTAAAGGAGCTCTATTTTACGTACAAAAAAATCACCAAGACGAAAAAAGCCGCTCACCGGACGGTTGGAGATTTCGAACATTGGACTGAAGGTTCAGTATCAAGGAGAAAAAGGTAAGACGCTGAATTACACGTGAGTAAGAATCAAGCTGATTAGAAGACATTATCCCTTTATATTTTGATCTCCTGTGCAATGTGAACTTCAGAATGATTTGTGTGGTGTTGAAGGCATTAAAACATAGACATACCAAGGGAATTTTATGTCCACAATTTGGGTGATTTTTTTTTCAACTTTTTTTTGTCAGTCCCCACTTGATATTTTGTTTAATATGTCGAAAAAAATCCCTGAAAGTTACAGCCCTCAATATTAATTTTAAGTACTTTCCCAAAGCGTGAAAAGATTTTCCATAAATACACGTAAATCGATTTTTTTTTTTAAATTTCTATAACTCAGTCGCATTTTATGCTATTACTTTGGTGTTGGTCTCGATTTACTCAGAATAAAACACTCTACAAAAGTGCCCATTACAGCGAAAATATAACTTGTAGTGGTGAGTTGGTACGGGTCGCTGAAGTTTATTTTTACCCAAAATTCTCGTTTTTTAATAATAATAATAATAAATCACACCGCAGAAATTGACATTCACCCTCTAAGAGTCATTACAACTGTGCAGAGGTAGAATACACATGAAAAAGACGTAGGACACACAACCAAACCCTGTGACAGGTGCCAATTGCCACAGGCGGAATTCGAACCCGCGCGGATAATAGCTGAGATTAATATTTCTTGAGATATTAGACTTTAACTTACGAGTAGTACAAAATTTGTACGGTTTATTGAAGCAAACGTTTGAAATTATTGATATTTCAAATTATATTACTATACATTTAAGTAAATATCACTTTATCAAAATTAAAATAGTGGAAATAGGTAAAAAATCTGTAGTTTTGAAGCTTAAATTTGAAAAACACTCAAAAAAAAGCACCATGTTAGATACATTTATTAGTAATTTCTTTAGTTTGTAAAATCTTAGCTAAATTAATAAATATACAAACAATACAAAAATATGCAATATATATGTATAATATGATACTAATCGTTGATTACCAATCATTTATTACTAATCGTCGATTAGTATCATATTATACATATATATTGCATATTTTTGTATTGCTTGTATATTATTAATTTAGCTAAGATTCTACAAACTAAAGAAATTACTATAAAATAAATTTATCTAAGAGGTCTTTTTTTGTTTTAAAGTTAGCCCCTATAAATCACATTATTTGATAAAGTGATATTACTAAAGAAGGAATAATTTGAAATATCAAGCGTTTCTCAGGCAGTCCAGATCATTTTTTTGTAGTAAATTAAATTTTCAACAAATTTTTCATTTACATTTTTTTGGTAAAATTAATAATTTCATAGATAACAGCAAAAAAAACGAGAATTTTGGGTAAAAATCAACTTCAGCGACCCGTACCAACTCACCAGTACAAGTTACATTTTCGCTGCAATAGGCACTTTTGTAGAGTGTTTTATTCTAAGTAAATCGAGACCAAGACCAATGTAATAGCATGAAATGCGACTGAGTTATAGAAATTTGGAAAAAAAATTGATTTATGTGTATTTTATGTAAATAGAAAATCTTTTCACGCTTAGGGAAAGTACTTAAAATTAATATTGAGGGCTGTAACTTTTAGGGATTTTTTTTCGACATATTCAACAAAATTTCAAGTGGGGACTGAATAAAAAAAGAGTTGAAAAAAAAATCCCCATTTCTCCATCTTGTTTATGCTGCATTGCTCCAGTTAGAAGCAAAACTCCGAAGAAAATTGTCCACCGTTGCTTCGTTATCTCCTTTTGAACGTTCAATACCGCGAATTTTTGCCTTGGTATATCCAGAATTACCACCCAATACTTTAATTCCAACTCACCCAATTCACCCAATACTTGAATTAACTAATTTATGTATGTTCTCTTCTAGTGGAAAACTGTAGTGAAATTTTCTCTTTCAGGCGATTTAGAACAGCTGAATTCGTTCCCAACGATAGCTGTATGGAGTGCAGTCAAGTTCGTCATACACGACACCGAAGACCCTACGTACGCGTTTCTGCCCCTAATAACCGACCCTGACAATTTGGATAAACGACAACTTTTTCGGACGCTAGACGAAAACGAAAAGAAATATATCACGCGCGAGTCCCACTCTCCCCTATTCGCCGTTGTGATGAGGAAAATAGGCGTTCAGAAACAGTTGGAGTGCCATGGGTAAGTGCTGTACACAAATGCGTACCGATACAGGGTGATTCAATAAAGACTAACTAAAAAGACAGACATTTTGAAACCTGGACTAAGACCTATTCAAAATATCTTATTAATTGACGTTACTCCGTCACTCAAGACATCATCAGTACCATCGCCCTAGTTGATGTTCTGCATTGCGTAAGTTATGTTTGGGAAAGCAGTTCTTTGCAATCGACTAAGCCTTAGTTTTGCTACGGTTTGTTGGCATTTGTTGTTTGGTGGCCACTTTAATCTTAATTTAATTCTCCTATCCAAGTGCAAGTTCCAGGTTAGTTTGGCATCAAAGCTTACGCCAAGGCATTTCACTTCTAATGCGAAACTTCTCAATTGTGTTTAGAACAGGTGCCTTTTTTTATTCTGTTTTCCTTTTCATTCGTGACAAGAACCATTGTATATTTTTATCCATGAAAGGGAAATAAAAAGTATTCCAAATGATTGTCTCTGTTGAGGTTCTGTCTCAATCTTCCAGGTTCGTCTGCCAAACATCCGAAGATGCCATCGTGATAGCCGCCACTTTGTATAAGTCCTTAGTGGCTCACATGAAGGCGAAAGAAAGGAGACCGAGGAATAAAAACGGCGTAACTACGTGTATGTCCGTCGCTTCAAGTAGTTACAACGACCGCTCGAGTCATATAGTACCTGTGAGGCCTCCTAGGAAGAAGAGAAGCACCGCGTCTTCTATTATTAGTGAGACGGATGCCTTGAACGTAAGTATAGATACTCGTCGAACGAGACGATAATTAATACGTTGTAAATTTAGTCTTCAGATACCCAACCTCTCCTGTCTTCTTCGAAGAAGTCTCCTAAGAAGAGTACTAAAAATAAAAGAGCTCCTACTGCACCCTCCCAAAAGAATGAGGACCTGGATGCCATAACACCATATGAGGAGCCTATAAATCCTTCCGATTTAAAAAACGGAAACAACGTCAGTGTCAAATGAAGGAAACACGGAACCTCAGGAATACAAAGACGCTGAAGAAGTTAAAGAGATCAAGCCCAAGACTTTTACAGGTATTATTTTCAGTTCTACAACCTTAAGTTTGCGCGCTCACCAACTCTTTAATCATCATCTGAAAGAGAATCCAAACTTCTTGATGAAAGAGCATCCGCATCAGTTTTAAAATACAATTGTGAGATGGACAATGATCTCCAGAGTTACATACAATGTACACTGAATGACTATCAAGGTTAACAATTTGAATCATCAACTGAAATTTTGTCCAGCTGAATGAAACTGAAAATCAAAAACTACAATCAATAAATCAAAATAAATCAAAAACAAATTTTGTATACATGTATTTGCATGGCGAAGAGTGACGAGTGTATGAATGATTCTAATAGATGACACATAAGTTCAATGTCAATTGAAATCAAAGATTTTGTGTAAACAAAATCATCGCATGAGATTAGACATCAGGTATACAGATCGATCTTTAGAATCTCATAGAAATTGACAACTTCTATGAGTAGTAGACTGGCGAAGTACTATCGTTAACGAAACCTCTACAATTCCACAAACCGAGTCTCTACACTTCTCGAATTTTGTTAGCTTCTCGTAAACCAAATCCAATTTCATTGTCTCTTGTTTTAACTTATTGGAAGTTTGTTTCCATTCCTCAATTTAAATTACACAATTTACGTAACTTATTTGCAGATAAACTGAACACCTACATGAGCAAGGAACAAAAGCAGCTGACTGTCGAATTAAAGCAAATTATGGAGGAGGGAGGGACGAAGTATTTGAAGAGGGTTCAAAGCGTGCGGGAGGGCGAAGAGACCATAAGGAAGAAGGAAAACTCCGGCGACATTTTAACGAAAGTTACTATTCCCAGGTCTGGTAGCTTCTTAAACGCTGGTGGATTGACGAGATATAAGAACAAAGTTTCAAGGTAAGGACGATACACACGGGACGTGTCGAATTTCTGCTCGGATTAAAATTAAGCGCGGAACAAATTGTTCGCCTTCGGTAAAATATGTTGATTTAACTGGAAATTGGAGTAATGAACTTACTTCTCGAAAAGTTTTGCAATTTACAACGAAATAAAATCTTACAGTACGTTTAAACCCAAATTTATTGATATAATTCGATTGTAAATGTTTTGTAATATGCACACACGTACCTACATACACATTCCTGCAAATTCGTTTATAGAGTTGCCATACTTATAGCTTATGGACTTGCCAAATGTGTAACTGTTTCTAGTTCCAACATTTTTTTTGAACACAAATAATATATTTTTGATTACCTAATCACAGGGTACATCACTTTTTCGTTTCACTTTTATCAAACATTTATACATATACAGTGCTTTCTTAAAGTAAGGGATACATCTAATAAAAATGCTACAAAAGATATTTTTATTGCTTGCTGTCAAACGAATCACATGAACTGCCATTTTGTAATAAGTAGATTCCGTTAGAATAATGTAATTAGAATAATAAAGTACGCATCAATTGATGCGTACTTTATTAACATCCGGTTTTTTGTGGTATAGGTTTTACCAAACCGATACCACTATCAGCAACGCTACGAAATGCTAAACAGATCTTACTTTATACCTCCAATGGTATCTGTTGTAGCCCAACTAAAAGAACCATGGCCACAAGACACTTGTATATACAAATAACGGCATAATATTCCGGAATACAACCCGTCTGCCGTGTTGTTCGCCCCACTCTTCTCGATTCAGTCGCGAAGGCGAACGATATTTACACTTCTTGTTAGTGTTAATAAAACTGGGCTGGTCGATGAATCATTCGTTTGCATGTGTGTTACGGTGGAGCGTTGGATAAACAATTTTCTTAAGTTACCAATAACTCTTCCATATATTCACGAGTTAAGCTCTGGCACCTGTCACTTAAAATCCACTTATAAGATGAGGAGCGTTCAAGTTATAACTGGACTAAAGTGGAAAAGTCAGGATTAGATTGTAAAACGATGTCAAATTTCTGTTTTACACATTCTACCTAAACGCAATCTTTATTGTCCTCTGTAACAACGACCATGTGCCATGTCAGTACACCGTCATATACGGTACAACGAAGTTCACGGCGAAGTTCCAACGCTCCACCCTAACACGCGACGGACGCTGTCCCGACAAATTTACAAACTTATTCGATGTTTGGTGCACACGAATGATGCATCGACCAGCGCAGTTTAATTAATACTAACAAGAAGTATAAACGACGTTCACATTCGCTACTCAATCGAGAAGAATGGAGCGCAGAATAAGGCAGACGGGTTGTATTCCGGAATATAATGGCGTTATTTGATCGAACTACGGAAAGTACAGGTATTATGTACATATACGACATACAGAAATTGATGTTAACGATGTACTTTATTAATGTGGCACATATAAGTCGCGTTAAGACTTGAGCTGGAATATATTATTAACATCCGACTTCTAGTAACAAGTTTTTTATTTTTTCGCCTATTTGTTGAATAACTATAGTGTAATCCACATTTTTTAAATATCAACCCTATTTTTTATACCGGATGATTTGCAAAGAGCGATTTTAAACTTTTGCCTATATTATATGTAATAAATATCTATATACATATGTGGAGAAGTAAATTTTAATATTTTTCTCGAATTTATCCGCTACTTTTGGATAGCACTGTATATTCAGGTTTGTGGACGTGTAAAAGAAGATGTCTAGTATATTACAGTTTCCTAAAATACAATTCACTTTCATTGACATTTATCTTTCTCTATCCCAAAAGCACGGAAAACAAAGCACACCGAATAACTGGTCAAATTGTTACCTGGTTATTATAAGGAGGTCGACCATCAAAACGTTCTTATTTAAGACTACAAAGAGACGAAAAGTCGTTTAGATTTATAAGCAGACTCAAATGTTCTTTCTTATTAACATCTCCGCGAATTCCTCTTGCAGGGGTGATCGGGGCAAATGGGGAAGCTATTGTGTATAGCCCGTTCAATAACTAATGAAATGAGTCATCCATGTGATGGGATATAAAACAAATACAGTCGCATTTCTACGTAGTTTGACAGGGTCAATGAAGAGGGTTACAAACGTTAATATAAACAGTATACCTCAGCGTTTGTAACCCTCATCATTGACTCTGTCAACGTGTCAACAATAATAATATAACAATGGACAGTTGAGAATCGAGGGCATGAGAATATGGTTTGACTATGCGGAACATTAATTTCATATTTTATTAGATTTTAGTGAATCTTTGCGAGTTAATATTATGTCTAAATTTGATAAAACAGGACCAGTTTTACATCCTTAAAACAACAAATTTTGTTATTCCTAAATAAAATATAATATCCCATGCCATCACTCATTATCTAAATTATTGTGGGACAATTTGTGTCTGTGTAAAATTTAGTGGGTTACATTGATTCAGTTATTTTTGTACATGATTTCTATTGCTTTTTAATCTACATGAACTTTTTGGGTGTTAGTATAGGTACATATTGAACATAATAGATTCATCTAGTTTACTACATAGTCTAGGCCTACTATGATGTTTCTCCGCGATTTTGTGAAAAATCGTATTAGAGATTTTTTCTAACCTTATTCAGCGCCAACTAAAATTTCGATAACTTGGTGAGATCCCGATGAGTTTGGTGAATTTATCGGGTTGGATAACTTTTTTACAGGGTACTAAAATACGAAAATAGAAAGTTATTATTGCAGAATAAAGTGAAAGGCATATTCTTCTATAACCTTATGATCCTATCTCACCGCAAATGTTAGCTACCCTATTCCACCCCAGTTTCCCCTACTACTGAAGCGTGTCGTATATATTTTCAGAAAATTTTTAATTAAAACGTCCATTAATCTCGGGAAACTTTCCCTTTTAGACGTTCCTCGTATCAAATAGCGGCCTGATGATCTTTATTAACGCTAACTTGAACTTGAATTTGAACTCAAATCGAAGTTTTTTTCGTTTAAATCGCTGCTTTCATACACCCCCGGAGAATTTCGTGTGAACTTGTGACTTCTCGCCATTAAGATTGCTTATATTTATATCACATTTATATCATGCGCTCAAAACAGCTAAACAGCTAAAACAGCTTGAAAGAAATCTCTTCATTGTTCAAAAAGTTCATCGTTTCTGCAGAATTATGAGCTGTAGCCATCTTGTTGAAAATACATTTGTTTTAATTTTTTATCATCAAGCTGGTTAAAAAAAAGGTCTTAAAATTTCCCTCCTATACCTTTGCCCAGTGAAAGTACCATTAAAAAAATTGTCCGAAAATTCTTCTTGTTCTACTAATAGCACACCAAACATATTTTGTGACAAAAAAAAACGACTTATCCGAACTCCACGTTATCATATTTTGTCCTTGTACACACTCAGGTGTAACAAGATTTCATCGGGAAATATATATTGAACGCTCTTTATTAACATTGTTTCTAAATATCACTCGCAAAATCTCGTTTTTATGTGCTTGAGGAAACATTCTTTGCATAGGAACTATTCCAGATATAAGGTTTTATAAGGTAATTTGTTTAAATATAAGGTATTGTAAGTATCTCTTCTGTGAGAGCGCCAATAGAATATCGAAAAAAAAAACCAAAACCAAATAATTAAATATCACCTAACGTAAAATCATGTAAAAAAAGTTTTATACCCACGCTCTCACGAAATTTGCTTTGTACGTATCAAAAGCAGTATTCTTTGAATCATTAAAATAAACGCCTTTTAAATCCATTCAAGGCAACATAAAACGCTCATAAATTCGTACTAAAATATTTTTTTCTTTGCGCAGGAATAACGAACAAGCCAGCGGTGGATCTCCTTTGGGATTTAAGGAAATTTTCAACGAGCTCTCTCTCCAGGAAGGCCTACACTCATTAGACGACATCTTAGGGGTCATAATAGACCCCGACGGAATGTCCTTTAACGATCTCAAACCGATATACAAGGAGTTCCTGTTGAAACTCTCGCTCACCCTGACGAAGGACGAGCTGTACCAGCGGTCGAAGATCATCATGAGGAGACAGAAGAAGAAGCTGTTAAGGAGAAACAGCAGCGTGAACACGAAAAAGAACAAGCGAGTCGTGGTCGGGGGTAAATTTCGGAGGCTGAAGCGCATTTTTCGGAAGAGCCTGAAGATGAGATTAAGGAAGAAACTGAAAAATTCTCAACCGAAGGCTAACGCTGCAATGCCACCAGATATGAACGGAAAACTTCCAGAAAGCTCAATCTCGACGTCGTCGTACGACACCAGGCAGTTCAGAACAAAAGAGGAAGTGAACGCTAGCAGAAAACACGGTCAGAAGAAGAAGAACGGCGACGCCGCTAGGCACAGGAAGGATCGGATCAGCACGAGCGACGAGAGCGACTTCTTTTCCTTGAAGAGGAGCAAGGCGAAGAGCCAGGGCTTCAACGTCCTGCAGAACCAAAACAGGAACTCGTCGTCGGGCTACGTTTCGTGTTCGGAGTGTTCCTACGACTCTGACTCGTGCACGTGCGTGTCCGCCGACAAGTGCTACTGTTCGCTGGGTCACAGGAACTTCCCGAAGGGGCCCGAGTGCGCGAGCGCGAACTGCAAGGCGGAGGACAGGTGCTACTGCAACCTGGACGCCTCGATCAGCTTCTGCGAGTGCGACACGGACTCCTGCACCGAGAGCAACAAGTGCTACTGTCGCAACGCCAACGTCTTCGACCAGCTGAGGCAGAGGGGCTTCCATCCGCACGAGGCGCACCACAAGCACCGGAAGCTGTGCAAGAAGTACTCGAACACGAAGAGCTCGAAGAGCCTGGAGTACATCCTCAATCCGAGCGAGTCCTACTACGAGAAGCTGAAGACCAAGCCCAAGTTCGGCAACCAGAGGGGCGTGAAGCACGGCGTGGAATACGAGATATGCTCCGTCGCCAACGCGGATCTGCGGGACCTGCAGCACTTTAGGAACGCGCCGAACAAGTCCATGTTGTACTCTCGGGGTTTCCGTGAGGGTAGCGCAGGGTTCGGGATCTGCAAGCAGAGCGCTTTGAGCAACTGCGGATCGACGAGGAGCAGAGGACTATGTGAGTATTATGCATTCTCAGTTTTTGTTGGGTCGAACTTCATCCTTCGTTAACTTCCGATACAGGTCCATATCTAGACAGATCGCTTTTTTTAATAAGACGGCGCTTGTACCAGCTGAAAGTGACTTATTGGATTGCCACACTTCAGTATCCGAAGATATCATTGGTAGATGTACTTGAACTCAACATTTCGTTTATCATCTGTAGCAGTAGATTGTTTATTAGAATTTGTGGTACAGTAATTTAAAACGATATAAAAACAAACTTTGTTTATTTTTTGTAAACACACCTGCACCGACCTCGAACGCGTGCATTCGTAATCGCGCGTAACTTACTTTTTAAGGCAATACAGGCCTCTCAAAAAATCATTCATATGCAGGGTGAGTCAGAAAGAATGGGACAAGACTAAACAGGAGATACTAGACACCAACATATTATGATTGCGCTCAACATGCCTAATACCAATGTCACTGGTTTAAGGGATACAGGGTGTTCAAAGTTTAAATTTTATTCTTAAATTTCTCAATAACTGAGAAAGTTTTGATAGTATAAATATGAAAATTGGTAGTTTTATGTTTTTTGGCGCGAGAATTACCATTAGAACTTTAAGCTTATTTTGACGTTACTCCTAGAAGGCGCTGATTTCACCGTATTATTTTGGTAAATTAAAACATATTTTTTTATCTGTTGAGCAATGCGTAATACAAGAAAGAATCTAAAAGAAACCTCAGAGAAAATGTGCTCTTGTTTAGGTCGTCTAAATCTATCGGTTTTTAATTTATTTGCATTTAAAATGTATGTATCTCTTAAACCAGCGACATTGGTATAAGGCATGTTGAGCTCAATCATAATATTTTGGTATCTAGTATCTCCAGTTTAGTCTTGTCCCATTCTTTCTGACTCACCCTGTATAGAGGCGCTGACTTTATATTCGTTTACTATACACGCTTGTGTTCATACTACTAAATAAAATTATATGTATATAGATACAGTTGGGTTGTTTTAAACCTGAAAGGGGTCATACCCTCTTAAGGCAACCAGAAACAATTCCATTTAAAGTTTTAAAGTACTCAAAGCGGAAAACGTTACGTTAGAGCTAAAAGCCTTTTTGACATCGAGACCGTTTACATTTAATGTGTGTTCGGCAGCCCTTAGAAAGATGAGTTGTAAACATTAAACATTGATTGTTTCCCGTTTGTAACAGAGCGTAACATTAAAATGAGCTGCGGTGAAAGTTTAAGATAACGAACCCTTATAAAATAACAGCCCTGAAAATTTTATACGATGCTGAGTACTTACGCAAAATATGTTTAAGTGTCTCGGTAGTCTTAGCCATTGTCTTACAAAGTGAGTTTCCACAAAGATGTATCTTTTAAAGTGTCAATACTTCCGACGGTAAATGTGTTTCAGATATTTTTTTCTACTTGCAATGAAAATTGTATAGTCCTTCTATTTTTAATTGAAAATGATAAATACGGCTGGGGAACAAAAAAAGCGGTGCAACATTATGATTCCATGGGCGTGCATATATCTTTTATAAATTCGAAAATTGTGAAATAATTGTTTTCATACAAATCAATATAGGAGATTAAAATTAGCCTGCATACAAAACTCTTAATATTTGAAAAATGGTAAAAAGATTTAGCCAGACAATCTCAAAAAATTGACTATGTTAATAAACCTAGCTAGAAATACACGTCACTGGCGTCTTAAACAAGTAGAATTCTCAATGTCGTAAATCATTTTAACGACGTCGTAAAAAATTTATGGCACAGTGGACCGAATAAGTATTCAAGGAATGTATTAGATACAAAGCACAATAAAAGCATAATGGATCGGCATTCGCAGGGCATTGGCAGCAGCATTGCCGGCTACTCAAAATTTTCTTAAGTATAGTAATATACATAAAGTTGTTTTAATTTATAATTATTTTTTCCAGCAATTTTAAACGCTTTATTTTAATGCTAACTAATAAATTTATATCTATATATGTTTTTAAAATATTTCCAAACTAGCTTTCTAAGAACGTCACGAACTAACAGTTTACTGGAAGTATGAAGTATACTTGTATAGTGAGCTTAGCAATTTTAGAAAATATATCTGACAACCTTGCTTTTTTCTACCTATTTTCAATTTAGAATGGAAATTGTATAAGTGGAATTTGCTGCATTTGTCTGAAGATGTAGGTACGGAATTTTCATGGGTGAACGACATGATATGTAAAATGATCTGCAAAAATATCGTAAGATAAAAATAAAGCCTTCAAAAGGATGCCGGTCAACCCCACATGTCTTGAAATGTTACGCTTAGAACGGTCAAGTTTTTAAGTTTATATTATTAAGAAAATTAAATATGGTAATCAGGACAGCGTAAAAAGCTTTGATGATGAAGATACCTTGAGGTGATTCAGTGGTTTATTCAATACGGGACGTCTTTTCAGACTAGATCTGAGGTTTTGTTTAGATAAACATAAATTGTAAATTGAAATAAAGGCAGTGGGAGACCTAGAGTTCGCACTCTACAAGAAAATTATTACTGAGTACGTACAAACAACCCCTATTTGGCGTTTAAGCCGGCAAGTCAATTTATCTCACGGGACCTACAATACGAGATGATATTATGTTATTATTAAGTAATGAGACTGATTTTTTTATTTTTAAATTCTTTTTCGAATAGAATTACAATTCAGTATTGTCTCCTTCAAAATAACTTCCTTGGGAAGCTACACAGCACTGGAGATGGTTGTTCCATTCCTCACTGCAGTGCTGGAACCCATATACTGGAATAGCCTTCAGCTGATCGGTTACAGCCGTTTGAATGTTTTCTATGGTCCCAAAATGACGCCCCTTGAGGTGATTTTTCAATCTCGGGAAGAGAAAAAGTCACAAGGACTCAAGTCAGGCGAATAAGGAGGCTGAGGAGCCACAGGAGTGTTTTTACTGGCTAAAAACTCGTTTACTGAAATTACTGTGTGACAAGGCGCATTGTCGTGATGCAACATCCAGTTTTTCTCTATGTTTGGTCTCACACGCATGCCCCTTTTTCGAAGTTTATCAAGAACCTCTCTGTAAAAGTGTTGATTTACTGTTTGGCACCTGGAGGCACAAACTCTTTGTGGACGATTCCCTTGCTATCAGCATGCATTTGATCTTCGACTTACTCATTCTTGCTTTTTTGGGTCTTGGAGAACTTGAAGTGTGCCATTCCATGCTTTGGTGCTTGGTTTCCGGGTCGTACTTAAACACCCAAGTTTCATCACGAGTTCCATAAAATCGTGTTCATTTTCAATCGATTTAAAAAAGTCGACTCCTTTCTCTCCTGACGTCCTTTTATTCTTGCGAAAGGTTTTTTGGAACCATTTTTGCGTAGATTCTTCTCATCCCCAATTCGTTAGTCAAAATCTGATGAACAGTGGTGTGATTCAAATTTACCACTTCCCCGATCATTTTTGTCGTCAACCGACGATCTGAACGCACAAGATCACGTATTTTATCGACATTTTTATCGGTTCTTAAAGATGAACGCTTTCCGCTACGTGGTTCGTCTTCAATCGACTCTCTTCCTTCTGAGAATGCCTTATGGGTTTTTCAAAAAATACTGTCTCCGTAGGCGTGTTGAAGTTTTGCAAAAGTATCCGTTGCGCTGTGTCCAAGTTTGAAGCAAAACCTAATAGGACACCGTTGTTCAAAATTAATGTCCCTCATTTTTAAAACGCACTAGAAAAAAACGGTTTACGAAAACAGTCACAAATAATAAAGAAATGACTCCAACAAGTTCAAACTTATACTGAAGGTGGATTAAATTTAACCTACCGCCATTTCAAGTCCCATCTCCGCAGTGTTGCTAGATCGAGCGCTACGTTGCCAGTCTCATTACTTAATTTACACAGCTCGTACAATCCTGAAATGTGATCTGCATATGAATATTTATAGTCTAAGCTCAATCCAAGAATTCCATGTTTCTATACCTACACTTTAGGTTCTTTGTTGTATACGTTTTTTTGTTTTAATTATGTATTATGTAACGATAATGACAGTTCTAAGCGATATGCCTTTTTTTGATCTTACGATATGTTGATGTCTATTATCCAACAAAAAAGTTAATAAAAAGAGATATTTTTCTGAATAAAACTTTTTCTGTCCTTGTATGTCTAACAGCGTGAGGTATAAAGTGACGGCAGTTCCACTCATTAGCACATAACCCAAATAACTCCCGCGTTGTGACTAACATTACCTTTTTACCGCCCGTTGAGTGGCTCAATCGATGCAATAACGTTCTGTAGATAAACTTTTGAGGAAATATACGCCTTAGCTGGGGAGGTCGAGAAAATCTAGTTAACGTCGTGTCTCTTTCGTTTACAGATTTAATATCGAATAAGAGTAACCTTCCTGGACGGATTCTAGAGATATTACGATATTACAAAACGATAAAAAAAAAGAATCAAAAAAAGGAAACGAGAAATTGCACGTTTTAATATATGTTACCTCGATAATAAAAAATCATAAAATTTATTAATCTCACGTGTCATGTACAGGGTGATCGGTTTATCATAGGAAGTGAGTTTTTCTCAGAAACGGATAAGAGAAATTAATTTTTGTCAAATTTAAATCACTTTTACTCACCTTCACTCAAAATATAAGGCGATAAAAAAATATGTCTTAACGACGCTAAGCGTCGCGACGCCTCAGAAATTTTTTTTTCAGCAACATGCATTTTTTACTTTACCTATTTAAAAAGTAAATTTAAAAAAATATAAAACTGGATATTTAAAAAGTTGATTGAAAAATGTTGAGTGTCCCATCTGTTTCTCGTAAACTGCTACCTAAATGAATATTGTTTCAGTTTAAGAATATATCAATTTACTTGTTTTTAATAAAAATTAACAGGGAAATAAAAAAATACAGCTTAATAATGCTAAGCGTTGCGACGCCTCGAATTTTTGTAGCAATATACCTTGTTTTTAAGACTGTAAAAATGATTTTGATTTTTGCATTTGTTTTGTACAATTTTTTCGCGACGCTTAGCATTGTTAACGCATATTTTTTATTATTGCCTTAATTTTGAGTGAAGGTGAGTAAAAGTGATTTAAATCTCACAAAAATTAATTTCTCTCAGCCGTTTCTGAGAAAAATTCACTTCTTATGATAAATGGATCATCGTGTAGAGGGTCTTCATTACCTACAGGGTCTATTATATGAGACAGGCAAACACACGTTTTCTGTATTACTTTTTAAACTGATCAGCATAAAGAATTGGAATTGAAAATTCACAAAATAAAACAAACCAAATATTCTGTTATGGAACGCCCTGTATATTTTTTACTTTTCTGCGAGACTTCTTCTTGTTTCAAAGATCTTTGTTGACGTTTGACAATTCTAAAGTTAATTTTATAAAAAATGCCGAAATCATTATTATTTATTGATCTTTATCATCGGCACCTTCGCCATTTTTAATAAAAACTTTAATACAATCCAATTTTAAAAAGTTATCAATCTGGAGTCCGACAGTTCCAACTGCATTCAAAATTAATGTTTTAAGAACTTCAATAATGACTTCAATAAACGTTTTTGACATTATCAGAAAAAGTTCTTGCAAGAATGTAACAAATGTACAGGATGTTTTTTTGCGACTTTTCAACACTCAATTGTCCATTTTTATAGTTCAAGAGGTCATACATGAAGTTTACTAGAACTCCACCAGGTAAAGTTGCATTTTTGAAATAGTACTTATAGTCCTTCTATTTTTAATTGAAAATGATAAATACGCCTGGGGAACAAAAAAAAGCGGTGCAACTTTATGATTCCATGGGCGTGCAACTTTATGATTCCATGGATTCCACTATCTTTTATAAATTCGAAAATTGTGAAATATTTTTTTTCATTCAAATCAATATAGGAGATTAAAATTAGCCTGCATTCAAAACTCTTAATATTTGTAATATAATTTGCTGTAAATAATGCTCATTTAGCCAGACAATCTCAAAAAATTGTCTGTTTTAATAAACCTAGCTGAAATACACGTCACTGGCGTCTTAAACAAGACAGAATTCCTAATGTCGTAAATCATTTTAACGACGTCCCTTAAAAAAAAAACAAAACCACAAAAAAAAATTTTAGGGGGGTGGGCCACAGAGGCCCGGGGCAGGGGAAACCCCCTTGCCCCTCCCAAGAAAAAAAAACCACCAAAACCAAAAAAAACCCAACTAGAAAAAGAAGAAGGAAAAATTTTTAATTAAAGAGGAACCCCCTGTGCCGTAAAAATTTTATGGTACAGTGGACCGAATAAGTATTTAAGCAATGTATTAGATGCAAAGCACAATAGTCTAATAATAATAATAATAAACGTCTTTATTTACGGGCGAAGTTTAGTACAAAAATACTACTCTTACACCTTCTAAGTAACCTTCTAAGTGTTTTACATAACTGAGGGGTTATTTATAAGGGTTATTTTCAATTTTAAATATAAAACAGTCCAATTAATGTATTTTCGCTAATTTACGTAAAGCTCGAGTGACGTATATATTTGTGGTTTCTCCGTATTTCCTGTTATATCCAATCGTTCGGGGTTAATTTTATTCATTTCTGACAAAGCAAACTAGAATAAACCTCTCCAATAATGCCGCGACAATTATATGTCCTGAACGAAGACTTTGAAAAGCCTAAGAGGCTTTTCAGCACACTTCGCTATCGCTGCCTTTTCGTGAGCTTTCGCAATAATAAAACTCCAGATTCTTGCAAGGGGAAAACACCAATAAAGGAATCCGATGCGAGTCTGTTTTGAGCATTGGCGATATGCCTTGTTAAAATTAATAACAAAGAAGTCTCTTTTGAAGCAGATACACAAAAGGAATTCAAGTAATTTGTCTTGACAGTTTTTTGATCTTTTATTTGAAGGTGGTATAGATCAGCGATTCTTAAGACTTTTCATTCACAAGCACTTTTTATCGTCGAGATTTTTTCGCAACTTTAGATATTAAATATAAAACAAAGTTGCGACTATTGTTTCTTTAAATTTGTGTATCATTTGGGGACCCCATTTGGGGTCGCCACGCACAGTTTAAGAAACACTGGTATAGTCGACAACATTTTATTAGGAAATGTAGCATCTCACAATTGACCCTGCGTATTTCAGAAAATTACATTCGTATACATATATAGAGTATCCCGGATACTTCCGGATTCCATAATAACTAGAGGTCGAAAGTCAGGCGTACATGACGTAAACACCAGGGACGGATCTCGACCTTTTTTCGACCTCGAAATTTTTCACGCGCGAATCAAAATGAGAATGTACCAGGTAACATTAGCACCTTATCTAGAAGAAGAAATACAGGGTTTCTAAAACTTATCTAAAACATCCTGATTGGTAGTGTTTGCATGGAAAATTAAAATGAAAGTAAATCATTAATAACGCTTCCATTTGCTCAAGTGTTAATATTTGACGTTTGTCACTGAAAATCCATTTATACATTAAAAAGGACCTTACAACATCAACATTTAAAAGTTGCTTCGACGTTTATTAATTTAAGGTTATGTACATTAATTTAACGTTAGCGGAATATAGGAAGTGGGACTACTCTTTCAAATACATTCGACGCTATTTGCTTGGACAGTATTTCATCGTTTACGGAAACTTTTACCTTAGAACTGGTATCTACGGTATTGGTAACGATCTAGTGTTTTTTCAATGTGGGTTCTACAGGCATATTCACGTCCCTATGTTTCCCTATGTTAAACAATTCTATAAAAACTGAGTAAACTCGGGATGATTAACTGTGTTCAATGTTACCATTTGAAGAAAAGAACTGTTTTTTGGCCTAAAATTCGAACCTTTTAACCCTAAAAAATATGAATCTTGATCGGAAATTAAAATCCTACGTTCAATCACGAGCCAATGTTATCGCCAACAATTCCAAAAAATTTCATTAAAACCCGTTGAGAAGTTTGTCTGTAATCTTGGCCACCGATATGGAACATACCGTTTCGAGAAAAACGCGTTTAAAGTCCTTCTTTAAAATTTCTTTAAAGTTTTTCTTCTTCTTTAAATATTTTTTTAAATGATATCAGATGGCGCCAGGATGTTATATAATACGTTTTTGACTTTTTAAACAGGCCAGCAGGCTAGCACGAATAATAAGAGACAGAACACCTGGTGGGCTGGCAGCGAGCGCCACGCACCGGGGTGCAGCGTTCGCTTTGGTGGTCGAGAAAAATAGGTTCCTATTCTCGTACCGACTTTAAACTTTGGAATTGAATAGATAAAAGACCATACTTTCGCACTGTGACATTTTCCAAAAATTGTTTTTTTTTCAAATTTTATGATTGCAGGTAACCCCTAATAATAACTTTTGAAATTTAATTAATGGAATCGGAATCTTCGTGAAACGCGAAATTTTGTAGTCCCTCTGTATATATTTGTATACTCTATACTGCACAAATCCCTCTTAGTATACCAAGCATGTCGTGTCAGTGTAAATAAGGGTGAGAGAAATGCGTGAGATAAACAAGGGAGCGCAGGTAATGTAATGAGCCTATTTTCATTCAGGTTTTGAAGATATTGCGAAAAAAGCAGGTAATGAATTATTTACGAGTAGGTGTTTTGGTTTTCTCTCAGATGTAGGTTATTGGGTTATTCGACATTTACTTCTAATATTCACCCTTATTACTATAAGGGGCCTTACTGACTTCAAAGAACAGTCTCATTGAGTTTGCCTACTAAATATTTAATGAATAATGCATTTGTCTTTAGGCCTTCAATTCAAATTCGGGAATTTGTAGATTGAATTCCATTAGATGTAATGGACATACTGTTTTATACATTAAAAAGGAAAATGAAATTTTCATACACAATCACACGGATTGTATAAATTAAATAACGGGAAATAAATAAAAATCAAATGAAGTGAACTCGTATGAACTTGAAACAAATGAATTTATTTAATTTATAAAAAATAGAATCATATGTACCTACAGGGTGTCCCATTTTCAACATTTTTCTAAGGTATCTCGATATTACAAGAGCTGTTTATTAATAGCTATCTATATTTTTAACTGTCCCTCTAGCGGACACAATTTGAATAATGCATAACAGTGTTTTTAATGTAGAATTCAGTGGCGTAACTGTTTTTTGATGTGATCAGTGGTTTTTGAATTATGGACCATACATTTTTTTAATTGGAAACCATAGTTGGCCAAGTTTGTTTGGATAGAGTATTTTTATGCCAAATACATAATTTAATATGCATATATATTTTTATAAATAGCAAACTTATATAGCAGTTTATTGTGGCATTCTTTTTCAAATCCACCACTCCATCTGCCCATTTTATTTTCCGAAAAAAATACCTTTCCGGGTATCAAAATGTTCATCTTGAACTCTAGTTTTTGATGGCGTCTAGTGTTTTATAGAAATTATCAAACAACTTAAAAAATGGCAGTTTTTATCAAGAACGTCGCACGAAAAAATACGACTTTTTCACAAAAATTGCTAAAAAGTCAATAAAAAAAGATATGTATTTTCTTACCAGGCCCACATACTCTATGGTATTTTGACTTGCTGAATCCGAACACACTGTCAAAATTGAGGTAGCAGGTCTCATATTTCGAGGTCACTGATCACGAATCTGAAGTCAGATTTTCACAATTCAAGATGGTGAATTCAACATGAAGGACGAGATTATCACAAAATCAATAGATTAATGCCAAATTTGGTATTAGGGGATTTTTGGGGTCGCTGATTATGAATAAGATTATCCAATAAGATTATCGTTAACCAGGACCACACCTACTCACTATTAACATTGACCGATGTGAAATGTATGTACATAGGTATGTATAATATAACTGAAGTCATGAAAGCTTACGTTTCGAAGGAAAGATTCTGCAAGGTTAATACATTTTATTAGCAATTTTCCTCTCGGCTTGTAACTAGTTTTCCTTTACGTTTTACTGCAAGTTAGAATCGTGTTTCATGGCTATTAGAAATTGCCCTGGAAATAAGGATGAAGTTTAAGTCCGGTTAAAACGTCTGTGAGATTTAAAAGTTGACCAATAAATTTTAAAGTCTTCCTAGACATTCAATATACCTGTTAAGTTATAATACGAGGTGTGTAAATTAAGTAACGAGACTGATTTTTATAAAATTACAGCCGTTTTAATGTTTTCTATGGTCCCAAAGTGACCATATTGAAAAATGTTCACTAAAGTTACGCTATTATTTCTCATAAGTATTCATTCGCAATTCCTACATTTTTAGCACAAACTGAAAATGTTATATCCGAATGTCAGACCACCCGATCCGTCCAAAGTTTTGAAGGTGCGGATTCCTCACTCGAAAGCTACCAGATTTCAAAAATCTGGTAGCTGGTAGCTACGAAATTTTCAGGTGTTCCACTTTAGGTGTTCCACAATCTCTCTACATGTTACAACCACTACAGCTCTTCTACAACTATTCTCGTCTTTCCTTTCAGCTGCCAAGACATTACAGTCGACGGCCATAGCAGCCGGCGGATGCACGGAGGCCCTTTCCGTGAAGAAATCAGCGGAAATAGCGGCCCTCTTCGCCGACATAAAGCTGAGCCAGACCACCGACATCACGCATCTGACGCCAAAGAATTTCGACTCGGTCTCCTCCAGGAACGCGTACAACAAGCTGCCCCTGCAGCCCAAATACACCAAGCCGTCGAAGATCGTCACCAATCGGCTGGACGTCAAGGCCGTCGGCCACTATGCCACTAAAGCAGGCCCGAACGGCCTCAGGAACATGTACAGCGCGAAGAACGGCCTGTACACCATCCAGAGCCAATCGGACGAGTCGAGGAGGTCGAGCGTGAGCGATGGGAGGAAGATGAACGACAATAAGTTCTTCGAATCGGCTTTCGACAACGCAAAAAACGTCAGCAGCAACATCGAGAACTCCCTGGGGTACCTACCTTGAGGTGCTCCTCCGACGACTTGTAGACTAGGTGTGTGTAGATAGACAGTGCCGTAAACAGTTCATTAAACGTTAGTGAGTAATGTTACGGCGTTTCGTTTGTATCGAGCGTTCAGAAAAGTTAACCTCAAGTTGGCTGTGCAAAAGAATGTGTCTTAATCAATTATATTAATTTTATAATATCGTTGACATGTAAGTATATTTTTGACAGCTTAAGCTATATATGAAGGTCTGGTTCACAAACACATCGGAAAGTGTTCTTGAACTACTGAAAGTAACAGTCTTTGAGAAAATACGTCCGTTGTCCCTCAAATTATCCGTCCGTTTCTTCTATAGAATTCTACCATAAATATTGTTTATAATACAAGCACCATTTTAAGTTTTTCGTAGAATGTAGACTTTTATCTGTTAGAATATTCAACACTCTTTGGAATTTTAACCTTGACAGTTTGAACGGTATCAAACACAAAACAAAAATTTTAGGCCTGAACCCACCAAAGACATACACTTTAACTGGCAAAGCCTACTTTGAGGTCCAATTTTGTTGATCGCATATGTATTATTTTAATAATATGACTATAAGTAGAAATCAAAAAAGTTGAATTATGTTGCTTTAAAGTAGTAAATCTGGTAGACAGATGTTAGTTATCTATTATTATGACTGAAGGTAATAATTCATGTAGAATTTTGTGAATTTCAATCAATTAAACCGTTGCTATAATTCGTTAAACTACCAATATATTGAGCCATCACAAAGTACGCGCTTTTCACGCATGTCCTTCCATAGTAATTAATATATTCAGTGGTAGCGCAGGAGTCGCAGGAGTCTGTTTTAATAGAGCTAATAAAACTTGTTTTAATTGAAATACAGGAAATTTCAATACTATCGAACCACAAATTCTTACAAAAATATACAAACTTTTCTTCGCAGAAAAGTCAGTATATATTTTTTGGAGTTATTTAAAAACATCTTGAGCGTTTATAAGCGTAAAATATCACTTTCTTAAAACATCTTCAACTTTTTTGATCAACTACAATATTTTTCTCGATGTAACTAACGTAATTTTGGATGTTATGTTTTACATCGACATTTTATACGAAATACTTGCCATAAAATAATTCGCTTATTTTGGGGGTATGAAGCAATAAGGTTATGCGGATATATTTTGGGTGAATATGTAGAATTTTGTAAAATAGAATAAGGCAACGATTTAGTGATATTTTGAAACGTAGGTGCAATAATTTTACGTGCAATATTTTTTTTTATTGTTTAGTTTGTAGCTGGTGTACTTACCTTAGGAAACTATTTGTGTCTCCTTGTACAATTTTTAGGTTTACAACGTATTTTTAAAGTGTTCTTATTTTTGTGCAATATTTTATTATAGTTTAGTTCATTAAATAATTTACAAAAATGTTTGTTTTGTTTTTGATGCACAGTAGATAAGTAAGTAATATAGCCATAGGTGGCTAAAGAACTTTTGATAATTCAAAAATGTTTTTCTTTCCAACATCATGAAAAGAGACGAATACAATAAAAAAGGTATGTAACTTACAATTAACCTTTATTTAGTATAGAAAACAGAGACGCATATTAGGGTAACATAACCACCATTGAAATACAAGTGACAAAAATATACCATCTTATATATGTATTTAACACAAAATAGATCCTATATCAATTAAAATATTTTCTAAGTCAATATCTATCTGCATTTATTTTAATCAAGGACGTCTTCTGTCAAGTTGTGCCATTGCTCGTGCCTGTGGTCTGGATACCGTATCATGTCGAGCCAGTGTTTCAGTCTCTGACCTTGAAAAGTACGATTTTAAGAGGTCATTCGGTTTATGGGATCATTTTAGTCACCTGGTGCTATTGCTAACAGAAATCATCAGTCCTTTTCCACAGAAATGATTAGTCCCCTAACATGCGATTATACGAGGTGTCTAAATTAAGTAATGAGACTGGCAACGTAACGCCCGATCTAGCAACACTGCGGAGACGGGACTTGGAAGTTAACATGTAATGTACCTTCAGTAGAAGTTTGAACTTGTTAGAGTCATTTGTTAAAAATGAAATGATGTCATTTGATAAAAAAATTGTTTAAAAATGAGAGCCTTTAATTTTGAGCAATGGTGTGCTATCAAGCATTCACAGAAGGAAGAGAGTCGATTGAAAATGAACCATGCAGCTGAAGGCCTTCATCTTCAAGAACCGATGAAAATGTCGATAGAATACGCGATTTTGTGCGTTCAGATCGTCGAACTCCAGTACTTCTATGAGAAGTGGAAGAACCATCTCAAGCGCTGTGTGGCATCCCAAGGAAGTTATTTTGAAGGATACAATACTGAATTATAATTCTATTCGAATAAGAAAATTTAAAAAAGTCAGTCTCATTACTTAATTTACACATAGTCACAAAATTATACAGTCACAAAATACTAACAACTGGTGATTTCTATAGCGTATACATTAAATCAAAGCAAAGGCCCATAACAATAATCAAAGGTTTACGACTGGGTGAAGATTAGCCTTGGACGGCTCAGCTATGAATGAAGATATGTATGTAACTATAACAGTTTGAACTGGACAACAGAATCAGAATTTCTAACAAAAGGACAGAGTTTCTGTATTCATTTGGTGACCATAATGGCGTATAAATATACTTGTGGTGTGTAGAACACTAGTCGTTAAGTCTTACCTTTTGATCCTGTCCCTCCCAAGATCAACCCCCCTAGGTAGTCGTTACTCTTCCCGTAGTCCTTGTCGAAGACCGTGATGTACAGGCTCTGAGTGTACAACTCCGTCGGCCTTGTCTCGAAGGCGAACTCCTCGTTGTAGACCGGATTCAAGTTCTTCCATTTTATGGAAGTTTTATGCTTTCTGTGATACGGGTCAGGTTTCAACTGTCTGAAATCATTATATTGTACCCACCAGGTAACAAATTAGTTTGTAAATTCTAATACAAACGATGAAGGAATAATATGGCGTGTCGTGGGATTGCCAGTCAAATAAATGTTAAAAACATTAATGTTATCTTGATCCAAAAAAAAAAAAAACTTAATATATACATACATTGTAATGGATTTCTGTATACAAAAATTGTTAATGGAGTTCTGTCAAAAATATTGTTATTGTTGGCAGTCTCAAATTTGGCGAATGCGCTAGTATTAGCAAAAACCAATTTTTGACAGTCTCAAATTTGGCGAATGCGTTAGTGTTAGCAAAAATTGATTTTTGACAGTCTCAAGTTTGGCGAATGCGCTAGTATTAGCAAAAACTATTTTTTTGACAGTCTCAAATTTGGCGAATGCGCCAGTAATAACAAAATCTATATTTTTGACAGTCTCAAATTAGGCGAATGCGCTAGTGTTAGCGAAAATTAATTTTTGACAGTCTCAAGTTTGACGAATGTGCCAGTAATAACAAAAGATACATTTATGACAGTCTCAAATTTGGCGAATGCGTTAGTGTTAGCAAAAATTAATATTTGGCAGTCTCAAGTTTGGCGAATGCGCCAGTATAACAAAATTAATATTATTATATTTGGGATTGTAAAAAAATTTGTTTTTGCTAATACTAGCGCATTCGCCAAATTTGCGACTGTCAAAATATTGATTTTGTAAATACTGGCGCATTCGCCAAATTTGACACTGTCAAAATATAAATATTGTTGTTACTGGCGCATTCTCCAAATTTTACAAAATATATATTTTTGACAGTCTCAAATTTGGCGAAACCAAAAAAAAAAAAAAAATTTAACCAAAAAAAAAAAATGGATGCGCTAGTGTTAGCAAAAATTAATTTTTGACAGACTCAAGTTTGGCGAACGCACCAGTATTAACAAAATCTCTATTTTTGACAGTCTCAAATTTGGCGAACGCGCCAGTATAACAAAATTAATATTAATACGTTTGGGATTGTAAAAATATTGATTTTGATAATATTGGAGCATTCGCCAAATTTGAGACTGTCAAAAATTAATTTCTGTTAATATTGGCGCATTCACCAAATTTGCGACTGTCAAAATATTGATTTTGTTGTTACTGGCGCATTCGCCAAATTTAACAATATATATATTTTTGACAGTCTCAAATTTGGCGAATGCATTAGTGTTAGCAAAAAATAAATTTTTGACAGTCTCAAGTTCGGCGAATGCGCCAGTATTTATAAAATCAATATTTTGACAGTCTCAAATTTGGCGAACGCGCCAGTATAACAAAATTAATATTAATATATTTGGGATTGTAAAAATATTGATTTTGTTAATATTGGAGCATTCGCCAAATTTGAGACTGTCAAAATACAAATTTCTGTTGTTACTGTCGCATTCGTCAAGTTTAACAAAATATAGATTTTTGACAGTCTCAAATTTGGAGAATGCGCCAAGTATTAACAAAATCTATATTTTTGACAGTCAAATTTAGCGAACGCGCCAGTATAACAAAATTAATATTAATATGTTTGGGATTGTAAAAATATGGATTTTGTTAATATTGGAGCATTCGCCAAATTTGAGACTGTCACAACATAATTCTTGTTATGACTGGCGCATTTGCCAAAATTGAGACTGTCAAAAATTAATTTCTGGTAATATTGGTGCATTCAGCAAATTTGCGACTGTAAAAATATTGATTTTATAAATACTGACGCATTCGCCAAATTTAAGACTGTCAAAATATAAATTTTGTTGTTACTGGCGCATTCGCCAAATTTAACAAAAACTATATTTTTGTCACTCAAATTTGGCGAATGCGCTAATATTTGCAAAAATAATTTTTGACAGTCTCAAATTTGGCGAATGCGCCAGTAATAATAAAATATATTTTTTTGACAGTCTCAAATTTGGCGAATGCGCTAGGGTTAGCAAAAATTAATATTTGTCAGTCTCAAGTTTGGCGAACGCGCCAGTATTAACAAAATCTACATTTTTGACATACTCAAATTTCGCGAATGCGCTAGTATTAGCAATAACAAATTTTTTACAGTCTCAAATTTGGCGAATGCGCTAGTATTAGCAAAAATTGATATTTGTCAATCTCAAGTTTGGCGAACGCGCCAGTATTAACAAAATCTACATTTTTGACAGTCTCAAATTTGGCGAATGCGCCAGTATAACAAAATTACTATTATTATATTTGGGATTGTAAAAATATTGATTTTGTTAATATTGGAGCATTCGCCAAATTTGGAGACTGTCAAAATATTAATTTTGTAAATACTGGCGCATTCGCCAAATTAGACACTGTCAAAATATACATTTTGTTGTTACTGGCGCATTCGCCCAATTTAACAAAATATATATTTTTGACAGTCTCAAATTTGGCGAATGCGCTAGTGTTAGCAAAAATTAATTTTTGACAGTCTCAAGTTCGGCGAACGCGCCAGTATAACAAAATTAATATTAATATATTTGGGATTGTAAAAATATTGATTTTGTTAATTTGGTTCCCCAAATTTGAGACTGTCAAAAATTAATCTGTTAATATTGTCAGATTTACTAAATTTGCAACTGAAAATATTGATTTTGTAAATACTGGCGCATTCGCCAAATTTGACATGCAAAATATAAATTTGTTTACTGGCGACGCCAAATTTAACAAAATATTAATTTTTGACAGTCTCAAATTTGGCGAATGCGCTAGTGTTAGCAAAAAATTAGTTTTTGACAGTCTCAAGTTCGGCGAACGCACGAGTATTAACAAAATCTCTATTTTTGACAGTATCAAATTTGGTGAACTCGCCAGGAATAACAAAAACTAATTTTTTTGACAGTCTCAAATTTGGCGAATGCGCTAATGTTAACAAAAAATTAATTTTTGTCTCAAATTTGGCGAACTCACCAGTATTAACAAAATCCACATTTTTGACAGTCTCAAATTTGGCGAATTTGGCGCCGGTAACTATTAGCAGAAATTAATTTTTGTCAATCTCAATTTTGGAGAATGCGTCAGTATTAACAAAATCTATATCTTGACAGTGTCAAATTTGGCGAATGCGCCAGTATTTACAAAATCAATATTTTGGCAGTCGCAAATTTGGTGAATGCGCCAATATTAACAAAAATTAATTTTTGACAGTCTCAATTTTGCAAATGCGCCAGTAATACATTTTGTTGTGACAGTCAAATTTGGCGAATACTCCAATATTAACAAAATCAATATTTTTATAATCCCAAAAATATTAATATTAATTTTGTTATACTGGCGCATTCGTCAAATTTGAGACTGTCAAAAAGGTAGATTTTGTTAATACTGGCGCGTTCGCCGAACTTGAGACTATCAAAAATATTGATTTTGTTAATACTGGCGCGTTCGCCAAATTTGAGACTGACAAAAATATATATTTTGTTAAATTTGCCGAATGCTCCAGTAACAACAAAATCAATATTTTGACAGTCGCAAATTTGGCAAATGCTCCAATATTAACCAGAAGAAATTAACCCTTGAATGGCATAATTTTGCCATTGTGCAATAATATCCAAAGAAAAATATTCAAAAAGAGTTACAAAACTGATCTTTTTGAAACGTGAGATGCAAGGAGACTCACGAAAATCAAGCACCCCAAAGGGATCATGTTTTCGCTACGTCCACGTCGTTGATCATTGGTGATGCTAAAAGTGAAAAAATCTAAAATTGACCATTTTTTGCCTAATAAGAACAAAAAAGTCTTAAAATTAGTCAATGATCACACAAAAATGGATTTTCCGAGTTTTCAGAAAATCAAAAAAATTTATGCGTGTTCCTTGACTAGTTTTAAGACATTTTTGTTCTTAGGAGTTTTTGGCAAAAGTCTATAGTTTTCGAGAAAAAAAATTGTCAAGTTGAAAAAGAAAATGTCTCACTCTGACCGCCATTTTGCTTCACCAAATAATTTTTAAGACATATCTGACAATACCAAATTAAACTTCAGACATCCATTCCACCATCTAAACCAGTTTAAGACGTTTAAAAAAAAGTACAGAGGCCGAAAAATAGTTTAAAAAAAAACGGACCGAAAAAACACGTTTCTTTTATTTTCGATTTTTCCATGCTTAATTTTTTTTCCGATTTCTAACCATCACCATTCGAAAGAGCACCCTCGAAAACATAGGGTACAGTGATTTTAATTTTTTTTGGCTCAATTTTAGTGTAGGGTATTAATTCAAAGTTGATCGTCAAAATTATGCCATTCAGGGCTTAACGGGTTAACAAAATCAATATTTTTACAATCCCAAATATAATAATATTAATTTTGTTATTACTGGAGCATTCGCCAAATTTGAGACTTGTTCAAATATTAATTTTTGTTAACACTAGCGCATTCGCCTAATTTGAGACTGTAAAAAATTAGTTTTTGCTAATACTAGCGCATTGGCCAAATTTGAGACTGTCAAAAATGTAGATTTTGTTAATACTGGCACGTTCGCCAACTTTGATACTATCAAATATATTGATTTTGTTAATACTGGCGCGTTCGCCAAACTTGAGACTGTCAAAAATATAGATTTTATTAAATTTGGTGAATGCGCCAGTAATAGCAAAATTTATATTTTGACAGTCTCAAATTTGGCGAATGCGCCAGTATTAGCAGAAATTAATTTTTGACAGTCAATTTTGGAATTTTGGCGAATGGGTCAGTATTACAAAAATCTATATTTACCTATATATATCCATTTAAAAAATAATGTAAGTTTCCCTTTTTTAATTTTGAAGTCGTTTTTTACTATTTTTATTTTTGGTTAACATATTAAAAATCCTGGAACTTTTGTGTTTATCTTTTTTTTTTAGGGGTTTTTAGTGGCAAATTATAAGGAAAACCTCTGTCTATATGTAGTTAATACTCCCTTGTAATCCACATTTCGAAGCTACTGACACATTATTTCGGTATATGAGAAGTAAACAACTGGTGCAATTATAATTTTATTGATTATGTTAAACTTCCAAAGTATCTATGACAACATCATAAATTACGTAGTTACGGGAGCTGAAGGGGTTATTTGCCCCAATAATAATAGTAATGAATGCAATGATGACATGATCGTTCTAAATTCTAGGTTCTAAAAGGTCCAAAGTCAATATTTTATTAATACGAGTTATGTACACCATCGAACTAGATATATTTAGTTCTTCTTTAGTTAAAAAGGCCAATGTCAATGCATGTAAAATGAATGTAAAAATGTAAGTGGCAAGGGCCAAAGTACGTTTGTGAAAAATATTTCAGTTGCAATGCTAAAACGGCCAATATCGACTTAGGCTCTCAATATTATATACAATTATATACTAAAAGGGAAAAGGCCCACATTGGCTTTTTTTATCGCTTTATAAACACTAGAGAAATAATCACGTTGGATTGGAAACCAGAGATTGTCAGATTCAGGTATATGTGGAGAAGACCGAAGAGGAAAGCACAATAATCATCCGAAAGTCTCAGATAAAGATAAAGAAGAAATTAGAAGTCATTCCTGGTCTCATACTAAAAGACAATATCTATCGCCTGATCTGTCCATTTCAAAGATGTACAGATTGTATGTATCTTATTGTTTGGAAAAAAACATAACTCTTAGAAACGAGTGAGAAACGATAGACCCCGCACCAATCATATGGATTTTGGTTCCCGACCAATTTTTCTGGGGTTGAAATATGTTGTACCTTGAATCCCCCTGTGTGAGTACGTAACCATTCTCATGATAATTGCATTTAAAATCATTTTGCCCAGTCTACAGACACAAACTTATAATATAGAGACATCCAAAAAAAACGTCATCAACTCTGGCTATGAACGAGAGAGATGGATATAGCGGTCATGTCTAAGCTTTTCGGTTGTGGCCAAACTTTTGACAAGTAACTGTCACAATTTATAAAATAAACAATGGCTGTCATATGATGTGACAGTTTTGACAAGTAAATAAGGTTATAAATTCGATTATGAATATAAATACGTATTTTTTTTCTCGGCCAACTTTGAAGACGTTTTTTTTGGATGTCTCTATACAAGTGATACAGGGCATCACAGTTGAACGTTCCATTAACAAATGGAAAAATGAAATTTTAGAGCACTCCAAAAAAGCTGTTGTAGTTGCTACTCTACAGGCTGGTGCAGTCACATTTGGATTTTGATAATTTGGTAGAAGACTTTCGTATGAAACAAAGGGCTCATTTTTTTACCACAGAATCATATATACTGAAGTACTGCTATGAAGCAACCTACACAGTTCATACTCCTCCCTCTATATAAATAATTAACAAGTTGCTAGTAAGCTCAAAATCCAGCTTTGAAATACAGATTTTCTGCACGCTGGGAATAAAACCGACCATTTCGATTTACTCACAGTTTGACGAAAGGATCGGAATAGCCGTTGTTGTCCATGGGGAGCAGGTTCACGCACCTGACCACCGTCACCAAGAGGGCCCTCCTCTTGGTGTTATAACACAGCGATAATAGTATCTGCCCGCGAGACCACAGATCGTCGAACCACTCGTTCATCTCTGGCGCAGGCATGGGGCCTTTTTGCTCCGAACGCAGGTTTTCCAACGGTACGGTCAACTGCAAAGGGAAATTCTGTCAGGAAATATCAACGAGAAGGACTCCAGAGGCGCTTTGTGACACAAAACACCTTTAGACAGGCTTACCTTTCTAATGTTTATAACAATGGAAAGGTAAGAAAAATGGATATTATTTTATATGGTATTTCGGAAGTTTGTTTTCTCTATCATCTACGTATTTTATACATACTCAAAAAAGTGTGCAGTTCTCTGAGGCAATTTTTATTACCAAGGTGTACGGATTTTGGAATTTACCTGTATATTCCAAATTATAATATTTCAGTTTAAGGGCTTTGTACTAAATTAAATAATTTTAAACCAAAATTTTTGAATATTTTCTTGCGTTTTGTGCAAACATTTTGGTGATCACTGTATATAAAAAAGGGCGTGACTTAACAATATCTCATAAAAGGGTCAAGGTAAACCGTTTGAGAACTGCACTAAATTATTATTTTATAAATTAAGATACCATTAATACAAGAAAAAGAATAAGATAAAAAAAAACTAAATTCCTTTGCTCCTGTTAGTTTCGAGTTAATTGATTACATTGTCAAGCGGGATTACTTACTAATTAACTGTATTAGGTATTTATAGCCACACTAAGAGGTAGGCCGGTAGGATTAGGACTAAACGACTGGCAAATAATTGACTAAACTAAGGCGGGGTATAAATCGGTATTTCCTAATCCTGTTTGTTCATTAAGTAGGTCATTCTCGGGGATTTTATGGTGTTTGTTTTCTATCAATTCGAATCTGAAGCTTGTTAGATTTGATTTGATAATGCACAACCAACTTTTTTCTACTTGCGACAATATTCGTGGCTGTTTCTTAAATTTTATTAACAAAACATGTGGTATAGTATGTTCAGTGAAGATCTAAAAATCTGACATTTTAATAATTAAAAAAGGTAAAACAAAATTCGTATTCTAACACCAAAAAAGTGATAATTTTGCTCAACAAAAATCATAAAAATATCCAAAAAAGGGATACATAAATGGAATATTCCGAAGTCAACCATTTTGAATTAAAAATTGCCCTAATTTGACAGTTTTAATGAACATTTATTTTTAACATTTTTCTGATTAAAGTAGAATATTTGATGTTTTTTTCCACTCACAGCACACTTTTACCACAGCACTTTAGAATAAAAAAAATGTAATTTTAAGAATGTCTAATAGAAATAGATTATTTCGATGCCTTCTTACACAAGATAACTGAAGTAAATTAAAATTATAGAATAATATTATACAGGGTATCCTATTTAAAAACTCCTAGTTCCTATTTACTTTTCAGATCTAGTTGACCATAAAAAAACAGTTGCTATAACAAAATTGCCAAAAGACTCCAAATTTCCAGCAATTTGCAATAGTCAAAAACTTATTTATCTCTCCGTTCAAACATTATTAACTGCATTCTATCTTCGTAGACACCCGGTATAGGAATAAGACTGTCGTTAAGTGGGTCACACTGTGTATTGTGTTTCTTAATAAGTACTCAACATTTTACACGGTGATTTTTTCAGTAATTTTACGACAGAAAAATCTTATAAATTTGTGGTAGAAACGTTTTGTTTCTAAAGTACCGAGTGTTGAAATTTATCGCTTATTTAAAATTACTCGATGTATTTCTAATTTGATGTTTGTTTTAAAAAAAATCTATAAAGTTGTTTCCGTCGAAGTGCTCTAAAAAACTTTATTTCCTAACATAAAAAAAGTGAATAATAAAGAATTTAGTTTTGCGCCTGCATAAATGGACATTTTGCTAAATAATTCGGAAACAATGACATAAAAAAGCAAGACAACTGAGAGCTTTAGAAGAGGGTAAGGAACTCGATTTCAAAAACAAAAAAGTCAGGGCTATATTTAAAAAAATGGGTGGGCCAAAGAGACCATGCCCCAAAAAACACCCTCAATGAATTTCAACTTTTAATGATATTTACTTGTAAGTATCTTAAAATATAAGCACATATATCTTCTAAATTTCAAAAATTAAATTTTCAAAAATTAATTTTAAGAAATACCAATATTACAGAAAAAAACAAAAAAAAAACAATCTTTACCAATATCCTCGAAACGAAACGTTTTTGACCACATATTTATAAGAATGATTTTAAAATTATAGGAAAAATTCCCCTATAAATATTGGGCATTTATTAAGAAACACCCGACACACAGGGTGTCCGGGCAATGCTGTACAACATACTAGCAAAGATTCCTTGTCTAAAAAAAATATTCAGGACAATTTGCATATAGTCAAATTTGCTTCGTTTAGCCTCTAGAGGGTGTCAAAATCTCCACCTGGTAATCCATGTCGAGTGTAGTGTTCTACTCATATCTTATTATTATGTAAGTAATAGCTACCGATTTGTTTTTTATTGAATAGGTGATTTGATTCAGAATCTTTTTAACTCCTGAAAAATGTTCATTGAGCGATCAGATCAGCCAATAAAAAATAATTTTAAAATGGCTATGCTATTCAGGCAGCTGGTCAACATGGTAATCCGAAATAGTAGGCCTTACTTTTTGTCCTCTAACGCAGCTGTCGTTAAAAAATTGAAAATTATTTTCTACCATAAGAATTTCCTGATGGTAGAAATCTGACACCCTGTATTTAAGAAAACAAGGTATTTCCTTTTAAGGGGATCATTTTATCTCGGCCCTCTCCACTATTATTATATCACAATACTGAGTAAGACCGAAGCACACTTGCGACGCTAATTGATCCAGTATTTTATTACGGAACATTGGGAAAGAGAATTTAAGTAGAATTCCCTAAAAAAACTAATACAAACCCTCGGTTGTCAATTAGTTTGATAACAAGCTCATTTTCCGGGCAGCTTATCTTCATTTCTGTATTACACGTATTTAGTCCGTTTAAGTTAAGGACATTTCACTGAAAAGCTTTTTGCGACCTATTTTTAAAGAGAAAAAAGATCTTGGCGTTGTCCTCAGGGACTGAATTAAATCTTATTTTCGTAGATTAGTAATGTGGCATTACTGTTACCTGGCTCGATAACACCCAGACTGTAGTCAAAAACATAAAATACGCTAAAAAGGACCAGATATGACAAAGTCGCATTAGATTGTTGGGATAAAACAGGATATACGGCTTTGCCGGGCAACTGAGGCTGATTAAAGCGAGCGCTGAAAGATGATTAATTAATAGAATGGAAGACATCTAGGTAGAAGCCCTTTCCTTTGAAATTATCCTGTTTCGTACATTGGATTAAATATGTTTTTAGTTTGAAGAATATACGAGGTGTGTAAATTAAGTAATGAGGTTGATAACGTAGCGCCCGATCTAGCAACAATGTGGAGACGGGACTTGGAAGGACGGTAGGTTAACATGTAATGCACCTTCAGTATAAATTTGAACTTGTCAGAGTCATTTGTTTGTGACTGGTTTCGTAAACCGTCCATCTCTAATGCATTTTAAAAATGAGTGACATTAATTTTGTAGTTTTGCTTTAGACTTCGACACAGCGCAACCGATACTTTTGCAAACCTTCACTACGCCTACGGAGACAGTGGTTAAAAAGACTAGGTTTTTCGGTGGCTTAAGACATTCTCAGAAGGAAAAGAGTCGATTGAAGATGAACCACGCAGTGGAAGGCCTTCATCTCCAAGAGACGATGAAAATGTCGACAGAATACGGGATCTTGTGCGTTCAGATAGTCGGTTGACGACAAGAATGATCGGGTAAGAGTTAAATTTGAATCACACCACTGTTCATCAGATTCTGACTATCGAATTGGGGATTAGAAAAATCTGCGAAAAAATCGTTCCAAAAAATCTTTCGCAGGGACAAAAGGACATCAGGAGATAAAGGTGTCTTGACTTTTTGGAATCGATTGAAAATGATCCCCATTTTATGGAACTGATGAAGAAATGTGGGTGTTTAAGTACGACCGAGAAACCAAGCGTCAAACCATGGAATGGCAGACTTCAACTGTCCAAGACCAAAAAATCAAGAATGAGCCAGTCGAAGATCCAATGGATGCTGATTTGCTTTTTTGATAGCCAGGGAATTGTCCACAGAGTTTGTGCCTCCAGGCCAAACAGTAAATCAACACTTTTACAGAGGGGTTCTTGAAAAACTTCGAAAAAGGGTCACGCGTGTGAGACCAAACATCAAGAACAACTGGATGTTAGCGATGTCAGTAAAAACATTCCTGTGGCTCCTCAACCCCCCTTATTCGCGTGACTTGAGTCCTTGTGACTTTTTTTCTCTTCCCTAGATTAAAAAATCACCTCAAGGGACGTCATTTTGGGACCATAGAAAACTTTCAAATGGCTGTAACCGACCAGCTGAAGGTTATTCCAGTATATGAGTTCCAGCACTGCTATGAAGAATGGAAGAACCGCCTCCAGCGCTGTGTGGCTTCCCAAGGAAGTTATTTTGAAGGAGACAATACTGAATTGTAATTCTGTTCGAGTAAAACATTTTTAAAAAAGTCAATCTCATTACTTAATTTACACACCTCGTATGTATGGTGTGAGTTATGGGCTATTTTCAAAATAAATGTAAAAGTCTCTATTCATTTTCCACTTATTTCTGCCTATTTACCCTTCAAGTAGTAGACCAGGCAGTATCCATTTTCAAATTAGGTATTTTGGACTTCCATGTGATCATTTTTGTATTGAAATGAATTTTATAAATGGTATGTTAGCTTAGAAATAAAAAAAATCGTTGAATTGTCGCAAAAATAGCAATACCTAACTGGAAAGGAAGTTGAAGAAACACACACAAAGTTTTTTTCATGAATTTTTTTCAACTAATTAGATTATACATGCTACTACCTTCATGAATTTTTGACCTGATAAACCAACACACCAAATTTTATCCAAATTAGTCTGACAACAGTTTTTGCGCAATCATTTTGCAATCCAGCCCTTTGTAAAAAGAAACGCAATTTTTTCAAACTTAAAAATTTGTAGCAACCTCAATTATTTGTTAAATGCGAGTTTAACTAAACAACTCGACTTATTTGAATAATTTTTTTCTAGAAGTGAGTAAAGCTACCAGCGCCTGTATAAATCTCTCCTGAGAGCTTTTCAAAATCTATACTGGATGAAATGCGTTCTTCGTGTTCTCACGCGTTTTTTAAAAGTACCAGGAGTCACTTCGGACCACATCTGAACTTCATTTCTTGTTCTAACAGATAAGATTATAGAAACAAATCTGAATTATACTTACATACATAGTATTTTGAACCTTCAACTTGGCCAAGTTTATTCTGGTCTCTCCCATATAATCGTGGCCATACTTGTCGTCGTCGACCATTAGTATATGCAGGGACTTCTTCATCAGATCGGTTTCGGTGATGTCGTAGAAAGTCAGGTTTTCGTTGAATTCCGGATTTCTCGTCTTGTGGACAGTCTTCGTACGTAATCTCGTCGACACTTTGGCACTGGGTAATATATTCAGCTTACAAAATGGGTCGGACAGGCCTCCAATATCCATTGGGATCAAGTTTTTCGCTCTGTATACGGTGCAATGTAACGTGTTCGTCAGTTGGTCGTATGTTAGAGAGAGTTCTATAATGCCCATGGAGGTGTCCACTGGTTTATGGTCTTCCAAGGAATTCTAAAATATTTCAGGTCCAAGATCCAACCAAGCGTGATGAGTGTTTTCATAAAGAAACAGAATTCGACGTGTCGGGAATTCAAGGTCGTGTAGTAAATGTCATATTACTTTTAATCATTTCGAAAATTTGTTTTCGAAAATCTTATATTCTATAAGAAACATTATATTATATATAGAATAGATAATAGTAACAATCAAATGGGGCACCAGTGCGAAGGAAACGATTCAAGAGGTGATTAAAAATGGGTTGACTCAACCCAGTCCGCCGCAACTTTTGGGAACCACCCCATTTATATATATAGGATTCATGCAGGACTTGTCACTCGAAGTGACTATTACAAAACCGGGCACAACTCCGTCGCCGTATTTTCGAAGTAGTTTTGTCAATCTTACAGGTAAAATGAAAGAGTAAAGTTTTCATTCATCTTAACTTTATCTGTATGACGGTTCTGAATAAAAATAATTGAGGTAATAATAAAATAATAGTTATAGATAGGGTCCGGTAAGTGTACCACAACGCAGGGTCGGACTCGCAATCATATCATTGACGGATGGACATATGGGAGACCAAAAAAGACAGGAATAAAAATATGTTAATAATGTGATTACCTATCGCTTGTGACATTCAGAAACACCGACTGTCTTCATTGCTTGAGCGTACGTCACCACAACCAGTGGTCTTTAAAGGTGCAAATTCAAAATAGTTCACATTGACAGAGGACGACACAGCATGCATATTATTTTCACGAATTTCGCACAGTTGTTCGTATCACTAACAGTTGCTTGTTGTCACTAACATCAGTACATTATTATTGTTTACATCTACAGAGGGTAAAGCACGGATTAGTACTATTTTTTATACTTTTAGCCGTTGTTTATTTTAGTAGTTGTTTACTAGCTATCAATGTCGGGGACGAAATATCTGAAACACCTAAAATTCGTATCAGACCATTAACGACCTTATTATAGCAAATATCTGTTGTTTCGTCCACTGTCAGCCACAGAAATTTATTACGTATGTCTTCTTTGATATTTCCCATGATACGTTGATATGTCTTCTGTAAATATATTTTACGCAATGTATGGCTACTAGACGATGGAAAATCGGATACATATTCAGGAACAAAACGTCAAAAGTAAATATTGTCGACCACGTTTCACGAAAGGCTATATGCGCAAAACATTATGTACAAATCAAACCAAAATTCCTCTTTTATAACAGTACCAGTAATATTTTGTTGATTGATATTCGAATCTAAATGTCTTCACAGTCACAGTCTCGGCGTTTATAAAATATATGTCGACGATTGCAAGGAATACATAAAATATTTGATCCATCTATTGTGTCATTATTGCAAAAATCCACACAAAATCAGATAATACGTAAATAATATAAACTACACGAACTCATGAATTAGTTACTCACGACACATAAAATGAACTTGGCGTTCTACCGTCTACCCGCTTACATCGAGGTAACATAAAACACTACGGAATCGGTGCGCACATCATGGCGAAATTACATTTATGTAGCCTGTATCCTGTCTACCCGTCAGTGGCGTACGTATGCGCAGGCAATAAATACACGCGTACATAATTTACAAGGCGCTCAAAAAATACGGTTCATACTTTAATTATCATAGAGTTTTATAGTGCCACACTTTCCGGACCGTCGTTATAGGTAATAAAATAATTATTTCATTTATTGCGGGTACTTGCGACTGGAACAAATCAGGCACCCTTGGCTCTTTCGTTAAACATATACATGACATTTAATTTGACATTAACATCACGTTTAATTCCCGACATATCGAATTGTATTTCTTTATGACGACAAAAATCACGTGGTCAGAGCTCGTACTAGTGGGAAATACTGTGGAGGAAATCAGCAACCAGATAACTGGGTATAATACGATCTATTTAATTAGAGTCAATTGAGAACATTGGTAATTGGAAACTGGTTGAATTAAAACCGAATTAAACAATTTAGCGAGGTCGTTTCCTTGTCCTTCGTTGCATTTCCTATAATTCGCACCTCCTGTCTGGGCTCTGCTCTATGCAGCACGTGTTTTAGAGTTACCTGTTGTGACCTCTGCCATTTAAACTCATCAAGAAATTTACATTTCCAAACTAAATTAACTTTATCATTTGAAAACATACACAAAAAAATGTTTGATTATTTAGAGGATTTAAAGCACTGAAAATGTTTCTTGTTTTTGTTTGTTTTATTAAAGTGGTTAAAAAATATCCGTATTAATACTGTTTAGTTAGTTTTTCCATTTAATCCACAGTTTCTGGAAATTGAGAACATACCTTAAATATACTACTGTTGATACTACAAGTACTAGGTGATACTTTATCCTCACTTCTAGTATCTGACCAGTTCCACTCGGACATTGATCTACTTGCCATAGATTCTCTTCTAGAAGCATCGGAACTTTCTACAACAGATGAAGGCATTGATAAAAATATGTCTACCCCCAGTATTACGACAGAATACACTTTTGAATGAAGCAATATAGCGTTTCTGATAATTTGCCATTTCTTTTTAAAAAGCCAGCGTTATAAGAATGTAGTATATGATATTTGAAATCAGATAAATATAATATACAGTGTCGGCAAAGGCCCAAATATTTGGTGCTTGCCAAATCTGTCTCATTTATTGGAAAAAGGGGGAAAAGAACATTGTCCACTGACCAATAAATACAGTGGTGGACGGGAAAACTGTGAGGGGTGTAGCTTTTATTGGAATTGTTTGTTCCGCGGCCTCACTCTCTAACCAATGAATTACCGTTACAATTCTACCAGGCAGAAGATATGGCATTGCCAAAGCTGTATATGCACACAAAAGATGACGCTGAAATATGAAGATACAACTAGTATTTGTCTACTTTACCAGTTTCACCTCTTGCTTCCGATCCGGAATCGTTCCAACTCCTAACTTCGCTCAAAGTGACGGAACTCATATAGTTTTTCAACGGTTCTAAATCTTTGGATATCTGCGATTCACTGGAACTCGTCTTGCGACTGAAATTCGATTTACTAATATACAAATAGTAGATGCAGTTCGCAATAATCATTGATTTACCTGTAATTCGACGTTTGATTGTTCTGTTGATCCTGGTCTGGAACATCTGCGTCAATGTAAGATAGTACAGTGGTCAAGATGAGTATAAAAACAATGTAGATGGTAAATTTTGTAAAGATGCACGATTGTTGGCGGTTTAAGAAAAAAATGGACTACGAGTTTACTTTTGAGCGAATTTTTCTGGACAATGACTAAATAATATAAAGTGACAAAAATTTCCACCTGATCAAAATTTCAAGATGGGTAACTTGCAATGGTAACTTTGCTAGTGTAAGAAAAACGGGGTTGGTTAAATAAGAGAAAAGTTCATTTTCATAAGAGAATTTTCAGCAGTTTTATATAAATCCTGAAAAGACAGAAAAGCGCCATTTCCAAATTTTGCAAATAACCCGTTAACGGTAACATTTTGATAGAAAAGTCTTCTATTTAAAATTTGAAGGTTTTGTTCTTATCTTAACCCATCTTATATCTCTTTCGATTTAGAAACTACCAATGCAATTCCATCGAAATAGTGGTATGAGAATAGAACCATAAAAGTACTTTAAATTTTGAAATTAATAAGAAAAATAAACTCGCTTTTCTTTAATATCGTTAAATAAGCAAGCCACCATTTTTTAGTCAATTTAATATGAAAGCAAAAGCGAGATTTATAAAGAAGCCTCACGGGTAACGAATAATAATATACAAGAAGATTTACAAGAAAGATGGCAAGAAATAAAATATAAACGTACATTTCGCCCATGTGATTTAGTAGGAAGTATAAATATTAACACATGACGTCTACTTTATTAACTTTTTCTTCACTGTTGTAAAAGCCGTATCAAATTGAGTGGAATTCTTCGAACAAAGGAAAAATTTAATTTCGTTGTGATATTGAAATGCAAGGTATAACAACATAAAGGAAACCATACATTAAAAAGTGTTTACTCTGTATAATTCAAGATTTACGTTTTCAGTCAGTAAAGCATGAATATTATTCGTACAAATGAAATTTTTATCCCAGGTAGTTAAAAGTTAAAAAACAATAATAAAAAAACTGTTACCCATGGCACTAAACACTTTCTATCGCTTAGAACGCAATTTTAGCAACTGAAATTTATTTTTTGATACAGTTATTTCGGGGTATCGTACTTATTTATTCATATGAGAATATGACAGATCCATTTGAATAATAAATTTGGTAATAGACCATAATTTTAACGAACAAACGAAGGAGTGAACTATATATTTCATATTCTGTTATGGTAAATTACTAAGTATAATAATAAAAGGCATAATTCATGGTTGATAGTTGTTACGCAAGTTTTGATATTGAATAAAAGTTTGTTATTTCTTTTCACACGTGTCCTTTATAACAACGAGAAATAATTACCAAAACTTGTTCTGTGGAAATTCACAGCTTTGAGTGTCATACTAACTTTTTCAAAAACACTTCAAAAAGAAATTTATAAATAATTAAATCATCTGCGGAAAAAAAATACAAAACTTTTGAATAAAATTGATTGACCAATCAAGAACGTCAATTCTGATTAGACCCATAAAATACACCGTTAATTTATATGTAAGTCAAAATAACTAGTGTACGAGGTGTATAAATTAAGTAATGAGTTTTTTCTAGTGCGTTTTAAAAATGAGTGACATTACATTACATACAAACATAATTTTGAGTAATGGTGTGCTATCAGGTTTTGCTTCAGACTTCACACTTCAGACTTCAAAACACGTCTACGGAGACAGTGTTTTTTCAAGAGCTCAGGTTTTTCGGTGGTTTAAGGCATTTTCAGAAGAAAGAGAGTCGATTAAAGATGAACCACGCAGCGGAAGGCCTTAAGACCAAGTCATGCGTTGAGACCTAACATCAAAAACAACTGGATGTTGCATCACGATAATGCGCCTTGTCACATAACCATTTCAGTAAACGAGTTTTTAGCCAGTAAAAATATTCCTGTGGTCTCCTTATTCGCCTGACTTGAGTCCTTATGACTTTTTCTTTTTCCAAGATTGAAAAATCACCTCAAGAGATGTCATTTTGGTACCATAGAAAACATTCAAATAGCTATAAGCGACCAACTGAAGGCTATTCCAGTAGGTATATGAGTTCCAGCACTGCTATGAGGAATGGAAGAACCGTCTCCAGCGCTGTGTGGCTTCCCAAGGAAGTTATTTTGAAGGAGACAATACTGAATTGTAATTATATTCGAATAAAAAAATTTAAAAAAAATCAGTCTCATTACTTAATTTACACACCTCGTATACTCAGTGTCTCCTTTGTTTTTATGCTATCCATTTTTTTATTTGCCTGAAGAATGTTAAGTTATTATTATTCAGTCAGGTGTGCTTTCAGATGTACAAACGTTTCAGTGGGAAATAATTTTAATTTTAAGTAAATGCAAATTTAGTAATGTGAGAAATTATCACCCCCCCCCCTTCTCAAATATTCTTGGTGGTTTAAAGCTATGAGATGATTTTTTATAAGGTATTATAGGCTTATTTATAGTGAGAGAATTTAAATTGGGACACCATGTACATGGTTATTTGTTATAAATTACCCACCCCTATCATCGTTATTCTTGCCTATAGAAAAAAAGTTTTAAATTAAATCTGTGTGGTTATGACTGAATTTTGTTAAAATGCTATCAAAAGTACAGTAGCTTGCTGATTTCAGGGAACACAAAAAATATCATTTATTTATAGTTAAATTTCCTAAATAAATCTTTGTTCCTATCCTAATATATTTTGTATAAATATTTGGACTTTTTCTTCCTCACTATAAACCATTTTGATTATTTGATTAAAGAAATGTCACTTATTAACCATAATAGTTGTAATTTCAACATAATAGTTGTCATAGCTTACTTTGATACTGTTAACTTTTCCATATTTACAGAAACTAGTTTAACTAACTAAGATATTCGACATTTAATAACTCAAAAAAGGTATAAGATAGGGATAACATATGGTATATTTTTGGAATCAGGAAAAAAGGACAATTCCAAGAATTTATTAATATACATTACCCATTTAAAAACATTATTTTTTTTGTATCCCCTGAAATTTAATACACATACATAACCACACAACTTTTATTTAAAACTTTTTTTTCTATAGGCAATAATAACGATGATAAGGGGTGGGTAATTTATAATGAATATCCCTGTACATACATCATCAACTTTCCTTCTTTCTTATATTGACAACACCGCATTTTTGTAGCTTGCTCTCACCGTGAGCACTTTCTGTGCTAGAATTTCTCCTCTGCACCTTATTCCAGACCCGTTTTTCTTCATCGGAACTGCTGTCGTCGTCTTTGTACTTCCTGGACATCCTCATGCTTCTGTTCCTTACGAAACGCGTTTCCGCTGGCAGGATGTACTTCGGTACGCTTTTAAAAAACCAAGCGCCGGACTTCTTCCACATCTCCCTAGTTTCAGCGCAAATCATGCACAACCAGTGCTCTTTGGAATTGCTGAAATAAATTCCATTGATCGAAAGGAAAACTACAAATACAGTACACCCAGAACAGCTTTGCCCGCGAATTGTGCAGAACGAACGTAGTATGAGGTTGTACGACAATACCCGAGATAGATGTATGTAGAAGAGATACCCAGAAGCAAACAATAACACAATTATTAAGCAAACAATAAATGAGCACAATTTCAGGTTTTGTCTGCTGCGGCCAAGTGCAAGGCTGCAATAGGCGCACTGTAGCGTCTGCATTTATTTTTTCTTTTAATCTATCTGTTTGTTTAAGTATAAAGCATGAAACAATGTTCTTAACTCTGGTTTAATGTTTTTTTTTTTATATACTGTGTCCACCATAAAGTTGGAACCATATGGGATTTTTTTTAATATTAGGGTTTGATAAAAACTTTTGGTGACAATCACATTATGCTTCCAAAAGAATAAAATGTGTACAAATTAATATGGGGGGTTTTTCTTTTTTTTGGGGGCCCGGGGGCCCCAAGAAAAAGAAAAAAAAGGTTTTTTTTTTTTGGGGAAAAAAAAGGGGAAAAGGGGAACAAAAGGAGGATTTTCGAAAAGGGGACCATTTACATATGTTATATGAGAAATGTGTACAAATATTCCTAGGCAGTTCTTACTAAATTCTGTCAGGGTATTTAACCGCCGAACTGAAAAATGCATGGAAAATGAAGGAAGTCATACATATATATAAGGTTTATGCAGTTTGCAATGGTATTCCATGGCTATTACTGTTTTTTTTTTTTGCATATTAAGTTCTTTTTTTAAAGTTATTTATTTACTGTTTGTTATTTTTAAGTAGTAATTTCGTGTTAAGATAGCTAAATTGTAATTAAAACCATTTTTGTACTAACAAAATAAAGTTTGATAAAAAAATTGTTAAAAAACAATGGGTGATTTTTTTTTGGAAATTGGAAAATAATAAAATAAGAAAATAATCCAGAAAGTACGGTTTTTTCAATTAACAATATCAATAATCTTCAAAACCAACGATATACCTATAAATATATACTTTATACTGCTTTGAAACGTTTTAAATGTTTTCAGGTCAGTAAGTTACAAGAGTGAATAAAAAATTTCGAAAATATAAATTATTTTGGATATCAAAATGTTTCGCTCAAAATCGACATATAGGCGTAAAATGTCATTAGGAACATAACATCTTAATTACATTTTTCAAAACATTAACAATTTAAATCACAATTTAAAATCACAAATTTGAGAGTTGCCAGATGTTAGCTGTCAACGTTGAATTGGTGCATTTTAAGTCATTTTGGAAGCAGAAGTGATTGTCACCAAAAGTTTTTATCAAACCCTAATATTAAAAAAAAATCCCATATGATTCCAACTTTATGGCGGACACTATATACGTATATTTTTTTTTTTTTAAGAAAATCAGCAAGATCCAATGAAATGTCCACATAAGATGTTGATTTCTGTTTCTTGAACGTTTCGCAAGAACCAGTAAATCGGGTAAAGAACTATTAATTTCGTTTTCCTTTAGAGGTAATAATAAAAGCAAAGGCTAGCGTTTACTCTGGGTTTATCAATTACCTAATTAAAAGAAAAGTAACAATGCAACTGAGGAACTGAGTAATAACTCGTTTAAATTGACAAAATTGCAGTCAAACACGCACTGTAAGTTTGATTAGATAGTGAAATATCGATTTCAATATTTAATCACATAGCAAATGTTAAGTGTTTTATGGAAAGTATTGGCAGGAAAGTTGTACCACAAATGAAAAAACAATAAGAGTAGATGATGATACAAAGCTCCAGTTTCGTTAATGTTCAATGTCTGGAACTGTTGGCCTTGTTTCAGGAAGTATGTAGTTATATAGGTCCATAATATTGATGGACTATACTCAAGTTCACTTGAGTACCAATAAGAAATCCGTACAAATGAAAAGCAATCTGAAAACTACGTGACCGTTCAAAACGGTTTGAGATTATCAACGAGCGTCTTAGATTCCTTCTTCCTTTATACGCTTTATTTCTTTAGCACTTTGAATAATCCCTAACAAACAGTATTTAGACGCAGTTGACGTATTATTGACGTAACTGTTATCTTTATATTATTTAAAAAGGGATTGCAAAATATATCACAGAAACGAATCATTTACAGGAATTGCTTTGGTTTCTTGTGGTGTACTGATATATACAGGGTGTCCGGTAATTAATGGGAAACCCTTTACATGTGGTAAAGTCCCATGGTTTGCGAGATTTTTTGGACTTTTATTTATTTATTTATATAAGTAAGTAAATTAAATTTATTTATTTAAGTCAGTACTCCCAATGTCAGCTACCCAAGCTTTTCTAGGAACTAGGATGTTCTTTTGATAAAAATAAATTGTTTCATACATGCTATCTTTAATCAAGTCAGGTATTGCGCTGATTTTCAACCTCGAAATGGGACGTTCACTAGACATGGACGACCATTTTTTGCATGGGCATGAGGTGTCCCATCAGCAGTTGGGATGTCCATTAATTACCGGACGCCCAGTGTATTTAGAGAAAAAAATAATAATATGGGGTCCAGAAAAGATATAAAAACTGCTGCAGTCAACCTTGTTTCGCGGAGTCGGTAGCTGAAATAAGATGGAAGATGGGATAAATGTTGAATTAAAAACGAACCACAAGGACGTATGTATAGCAGTGCCTAGTCCTATTCTCAGCGTCATGTCCGTTGTTGTTTTGATTTTGAGGCAGTCGGATTGGAACATTCAGCAACTACTGTATATACCTTGACAAAAAAACTATATAATACAGAGTTGGAATGGTAATATACTTTTTATACAGGTTGTGATGAACTAATGAGGGGCAACAATCCGAAACAGCTTGCTTGAAAGTTTGTGTCTTATTTTGTTCCTTAGTACAAGGTTTTTATAAAGTAAGGCAAACATTTCAGCTTTTTATATGTCTTCAACAAAGTAAGCCAACAACAAAAATAAATAGAAATTAAATTCACTGAATAAGAGGATTTCGTCCAATACCGTAACCAATATGATCTGCATTTTGGTGGTGTCCAAGCACCAACCTTTCCTTCAAATTATACACAGCATTATACAACATTTCTGATTAAATTGCTTTCTCCTTAATACTGCCTTTCAATTATTTCAGCGTTTATTGGTCGTGGTCTAAACATTTTTTTAATATCCCCAAAGCCAAAAATCAACTGGGTTCATGTCAGGCGATCTTGGTGGCCATGAATTTTCAAAATGCCTGCTTATAACACGACCTTGAGTAAGAGCAGGTAAGTCTTTAATTTATTTTTATGCTAGAAAAAATTAATACAAAACTATTTTCTCGTACATAACTTTGAATACGTTGGATTTCTGCAACGCAATATCTTTCAATTATAGAACAAACACGACAAAATATGAAGGGTTTAACTCTGTTATTTCTATTTCATACTCTTATTATTCTGTTTACACTTCGCATGCTTCCTATTGCTTTCTGTATTTCCCAAGTTATTCATTTATTTGTACGTTTTCCGCGAGGGTAAATTTAAAAATAGTCAGCATGTGTCGGGGGAATCGAAAGTATAAATGAATTGTTCGCGAGTTCTCACCCCCAGCGCCGTTTTTTACGTGAATTTTTAACTGAGTCAACGTATAAACACATTTTTAATGGGGCTACTGAGTGTTTTTCGATTTTAATTGGAGCGTGATGGCTACCAGTCTAAACTAGTAACAAAAATTAAAGGATATTAAAAAAATTCCAAATTTTTGGGTGATTTTCAACAAGGGATAACTCGGAGAAAAATGGCCGTACAGAAAATAAAAAGAAAAGGAAATTGTAGCCTCAAGTTTTCAGATCTGGACTTAAAATTTTTTAGCGGGAGCGGTTCTCACGTAATCATCCGGAAACCAAAAAAAAAAAATTCCAAATTAAATTTTTGCTCGTCTTTAAAATGGTCTGTGGACTTCAAAAAAATGTTTTTCATCATGCGACCATAAAGCTCTTTTAGACAATTTAATCAGCTTTAATTTGACCTCTTAACGAGCTCCGACGATGATTTGCCGCGGAGTTATCGTCGATCAAAGCAAAAAAGTCCTTTTCAACTTTGACAATTATTAATTACTTGGGAACTAATGATCGTAATTGTAATTGATTGTCAAAGTTGAAAATGACTTGTTTGCTTTGATCGACGATAACTCCGCGGCAAATCATCGTACGGAGCTCGTTAAGAGGTCAAATTAAAGCTGATTAAATTGTCTAAAAGAGCTTTATGATCGCAAGATGAAAAAACATTTTTTTGAAGTCCACAGACCATTTTAAAGACGAGCAAAAATTTTGAAAAAATTGTTTTTGTTGGTCTTCGGATGATTACGTGAGAACCACTCCCGCTAAAAAATGTTTAAGTCCAGATCTGAAAACTAGACACTTGAGGCTACAATTTCCTTTTTTTTCTGTACGACCATTTTTCTCCGAGTTATTCCTTGTTGAAAATCACCCAAAAATTTGGATTTTTTCTAATATCCTTTAATTTTTGTTACTAGTGTATTTGCCCGAGTTCAACTTAAATAAATATATCGCTCCCCCATCAGTTAACAATATCATAAAGCAATTAGCTTCTCATGCAGATTTATTAAATTACCTTTACACAAAAAACACAAAACTGTATTTATTTATTCAAAGCACAAAATAACCAGAATATCTCTTATACAGTTGTTTCTGCATCTTGTTGTATTTACGCAATGCCCTAGTTTACCCTAGAAGCGCAGAAAAGTAAACACCTTCCGTGAGAAAGAAGGACACCACCACCACTCATCGTAACATCCGGTCATTTTGTCCTGTTTCACACATTGTTTTTACAGAATTTTCGTTTTGTAATTCGGACTCTTCGGTCCAGGTCGAGAGCAGTCCAGACTAGCATAATACTCGGGAGTGCGTGCACACATTGTGTTTGTGAATAATTGTGTTTAGTGTTGTGTAGTGACATATTTACTGGCGGTATTTGGTTTGTCTTTTGTACAGTGTAGTGTCAGTGTTTTGGTCATCTTCCGGTAGGAAATGTGGAAAACAATATACCCTCCCAAATAAACTCATCACGAACTGTTGCTGTTTAGGAGTTAAAATGTTAAACGCTCACCTATTGTTTTTACTTGTGCACGTATCTATAGCGCACTTTTGGCATGCCAATCTCTTGCAGTCCATGCAGAGGACCTTCTGGGGCCCCAGCATTCCGAAGCCGTCGCCGCAGAGCAAACACTGCGAGGAATTCCTACCGAGGGCATTCCTTCGCATGTTCTCCAGCCTCTCGACTAACTTTCCTACCTGAAAACGAATTCAATGAAAACGCGGTCCCTTACTAATGTTCATAGTGTTTCTAAATTGGGACTAAGTTATTATAAAGATGCACAGAAAACAAGCCAATCTATTTTTGTGTTTTGATTCGTTAGAACAGTACACCAAGACTAGCTTTTCCCGCTAATTGTTCACAGTGAACGGAGAACGAAGTAGAACGACCATACTCGAGAGATACATATCAGATACCGACAAACAAACAATGACGGACTGTACTTCTCGAAGCGTTGATGGCGGCAGTTACAAAAGAAATGACCACAATTTCAGGTTTTATCTACAGCGGCCAGCGGCAAAGCTACTTTTGGTGCACTGTATTAATTAGGTTTTTACTACATGCTCTTTATAAACCGAAATTTTAAATATATATTGTGTGACTAATAAAAACGTGACTATATTTTCTAACCAGTGGTGCATATCTCTTTATTTTTTAGGTGAGTTTAGATGGAGTTGAAAAAGCATTACGGGAAAAAATATATTTTATTTCAACGTTGTGTGTCTAGAAACACGTCAAAACTTGAGTTCTCCTTATGCCTCGTCCTTTCAGGGTGATTTTCTGTGTTTACATCGCAAGGGACCAAAAATGACTTAAGCTGTGTTTGCGAAATACATCGAAAGGTCGAAATCGTTCATTGGGAAGTGAGTGTAATGATATTCTGTGTCATAAAATGTCGATGACTTCCTCGGTTGTGAGTCAGGTTTGGTATCCACCTAGTGCGAAACGCTGGTTTAGCAGCACCATTGGATTCTTCTGGATACAATTACTCAATATACTGGACTAAAATGTGCAGCCAGTGGAAGACGCAAAATGGTATTGCCACGTTGGATTGGTCATCCCATGCATCCAATACAAATCCTATCGGAAACGTGTGGACTTACATTTTCCTAAGTAACGAATCTACACTTTGAATCTACACATTCCAGTCCTTAGCTTTGCTAGTGCTAACGCTCGGTTTTTATTGAAATAGAGCGTGTAGAAAACAAACAACAAATGCCTGATAGGACCTTCAGTTTGATTTTGCTTTCTTCCTTTTTTATTGGCTGGCTATTTATTTCGTAATACACTCTGGTATTTTTTATAAAACAATTGGCGTACCTATACATTTGATATCATCGAAGACTGGAGCAACTATTAGATAAATTTGCATTCAAGACACATTTTTGATATTCGATTAATCAGAAAAAAAAAACACTAAATATGTTTTCCCACAAAATATACCGTACACGCTCTTACTAGACAGACTGTAAATGTTTACTGCATACAAAACATTAACTATATACGTTGAACATGATATTTATGTTATAATTCTATTTATTTATATACATTTTTTTAATAATTCAATGCACTAAAAAATGCAAAAAACTTTCTTTAACTTATAAGTACATTTCTTAGTTTTCATGAACATTTTTCAAAGTACACATCTACTGAAATTTGCTGACTTCTTAACCCATTAACGCCGGGAAGGACACTTTTTGGAACACCACTTTCACCTCGCTATTTCGGACTCATTTGACGGAGAAAAAAATCGCGGAACAATGAATTTTGTAGAAAACAAGATTTTCTCTGTCCGACGGTGTTCACAGAAATTTGAAAAAACCAAAATTTCCACTTCAAAATGGAGTTTTTTTTGTGAAAAAAACATGATTTTTGTTTCAACTTCGATTTTCGTTGACTTCCCGGTTTGGAATGACTTTAAAATCTTTGTAGATCGTGTACTTTTTTAAATTAAACGAATAATAATAAATTCGGTCTACAAAATTCAAAATGGCGGCCAAAACGCCAAATTTTTTAATTAAACATTTAGGAATTTTTTTCTCGAAAACTATACTTTTGGAAAAAATTCATAAGAACAAAAAATGTTTAAAATCGATAAAAGAATGCAATAGAATTTCTTTAAAACATTTTTTTAATTTTGTCGAAGACCCAAAAACCAAAAAATTAAAAAAATGTCTCAATAAATTCTGAAAAATTAAATCTGTCCATTCTCTGATCAATTTGAAACATTTTTTGTTATTATGAAATTTTTCAGAAAGTCAATAGTTTCCGAGTTGAAAATTTCTAAAGGTTGTATGCGTGAAAATTCAATTTTTTTAGTTCACTTCAAATTTTATATACGATATAACAGAATGTTGAAAAATATTACTTTTTACCATTACCTCATGTAACCTTTTTTTCTCTTTACTATTAGAAAATATATATTTATTGAATTTCGAATTTTGTGATCGGTTTTAAACATATTTTGTTCTTATGATTTTTTTCCAAAAGTCTATGGTTTTCGAGGAAAAAATTCCTAAATATTTAAGTAAAACATTTGGCGTTTTGGCCGCCATTTTGAATTTTGTGGACCGAAATTTATTATCACAATCATCGATACTCTAAGTTTAGACAAAAAGTACACGATCTACAAAGATTTTAGAGTCATTCTAAACCGGGAAGTCGACGAAATTCGAAGTTGAAAAAAAATAATCATTGAAAAAAATCGTGTTTTTTTCACAAAAAAACCTCCATTTTGAAGTGGAAATTTTGATTTTTTTCAAATTTTTATGAACACCATCGGAAAGACAAAGCTTTTTTCTACAAAATTCATTGTTCCGAGATTTTTTTCTCCGTCAAATGAGTCCGAAATAGCGAGGTGAAAGTGGTGGTCCAAAATGTGTCCATCCCGGCGTTAATGGGTTAAGGTACTGATGAACAACGATAAATTTAATTTTTCTTTAACACCATATGCATGTTGTTGTCGTCATTTATTGTAAACTTGAAACCTATTTAGAAACACTAGAAGTGTCACTCACACTTACCCTCTCTTGCTCGGTGATGTCGAGTTTTTCAGCCCTCTGTATAACCTGTACGATAGCTTCTTGCTCTTCTTCGGCCAACGGTTGGCTTTTCGTAACATTAGAGGTGTATCCTAACGTCGCCGTTTTAACACTCCACCCTGTATTCAGCCTGAAAATAAAAAAAATGCGGTTAGATTCTCGAAAGGAATAATGTAACACGACAGTTTTGATCTAAAGGGTTTCCCAAAATTTACGCAACAGTTTTTTTTTAATTGAATTTTTTTTATTGAAACATAAAGTACATAGGATAGGGTTATGTATAGAATAGCACATCGGGCAAATGACCTCCACGGCTTTGCTGGCACATACGCACTCTTTTGTCGAAATTTTCCATGACCATTTTGCATAAAAGTGTTTCGTTGATGTAGCGTTGAATCTCCTCCTTCAATGCACGGGTGGATGTGGGCTTGTTGACATAGACCTTTGACTTCAAATAACGCCATAGAAAGAAATCCAATGGTGTTGAATCACATGATCTAGGAGGCCAAAAGCCATTGTTAACCTTTCCAGATTTATCCTTTTAGGTAGTTGATTGTTGTTTACAACTAAACTAAAAATTCAAACTCAAATACATTTATGACCGTCACGATTTTTTCCTGATACGATATTTCTCTTAATATAATACGAAAACTTAAGAGTTAAGTTACCACCCTGTAATTTAAAAATGTATGTCTCTTTAGAAATAAATTGGTTATACCTAAAGAATAACAGACAGCGAGTAAAAAATGATATTTTATTTTCGACAATACTTCTACGTCTACTAGAGCTGTTATGTAGGGTACAGAAGACAAGACCAATCTCATTTTGCCTCGAACCAGTTTTGCACTTATCACCAAACTAATAAAAACAGAAAAAGTCGCAAGCGTAGAGCGAAAATTATTAAAAAAAGACGAATACACAAGCAGATTGTCCGATATAGTCGACTCAAATCATTTTTATGGCATGATAGATTATTTTATTAATCAACGGGTCAATTAGACTTTTTCTTTGCAGACGCACAAAAAAAGTTGTTTAACTGGTAGACGCCGAAAAACGGATTTTTATTAAATCCTCTTATTGTATGTGTTGTTAGTGCCTTCATATTATAAATATTCATACGTGTGAAATGGATACGTGGTCATTTTGATATAATTGGGTTATTCGTAAAAATATCAAATTCACACCGTACAAATTTCATTTTTTTTTGTGAGTTATTTTATAAACAAGGCAACGCTGTTTAAGCTGAACCTTTTGAGGTAGCACATATTGGACTTTACCACCTTATTTTATTGTTTCAGACAATAACAGTTTTCAACAGTTATCATGTCAACAACCCATGAATTTAACCTAGGAGAATGACTAGAATAAAGATGGTGGGCAAGATGGCATCACTGAAAGTAGAGTCATTATCTCCAACTTTTTCGCCTTCAGTGTACTCTCCTTGGCGATCTCTGCACCGCTCCATACGACTTTTCCATTGTTGAAAGCAGTGCTGGAAGTCCGCTTATTTTGTGAGCTGTTTTTGTTGTTGTTGTGCTTGTTTTGTGAAAAGTTATTGAATAAAATAATCCATGGGACGACATAACATTGTAGTATATTCTGTTAAAACAGTTTTAACATTTTCTTACAGGAACAATATTTCAATTACCAGAAACTATTATATTTACCATTCTAATGAAAAATACAAACAAAAATATGGCAATAAAGGTTTAAAATGCCTTAAGATTTTCGTTCTCCAGATAGAAAACCGACTGAAGTCCGAATAACACAGTCACCAAACAGTTCCCCCCACAGTTTCCGTTTCCATTAGTTTCATTATGATTTCGTTGTTTAACTTTTATCAGCGCTTGTGTGCTCTAACGTTTAATAGCTGATAATGCTTTTACTGCGAATATTAACTTGTTTTACATCAACATTAAGTTATATTACACATTTTATCTATAAATCGATAGCATAAAAATTAATTCACCGTGAAATATTGCATACAAGGTGATCTGTGAAAAATAAATTAATAACAGATTATATGTAATGTTATTTTGTCACAGTGTAACAATATAGCAAGCAATTTTCATAAGTGTTTTTTCCTGAAGCCAAGTGAAAAGCGGGAACTTGAAGTGACAAATACAGAAAATATCCACAGTCTAGAGGTATAAATGTATAAAACAGGTACAAATGTATAGCAGTCTAGTAAATGCCTAAAATCTCAGAATTTTGTTGATAAATTGCTCAACATGAATTCAGAAAATAAGAGAGACTGAATACTCGAGGAGAAGTTGAATACAATTGTTTTGATAAATACATTTTTGAAACAATAACGGTAATTAATAATTATATTTGAGAATATATTTTTTACATGAGTAATGATAGCCAAAATAAGTAAAATTAATGATCCTCTTATTGTCAAACAAAAAAATCTTCCTCTGCCCAAAGTGCACATAATAAAATTACTTTCGTATTCAATTTAGAATTTCTCCAAGAACCTATAAAACAAATGCCATATAACTGATTCGGTTCATGGTAAAAATGTCGTTCCTCTTTCAGCAAGGAAATTAACGCAGTGCCTGGAAAATCAAATCTCTAAAAATAGCTCAGGGCATAAGTGAGGACAATACAAAGTTTCGGTTGCCTATTCCTAGGCAATATATGCATATTTTTAATTAGAATTTTTAATGGCTAAAGACTAACTATTTTTTTTAATTATTATTAAATATTCCAGTTTTCACTACTGAGATACTGGGGATCAAACTTTTTTTGATCCCCAGACTCTTTTTTAAATTGAATTCTGGAAAATGCAAACCATCTGAAAAACTACGAATTGTTATTTGGGGGTACTCAAGGTGGCTGATTATGAATCTGTTGTCAGCAATTTTTAATAAAAATGATATACCCAGTGGTGGGCGTTACCTCTCTTTCATGATGAAAATAATTATTTGCTGCAAAATCTTGAAAATCTGGATTCTGCAAATACAGGTATAAAGATTTTCAGCTTACTAGGTTGGGAGGGTTGAGGGGGCTGAAGTGGGTAAGTGTTCAAAATAGGTAAAGGACAAGTTTTTAACATACATTTTGAAAATTTCACGAAAAGAGGTCAATAAAAATCTCCTACTCTTCTTACTCCAAGGAGGGGAGTAAGAAGAGTAGGAGATGAAGGACGGAATAGGGGAACTACTCATGTAATAGAATGTGAAAAAATATATTAAAAGCTTGTGAAAACTTGTAGCCAAACCGAATAAAAAATCTATGTTCATTTGACTGATGATGTTTCTGTTGTACAAAAGAGGGTAAGTGTGAATTAAGATATATATAATATTCATATGACGTATTATTTTATATACTATGTTTTTGAGATAAGAGAATTCAAATATCACATTATCAAGTCCATTCTCTCATGTTTACCACATCCATACCCAAAATATATCATACAGGTCATAAAGTTCATTCAGATCACCAAAGTCTTAAGTATCATAAAGGTTGCAGAGAACAATAAGTTCATTTAGGTCAATGATGCCATAAAATTTATAAATGTCATATCGATCATAAAGGTAATATGGGTCATAAAGGTCACAGGAGTCACAAAGGTCATAACGATCGTATCGGTCATACAGGACGCACTGGACATAAAGGCAAAACAGGTCGTAGGTGTCATATAGGTCATATCCAAATACATAATAATATCACACTTTTAAGAATATAACCTGAAGTTTTCGGCGATTTATTTTACATCGACAATAAGTTAATGAATTTATTCAACTTTCATTCATTCATTTATTCAAATAATTTCGGTCAAATAAATTTGTGAATTTCTTGGATTGCTTAGTTTTGATAATTTGATGAAAATAGAATAAGTTCTAATCCATGGCGGCACATATTGACGGCAAATTTGAAGAGTGACCCCATTAGTCTGTTAGCCTGTTTTTCAAACACTTGTAACTTTACCTGGAATTGATGAAATTCAACTTATAAATGCTCAAAATTTTCGTCTCATCATAAGCTAGCGCAAAAAAAAAAATTTATTGCTCCAGGCCCTGTGCATCACCTTAAATGAAGGGTTAACTAACCCTCCATCGTCGAAAATCTTCAGAAAAATGAAGATTTTCGACGGTTTACTGAAGACTGAAAGGCGATGGGCCTAACCTGACCACGAATTCGAGTTCAGGAAGCAAAAAAACCATCTGTCACACTGCACATCCGGTCACTTCTCGAAAATTTTAATTTTTCTGAAGATTTTTGACGATTTGCTGAAGACTGAGAGGTTATGGGGCTAAATTGAACCACGGATTCGTGTTCAGGAGGTAAAAAATACTTCGGAAACCATGTATTATATGTAGTAAAACTGGCTTTTTTTATTGGGCGGTAGGAATTATGCTTTTTCTCGCATGTGCGTAATGGAAGATTTATAAATGTCATATGGATCATAAATGTAATATGGGTCATAAAGGTCAAATGAGTCGCAAATGCGCTGAGACCAATTGTCTCAGCGATAGGACAAACAAGTTTTTCAGTTAAAAATTCTAGTGAGTCCATTGACAATATCAAAAAAAAGTTACAGGTGTTTGAAAAACAGGCTAAAAAAGATCGTTTTTTGGGGTCACTCTTTCTGCTTTACACCAGCCCAACTTGTCCTTGATGCTACTTGATGAATAAATTCATCAATGTATTGTTAGTGTAAAGCAAGTATTAGTCTAATTAAATGTGGAAAAATCGGACGTGGAAGTGGAGATTCCATTGGTAAAAGTTTTCATTTACTTCGTAAGAACAAAACGAGGTTTATTAACCCGACCCCTTCCGCCTGATAAAGTTTAAACTCTCTATTTACATTTTTCCCTTGTTTCTTTTCGTATTCCGTTGGCTCACATAATTACCCCACGCAATACGGTTTCCTGTTTTCCCATAGGCGCGGAAAATAACATTTTCCGGGACGCTGCCAGAGACCGCCGCGACCCGCTGCTCACCCTATAATAACAAGGGCCACCGATTCGGCCCCGCTTCCGGTCGTATCCTGGGACGACGACCCAAATTTGCACACGACGTCTCGCCTTCCTCCCGACTGCTATCGTGAGCCAGCACGGAATGTTTGTGGCGACAATGCGCCAACCGCTCCACAGTGGGGCCGATTCCCGAAAAGCTGGCAAAAAGTCGAAAAATCAAGATATTTACTTCAAACTTGGCATATAGGGGTTTTTGGGGTCGCTGATAACGAATTTCAAAATTTAAAAATAAAACAAAATGGCGGCTATGAAATACTAAAAAAAAGCATATCTATAAATCGTAATTTTTATTGATTTTATGTTTAATTTTGTACACAAACGTTTTCAAAGTCGCTGGTTAGTAAAAAGTGAGTGATCAAAATAAAAAAAAAAAAAAAAATGGCGGCTTCGAAATACTAAAAAGACAATCTATAAACCGTTATTTTTGTTTAATTTATGTGAAACGTGGAATTTATAGGTTTTTCGGGGTCGCAAATAACGAATCTGGAAACAAAATGAATGGCAGATGTAAAATGACGAATACAAAATTTCTAAAATCCATAATCTTTATTTATTTTATGAAAAAACTTGTGACAAATAAATTAAGAAGTACAATACAAAGCCGAATGTAAGCAGCTAGTAGCAACTAGTGGCAGCTAATTTCTACAAATTTTGTTACATAATAATATAAACTTTAATTTAAAATATGTTTTTTCACTATGGGAATCCGTGGGACTTTTAACTTTTCTCTATTTTCCTGAAACGATTGCACACAATTTTCATTATTTTACACCTCAAACATTGCGTTACTGTTAATTTATATTTATTTGTTATAATTTTTGACAAATACGATAATAAATTACATTTTTCCATTTAAAACATCCATTTTGTGAAATTAAAAAAGATCAACTTTACGATTTTCTACGAATTTTTGAATATGATGCTCGGACGCTCGAGCTGTTGCTCGTGCGAAGGTTCTTTTTGTACTGGCTTATACCTGCCATGTATACTTAATTAGCCCTTATAAAGGGCAGTTACATATTCTTTGAACATTAACTAATAAACGTGTGTATATAGTGTTTTGCACCGTGTGCTTATTTATTTTAGAGTTCGTGTAGTGTATTTACATATTATCTGATTTTGTGTGAATTTTTGCAATAATGGCACGGTCGTTACCATTTGTAAATATACTGAAACATATGATTGAAAATTACGAGAATTTTACAACAGAAAGATCACATATTTTATGTATTCCTTGCAATCGTCGATATATATTTAGTAGACACCGAGACGATTAGATTTGAATAACCATCAACAAAATATTGCCGTTACTGTCAGAAGAATTTTGGTTTTATTTGTGCATAGTTTTTGCGCATGTAGCCTTTCGTGGAATATGGTCGACAATATTAACTTTAGACGTGTTTTTGCCAAATATGTATCCGATTTTCCATTGTCAAGTAGCCAAAAAGCCACACATTGTGTAAAGCATATTTACAGAAGACATATCAACGTGTCATGGGAAATATCAAAGAAGACCATCGCAATACATTTTGGCTGACAGTGGACGAAACAACACGATTTTTTGAGGTAATAAGGTCGTTAATGTTCTGATACGAATTTTAGGTGTTTCAGATGTTTCATCCCCTATATTGACAGTTAGTAAACGGGTTTTGCAAACAACAGCTGAAAGTATAGAAATAGTAGTAACACGTGCGTTGTCCTCTGTAGATGTAACAAATAATAATGTACTGATGTTAGTGACAACAAACAACTATTAGTGATACAAACAACTGTGCGAAATTCATGAAAATAATGTGCGTGGTGTGTCATCCTTTTTGAATTTGCACCTTTAACTTCAGTAGATGTGGAATGATCAGTTTCCTTCTACAACCATATGTAGAGGCCAAATCGATCACGTTTAGCGAGAAGAAATGCTGAAAGACTACCGGTTGTGGCAACGTACGTACGGTTTTTTGGTCTCTCATATGTCCTTCCGTCAATGGCACGACGGATTACGAGTTCGACCCTGCATTGTAGCACATTTTTCCGGACCCTAAAGATTACATCTTGAAGCGTTTTCTTTGTAATAGTGCTTCATTTAATAAGCAATGTTAATAAGTTCATTTAATTTTCTTGCACTCAAATATACTTATGTTTACATATTTCTCGCAAAAAAAAAACAAAAAACACAAACTCTGTTACGCGTTTGCTTTACTTAAGTACTTTCATGTTAACAAAGAATTTCACAGGTAATTAAATTATGTTTATCTTCAAAAGCGAAACTTCGACCATTTATTCATAGACGGGCAGCTGTGGGCTATATGTAACTTTGTATAATACGATTACAGTTTCAGTAACTAAAAGCCGAGGACAAAGGAAACATCCAGTTTCTATCAAAACCGAATTTAAGATAATTAATTTACGTTAATCGTAACGCATGTGATCTCTTAAAATACTTTACGTATAACCAATGGAGTAAAAGTATCGACAATGGAATAAAATACATTCACAGACAATATTTCAACCTCACATAAAGTCATTCTGCCTTTGTATTTAATAACTGAATACAAAAAATACGAAAATAAATGACGTGAGAAGATGTGAGAAGGTGTGTTTTCATCGAGTAATTTTACTTCCACAATCACGTCGGGGAGTGTTGAATAAAATTTAAGGAAAGTATTAAAAATGTGTGAAAAGTTATGTGTGGCCAAACCAAATATTGAACTTATGCTCATTTGTTGTATGTTATTGTAAATTAATAGCTATATGGGACGTGTCATTTTATAGGTTTTTTGATGAAGAATTCAAATATCACATTATTAAGTCTCTAATCTCATTTGTACCCAAACTAGATTATACAGTTCATAAAGGTCATAAGAGTCATAAGAGTCATTAAGATACCATACCTGTCATAAAAGTCATATCGCTAATAAAGGTCCTAGTGGTGATGAGGATGATATAGGATACAAATTTAGGGTATAGGTCATAAATATCATATGGGTCATACAGGTCATATGGGGTATATGAGTCATAAAGTCATAATGGCCATATGAATCATACAGGCCATATTGGTCATGTATGGGTCATACATACATATAGATAGGTCATATGTATGGAGTAAAAGTCGTTGTTTGTTAATGATGAATATTGCGACATTTTAGGTTTCAAGTGCTAAATATATATAGTTTTACATTTTCTTATAAAATCAGTAGTAGGAAGAGATATATTTCGAAAATTCGTTATTTAATTGTTTCACGAATCACTAGAACATTAGTTTCTCGAATCATCGTCCTGACATGTTGCCTTGGTAGATTTATAATACACATTTATTTGGAACAGGATCCTTGGCCAATACACGTGCATTCCTTACTAAAAGGACTATTCCATGCATGCGGGTAACCTTGCCTTTGCATGTGGCACATAATACGATAAGCTACATTACTACTAACGCATAATCGGATAACAACAATCGGATACCTGATGTGATTTTTATCAGCCATTCGTCTTGATAAAACTTCATCGTTTAATGAATTACAAAAATATTGAATAACCTAGTTCGCTCAAAATTCAGGTCGACTCAGAGGTTCTTAATGTTTTCGTTCTATTACTCGTGAAATGAAGGTTATTTTGTTTAATTTGATTGATAAACATTAGTCATGTTTAAGCCTCTTATGTTTAAGGGTCTGATTACAGATTAACATAAGATAAACGTTTGGATTTATAATGTTTGACTATTACTTTGTACTGCCAAAAGTTCAGTGATCTTTGTTCGGCTCACCCTACCCTAAAATGTTTGAAATTCGTTCTAAAATCCTCGGGGCTCTATTATGGTAATATCTAATTTCAGCAACCCTTGCAAATGGCACGTGAGAGCGTGGAATTTCTGGAATATCACACTTTACTCTACAAACATGTCTGGCATTATTTTGAAATTAAAAATGCCACACTGTTATTTTGGATATCATAGTTCAGTTTGCTCAGTCGTACTAAAAGAATATTTAGTACGACTTAGAATTTAAAAAAAAAAAATGGCTCAGTTCGTGAAATAGATGTTCTGAAGATTTCTCTTTATTAAGAGTTCAAGAAATTTGAAAAATATTTTATATTTTCGGAGTTATTCACGGTTCTTTGAAAACATCGTAATTTTACTTTTTTAGCCAAATCTTTTCATGCAAAAGTCATGTCACCATCAAAATTATCAGCATTTGAGCACACTACAAACACTTTTGTTGTTGACTGCACATAAAACTACAGCTCAGTCACATATCGTAGTTTAAGATCCAGCATCACACAACTCAGTTTTCACTTCACAGTAGAGCAAAAAAGTGTTTTTTTGGAATTACTAGTTGCCGTATGGGAATGCATTTTCATTGGTACAACTGCGGTTAGCAGTGCTACGGGCGGACAAATCAAGAAACTAAGTCCTCCAGTTGCTCAGGCGCGAAAATTTAAATGGAAATAAATTATGAACTCGGTTTGAGTTGTGTAATGCTGGATGACGATATATTTATATTAGTAAAACTTTTAATAAAACTTACGTTCCAGTAAATTGTGGTGAAACTGAACGTGGAAGTGGAAAACATTTTTATAGCTTGTAATAAGAACTGTTTGCTACAAAAAAATCATGCACACATGTAATTCCAGATTCTCTACACCCGTTCTCTAGACTCAATATTAAATTTCCTGCTCTCTCGTACCAGTTAAAGATTAAATGCTGTGTTATTTCCCACCGCGAGCAAAGAATGCACGTGGACAACGGTTTTAATTAACAGCGAAGTAACACAAAGAGCGTGCTGAGTGCATCGTGAACGAATAGCTGGGGAATATCGAGTGACAATTTAAACAATGGGGGGTATCTCTTGTTTACGAGAACGTCGCAGCTGATAGTTCTCTGAAGGTTTGTCGTCGGCCTCCATTACAGCTGGCGCCTAGATTTACCGTCTGCTCCTACAGTGTTATTCAGAAAGTCCGCGCCTTTTCATGACACCGGTCGACAAAAGAAAATTTGTAATTTAGGTCGATACTTCGAAAAATAACAAAAACGGTCGTTTATTTTTAAAAAAGTTTGATTTTGTCACTTTTACAATGATTGGAAGGTGTTGGATTTCATATGACCAGTTACGGGGACACATACATACGAGGTTTGTAAATTAAGTAATGAGATTGGCAATGTATCGCCCGATCTAGCAACACTGCGGAGACGGGACTTGGAAGGGCGGTAGGTTAACATGTAATGCACCTTCAGTACAAGTTTGAACATGTTAGAGTCATTTGTTTGTTCCTGTGACTGTTTTCGTAAACCGGTTTTTTCTAATGTGTTTTAACATGACATTAATTTTGAGCAAAGGTGTGCTATCAGGTTTTCTTTCAGACTCGGACGCAGCGCAACGGATACTTTTGCAAAACTTCAACACGCCTACGGCGACAGTGTTTTTTTCAAGAGCCCAGGTTCTTCGGTGGTTTACAAAGGGTCAAGTAAAAACCGAAATACTCGGGGGGAATGCGGTTGCCCTTGGCTGTAGTGACCTTTTTTTTTTGGCTTTTTTTGTTTTATCTGCATTGAGCGCCCCCCCCCCCCCCCCCAAAGATAACTACTGGCTACGCCCTTAGTGGTTTAAGGCATTTTAAGAAGGAAGATAGTCGATTGAAGATGAACCACGCAGCGGAAGGCCTTCATCTTCAAGAACCTATGAAAATATCGATAGAATACGGGTTCTTCTGCGTTCAGATCGTCGGTTGACAACAAGAATGATCGGGGAAGAGTTAAATTTGAATCACACCACTCTTCATCAGATTGTGACTAGCGAATTGGGGACGAGACAAATCTGCGTAAAAATAATTCCAAGAAACCTTTCGCAGGAACAAAAGGACATCAGTAGAGAAAGGTGTCTTGACTTTTTGGAATCGATTAAAAATGATCCCAATACAACCCGGAAACCAACCGCCAAAGCATCGAATGGCACACTTCAAGCTCTCCAAGACCCAAAAAGGCGAGAATGAGCAAGTCGAAGACCAAGTGCATTTGCATTTTTGCTAATTTGCTTTTATGATGGCTAGGGAATTATTCACAACGAGTTTGTGCCTCCAGGTCAAACTGTAAGTCGACACTTTTATAGAGAGGTTCTTGAAAAACTTCGAAAAAGTTTATTGGTCTAACATTGGCGTGTAAGACCAAAAATCAAGCAGCAACCGCTAGATGTCTAGCCGTTGCCGACATTGTCAGACCCGCTGTAATACGTCGTTTAAGTTTAACAAAACCACAATTTGAATAAATTGAGTTATATTTATTGAAAATACGATAAAATCAAACGACCTAATTCAGGTATGGGCCATATCTAACACAAAGTTCCCCTTATTCCCCTGTCTAAACAACGGTAAATATAAAATATTATATATAAATATGTATACACACAGAAATTTAATTGAATCCATAAAGAAAACATCCAATCCATGAAGACATCCATACTATAATTTCAACCTCATTGGCCGGTAAGAATCTATTACAGTTTCGAAATCACGTGCTCATCTTGAACGAATAGCATGTCCTTTCACAGTAGTTGAGATAGTCAGTGGTGGCACGATAATCTTTTTTAGGGATAATAATAGTACTAATCAAGTAATATTAATCTCAAAGATTCCGAATACTTTTGTAATCTGTGATTTGTGATGACTCATTTCGTCAATTTTTATGACACACTTCCGCCGTATGAGAAACAAGATAGCAAAGGAATCTACTTTTCCACTTAACACCGAAACACTATTAGCGCTCAAGTGCACGTTTCACCAACAATCAACAGATGATTAAGAGTGTAGAAAAGTGGTCAAGTGTAAATTTATTTCTACGCCGATGGTTCCATTTCTCTTCCTGTACATACTCTCAATCAATATTTTAATTCAAATCACTATCACTATACATATACTGATAATGACTCGAATTTCGATTAAAGCTGGAACGTTTTGCTGGAAGCTTTTAAACGGGAAATATTTTTCCTTTCGCGAGAAACAAAACGCACACACACACACAAGCGCGTAATTAGTTTAGTATCAAATAATTAATAACCCGCAAGCTCATAATTGACATAAATCGATAAGCGGTTCGCCAGCCAGGCGCTTCCGTAATTCTGCGTGCGAACGAAGCCCCAAAAAATAGGGAACATCTATAAATACACCGAGAAAAAGGTTTAACGATGATATCAGATATTTCACTTGGTACCAGACCTATTCACATCACGATTGTAAAACTCCACAAGAGACGTCTTTTGTCTTAATGGAATTTCAAAGGTCATCGGGAATGCGATCCTCTACGTTTGGATAAACTCGTTCAGTATGTCGAGTTTAGTTTCAAGTTGACTTTCACGTGCTGCGCACCGTTGTTTGCAAATTCATGACGTGCATATACGTGTGTTTCATTTAAAATACATATAAAAGTACATAAAACGCAGCGTACGCAGCTGATGAATTAAATGAGACTGCCCGTGGTATATCTGGATTTAAAAGTACGTGATAGCATGATATATTGTATCAGTCACTAAATTATTTTTCACGAAACATTTATTAGACAATTAATATTATTTGAATGAATATTTACATATAACCTGTATGTACATATCTATCGTTGTTGATATAAAATATTACATCACAAATTCATATACGTCATAGTTCAATAATAAATAAGACTATATGTATTGGATACGTTTATTGTCGTGTATATATGTAGGTATGCATACCTTTGTATGTTCATGTAAAATATATGTACGTCGGAAGGTTATAACGTCATTTTACTTTGCCTCAATTTTATCAATACCTGTCATATGGATATCTCTTGACTTGCATTCTGTTAACATGAACACAATACAAAAGCTAGCAAGCTAAAATCACAATGCCCTGATTAAGTATGTCGTCATATTCGATACTGCCTTCCGCTTATAGATTAATATATTTTGGATTATATTTACCATTTTATATGTACCTATTTAACAAATGCATGGTACTGATAAACGTGACTTCGTATATGTTCAGCATCAGTTCGGTTATTTAATAGCAACACCTCGTATAACAGTTTCTAATACTACAATTTCTAACTGCCACTGATTTTAGACTATGTTTTGTCATAATTTGTATGGTAGACATAAATATTTTTCAGAAGACGATTCCATAAGTATACATCTCAAAGTGAGTCCTTGGATAGTTTTTGAAAGTAACTTAAATGTTTTGTACGGATAATACATTTTAATCGCGTTTATCAGTTCTCCTACTGATATACGCTACAAAGTCTGTATTTGTTCGTTTTGCTCAGCAGAATTATCATCGCTGCCAAATCTTTTTAATAAAATCCGTATATTCAGAGGCAGCGTCTTAGTCTGGTCGTCCTCAAAGGGCGGTTCTAAATCAGGAATTTACAAAGCGTCCTTTTTTTTGCGAAAGAAATATTTACTCTACACTTTATTTGTTCCTGCTGTAGGCGTTCGAGAGATTTATTTTCGTCTCTTCCAATAGTAGCTTTTTCGGAGCAAAAAGAACGGATCGACAAACGTGAAGGCATCGAACCTTTTAAATAGCTTTCATTTGGATTTTTTATTTGCATGTACTGTTATGAGAATATACAAAATAAATTGCACAGATCTATCAAAAAATCTGTCCTAGCATGCGGACCCTACTATTCCTATATGTTTTGATGTGATGGTACCGAATTTCATTTTCTTGGGTTTTCGGGGTCACTGATTGCGAATCCGATGTCAAAATTGAGTTTAATTAGCACTTTTTCAGGAATTTTGTCAGCTTGTTAACAGCTTTCATAATGTCGAAATTTTTGAATTGACTGTTGACAGGTCAAAAAAAAATATGAAATTCGGTTTATAGATCATATATTTCTTTGTCGACGTGTGTTATTCTTTAAAGCGAAAGTAGAATATAGTAGATAATATTTTACATTGGCCAGCTAGAAGCCCGAACTTAAACTCCATTGAGAATCTGTAGTATTTTATGGTAAAATTTAGAAGTAACAGAGTATCGTCAACTGTTTTATTTAATATCAGCAAATAACAGATGAAGCCTCTTTGGACATGCGATGTACTGCAATTTCTCGTACTTCTTAGGATATCCAATAAAGCTAAGTATATGAAGCCAATGTGTCAACCCTCTTTTAAATTATAAGCTTTATATTAACTTCATCAGTTAGCTGGTTAGTTAGTATGGTATAGTAGGGTGAAATCTAGTAATACAAATTTCGACTAGTTGTAATATAACTACAGCTTTAAAATTTTGCACATGTATATAAGTGGGTAACAATGCAATATAGTATATCTAATATCGTTCTAAATCCAATATGGCGGACGCAAGATGGCGAATGACCTCTATCCTCACAATCCACTTAATATGACTATGAAACGAAAGGTCTTGGCGAACAGAATACGATTTTATGTTACGTCATTCTAAACTCAATATGGCGGACGTCACAAGATGGCGGATTACCTTTTTCTTCATACATACTGTCACAATCATTACTACTTGGTTCGATGATATGGACTTGTTAGCATTGGTTTATAATTTGACCAAATACCTTTTAAAAACAAGCTTCTATTAACACAGATGTACTAAAACTATTTTTTTTGGTTTGAGCATAACCAAATAGATGTAGGATTCGTACCACGAATATGTTATTTAACAAATTCGGATAGAATTTCCGTTTTATTCGAGACCAACGCATGTTTCACATAAACTCTTATATTACACTTTGAGGAAAATTACCCGCACTGCCAATTATCGACCAAATAGGGATCAAATAGATTTTGTGGTACGCCAGGGACTTACTCCAATTTAATTCCTGCATTCAATTACCAATAAAAGAACGGGCAGCTTCCGATAAAATGTAATTCTGATATCATCTAGATCAAATTGGATTACACGCTGTGAGATAGATGGGACGAGGGCAAATAAAAGTAGTTGTCTGTCTATATGTACTTATACGCTTTACAAATTGAAACTAAACATCTTCTGAAAGTAGGGTCAGAAAAGTTATTTCCACTCAAACTCTTGAAAATAGTTTTGGTTTAGGTTTCTTTTTAAAAGATAATGTTGTTAGGCAACTTGAAGGTCAGCAAACAATGCTAGTACCCTTTGTTATGTTTAAAACGTTATAGTTTATCTAGTAAATGTAAAAGTGGACTACGAGGTGTGGCTATTAAATAACCGAACTGCTGTCATAATACTTTTTATTCCTTACCAATTACAGTAGCAACTTTTTCGCCTTCAATGTACTCCCCCTTGGCGATCTCTACACCATTCCATACGACTTTTCCATTGTTGAAAGCACTGCTGGAAGTCCGCTTTTGTCAGCTGGTTCAGAACCTCCCTCGCCTTTGCCTTAACCGCTTCCACACTTTCGAATATTATCCCCTTCAGTGTCACCGTGTCTAACAATCAGTGTCAATGTTTAGAATGTCAGCGCAAATGTTCATTCTTGATTCCTTGGAGTGAGGAGCTTTGGCACCATTTTTGCGCAAACTTTGTTGAACGATTTATGCAAAATCTGGCGAACACATCCTTTGTCGATTCCTGTTATTTCAGCAAGCCCTCGGATGCTTAGACGACGATCTTGATTGATTTACCAGTTTTTTCAATGTTTTCGTCAGTTTTTGACGTTGAGGGCCGTCCGGGGCGCGGATCGTCTTCGGTCGTTTCACGTCTCTCTTTAAACCGTTTAAACCATTCAAAAACTTGTGTGTCTGATAAACATTCATTCCCGTACACTTCTTTTAACATTGCATATGCATCTGTAAAATTTTTCCCCAGTTTAACAAGAAACTTGAGATAAACCCTTTGCTCCATCTGAACACAACATTTTTTTCGACGCGTCACTGGTGCGGACTAATTCAAACGACTGCTACAGTCAAACCGAGCTACCCACTGACTTGTCCAGCGAGATCAGGGTGGAGAAAGTATCATCAGACACATTTCTGTTCAAAATTGTCACGACACGCTCGCAGCGCGCTGGTAGCAGCATCAGTTCGCTTATTTAATAGCCACACCTCGTAATTTTGTCTACTTCCGTGTCCAATGGGATAACAACTTATGATCTACTGTATTATATTTCATAATTCGTACGAGACGTAGTCGACTAGATGTACAAATGCGTCAGTGTTGATGACCAGTAAAAAATATAAACTGATGTTCGGAATGATCGGTTATTACAGTAGCTGAGAAAAACTTATTTTTTATTAACTTATTTTTTATGACATTATTGTGGAAAATCTTTAGATCGATAAACCTTTTGAAATACTCGATTTCGCATCGCAAAATTAATTTCAATAACTCATAAACTTTACTGAATAGAACTGACTAACAGAAAAAAATTGGTACTCCCAGTTGTAGAAGTTTAAGCCCCTCCATTTTGTTAAGAGTCAAAGTTAGAGACAACGCCGCTGGAGTAATGATAAATCAAGCAAGTAGGTGTTGCAACAAACAGTTTACAGTGGAAGAGGAAAATACATTATTTTAATTAAGTGGGCGTAGTGAGATTACATTGCTTAGCATTTCATTACTACAAAACTTTTACCCTCAAATTAATAATCGGTGTAGCTGTAGTGGAATTGGCTACGAATTCAAACTAACTGAGAATGTACAATTGAATAAAGAACAAGCTTCCCTTTTTGAAAACTGTAACACATTTATAAGGTTTTTGTTAAATAAATTCATAAATACGACTATTACAGAGTTTTCCAAATCAAGGCATCCAAATAGAAATTAATCACGACTAAAAAATATTTCTCTTAAAAAACACTTTATATTAAAAATGAAAAAATTATGCAACAACAGTACTTTTCCACATAATAAAAAATCTAAGGGAATAGTTAACAGTTTAGGTATATTGTTTTTTCTGATTACTAATCTTACATGATTTAAAAAAAAAGTTTAATGTTGCAATTGTCTCAGAATTAGTGGCGGCCTGTGAAATTTGGGATTCTCTCGTATGTTCCTAACGAAGCATGGGAGCCACATCAATATTTTGCAAGCCGTTTCCAAGATTTTTTGGGGACGCACATATTTTTTTAAAGTCTTTTCGCAAGTTTCAAGTTTCTTTTGCTGCTATAGCCTTCTACTTAGATCTAGCAATTACCCCGTAAAATATGAAGTACGTCCCATCCCTCATTAAAATACGAGCATTTCAAATTTCACCGACCCCAAATGCCCAGGATGTAGGTATAATTTTGAAAAAAGAAACTGTAAAAATTGAAAACGCGTTTGTCTGGAAATTAGAGGAAAATAAATTGTTTTCTGGCCTCCAGGGGGTTCAGTAAACTAAAACTAACACAAGATAAGAAAGTCTCATTGGAATTTTGCTTACTCTTGGAGAAATACGGACTTTTTTTATTTCAAGAAACACCACCTGCTAATTAAGTAAAAAACACTCGGTACATTTGATAATGGATAAATATGTTTTTAGACAAGCAGATATTATTATTAGTATTGTCATTATAAGTTTTTAATAACATTCGAATTTTTTTCCGACTTTCTATTATATCCTCTTTAAATGTACATTTCTACTTCAGTTCTACGTGATTACAAAAAGAACATTCTTATGAAAATGAATAAATTTTGTGCACAGTGACCTCGTAAATGTTAATCTGGCTAAATAAATACTCGATTTCACATTTTCTCAAAAAGAAGATCTAATGTTAGTCACATTTCCCACATCTCAGAAGTTTCCAGTCTCCTAGAAATAATTTTCAATTTAAACTGTGTGTGTAATCTCAATTTTTTATTTCCTCTTGATAAGCAGTTTTAAAAATGAAATAAATTTGATGCGGGGTGACCTCAGAAATATTTATCTAGCTAAATAAATCCTTGATTTCACATTTTCTCAAAAAAAAAACTAATGTTACAGTCACATATCAGACCAGTTAATAGCTCAGTTTTCAGTCTTCTAGAAATAATTTTCAATTTAAACTGTCTGTGTACAGTTTTTTATTTCCTTTTGATAAGCAGTTTTAAAAATCGAAAGTGAAACCTCTATATCCTAAAAATACGAGACAAATGTTTTATATTTAATTTTTTATAATGTTCATCTTCCAAATCCCGCGGCATCTCTACAGCGAGCAGAGTTACAAGCATAAAGCATAACAATCTCACATGCGTCTCTCATCTCAGACATTTAAAAAAGAACCGACAAGCCTGGAGAAGAGGCTTTTCCGTGTTGAATAACATAATAGAATATTGAACTTTCGCACTGTCGTGATAGGGAAAAGTGTTAAGAGAGATATTGATAAGAAATTTTATATACGAAAATTAACATTAAAAATCGATAACTATTGCTAGTTTGAAATATGCAGAAAGTTCCAAACAACGGTGACGTACCTACCACGTATTTCATTTTGTGGATCTGTGTAATCTTTGATCAGCTGATTTTAACGAACATAATATACATGGTATCTAATGTAAATATTTTTGAAGCTACAGATAAATGAAAATAGTATTTTAAAAAGTAGATATTCATATAAAACTTTTTTAATAAAGACTAATATTCATCTAAAAAACTTATTTAATAAAGACTTTCATCATCAACCAGATCAAATTTTTGATAAAGCATAAACAACAGAGTACAAATTGTCAAGGTAATAGAACAAAATAAAAAACTAAATAAAAAATAGCAAATAAATCATAAACGACCAACCACAAAACAGACCAATTTGTTATAACGGGACAATTATACTTTATGCTTAATTTATCAATGGTCATTAAACAAAGTGCCTAAATTATGACTAACATAATGACAGTAAACTAATCGATATGTACTCGTAAATTCTCCGTAATTTTCGCTATTACTTCCGGCCTAGTTTTTTAAAGTTCCTCGGTTATTCTCTGATCCAATAGTGCCAACCTGTTAGGTCTCTGAAAATAATCTTTGGACTTTAAATAATCCCACATCCGCTGGACTAATCAGAGAAACGTGCAGGCCACTCAGTTCCACCAATTTTTCGTCCAATCAATTTGTGAAGAAGGACTCGATTTCGTTAATCTTGAGCAATACGGTCATAATGAGGTGGTGTCCCATCTTGCTGAAACCAGATTATTGTTTGCTTGCTGCTCTTTTTCCTCTAATGTAGGAATTATCTAGTTATCAAAAAACTCTAAGTACTTGGGTCAGGTCAAATTTTCATCTAAAAAATGGTCCCATGATTCGACTGTACCAACCCGAATGTTCAGCTTTTGAGGGTGCTGCGTAGAGCTTCTTGCATTCAATGAATATTTCTTTTTTGTTTTGGATAAAAAACGTACTATTATTTTTGGTACATCACCGTTTTGAGAACACTTTATAAATCCCATTAATTTTCATCACATTTAAAGATCCGTATCAATGCACCTATTAATTTCTGAAATATGAAAAAATTGTATGTGGTTCCACACTTTTGACCAGCACTGTATCTTCGTATCCGTACGAATAAACTTTGATTAAAGCAAATCATTTCTATGGACGATCGGAAAATGCTAGCAGAAGAGAGCCATTATTAAAATTCTACCGTCGTTCGCCTTTATTGTAAAACAAAGTGTTCATTTGAGTATGAGAGCCCGAATAGCGCGACTGGAAATAAAATCTCGTATACACATCGACCGTGTTTTGCAGCGAATGGCTCTCGAGTGGAACTGCTTGACCACCTTCAAACGGAATATCCCAAGAGCTGGTGTCAAATCAAATGTTTTGTCCATATTTATACAGATACTCACAAAAGTAATCGGACACCCTTCTATTTCTAAGAACGAATGTACAAAACACAAATTCACAATTAAGTAAGACTGCATCATATGCCTAAATACGTTCCTCCATTACTGCTTGACTAAAGGATAATTACAACGTAGACGCAGAATAAAACATTCGCTGGGATTACCCGACCAACGCGTTTGACATATGAAAATGGACACACAAAAGTGTTCGGCCAGTTAATTATGCAAAGCTGTAGTAGGTAATGCAAGTAGAGATAGTAGGGTTCTTGGCCATAGTATTAGTATGTGAAAGGTTACATATTAACTGGTATAGACTGCATGCCTCTATTAGACAGTGTATCCTTGTCACGCAAATAAAATGCCAAAAGTACGCGAAATCACCGTACCAGAGAGACAGCATCTTATCTCCTTAGCAAAAAACACACAGCGTAAAATTAGCAGAGACACAGGCATACCACGAAGTACTGTACAGAGTATAATACAAAAATATTAAATCGATAAAACGGTAGTAAATACAGCACGATCACTGCGACCCAAAATATTAACTCAAAGAGATGAAAGGCAAATTATCTAACAAATAAAGGAAAATCCAAGTACTAGTGCCAAAGAACAATACAGAACAATATGTGCTGAGATTCAGGAGAGTACTTGAAAGAATATTAGTACTGAGACAGTGCGTCGAACCTTAAGAAAAAAGCGCTACCACGGCCGAATTGCCCGAAGGAAACCCTGGATTAGTAAGGTCAACAAAAAAGACTCACTTTTGCTGACCAGTACGTGAATGAGCCTGAAACTTTCTGGGATCAGGTTATCTTTAGCGACGAATGTAAATTTGAGATATTTGATTCGTCCAGACGACAAATTGTATGGAGAAAACCTGGTATATCGTTAAATAAGGAAAACTTAAAACCTACCGTAAAACACGGCGGTGGATAACTCATGGTGTGGGGCTGTATGGCGGCTGCGGGAGTGGGTAACCTTCATTTTATTGAAGGGATGTTGAACCAATATTGTTATATTAATACATTGAAGCATCATTTACAGGCCAGCGCCGAAAAATTGGGATTGGGCGATCATTACATATTTCAACAAAATCATGACCCCAAGCACTGTGCCCGTAAAAAATGTACCGATAATTGAAAACACCACCGCAGTCGCCCAGTGCTAACCCTATCGAGCACTTATGGGTACATCTAAAACGATCTCTGCAAAATAAATGAATTACCAATAAAGAAGAGTTAAAAAATCATCTCTCAACAGAATGGAGTAATGTTTTCCCGGAAGTGACCCGTAAACTGGTGCATTCAATGCCAAATAGGCTGAAAGCTATTCTGAATTCTAAAGGATACCCGACGAGATATTAGATGTGCCGTTTTAAATTGTTTGTACCTTTCCTATTTTATTTTTCTTTTGGTGGCCGAATATTTTTGTGTCATGTAAATTGGACATTATCGTGTTTTGTCGGCAGTTTTTAAATTGTGTCTGTTTTGACTACTTTTTTTATGTGGTATAATAAAGCTGTGGTATAATAATGTTCATACATATATAATTCTGTTACTTTCTCTTGTTTTCCAGTCAGTGATAACTATTTCTTGTATGTCAATTTATTATCAATATCTAGGGTGGCCGAATACTTTTGTGAGTATCTGTAGATATACTTTGTACAAAATAAAAACCGATGCACGTCACCGATAACGCTATTAAATGTGTACAATGATGCCACCACACAATTTATTAGGGGAGAGTCTGCAACAGTGGTCATTTTCGTGCTATATTTTTATTTCTAAAGAGTAGTGACTGCCATCCACTGCAGTGGGGTCCAAGTAACATCCTAAGAATATTAACGGGTAGTAACCTTGAGCTTTAAAGTTTCTTCTATCAGGGTGGAGAAGAAAGGTTAATTCTGGCTTTTATAACAATTTTTTTTAAAAATGTGGCCACTCTTCCAGACCCCTATATTAAAAAAAAAACCGTAATTGAATGTTTCGTTGATTTTAAAATTCGAGCTTGATACTCGTTGTTATGCAGTTGGCAGCAGACCCGAAGTTGCCGTGTTGTACTACTTGACAGTTTTTATAGAAAATTATCGGAGCCTTACGTTGGATTTAATAGCGGTTTGTGTCTTTTTTTGAGGTTCAAACTTTTATCTTGCATTGAAAACCTATTATTTTCAGAACAATTAATGTGTTATAGCCGTCAGACTTCCGTTTGCGAAATGCCAAAATAGTTAAACAGCTGTTGCTAAAATATAAAATTTAAATATTAATTAAAACCACACCCCAATATATTGATTTAGCGTGTATTATAGTGTAGTAGTATAAAGTTAATTTTATTTCACAAAAAGCAAAAAACAATGAACTTTTAAAATCACGTAGAAACCGTAATCCTATCGAGAAGGTTACAAATACTGTAGCATTGAATACGAGTGCTATTCGTAAAATTTATACAAGTGGAGATATTCGATTGCCTTTAAGAAATATCACGATGATAGCGCTCTAAATACGAGGTGTGTTAATTAAATAATGAGACTGGCAACGTAGCGCCCGATCTAGCAACACTGCGGAGACGGGACTTGGAAGGGCGGTAGGTTAACATGTAATACACCTTCAGTACAAGTTTGAACTTGTTAGAGTCATTTGTTTGTTCTGTAACTGTTTATTAAACCGGTTTTTTTCTAGTGCGTTTTAAAAATGAGTGACATTAATTTCGAGCAATGGGGTGCTATCAGATTTTGCTTCAGACTTGGATACAGCGCAACGAATACTTTTGCAAAACTTCTCAGAAGGAAGAGAGTCGATTGAAGATGAACCACGCAGCGGAAGGCCTTCATCTTCAAGAACCGATGAAAATATCGGCAGAACACTTTTACAGAGAGGCTCTTGAAAAACTTCGAAAAAGGGTCATGCGTCAAACATCAAGAACAACTGGATGTTGCATCACTACAAAGCGCCTTGTCACACAGCCATTTCAGTAAACGAGTTTTTAGCCAGTAAAAACATTCCTGTGGCTCCTCAGCCTCCTTATTCGCCTGACTCGAGTCCATGTGACTTTGTTCTCTTCCCGAGATTGAAAAATCACCTCAAGGGACGTCATTTTGGGACCATAGAAAACATTCAAATGGCTGTAACCGACCAGCTGAAGGCTATTCCAGTATATGAATTCCAGCACTGCTATGAGGAATGGAAGAACCGTTTCCAGCGCTGTGTGGCTCCCAAGGAAGTTATTTTGAAGGAGACAATATTGAATTGTAATTCTATTCGAATAGAAAAAATTTAAAAAATCAGTCTCATTACTTAATGTACACACCTCGTATTTCTAAATAACTTATAAATCAAATGAGTTAGAGACGTGTGGTTTGGTTAATACGATTTCACAATCGAAGCGAAGTCACAACTTTTGTATTTTATAATTTCCATTGTTGACTTTTTTATGGAATGACCCACGTTAACTGACACTGTTCAATGCGGAATTAAATTACCTTTTAAACTGATATAACTAAGGTCGTGAAAAGACATTTAAAAGAAGCAAGTAGACTTTGAAAATATCATTTTCAGCATTTACTGACACCAATGAAAAATTATCACCCATTAACGATCAAACCAACCACCATAAATCAAGCCACCAAAAAACAAATGTTCTTCACTTACTTTGCCCTCAGAGCTAATTGTCTATCGTTGGGGCAGACGAATCTGTTGCCCCCTCCACTTGACCCGCAATCCACCATTCTATCCGAAAGGGACGACGAAAGGGCCTACTTTGATATATTCCCGCGATTTTGATTTTTAAAAGAATCTGGAAAAAAACGTTCATGAGTTGTTTGAGTGAAAAATTGAGATACAACGATATAAATTAAACAAAAATGTCGGCTTTAATTTTTCATAAAACAATTTTTCATAAAAGCATACGCAATTTTCACTAATACCGAAACATTACACTGTACACAACGCACGTGTTTCGCCAACCATGTTGTCATTATCAGGGGGTAATATGTTGATAATACGAGTTTTACGCCATCGTGAGAAATGCCTTTTAATTTGGAGTGTATTTTCCAGCTACGCGTTTCAAAATACAAGTATGTATTTAAGAGTCGGCCATATTTTTAATGAAGTGCTAAAAGAAAATTATAATCCATAAAAAATTTGATAACACACTTCATTTCCACTGATTGTTACAACAATCAGTGAAAATATATTTATGCCTTATGATTTTCTTTAAAATATCACCTAATTATTAAAAGTATTAAACATCATTGGGCACGGGTAGCCGAGTGGGTTAAAGCGCCGTCTTTCCAGTCGCGATACCTCTGTGCGCGTTGTTCGAATCCTGGCTGGGGTGGCGATTTTTAATTGTCTCGCTTTCTCCGTCAGGGTTTGATATGCAACCACTAATACACTAGTGTATAGGTGTGGATGCATAGATGCCAATCCAACGGCACATGCCCTAGATTTGGTAATGTTCTGAGTTTTCTGGGTTTCCTCAGAACTGTAAAGCAAATGCGTTACCGAAATAATCTTAAGTCGCTCCCGGTGCGCCATGGCAAATAATAATAATAGCCACCCCTTCCCCGCACAGATCCCTGAGAGGACCTCTGGGGTTACTCTTCGGAGTAATTATAGGGTGAGTATTATTATTATTATATTATTATCAAAAATTGAAAATAAAATAAAATCATAATCCATAAAACAAAACATTGTAATTTCATTAGGTAATATTTATGTATTTATGGAGTTTGATTTTATATCACACTTTTCCATGGAGTGAATGATTGATGACAATCGGTGAATGATTTTCACCGATTGTTGTAACAGTAGTGGTTTGTATCGGTAGTGAAAGAAAATCGTAATCCATCAATACATTTTATATACTGTTTATCTTTTACAACTTAATTACAAAATATGTCTAAAGTGTCACACATTGTCAAACATGAAGTTGTAAAATAAATCACTCGTATTAAGTCATAACTTTTTAAGAAATAGGAATGTTAAGAAACTGTACTTTTTTGCTATTTTTATCCATGCCAAATTCTATGCTGAAATGGTAGGAACATAATAGATATATTTCGATTACTAAGTATATAGGTATATTGCAATGCCGATTATAATTTCTTTCCGCCGTTGTCAAAAAAAAGAGTGCTCAAGATAAAACAATTACCAATCACCCTTAGTCCGATTAATAAGCCGGAAAATGTGGAAAAGTTGATAAGCAGCTCCGATTTCAAAAATTTTTGTTTGTACGTATTCTTTAGACCCTCAGGAACATTCATCACCACTAACATCTGCCTTGCTATGAAAAATGAAAAAAATATGGTAGTTTTCCCACCCCCAAAGCTTCCCCAATAGTAAAAGTGATAAAACATTTTAAAAATTCAAAATTTCACCTCGGAAATCGTCTTTCGGGGGTTTTCGGGGTCGCTGATTACGAATCCGAGATGAAAAATCGAGTGAGGGTGGTTGCACCCCATTAAAACCACCCCAAATTTTTTAAATTTAAAATTTCACCTCGGAAATCGTCTCTCGGGGGTTTTGGGGTCGCTGATTACGAATCCGAGGTCTAATTACAACAATTCAAGCATTACACCATACTGACGAGGAGCTACTTTGCGAGGAGCTACAGTGATAGGCACGTATGAAAAAAACCATAGCGGTGCCAAAGTGGTCGGAGCCGGGATTTGAACCCCGGCCCTCTAGATTGCAATGGAAAAAGGCATACTATAATACCGCGGGAAAGTATAAAAGTAGTTGCAAGTATGCATATAGCTCCCCTTTCATAAGTAAGAACTACGTTACCGACTGCAGAAGAATCAGCTATCGAAAACTTGAAAGTGGAATTATATTGCTCCATTGCATTAGACGTTTAAATTTTTGTAATTGGACGTAAGATTCTTGACCAGCGACCCCGAAAACCCCCGAGAGAAGATTTCCGAGGCGAAATTTTGAATTTAAAAATTTAGGGTGGTTTTAATGGGGTGCAACCACCCTCACTCGATTTTTGAGTGCAACCACCCTCACTCGTGGATTCGTAATCAGCGACCCCGAAAACCCCCGAGAGACGATTTCCGAGGTAAAATTTTGAATTTTTAAAATGTTTTATCACTTTCACTATTGGAGAAGCTTTGGGGGTGGGAAAACTACCATAATTTTTTCATTTTTCATAGCAAGGCAGATGTCAGTGGTGATGAATGTTCCTGAGGGTCTAAAGAACACGTACAAACAAAAATTTTTGAAATCGGAGCTGCTTATCAACTTTTCCAGATTTTACAGTATTTTCCGGCTTATTTACTGGAGTACCTGTACAGCATAATGTTTAGGTTTTGTAAAATACAATCCAGGTTGTCCCCTAGGATTAGTCACTACTTGTTTACTGAAGGGTTTGAAAACATGAAAGCATTTAATTTAGTAGTGTAATATTTTATTCGGCTGTAAATCTGTGCTTGTGATAAAGAACAGATAATAGCGAGGATAATAGGCAATACGGCAGAAAGAAAGAAACAAATAACACTTACATTTACGTAAATGTCATGTATGCTCCTTTAGAACTGGAAACGCAAACAAAAGTGCGAGATAATGTGGCGAAAATTACATTTGCTACAGAACAGAGTCTGTGAAACAAAATAATTATGAAATGGTTCAGATTTTATGTACCTACATATCTTTGCATTTGTAAACATCTTTCTTTTACATGTATATGTGATTACGTCTGTGTAATCATTTTTAAGTACCTAGCTTTTAGTTAGAAATGGTGTAACTATTATAATAACAAAATTATCCATAATTTGAAAGAAATATGTATATATAGAAAACTGATCAATGAGGGAAATGAAGTTATTGTGGGATACTTAAGTATATGATTTTGCTTTTCCTAAAACTCATTTTAAAGCCAATGAATATTTCCCGTAAGTTTTTTTTAGATCTCAAAAAAAATTTTTTGGGCATATGTATCTACTACACTTTTTAAAATATATATCTACTTTTTAAAATAGTATACGCAGAAAATGCGCCCTTTTTCAGAATCAGTTAAAAACAATTTTTTTAATTTAGTAGAAAATATACATTTTTGAAAAGCAAACTTAACCTCTCCGAGCATTTTTTGTAAAAACTTCCTTAAAAACCCAAAAACATTATGACCTCACTGTATTGGAGTAGACTGTATATCACTATTGGAGAGGTGGGAGAGGACCTTATTTAGAGTCCAATAAAAGATTTTATGCTCAAAGAACTTAATACTGGCTTTTCCATTTGTGAGTGCTATTCTAATTCTAAATCCCTTACATAGGGTGGATTCCTGAGAATCCCCCCCCCCCCGCCCCAGCCTCTTCCTTATTTTTTGAGCTACAAAAAAAATTTTTTTTTACAGGGGGTACAGTTTTGTTTCGTTTTTTTGGCAGCATAAACTGAGAATTAAAAAAAGGAGGGAACTCAGCTAGTATATTACCAAAGTATGTACATACTATACATATATATGTACGTATATATGAAAAAAATTGTACGTTTTTTTAACAAACTAATTAATTAAATATATTTTTAAAATACAAAAACTTTTGACATCTAATAAATAAACAGAAATAAGGTTATACTCACATTAGTTCCTACGTTTGTATCATCGGTTTTCTAATTTTCTTTTTCTCCAAAACAACGGACATAAAAAGTATTAATGTTGTTTACGTTCCTCGCGTATTTCTTATCAGTTTTTGCACACACGACTGCTCTCAGTGAAAGTGGAAAATAAACTGACGCCTGTTGAATAGCCTGTTGAGGCGTCGCGACGCCGTGACGTCATCTAATCGATATATCTCCATCACTGTCTGTGCCGAACTTCCAACTGCACTTTTTTAACAGCAGTCGCGAAATCGACAGAGCCGAGCTCCCATTGTCAGTAATGAAAACTAATTATAATCACTAAAATAACGCGTGAATAAAGTGTTTTAAAGGCGCACTGAAAGAAGCGGTGCAGCTGATTTGTTTCTTCATAAATGTAACTTAAAATACCATAGGAAATTTCATTATAGAACATTCCAATTTAACTCATAGAGTAACAAATTTTAATTCGCTTCCATAGGTGTGTATAGAGAGCACGACATTTCACCAACATATATTCTAGCGGGACAGTTAAAGCTACTTGCGGGCACAACAGGCAAAAACCCATGATATAATCCAAGACCCGGCGGTAATTCACGGTGGATGACGGGCGTGTTGGTCGGCGCCCTTAGAAGTGAATTGGGAACTTGATACCACGTTAGCTTCAGTGAAAATGGTAAATAAATTTTGTATTAGGGTTTAGCAGCAGTTACGCAACTGGTTACAGAAACTTTTAGGTCAAAAAACCTTTAGCACTCTGGATAAAAAATATATAGCACGTGTTTATACGGTTCCACTTAAAACTGAATCAGGAACATCTTAAAATAAGTACGTACACATCACTAAGTGACACCCTGTATAGTGTTTCGGAAGTTTTCTATTATTTTAGAACACTGGAGATTTTTCGGGGTTGTTTTTTTTTTTAGTTCGTGAAAAATCATCATAAACGAAAAAGTGGTCACCATTTAATTTGAAATGAGATAAAATATTAATATAAAACACACAAATAAAAAACATTTCATTGTTTACAGTTTAAACTTTAACCCCTAAATGCTAATTATTACCAAATTGTAAAAAGACTTGCAAAAACAGGTCAATAAAAAAAACTCGTTAACATGACAGCAATGATTAATATTTTATATAAGCACAAATTTAAAAATAGTGTAATTCTCAATAAAAAAGAAAATAATTGAACATAAAATATTTGAATAACACAATCAGCAGTAATGACTTTCCTTAATTAATGTGATAATCAAGCAGACGTCAATATTTTGATTGAAACATTGAGATAATTATATTATACCTAATTATGTACGTATATGCGGATTATTGTCCTGTTGATCATCAAACGTAAGAAGAATTAAACAAACACCAATATTTTGAAGACTAACTGACGCCTTAAAAATTATAATTATTTATTTCACCGGATGACACAGCCCCCGATTTCATTATTTCTTAATATAAAATTTTAAAGTCCATAGAAGTTATGTAACTATTGATAAAGCATTTTTTCAATCTAACTGACATCTACCATTCAAGTCGTTCTGCAAGGAACGAAACAAATGGTAATCTGATGGGGCAAGGTCCGGTGAGTAAAGAGGATGAGGAGGAAGACTTCCCATCCAAGCTGCAGCAACTTTTGGCGAGTCACCAACTTGTATGGGGTCTCGCTTTGTCGTGGTGGCAAACACTACGCCTTTGCGATTGATAAGTTCTGACCACTTCTCCGCAAGAGCTGTATTCAAATCATCCAGTTGGCGACAGTACACATCGGAATCGATCGTCTGGTTCCGCGGTAGGAGCTCGAAAAACACCACGCCCTTATAAGCCCACCATATTGAGAGCATAACTTTCCTCTGGTGAAGATCAGCTTTGGATTGTATTTGGGCTTGCTCAGTTCCACTGCAAGACGACCGCTTACGTCGAATATTGTTGTAAGCAATCCATTTTCATCGCCTGTTATTAGGCGCTTCAAAAACGGATCGATTTTGTTGCAGTTGAGGTGAATATTGGCGATATTGATGCGATTGGTGAGATGAATTTCTTTGAGTTCATGTATAACCCACACATCGAGCTTGCTGATGAATCTCAGCTTCCGTAGATGATCGTAAACGGTGAAATGATGAAGGTTCAGTGTCTCCGCAATGTCACGAGTGGTCGAATGTGGGTCTGCTTCGATCAGTGCCTTTATTTGGTCGTCCAGAGGCCTTACGGAGCGAGGATCATCGGTGACATTTGGTGAACCATCTCTAATTCAGTACAAATCCAAATGCTTTTGATTTCCTAAAAAGCAACGCTCTGAATAGCATAATATTAAAAATATAATTCCATCTAAACTCAAAATAGATACCTACTTAGGTTTAACGTTATAGTATAGTAGAATTAGGATTTAGCCGAAAAGTAACTGACACTTCACCAAAACAAATTGCTTTTTGTAGAGGAGGCTGAAAATATTAAATATCGTTTTTTGGCAGCAGTTGAAAATTACCGCTACATTGTTTAAATAATTCGCAAAGGTGCAAAATCAGGTGTTTTTGAAATAAAAAAGAGAATCGTAAACTATACAAAAATATGTTTCAGATAAAAAATGCAGCTAGTAAAAAACCCTACAAAATCTATCAAGAAATTCAAATCGGTTAATTTGTTTATCTGCAAAATTAAAAAAAAGACAACATCAAAATGGCCCCTTATTTCAATTGTTTATAACTAATTAATTATAAAGTAAGCCTTGTGACTTTAAAAGTATTGGAAAATGTAGGTATCGGTGTACTTAAAAAAACGCTGAAAATTTCAAATCGATATATTTTTTTTTTGCTAAATAAGTTTTTGCAAAAAAGTAAATTGTTTATTAAAAAGGTACTTTCGTAAAACAGCCCTTAATTTTTTTGTAAACGTCATAGAGTAACGATTCAAAATGGATTCTCTTCTTGATGAGTTGGACTATCAAGTACATCGAAAAATTAATTGAATTTCACAAATGTAATTGTTTAATGGTAATGGTAATGACAATCGTTGAATAATATTATTATATATAAAATAAAATAAGTCGCATTTAAATAGTCGCATAATTATTATATATAAAATAAGTCGCAAACATATTTAATATTTTCAGCCTCCTCTACAAAAAGCAATTTTTTTTTGGTGAAGTGTCAGTTACTTTTCGTTTAGGGGTACAAATTGTAAGATATATTTTCTAAAATTGCTAAGCTCACTATACAAGTATACTTCATACTTCAGTAAACTGTTAGTTCATGACGTTCTTAGAAAGCTAGTTTGGAAATATTTAAAAAAAAAAATACATAGATATAAATTTATTAGTTAGCATTAAAATAAAGCGTTTAAAATTGCTGGAAAAAATAATTATAAATTCAAACAACTTTATGTATATTACTATACTTAAGAAAATTTTGAAGAGCCGGCAACGGCGGCTCAGGCGGCTGGCCGCACAGAGTAAAACCACTGGCGGTAACACCGGTCAACGAGATTATTAGACTACTTTGCATTTAATACATTGCTAATACTTCTTCGGTCCACTGTGCCATACATTTTTTACGACGTCGTTAAAATGATTTACGACTTTAGGCACTCAACTTGTTTAAGACGCCAGTGACGTGTATTTCAGCTAGGTTTATTAACACAGACAATTTTTTGAGATTGTCTGGCTAAATGAGCATTATTTACAGCAAATTATATTACAAATATTAAGAGTTTTGTATGCAGGCTAATTTTAATCTCCTATATTGATTTGAATGAACAAAAATTATCTCACAATTTTCGAATTTATAAAAGATATATCCACGCCCATGGAATCATAAAGTTGCACCGCTTTTTTTGTTCCCCAGGCGTATTTATCATTTTCAATTAAAATTAGAAGGACTATACCTAATATATGGAAATTCTGATTATATCAGGAAGAACTCTAGGGCACTGACGTTAATTTGGGAATAACGCTGCTGTATCAAGTTGTAGGTGAACTTCAAGGTACTCATCAAAAAAATTAATGCTAATATATACACTACATGACGAAAATATGCAATTCGCGTTTTACAATATAAGAAATTATAGGTCTTGTATGTAGGAGTTACACAATGAATTACACAATGATGAAGACAGTACATTTCCGTGTTTACATTATTCTATGTTTCCGTTATTATTGAGAATAAGGCGTATTCTTAGAAGGACACTGGATTCGCATTTTAAAAGATCAAGACCACTAAACGATAATAATTTATTATAATAGTCTGGCATATTAAAATAACACCAAGCTTTACTCCACTGGGAAATAAAAACTCAAGTGAATCTAGAATGTCAATAAATGAAAAACTTAATAATTATTCATAAAAAATTAACCAATTGGTGATTCTTATGGAAAATCCAAGTTTCAAGAGCACTGAGTGTTTGTCCAGCAATTATCAAAGTGTTATGGCATTTCAAGTGTTTTGAACATATAGTCCTTCTATTTTTAATTGAAAATGATAAATACGCCTGGGGAACAAAAAAAGCGGTGCAACTTTATGATTCCATGGGCGTGCATATATCTTTTATAAATTCGAAAATTGTGAAATAATTTTTTTTCATTCAAATCAATGTAGGATATTAAAATTAGCCGGCATACAAAACTCTTAATATTTGTAATATAATTTGCTGTAAATAATGCTCATTTAGCCAGACAATCTCAAAAAATTGTCTGTGTTAATAAACCTAGCTGAAATACACGTCACTGGCGCCTTAAACACGTAGAATTTCTAAAGTCGTAAATCATTTTAACGACGTAAAAATTGTATGGCACAGTGGACCGAATCAATATTTGGCATGTATTACATATAAAGCAATCCAATAGTATGATGTTCGGCATTCGCTGGTGCATTCGCGGCATCGCGTTGCCGGCTCTTCAAAATTTTCTTAAGTATAGTAACATACATAAAGTTGTTTTAATTTATAATTATTTTTTCCAGCAATTTTAAACGCTTTATTTTAATGCTAACTAATAAATTTATATATATATGATTTTTTTTTAATATTTCCAAATTATCTTTCTAAGAACATCACGAACTAACAGTTTACTGAAGTATGAAGTATACTTGTATAGTGAGCTTAGCAATTTTAGAAAATATATCTGACAACCTTGCTTTTTTCTAACTATTTTCAATTTATAATGGAAACAAAGTACAAATAATACTATTCATGTTCTTATTCAAGTAAAGTGTCTCTCAAGTAATTTGTATCACATGAATGACTGTCAAGTCATTGAACCATTAGCAATAAAAAAGCAAGGTTCCCATTTGTCGCAGTCTTAAATGTAGTGTGCTATAAGGAATTAAATATCAAACTGCTGTTTTCTGTTCTTACACTGCGTTTGTCACTTCCTCGTTTGCCACTCCCAATTTGGCTGTACAAATCAAGAAATTATTTACTGATAATGAAAAAGTACAACAGTAGACAACAATGTGCAACTTTTAGAAAAAAAATCGAATGTTATCACGTTAAATACGATATTTTAAAGTGCCGGTTTTGCTTCGATATCTTGTTAAAAGAAATGAAAACGCCTGATAAAGCTAATTAAAAAACAAAAAATGTTTTAAAATCTAATGTAAAACGAAGCAAAACTTAAAACTGATATTACATTATTAATGATAATAATAATAATAAGAAAAAACAAAACAAAAATCCTAACTTCTAAAGTTATGGAACATATAAAATTCAAAAACTAATATTTTATTAAATTTTTACTGCGATTTCTTCATGAAGGCAATCACATCAATACCATCATCTTCTGAAGCACCAGGTCCGCTTTCCTCTGCAGCTGCTTCTTCTGTTTGAAACAAAAGTTTCTTGTACTATTCAAGGTCAACACGGGATTCCCAATTCTCTCCGAAATGTTCTTTCATTAGATGAGATAGACTTGACTTCTTTTTTTCCGGTATACGGTTTCTAAATTCGACTTGTTTTAACTCCATACATTCACGGTCGTTTCCCTTTTTTATAAGGGTTTGAGCTACATGAAATTGGTTATTATTTCTGTAGTATTCGTGTAGAGACACTGTTATTTGGGCCTACTGTTTGTTTTTTTATGTGTTTTTTCTTAATAGTAGACATCCGAAATTCCTTTATTTTTTTTTTATTTTTTTTTCTAGATTTATCCGTTATTTATGGACCTCACTGTATACATATGTAGCTTTCCAAAGATTTTCATTTTGTTATTTACAATACTAGTTATTCAAATTATTTCTTCTTTTAAAATAAAAACATAAATAAGTAATGAATTACGTTAAGATTACATATTCACTGCATGGTAGCGTATGAACTGAATAGATATTAAAGTGCTTTGTGTTTATAATATTTACTGTATTTCCTTATTGCTTTAATAAAAAACATTTCTTGTTTATTCTCATGAAATCTGACTCCCGAACTTCGCTTGTTATACATTCAACAACATTCATAAAATATTTCGAGGCACAGAAAAATATGTTAAAAAGAAGAAAATGTATTTAAGTTAAGGATGGGTGTTTTCATAAGTTGCGTTCATAAGTTATAAATAAAAATACTGGAAATTATTTTTCTTCCTATACTGAAAGAACTTTATGTATAGGAAGAAAAAATTAATAACTGTACATACAGGGTGACACAGAAATAAACCGACACAGACAAAGGGCGTGTAGATTAAAACTATTCAGATCCTCCTTTGAAAAATTGCGTTTATCTTGAAAACCATAAGGTTTATTGAAAATGAATAAAAGTTTCTGAATCAAAAAATTATACATAGAGGAAAGGCAGGTAATATGGCCTGGTATGTTATTATGGACTACCCCTAAAATTGTTACAGCATGTATTGCTGTCTATTGAGTGGTAGTTAAAATAGAACACACTTACAACAAAATAATTGAGTGGAGCACTAGGTCAGCAACAGCAAAAGGTTTAGGAGTATTTATTTATTGCGATTGTTCATAGTAACCTGCAGAAACTACTTAAACTGTTAAATTAACGAATACATAATTAATATTTTTTTGTAAATATTACAAAATAGACATTATTTATCATGATACTTTTACATCATTGCCTTTGATTAAATATGGTATCGTCTGAGTTAATTTTAATATCACTTGAAAGAAGTCAATGGATGTCTACTAATTCAGACCGGGCCATATTTCATCCCAGCTATTTGGTCCATATTGGCGACCTCAGTGACTCACTGTTGCATTTATTCGATGTAATTCAAAAGTAATTTTTCGTTGTTTTGATTTCCAGAAAACGACAACAATAAGTTTCCTACTGAAACTGTTCGTAAAAATTGGAATTGGTATGTAGGTATACGATTAGGCTATTAAAGGTGTTCTGGAGAACAGAATGGAGTTCTGGAAGATATCTAGTGTTTTTGGAACCAAAGACCACACCAATTAATTTTACGGATGATAATATGGAATCTCTAAGTAAGATTTTAAGGGTGAAACTCCTGATTCTTCTGATCCAGTGCCTAGAAAAGTTTTCCCAAGATATGCGCGGAGAGCAGCGCATAATGTGTTTATCGTGGGTGTTTGTAAATAATGTTTAACTACTTAATATTTTTGCAGAGTGAATAAGTTCTCGTAAAACTGTAATTTCCTTTTTTTTATTTTTATCAAAACAGGTTTACATACCTACGGGTTTTTAGACATTTCATTGATTAAAAGAATAAAAACAGTGAAATAACGACTAGACCCAAATTGCTTTTTTTAGTTCATATTATCTGCTAAAAAAGTAGAACATATCTTTCTTCAACAATAATTGTTGCTAATACTTGCAGAGTTTACCTTTTCTAGGAGTAACATCGCAAGTACTTCAAAACTTCAGTCATAAATGAAAAAAATAATAATAAACTAATACTGTGTAACCCAGAAAAAACAAAATACCGGCCCATATTGCCTGCTTTTCCTCTATATACGTAGAGTATGCTAAACATAAAATATATGTTTTCTTAATTTTTTTATGTCAATTTCTGGTATATCACACGCTTGTAGGATGATATATTTAACTAAAAAAATATCTGAAAATCTAATTTTTCTAAAGGGGATGGACATTTTCCGAAAATTATGCCAAGTAGTCGCCGCTATGAATTTGAAAACTATCTGTTTCTCATGAAACTTTTTAGATTAATCTGTCTGCGGATTCAACACTATCTTTCTTCAGTCTCAAGGCCAAAATACGTATGGCTAATACGTGTGGCTAATGTTATGCATATATAAACAAGTTCTTTTGCATTCATGATCAGTCGTGGAGGCTTGACTAAATACATTTTAACATTTTCGCTTTGGGGACGGTAGGTCCCTGTACATGTCGATAACTACTTCCGAAAGCAGTTTTATTGCTAAGCCGTTAAAAGTTACTCATCAAAAGGAACAAAACCGGACCATTTTGCGCGGTACTTTGTGTTTGTGCTCTTTTAATTCCTGCCTTTAGGATTTTCATTATGGTAAGCGATTTTTTTTTACAAAAATTATTTTATAAAATATTAACAAGAAATACATAAATCAGAATGTATATACGCATATTTTCACTGTATCAAACATTAATAAAGCGTCAAAAAATTAATATAATTTATAGGGGCTTCCTATTTTCTGTCACATTTTTTTATTTTATTTTTTTTGAATAATGAGTAGTTTCCGAAAGCTAGGTAGTTAAAATTCAAATGATTTTAATTCATAAAGTTTTATTTACACATTCATGTACTTTAAGGTTTACAAACGGGGTATCGACACCGTCATGGTACCACCCTCTAGTGCCCAGATGGAACACATAAGAAAAGAAATCAACGAGGAGGATGACAACAAACTGCAACACAATGAACATTTGTTGATCACTTGGATAGAATGCCAACCCCATTTTCCGAAAAACTACGGTAAGTTCAATTTCCTGCTTCACAACGTCGCGTAAAGGAAATGTGGAAAGGAAAAGTGTTTATAATTGGCGGCACACTGGAGAAATTTATCGAGTCAATAAAAAATTCCGTTCGAAATATTTCTTCGGTCGTAACAGATTTGTTTTTAGTTCTATTAAAATTGTATTATTTTTTTCATAACTTTGTTGTGTTTTTCATCAAATGGAAATGCATTGCAATAATCATATATTTTTTATACTTACTTGTGTTTTACATATAGTTTTGTTGTTAAAAATATTAAAAGTCAGAGACCCGAAACATTTAAACATTCCACTACAAAATTATTTACCATTTTAGAGCGACATTTAAAGAGTGTACCTTCTCTGCCAATAAATGATAGAAAAATCGGTATTTTCAAATAAAAACATAAATATATTCTAAGAAGCAAAAAACTGTTTTACACCATTTTTTATGTATTCAGAATGCTACAGAGAGCATACTAGACAATTTACATCAAATTTGTTGATAAATTGAAATTCCTCTTCTCAAAAAACCCCTAATCACCAAATTTTGTGAAAAAAATGTTTTTGAAAGTAGTTATTTACGGACATCGAAAATAAAATTATAACTTTGACACCCGGTATCTTGTTACCTTTGGGACTTTTTGGGCAAGTTTAGTTAAATCATAATAATTTTACCCAAAGAATCTGTAGTTCCGCTGTGACCCTTTAGTAATCATTCATTTGTTTCTGTTTGAGTCATTTGTTTGTTCTTTGTGACTGTTTTCGTAAACCGGTTTTTTTTCTAGTGCGTTTTAAAAATCAGTGACATTATTTTTGAGAAACGGTCTGCTATCAGGTTTCGCTTTAGACTTAGACACAGCGCAACGAATATTTTTGCAAAACTTCAACGCGCCTACGGAGAAGGAAGAGAGTCTTTTGAAGAAGAAGTCACTGTTTTTGGCATCAGATTTTGACTAACTAATTGGGGATGAGAAAAATCTGCGCAAAAAAGGTTCTAAATAACCTTTTGCAGGAACAAAAGAACATCAGGAGAGAAAGGTGCGTTGACTTTTGGAATCGATTGAAAATGATCTCCATTTTATGGACCCAAAAAGACCCAAAAAAGCAAGAATGAGCAAGTCGAAGATCAAATGCATGCTGATTTGCTTTTTTGATAGCCAGGGAATTGTCCACAGAGTTTGTGCCTCCAGGCCAAACAGTAAATCAACACTTTTACAGAGAGGTTCATGAAAAATTTCGAAAAATGGTCATGCGTGTGAGACCAAACATCGAGAACAACTGAATGCTGCATCACGACAATGCGCCTTGTCACACAGCCATTTCAATAAACGAGTTTTTAGCCAGTAAAAACATTCTTGTGGCTCCTCAGCCTCCTTATTCACCTGACTTGATTCCTTGTGACTTTTTTCTTTTCCCGAGATTGAGAAATCACCTCAAGGGATGTCATTTTTGGACCACAGAAAACATTCAAACGGCTGTAACTGACCAGCTGAATGCTATTCCAGTACATGCCTTCCAGCACTGCTATGAGGAATGGAACAACCATCTCCAGCGTTGTGTGACTTCCCTAGGAAGTTATTTTGAAGAAGACAATACTGAATTGTAATTCTATTCGAATACAACAATTTAAAAAAATTCTCATTACTTAATTTACACATCTCGTTCATTTACTCATTTTTGTAAATGAAACGTATAAAAGAATAAATGTATTAGGTATTATATTATTCAATATACCACTTTAACGACCTCTCTGTGCTCTAATATGTAGCACATTTTGCTCTGTGATGTGTTGAACCTTTGACCTCTCCATATATTGAAATCCCCTTCAAAAGATGTTTCTCCTTTTATATGTGCTTTACATCTTTCCGAGTAATCTGAAAGGGCCACATCTCGATGTTCTATATGCTATTAAAGCCGGGGTGGGCTTTATACAGCTATATTATTGATTTTCAAGAGTTATTGTGTGCGAGCTCTTAGCTGGATGCTCATACAGACTGTTCACTTTTATGGATTAGACTTTCATCATTAAAAAAGTTGGCATACGGGGACATATAGGCAACTCAGGTTACCTCAATTTTATCTGATTGCAGAAGTTTTGTGACAGCTGGAGCTCCTGTACAACCTCCGCTGTACGCAATTCGTTGAATAGTGTGATATAATTTAAAAGTCCCTGACGATGTCCAATCGACACATACTCTCTTTTTGTCAGATTTTTTAAATTACATTTTTTGGAAATTTCGATTTTTGGAAGAAAATCGTTAAAAATCCTGAAAAAAATATTCTTGAGAAATTTTTACAAAAGTATAGTTTTCAAGAAAAAAAGTATTCATATATCAAGTATTATTAATTTTTTTCTCACAAACTATGTTTTTGTAAAGATTTTTTTAAGAACAAAATTGTCTTGAAGAATTTCTTGAAGAATACTCTCGAATATATTCAGGATTTTTAGACGATTTTTGATTGTTCCAAAAATCACGAAATCCAAAAATGTCATTTAAAAATCTGAAAAAAATTGATTAGATAGATTTTTCGATTGATTCTAAGACATTTTTATTTTTATAACATTTTTACCATACATTTTACCACACGTAACATTTTTACATAAGGCCGTAATTTGAGAAAAAAAAATATGGTTTATTTAAAAATATTTTTGTTTCGGCTCCCATTTTGTTTACTAGAAATTTTAAAAAATAAAATAAAGCCATTTATTTTAAGTTTAAGACTCGAGTAAGTCTCGAGGACGCAATTTTAGAATCCGGGGATTACCTGTTTTATAAAGAAATTCAGTTCTAATTTTTTTTTGTCGAATAAATCGTAATTTTGTCCAAAAATCAATTTTCGAAAAATACTAGCCATATTCTGAAAAAGCATGAAATTTTACGTCGGAATTGACCTGATCGAATTTTATTCAGCACCGATAACATTGAAAATGAGTTGGCTGAAAACTTTAAAAAACCAGGACATTTTGGACTTAATGTCCTTATGGGTTAAACCCTGTAAAACATTTCTTTCGTAACTACAAATAAGGGAGAAGAGAAAGGCGGGAGTTCTCACGAATACCCTGTACAAAATATAAACCTGAGGGTATTTCCAAATGGATCAATTATTTTAAATAATTTAGGAGGGTAAAATTGGAAAACAAGCCATTAATTTTGGACTTAAAATCTATACGTCCATAATGGAGAATTTTCTAGTTTTTCATCCTCGTTTCTCGTAAAGGAATAAAGGAGGTAAACTGAATAAAATATATGAAATTATTTTATATAATCGGAGAAGGTCACATTTTCAATTGAATATTGCTGTCTGATTGAGTGATATCCGATCCTTATATTGGAAACATATAAATGACACTGTTAAAAAAAATCGTACTAACAATTCCTCGAGTTGTATTATAGAAAAATATAAAATAAAATTGGACGTAGCTTTTCGAGCGGTTCATATTAAACATCCTATCGACAGAGGAAGCGTTGAATCAGATTTTCCTTTTTATTTGATGCTTCCGCATCGCTATTTTTAGCATACTAAAGGAGAATTTTAATAAATCGCTTGAATAATTAAATTCGCCTAATCGGAGCGCCTAAAACCACAGGGCATATTTTCCCCATTTTGAATTTTATAAATCTAATTATCGTGAAGAAAGGCTCGGCTGATTAAAAAAAATAATGGCTACAGGCAGCAAAACGAAAACCTCATCCCCGAACGTCAACGCAACTAATCCATTATTTCTGATGGTTGCAAGTTCTGCGGTTGCGTCAGTCGGAAATTACTACATTACACCAAGGACAGCTTTGCCCGCGAATTGCGATAAGATACCCACAAACAAACAATAACAGATTGTACTTCTCCAAGCGTTCACGGCTGCAGTTACAAAAGAACTGAGCACAGTTTCAGGTTTCGTGTGCCGCGGCCAAGGGCGAACCTACTTTTGGAGCACTGCAGCAATGCTTCTGCCAATAGAGCTACAGTAATGTACAGTGTGAGAAACGTGTTGTTACAGGTTCAGCATTTCTTTTAAACTGTGGATTAAACTGCATTTTAATTTAAATCAGTAAACAAAGGTCAGTCACTTTGTTATGTAATTTTCAACATTTAATCCGAATCTGACTGTTCAGGATTGTTTACATCCCTTATTTATTTTACAATTATGACAAACACTTGTCACAAGTATCACAAGTTTGTTGTCAAAGTTTGACACCAAAGTTTCGTCTTGAGCTTCGACATAACCTCTATTTATCTCTCTCGTTCGTAGCCAGGTTTGATGACGTTTTTTGGATGGCTCTGTATTATACAGTGCTAGTCAAAAGCCCCCTGAATAGGTAATTTAAATACCATTCAAACGAGGTTCCTCTAAATTTCATTAGTTTAAGTATAACCGTAAAAAAATTTGGGGGGGGGGGACTTTTGACTATCACTGTATATAATTATTTTCTTTACTAGTTCGTTATTAAAAAATCGAGTTTTTTTAATAACGTTGCTTTTCTGAAATAATATTTATGTATGACAATCACATTGAAAAGTTTAGTATCTTTAGTATAAAAATAGAATATCCATATTTTCACAAAAAAAAAACTTAATATATGTATTTCAATTTTATTATTTAAACAGCAGCTCTCACCTTATTTTCTACCCAACAAAACAACCCAGAACTCACTATGGAGGTGGCTGCGTATCGAGTTCCATTCTATACATATATTAATATTATATATTGCATCATCCGACATCCGAAAAAAACAGTTTCAATTTTATTCATGAATAAATTAGTGAGCCCATGAATTTATAGTGTTATAAAGTTAATATGGTCTATTTCTTTCTATATTTAGGTACGTTTTTATGGAAACTGAAAATTAGTTTTTTTCTTAACCCAGATCTAGATTTTGGTTGTAAATGGCTTTATCAGGCAAAATCGGTAAAAAAACCCGATAAATACACAAAAACTAGTTGTTTAGGTTGTAAACGAGTTACCGACAAATTAAATTTTCCTAAAATCAATACAAATAATCAATAGATTTGGAATATGAGTAATTGGCGTATTCTCATGGTTGACGCATAATTATGAAAAAAAAAGCAAAAGTTTTTATTGGATTTTATATTTTTCAAGTAATAGATGACCCGGAGACTATTAACGAAATCCGTAAAATCACAAAAAATGCCTGAGGACAAAGTATCTTAGTATATTTAATGTAAATATTAGGGAAAATCAATAAAACTTAATACAAAATGTCAGAACACTGCGAATAATTAAGTAAGATAACCCATTAGCAAGACTATTAAGTTAATGTAAGCATGTACAGTCAGTTTCATTAACACTAAAAAAATACAAATCTTTAATCGCTTTTTTTGCAAATTAAGAAGGCTGCTCTTCGATCTCGAGCTATTTTGCATTCAAATCATTTTTATGCTCTTTTGTTACCGTGTTATCAAGGCCAAAGGAAGACCAACGTATTTAGGAAATATAGAAAAGAGGTAGTGAAAAAATAAATAAACAGATTGATCATGATTTAGACTTAAATCCGGTTTTAAATATTACATAAGATGAGACTGTAAATATACGTATATGTGCTATACTTTCAACCCACTACGTGAACATGACAATTGAATGCTCGGTAGAATGCACCTAACATGGTGATTGATTCCAAATTGAAATTCCTAACGTGAATAAAAATTTCAAACAAAATGTTTTGTAAGAATTTTCGACATTGGAGTAGATTTTTCATTGTAGAACTCCGCCAAAGTGTAACAAGTTCCATTATTGAACACTGCCAATGTGTAACAAGCTACAGGTACTTACTTAAATCTTTTTTGATATCATGTTTTTTTTCTGAGATATATTTTGATATACCTGTCTTATTTCATTCGTGTGTCATAATCCTCGTAATTTTCAATCACATTTTTCAGTCTACTCACAAATGGTAACGACTGTGCCATTATTGCAAAAATCCACAGAGTCCCAGCGGTTGTAATCAGGCACGGTCAGTGGCGTACGTATGTACAGGCAAAAAATATTTAATATAATTTACAAGGCGCTTACAAAACTAAACGGTTTATACTTTAACTAGTTGAGTTTCCGGACCCTAGTCATAAACTTTTCTTTTTCAGATAAATATTTCGTGAGAAGTTTTTTAAGGAACAGCAAACATATCTTGGAGAGAGCTAAGAGAAAGTTGGAACATCATTTCATCGTGAGGAATTTGTATCCAGAATACTTTACTAATAGATCTCCACGCTCCAAAGACTTAGCCAAAGCTGCTGATACTGTGTAAGTAGATGAGCTTTTATTGATCTTTGTTTACAATACCATCGTTTAAGTATGAGACAGAAATAATAAAATATATAATATACATACATATATAAGTAAGTTTATGAGAATTATCGCCTTTTTTTGATAAATTTTTTAGACGGGTAACTTATTTTTTTGTGAAATTTCAGAATATGCTGTCAGAAAAACAATTGGACCGATTTAATTAACATTTTTTTAAATGGAACAGCCTGTATTTTTTTACACGTTGGATTCCGCTTGTTCTTCTGATTGCACTGATCTGCTTTTTGAAACTTCTTGTCGCTCCCTGATATTTTTTTGAGTTTCTTGTGTCTACTATAACGTGCTGAATTCAAATACGAGCTTGGTTTTTACCTATCACCCATAAGTTTTTAGAAAAGCGGAGATCACTTTTCTTACAAAGTATACTTCATTTTGTATTGAAAAAAAGTAAATTTGCGACCAAACAAACATTCCTTCTTTAAGCTTTGCCTCACTTATACACGAGAATTTCCGTCTCAAATAAAAAAAGCATTTCATTCTGTATTTAAGGCTTTAACAATTTTTTTGTGTAAGCCCTAGTTTTATGTGCAAAGGAGGTAAATACATTTTCTGCTACTCTGTTAAGGGTTCATTAAGGACGTTTTTCAGACCGGGCACAATGTTTTCACAGAGCGGTCATTCTTTAACGACATAAGGTTTCTGTCTCTGTTATCCTATTCGCATAAAAAAACAACAATATTTGGTGTAGCCACTCTGCACTCCTCTAAATAGTGCAACAACTTTTAGATCGGCACAGATATTCCATTTATAATCTTCATATTTTATGCTTTGAAGTAATATACGCATGTTCTCGTAGGTTTCTTTCATATTTACAGCACAACCCACGGGAACAGATGCTTGTTCGTTTCCATTAAACAATAAAACTGCCTTCAAATTGGTCCTTCAAACTTCAGCTTATATATCGCACAGGTATTATATCCTTATACCTGCTTTGCAATCAATCAAAACATGTTGTTGATGTTCTCTAGATTTTACTACGTGATACGACAATTCACATGTCAGTGTAAGGGTTGCATGGGTAGAAATTATCGAAAAACACACGATTTTCATGCAGAACAGTGTTACAACGGTATAATATACAGGGATGGCCAAATGTTCCGGACCGGCTTAATTACAGGCGAACGAAAAACGATAGCAGATCCGGGTTTTCGCTAGCCGTTACAACTAAAATTTCTCTATTTTACTGTGCCTTCAATCTGACAGCGACGTCATTAGTTGTCATATAATAGTGTATCATTTTCATAACTGGGACACCCTGTATTTGACACCCTGTATTTCTTTTTAATCCATAATAATTTTTCGTATAGCATACCATATGTCTAAATTCAACTGGTTTGTAAATATTGACATTCAAAAGGATACGAATAAAAAAACCTTTTATTAAGAAGCAAAAGGAAGTACGAAACAGAAGTTCGAGTAAAAATTATTAAGTAAATATTGCCAATACTCTACAGTTAACTTCTGTTCGTATTTGTATAGCTTATAATAAACGTTTTTCAATAAGAAAGGTTGTTACTAATACAAATTTGTTACATATTACACGCAAACAACGTTGAGGAACTCCAATTTAAAGGTTCGAGGTCACTGAAAGCCCCACCTTTAAGATCAAAGAAATTTCGCGTGTCTCGCCCTTCTCTATATACTTATTATGTCATTATTACATTTTTTTAAATTTAAAAGTAAATGCTACGATTAAAATGAATTAGGTACAATTACACGAGTCCGTATTGCGGACTACACCACATAAAATAATTATAATTTTATATAGGTACTGACTTTTTTTTATTATTTCAATTATTTTTTACTTTTAGAGATGTTTTGGTTAATACAAAATTAACCGATACAGGTAGACGATTGATATTTTGCAAACTGGAAGATCCGGATCCATCTAATTTTGACGTGCCTGCTGCCTTCAAGTGGTTTTTCATGTTATGTGAGTAATTTTTTGTTGCAACTAACCTTAAAATACCAATACTATTACATAATATTGAGTGCTGCCAATATGCTAAACTGATTTTTGTCGAGAACAATGTCCAGTTTTCCAAAGTAGTACCGACTCGTTAAATATACCTACATATTTATGCAAGCCCTTTCTTCTGTTCGACAGAAGTTTCGCCCGTAGAAACTCCTGAATTTGAAATTGAAATTTCCTCCAATTTACTTGACGTCGTATCTTTCATACCAGAAGTTTAGAAGGTACCAACGCAATCCCATGAAAAAGCAGACACACTGCAAACTCCATAACACTTGGTAATAACTATTTATTTTTCCAGATGATTTCCTTCTAACGGACCCTAACCCGGTAGCAGGCGAGGTGGCCATCATCGACGGTGAACACTTTAATCCAAACCACCTCGTGAAATTCGTATCACCCGCCTTAAAACCGCTCATCACCATTCTGAGAGAAGCGTATGTACTTCGCCTCAAACAAATACACATTGTGAACTCCACCCCCTTCCTGGATAAACTGTGGATGGTGATCAAGCCACTTCTCCACACAAAAGTTAGAAATTCGGTAAGTGTGCTCACATTCATTCAAAAAGGTCTCCTTAAATAGTCATTTATACTACGAGGTGTGGCTATTAAATAATCGAACTGATGCTGCTACAAGCGCGCTGCTAGCGTGTCGTGACAAGTTTGAACAGAAATGTCTCTGGTGATACTTTCCCCGCCCTGAGCTCGCTGGATAAGCCAGTGGGTCACTCAGTTTGACTGTAGCAGTCGTTTTGAATTAGTCTACGCATCAGTGACGCGTTGAAAAAATGCTAAGTATTCAGATGGAGCTACGGGTTGATCTCAAGTTTCTTGTTAAACTGGGGAAAACGTTTACAGAAGCTTATGCAATAATGTTAAAAGAAGTGTACGGGAATGAATGTTTATCCCGCACATAAGTTTTTGAACGGTTTAAACGGTTTGAAGAGGGACGTGAAACGACCGAAGACGATCCAACGCTCCGGACGTCAAAAACGAACGGAAACATTGAAAAAATTGGCTAATTAATCCGCGAAAATCGTCGTCTAAGCATCCGAGGGCATGCTGAATTTGCGCTGACATTCTAAACAACATTGACACTGATCTAGGCTTATTAGACACGGTGACACTGAAGGGGACAAGATTCGAAAGTGTGGAAGCGGATAAACCAAAAGCGACGGAGGTTCTGAACCAGCTGACAGAAGCGGACTTCCAGCACTGCTTTCAATAATGGAAAAGTCGTATGGAGCGGTGTAGATATCGCCAAGGGGAGTACATTGAAGGCGAAAATGTTGCTACTGTAATTGGTAACGAATAAAGTGTTATGACATCTGTTCGGTTATTTAATAGCCACACCTCGTATTTATTGTGCCCAAATAGAACCATAAAATTGGCTGTATAGTACTTAATAATCATACTATTTTTGGACTCTTCATTGTTTATATTTTTTTTAAATTTTGTATTATGCAGTGATTAACTACAACTATTTTGGGCAACTTTTTGACCTTTGTTAAAATAGAACCTGTGATCATTTAGACTTTTTGAGATTATTTTTTTTTTAATCGTTTTTCAGATTATTACCCACGACACTCACAAAAGCTTGGTAGACTACTTCGGTGCGGACGTTCTACCCTCAAACTATGGCGGAAAATGCAAAAGCTTGCGCGAAATGATGAATGACTGGAAGACCATCTTAAATGACAACGAAAAATGGTTCATTGAACAAGAAAGCGTGAAGATAACAGAAAAAAATATCAGAAAACGTAAAGAATATGCTCTACTTCCAAGAAGAACTTGGTGTCGAAGGCAGCTTTAGAAAGATACAAATTGATTAGCTTCATATATGTTATTAACTTATTATTGATAATTTTTAATGGGATAGTCAATTCTTTTTAGAGTAATGTAAATTTAGACTATGTTATGTCAATGTGTATCATATTTTTATTACCTATGTGAAGAAGAGAGTTGGCACTCTCATTGCTCAATAAAAAAAATTCATGCAGTAATTCATGTTTGTACGTAACAGTTGCAAACATAAAAAACAATCAGCGACTAGAAATTACTGTTAATTAAGCACAGGAAATAAAAAAACTGTGATATAAATATTGTTTTTCTCATTAACAACTCTGAACTATAATCGCCATATTGGAACTACGACATTCTAATAACTGGATAAAGTACAGACTAACACTACTATTAATTTATATTCAATAATTTATATCCGAATTTATATAGGCGTACGTTTTACAAAACGCGAACCGCAAGTATTTATTTTAAAGACTGACCCTTCCGCCGCCGCTGTGGTTTATATATTTCTCGCCAGTCAATCCAGAAGTCGCTAGTTGAAGTCGCGGCCTCATAGTTCGTTCTCGAACATCTGGAATGTCTCTCGAAGCGGCAGTGTTAGTCAGTCCCTTTTAGTTAGTCAGTCAGCCCCTTGCTTCGAGGCCTCCGCCACGCGTGATGCCTCGCGGCGAATCATTTGCCGACGCTCTCCCACATTAATTTGATTCAGCTTTGAAAAAGTGTAAAGCATAAAGTAAGAATATATTACAAAGATAATTTCTATTTTCAAGGTACCTGTAATCTGAAAAAGAAAGGACCAAATGGATTGAAAGAAAAAACAAGACTGAATAATGTGATTTTATTTTCCACAAACAAATAATACAAAATAATAACGTTAAAGACAGTGCCCGCAAGAAAGTGTATGTCACAAGTCAACTTCTTTGCTATCCATTTTCCGTAATAATTTACTCTTGATACAAGGTGCACGTTAAACAAAAAGATAGCTGAACAATTTTATCATTCAAATACACTCTTTTTCCCGGTGTATTTGTCCCAATATATAAATTGCAGCTAATTTTAATTCTACTATCTTGCATGAATTCAAGAGTAAAATATTCCGAGAAATGAAAAAAAGTTTTATTTGGCGCAAACTTTGAATCGGACCCTGTAGAACAACAAAAGGAAATTGGCAACTTCTTAAAACTATGAAAAACACTGATATATGTATTTATACTAATAGTACAAAAAAGTTAAAACTAAAAAGATTACACGCATTGTGTTTTCTAAGGTAGTACAATACACGGACTAACAGCGAAATGACTACTATATCAATTTATTGACGTCATTCAAGCAAGCATATTATAGAACAATTCGCTGCATCCTTTTTCTCTTCAAATTAATAATAATCTTGGACTTTTAGGAATCTTAAATATACAATTATATATAATATAATAAATTAAGTAATCACTTAACTGTAACAGTCTTCCCTTTTTTAAACTATACACAGGGTGTTATACTACTTAAAATTTGACTGTAAATTAAATCCAACCAATTTCTAAAAACGCTATTGCTAAATTTTACTGGTTTACCTACCTATCAACTAATTTTGATGTCTAATAATACTATCTGCAGTGGTGTTTCACCCTTTATAATTCTATACGAGTATATGTTCAGTTTTATAAAATGCAAAGCTGAACCATTGAATTTGTATTGGAATTCTAATTTATAAATCTGAAGTAAAAAAATAGCCTTTGCATTCGGAAGGAACTAATGTCAACATTCCCTTGCTGGATAAGGATATTACGAAAGTAATTCTCACTAATAAATTGTCAATTGAGGCCCCGACTATTTATGAGAATGCCAATTCCGGATTAACACAACCAAGAGCAGTACGTTTCTTAGAATTACAATGTGATAGAAAAAGCAGCACACCCTGTATACGAAACAAACGTCAATATTATACGCTAACTCTTGACTAGATATACAAACGTGAGTAAATATCCATATAAAATACTTTTAAATATTATAATCTTTTATGTAAAACATTTATCAAAAATCGCTATAACATACAACATATTAAAATTATGTTTTCTTTGGCAAAAAAAAAAACATGTTATAGTAGTAAAATGGAATTCAAATCTACAGCACTCGAATTTGATCGGTTATAGTATACTTCACTTAATTTCACGCCTACCCCTAAACATACTCAAATACGAAAATTATTTTAGCAGACTACCGCATCTTAGAGTATGCACTCAAAAGTGTAGGTTTCAAAAGGAAAAATCATTAAAATTACAACACGCGAGATGTTAAACGTGTACATAAAAATGACGAAAAAAGCTGTTATCACAGAAATCAAATGCAATCCTTTATAAATATTTTAGGTTTCAAAATGCTTATAAATGGCTGTCACATAATACATAACCTGTTGCCAGTCGGGACGTTCCAGTTGAATCATGTCATTTATATTCTGAAAATAAACAAAAGTTGCATCCTTAAATATTCTAATATCCTGCTAATTACTTTTTTCTTTGGTTTTCATAAATTTTGCATTTTGTAGAAATGTACTTTGAACGATGAAAATTTTTATATACAGTAAAACAACTTAGGAAGAATAGGTGACGAATAAAATAAGATACACCATCAGCAAGTGGACCAACCAACAACACGACTGATTGGTCAAACAGTTGTATGCAATACAAAACATATTATAAGAATAAGAGCAATCACAAAATAAGAATAAGAGCAATCATCACAAAAAAACTTATTTTTTGCAAAACTTTAATTCTTAATTCATTAACACAAACAGTCAAACACGTCCCCCTACTGGGCACAAGATCAAACTAAGAGCAGTGATGCCAACTGTGAACTCTCGCAATGCGATGTTTTTACGAATTTTAACTACGTTTTACAAAACGTACTTAAATGCAATATAAAATAATATTGCTAATTAATTTCAGTCAGTTTTCCCCCTGCGGAGTGCACATGTATGTATTAAAATTAATTCAGCATAGGGACATCCTTTCTTCTCTAGTCACAAATATGTACATATGTATGTGACTAAATCAGTGTAACCAACATTTTAAATGTGTATTTCTCACGTGGAACTATGTACATACATATTGAATAATTCTATAATTCCCTAAATTCCCTAAATTCGAAAAATAAGTCTTTCTAAATGTCGTTAATTTCTTTAATATCAGTAACGTACACCTTTCATACGTGTAAATATTTTTTGTATCTGTATACCCTAAAAAAATATGCAGAAGTAATTGATTATTATGTGGTTTAAAAAAGTGTGTATAATGGCAGTGAAAAATCTAAAAAACCAGACACAAGCTAAGTTGCCGAAGACACAAGAAGCAAGTTACCATACAGGGTGAGTTTTTAGTTCGTGTTGATCTATTGAATCGTCACTTCATAAAAATACTAAAGTGTAATAAGTAATAAGCTATGTTTGCATGATTTTAAGACACTCTTAAAATATTGCCAAATCTACAGGGTGTTCATATACTTCTGCCTGTTGACTAACTTCCTTATTTTTTTTTTTTTGGTTTTTTTTTTAGGGTTTTTTTTTCCCATTAAGCTGGCAAATGACCAACTGGTTTTATTAGCAACAAAATTTATGGCAGAATTGGCAGTTCGTCAATTATACACAATTATGTACATATAATATACATAACATTCAAATACATACACTTGTAACAGTTAACAATTGAGTGCATTAATTCTAGGCGTTTTATAAACAAATGTCATGGGCATATCTCCTCTTTCGTGTGGATATAAAAATGCGATCGCCCATTTATTTCGACAGATAGTGAACTTTTACAGAAAATGTGGGTGAATATGATTTGCATGAATCCACCTTCCAATATACTGATTATCTCATTCCTCGTTGCGATATTTGTGTGAAGTTTTCTGCTACGAGCAAATATAATATGGGAGGAGCTTTAGTCTAACGACACCGTGACATTGGTGCGCGAACACAGAATGGATTGAGGAAGGAGTGTAAAAGCACTTTGAAGCCGGTCTTATTTGCAATTTCTTCTGAGACTTAGTGTACAACGGATTTTGGAAAATATTTTGTATTGTGTAATTTATTTACTGAGGGAAGTGTATCTTATTTCATTCACAAGCTATATCAAACTTAATTTTTTAAACTGAGCACCCAAAATATAGAACAAAAAAATTGAAATTGTAATTTAATGACTTAATTTAGTAAATTTACAAAATATTAAGGATAAACTTACCAAAGTCGTGGGTATTCCCACGCTCTCCGCCGCCGAAAAGGCCAAAGAGAAATTTCTCCTTTTCTCCTGTGGGGTTAAGCTGTCGTAGGGTATCCTGTCGGGTAGATACGTGTGCAGGAGGGCGCACAAAGCGAGGCCGTCATTCCAGGAACTGCTGAAATTTGTAATGTCGATATTTCTGTAACCGACAGTCTTGTTCTGACACCACTTCAAGAGGGCGTTGCGTTTCGATCCGCCGTTCTTAACTAGGCCGTTTAGAGGGTCCTTTCTTTCACCTGTAAATATAATTCAAAATAACCATAGTTCCAAATCCCTCACAAATAAGTAATAATACTTCTGCTTAGTTTCAATCTACAACTTACTTAGGTCAGAATAACTGTTCCTCCGCGAAAAATCAATGCCCTTTTGCAAAATTGACTCCCTATAACCGTCCTCGGGTTTTGTCTTTACAATTTCAGTCTTCGGAACAGCTTCTAAAACAAGAAGTGATGAGTGAAATGCACGTTACCGTTTCTTGAATAAAATTTGACACTTACCGGTAATAACGCTCTTACTCCAGTCCCGGTTCAACTTGTTGGGCTGCTGCTCCTTCAGGGGAGTCTTCACCTGGGCAGAGATGTTGCTGTTCAACTCGCTCCAGTCAGAGGGTGTTCTCAGTGGAGATCCGGGTGATGGTGTCGGAAGGATCGATGGGCTCGATGGACTTCTGATGTCGGAAGCTAAGGAATTTATCGAGGAATTGGAGCTGCTACGCGAAACAGTGTTCAACGCTGAAATAGATAAAAAAATATGTTAGACCCAACTAATGCAAAAAAAAAAGAAACTGCAATATAATTTTAGATTACACTCGACATCCACATATCCGAACTTTTCCGTTCCGCAAAATTCCACATTTCCGAACTCTCTTCACCTCGGGATAACCGAACCTGGCGCATGCGCAAAGGGTTTTTCTGGCTCATTCGACAGCGACAAGTTCGGTTGTGTGGAAGTACAAGTTCGGAAATATGGTGAGAAAAAGTTCGGAAATATGGAGTTTGGATATGTGGATGTCGAGTGTACAGTGTAATGAAAAAATCCTAGTCCAGATGGACTTGGTAGTTTGACGAAGTCAGACTTTTGATTCATCAAGAAATTCTGTTTTGAAGCAGTGCAACTGAGTCAGTTTTAATGAGTTACACCATGAGAACCAATGAAAGAAATTCATTATTTTTTTTTAATCAAGCTTCTATCTTTTATACTTTTAAGCCATATATTTTTAACATTACAGTAATATACAAAGATTTCTAAAAAATATATCTGTAACAGAGGAAAGCATATAATTTGATTCTACATTTTGATTTACTTGTTTTTTTTTTCAGTGATTATGATTATTATATAACTAAAATAAAATAACTCACTTGATTTTGGCGAAACCGGTTTGCCCTGGCTCTCTATGCTTTCTATTAGGGACTTTACCGACTGTCTACTGTTTTGTCGGGTCAGGACCACATTTTTTCTCCTCAGCTGGATGTCGTCGCCTGGGAAGCTCGTCGGCCTTATGGGAACTGTCTCGGCAGCCACTACAAAGACAGAACACCTTAATGAAAAGATTTTGGTTCGTTCAATGCGAGACAAAAAAAACATTAACAATAAGACGCTGTACTTGGACAAACATAAAGCCCAAATTGCCAAAATATCAAAAACAGTGCTAGACAATGTCACTTTTAATTATTTCAAATACAGATTATAAAAGTTGTGAATTACCTTTATAAATTCCACATGTGATTGATATAAGGTAGCATTTACTCTTTTTCCACTGTTATTAAATATATGAATATGTAATTTTTAATTTATAAACAACAAAGTTAAAAGACAATTTTATTTTTTTTACTAAAAAAAGAGACTGTACAAAAATCTACACTATACAGGTTTCAGTTAAAACATAAAATAATATACGTTTCTGTAAACGATACAAATTAAACAGTACATATGTAATACTTCAATTCATATTTTTATCCACCGTTTCTTCCATTTTTCGTTTATCTACCAATCCTACAGAAGTATTATTACGTCCCAGCTCTATTTTTTCCTTTAAATCGTAAAGAGAAGATTCTTTTGAGTCTTTCTTCTTCGTTATCTTAGGTTGTACGGTATTCTTTTCTGAATTTGTCTCTAAGAGTGCCTCGAAAACCTTTTTCGCAGCTGAGAAGCTGCTACCACTCGTCAAAGAAGTCTTACTTCCCTCCATTTTAGGGGTCCTTTTTGTTAGTTTCGCGTCTGAGGGAGATGCGCTTAAAATTTGGAATGTTTTTTCCCTCTCAAGCGTATCGTAATCAGGTACGTTTAGAGTGTTTTTCTTAAAAACAGGCTTAGTAGCATCGTCAAGTGGTACAAAGTCTATTATTTTTGGTTTGGACTTGTCTATTCCTGGGATATGAATATTATGCGATCTACTGTTTAAGAAATCCTCAAAACTATCGTTATCGCTTGCTTCACCCAAGTATGCTATGTTGAAAACCCCTCTTTGAGGTTTTTTTTGGCCGGTGATGTCCTCATATACCTTATCTTCTGGTTGCTTAAATAGATTTAGATAAGATTCGTCATAACTGGGCGTCTCTATTTGAAACAAATTTAATTTCGATTGGTTGTTATTATCCATTTCTTCCAGATCATTATCTGAACGTTTGGTTATGTCTAATTGTTCAAACTTTCCCGCTACGGCTATTGCAGAAAACGAACTCTCGGCCTGCATAGAAAAAAATATACTTTTATTTCTTGAATTATTACTGAATATGAAAAAAAATGTACCACTAAAAACCTCGATTTTATTTGAATAAATTAAGCAACAAGTGAACTAATAATGTACATTTACTTTAGATTGAACATAACGGTAAAAATGATTATTTTCTTTATCATGAAAAATTATAAAATGATAAGTAATATCAAGAAAAATAATTTTCCTAAAAAAAAAAACAATGTGCAGTCGTTTTTGTAGAACTTTCATTTCCAATTATAGTGATAAGGCCGCTTTACAGTTTGCAATTTTTATTGCCGGCAAGAATAATTGCAGCAATTTTTATTGCGCGCACGCGTATTTGTGTTTATTTGTTGTCCAAATTGTCCAAATAGACATAAATATGCATGCGTGCAATAACAGTTGCTGGAATTTTTTCTTGCCGGCAATAAAAATTGCGAACTGTAAAGCAGCCTATATTTTACTCTAACATAGGGTGGTAAAAAAATATAAATGTGACAATATAAACGTGAAAAATTAAAATACATTTTAAAATTATATGCCTGATTTTATATGTTTTCCTATCTTTTTTTATGATTTCTTTGTTCAATATATTTTGTTTAATCCAAGCGGTAAACATATAAGAGTGACAAATGAAGTTTTGAGTTTAAACTCATAGATAACAGTTAACCTAACCTCAAAATCGCAAAAAAATGCAAACGTGGCGGCAAATTTAACATTTTAGTTACCGTTCGAATCCTTAATTTCTGACCAGTAAATGACTAAGTGACTGACTCACAACACTATTTAATTAGAGCAACAAAACACCATAACTATTTCTAGGTCATCCCAACTACACAATTTTGTAATATTCAATATGGTAAAAATATAATTGCAACTATTTTGTAATAAGTCTTTAAAAACAAAGGGAATTATCATCTTATATGTTCACAAAACATTAATAACACGATAATATAAATCTAATAAAGTTCTCAGAATTCAGATAAGATATAAATTAGATCGGTGGGTGTGTCTTTGAAATAGTTTTTGGTCTATCTTCGTGTTTTCCAATAGGATAAACAGACCCAAAGGCACTTTGTTGAAGATAATCTCCCATTTTCATTATAGTAATTACATACATGGGTCCGAAATGTATATTTTTTTATAAATTATTAGCAGTTTGTTTAGACATTTTTTGTTATTTTATTTGGGGCAACAATTATTATTAAGAGGGTGTGAAAGACGAAAAACGAATGAACACATTAATTTATATATGTTTTATCACCGAAATATAAATTTTACTGTTTTCGTAAATATGATTCAATTGCCCATCTTTACAACAAAACACAGGATGTGAAGGTTTTTAAGTGATACATTTTTTTACCTTAGCTGATATGCTCTGTGTGTTTATCAAAATTTTATTAGATAATAATTTTATTTACCCCTGACGCTAAATTTACACGGTCATCCTCTCCTTTTTTTATCTCGTCCTCAATGGGCACGTCCAAAAATTTCTCAGACTTTTTTATTCCGATCGTGTGCCCCGTTTTCAGTCCTCCCTCGTTTTCAGGAGAATTTGCTGCTCCTAGCAAAAATTTGGGCACCTCATGATTTCCAGGAGTGTCCGGCCTCACGTCAAGAGATTCGGAACGGGTATCTGGGAACACTTTCGCTGCAACCTCTTGTAGTATGTCCTTGGCAACATGTTCACTAAAATTTTCAGGATCGTTCATCTTAATTTCATTTATGTCCTTGTCATCGTTGACGACTGACTGAGGGGTGTCAGTGAGGTCGACACTTGAGGGCCTACTGTGACTTTTCGACCTAGGAACTGGCAGAGGCTTCTTCTCGATTCTCGTCTTGACTACAGGCGTGCTCTTGGCTGCCATGAGGGTGTTGAAATTTGCGTACACTGGTTCGTAAGAATGGGTATCTAATGAACGCCTTTCGAAACTCTCCGCCCAACTTTTGACTTTCCGCTCGTCTGACGTTGACCTGCCTGGCGACGACCTCAAAGACTGCCTGCTGGACGGTTGCGATTCGTTACTCTTGGAGAAGAACTCCAGTCTTTCTTTTACACTCTTGTAATCTCTGTTGAATAGGTCTTTTGTGCCGTATTTGTAATCCCTTAAATTCCCCGTCCTGATAGGCTGGAATAGATCGTTAATGTCTCTGTGGGGTGTGTACTTATTGCTCTTCAATAAAACGTTTTCTGGTGTCGTGGTTCTTTTCAATATTCTATCGGCGTGACTATCACGTTCTTCATATTTCTTACACTGCCTCTCGCCAGAATCTTTGTCCTCGCTGACGACACATCTTATTGTACTAGTACCAACTGCTGGCTTCCACGTTTTACCCTGCTTGTCGAAACATAGTTCTTGCGATAAAACATTTTCCTCAATAATTTCTCCATTCTCCTCGTCGACTTTTGCTGAAAAAATCTTCTGACGATGCTCCCCAAATTCGTCGCTCTTTGCATAATTCAATTCCAGACAGTCTTGATATATCTCTATTTCTTGATATCCTTTAATTGTAGCAAAACCGTGATCATCACTGGTAACCTTAACAGTTTGGTAATCAATTATTACCGGTTTCGCCAAAAATGTATCCCTCCTCTCTAGAATTGATTGTTCTAACGTTTGATTCTGAACATCTATAAATTCACTATCAGCACTCTCTTTCTGTCCATCATTACCTTCCGGTTGATTTTTATCAGGTTCTTTTTCTTTGTCACTGTTTTCTTCAATGTTTATCGGAATAATATTATCTTCTACCATGCTAAATGCTAAAGAAGAAGTGTTTGGTACGTCCAAAGTCTCTCTTCTGTCTATTTCTTTTACTGTAATTGCCTCATCATTTTTATCTTTCCCAACATCAGCTTTACTTTGTACAAATACTTCGTGTTCATCAGGATATTTTGCTTCATATGCTATACCAAAATTTGGACTTGCATCTTTTACATGTTCAAACCTATGTTGCTTTTTTATTGGAGTATCTTTGCTACTTCTATATTTACCAAATCTTCTTGGCGCACGTTTTGGGACTAGCATCCTTGTCAGAATTTCATCTAAATCAGTAGCTTCTTTAGATTTTCCTTCATCGTTTTTATTCACTAAATCTCCACGGGTTTTATTGCATTCTTGTATATTTATTTCACCAATCGGGATATTTTCCAATTTTTTCTCTGTATTTACACCTCTTGCTGTGGAATTCTCAGATTTTTTTGGTCTCCGAAGTTCAGTTGCTGCAGGTATCTGTTCATCATCTTGTTTCTTAGCACTCAATTCATATGGTTTCGTTTTCTTTTCCAATTTTTTGCTGTCCATTACATCATTTGACGTCATTTCCGAGGATTTCTCAAATATTGGGGAACTTGGAAAGTCCTTTTCTTCTTGTTCTGCTTTGTTATTTTGCACATCGGGTTTATAAACTGCGGGCATCTGATTATCTGGGACATAACGGGCAGATATCGCTTGAACTAGAAGTAGATCCTGTTCTCCAAAGTCGGAGAGAGGTCTAGAATATCTATGTTCACGCACTGTTCTAAGAAGATTAACTTCATCCAGTGTTAAATCATCCTCTGGTTTCTCATAGGCAACATGCTTGTTAATGCTCTCAACAACATCCGGTAGCTGTTGTTCTGCACTGTCAGTTAAACTATCATTTGAAATTTGATCCACTAGTATATTTTCAGAAACTTTAGAATACTCCCTTCCTTTTATGTGGTCTATTTCATTTGAGTCTTTTAAAGAATCATTCGCGATTTCTTCTGGTAAATCGTCACTGTTAACGCTATCAATACCTTGCTCTTCCAGTTCTGTCTGCCCCTGACTGTCATCTATTATCAATATGATTTCTTCAACGGACTGTGCATCATTTTCTTCATCTTTTAATTTCTCTGTAAGGTCACTGACATTTTCATTTTTAATGTCTACATTTTCCTCTAAATTAGTTACGTGTGAGTGTATATCATTTTGAGTTTCTTTGACAGGATTTTCTGAAGTGATTAAATGCAATTTTTCATCTTCAGAATTCATATCTTTCTCTTGGTAAGTTTCCAATTGTTTAAAAGTTTCTGTTTTATCTTCAACCCTGTCCTCAATTTGTGTAATCACTTTTGAGAGTGGAGTGTGTAAATATTTCTCGAATATCTCTTCCATTTCTCTATCAATATTCTCTACGTTATCGGTTATACCTTTAGTAGTAACACTCTGTAGATCCCCTTTGCGCTTTACACCAAAAAAGTCATCAAAGAAATCATTCTGTTCCAAACCATCATTTACATCTTCATCATCATCATCATCATCACCTCTGTCGTCATCCTTTTCATCTTCATCTTGGGGAAATTTGTGCTTAATTTCTCTTACTACATCCTTGTACACCAATCTAACATTTAATGGTGAGGTAACGCCGAATCTGTTTTCCTTTAAAATGGACTGATAATTGTATTCGTCACTTTCTTCTGCCGACACATCATTATCCGTGATATCTGTAGAGACATCAATGAGGCATTTTGAGAAATTGTCGTTTATTTTAGTATGACTTTCAGGCATACCACTGAATTGTGTTTCCAGCACCTCGGCATTGCTCTCCTCAATAATATCGGAAACATCAGATGAACGATCTTTCACAACACTTAAGTGATATTCAATGTCCTCAAGTGTAATGCCATCTGCACGTACTTCGACAACAGTCTGCATTTTATCATATATTTCTTCTTTGGCAGTTAAATTGGGAAGCTTAATCTTTTCCTGATATGCAGCGTCCTCAAATGTAATGCCATCTGCTGGTACTTCGATAGCAGTTTGCATTTTATCGTATACTTCTTCCTTGGCAGTTAAATTGGGAAGCTTAATCTTTTTCCTGATATTCAGCGTCCTCAAATGTAATGCCATCTGCTGGTACTTTGATAGCAGTTTGCATTTTATCGTATACTTCTTCCTTGGCAGTTAAATTGGGAAGCTTAATCTTTTTCTGATATTCAGCGTCTTCAAATGTAATGCCACCTGCTGGTACTTCGATAGCAGTTTGCATTTTATCGTATACTTCTTCCTTGGCAGTTAAATTGGGAAGCTTAATCTTTTCTGATATTCAGCGTTTCAAGTGTAATATCATCTGCTGCTACTTACAGGAGTCTGCATTTCATCGTAATTTCTTCTTTAGCAGTTAAAGTGGGATGGGCAATGTTTTTATTCCTCGGTTGTATCATTGGTACAAAGTTTCTTATCTCCATATTTCGTGATACATCCTTATTTTTTTGTAACCATTTCCTCGATTGACTTTTTCTCGAGAGGAAATAAATCTGTACCCTGATATGAAAGTGCTTCAATAGGCAGTTCATCTGTTTTTGTTTGATAATCAGTGTCACTCTTGAGAGGTCCTTGATGGAGATCCTTATCTTTATTTATATTTGTTATTTTTTTGTTTAGGGTTTCGTTATATGTTAAATCAGAATCTGGATCTACTGTCTGATATTTAATAATTTTTATGATCGCATGGGGTTTACTTTCATGAGCAGTTTCCACAGATTGATGACCTTTTTGCTCCTCATTATACAGTAAATCAAAGTCCTGGTGATCATCTTTGTTAGAAGACGTTGTACTGCTGGCCTTTCTTTTGCTCCTCTCATCTAACATCTTGTGTGAACTCTGATCGACCCCTTTGGGATGTTCTGAGTTTTTCTTCAATGCATGTGCCTTTGTTAATGTTTCGTTATACGTTAGAGAGTCAAATTCCTCTGTTTCGTTGGCTTTTAGATCAACACTATCTGTTTTATCGACAGGTGTAAAATCTACAGAAACTTTTACATCTATCACCTCATCACCCCTTTCTTCTAAACGTATTTGTTCACTGAAAACACTTTCTTTTGAAGAAAGTTCTTCCATTCCAGACGTGCGATTATCTTCGTTGGTACTCGCACGAGAATGTGTACTGACAGTTTTTTGGTTTGGATCAACTTGAAACGTGAAACAGATGTCCTGGTAACTTTTGCTTTGTCGCAAAGTTTCATTAAACGAAGGTGTTGCAGCCTCAGTTTGATCATGAGAATTGCGTCTTGTAACAGATTTTATGTCCGGGTCCAACAGAATATCCCTAAGTACAGGGTTCTTTTTTACAGACTCAATTGATGGCGAACTAATAACAAGTTTCTTGGATCTCTTCTGTTTTTTCAAAGTGTTTTTCCTTTCTGCTTCATCCAAGGCCCTCTTCAGCCTCAGCGCAAACTTTTGTTCGCTATTGAGTTGGGAGTCGGGGTATTTTTGGGAATCGAGGATACAATCCTGTCCAAAGTTGCGTGGTTAACAGAACTCTTTCTTGCTGGTTTGGTTTTGGTAGTTCTGGGTTGTTCTTTTGTAGGCTCTTTGTCAAAGTTTACCACGAGGGCAAAGTCTGAATATCTTGGATTAGACACAGAATCACTTGGTAAAATACTCGACTCTCTCTCAGCCTGTTTTAGAGCGATTTCGTTTCGCAAATCGTCAGTTTGGTTGGTCCTGTATAAAGTTTTCTCGTTATTTTCATCCAAACCGTACAAGTCATCCACACTTTTGCTTCGTCCCAAGTGGGAAACGCGTCTCTCCTTGTCCACTAAGCCGAAATTGTCACTCTTGACCCTCGACCCTCGATCGACATTGCCTGGTGATCGTCTTAACTCTGGACTTTCATTGTGATAACTTAAGACGTCCGATTTTCCTATTTCCTCTATGGTAGGCACACTTGGATCTTTCGCGATCTCTTCCAGTTTTGGATTCAGGAAAACTGAATCTAGCAATGGTTTGCTTATGGCTAGCTGATCTTTTGGTTTATGAGCCACCGGCTTTTCTTTAACCCCCTTCATCTTCGTAAAGGGTTTTGAGTTTCTTCACAACTTTTTGCTCCTCTGTCAGTTTGTCTTCGGGGATATTTTTGTCGATGTTTTCGTACCAGTCGTTCAACGATTTTAACAACAGTTCTTCTTCTACAGATAAAGTTTTAGTCTTGTTTGCAGCGGCAGGTCGCCGTTCGCGTCTCTTTACCATTTTCGTCAGGGCGTCCGGGGTTTTTTCTCTTTGCTCTTGTCGCTTTTTGAGCTACTAGAAAGTGTGTCTATGGTTTCCTTGCTCTTCCTGGGCGTGCTTCTGTGCTTCCTCGGAAATTTGAATAAATCCATCTCTTTGGGAATGTTCTCTTTATCGGACAGTCTAGACCTGCTTTGCGACTCTTCCTTCTTGACGTCGTCACCTGTTTTTGTGCGAAACAGAAATAATAAGACGATGTGTATGCCTGCCGGTACGTTCACAACACAGAAAGCGGATCTACGAGAGATCTGAAGAGAGACCCTAAATTTAAAAGCAACATTTAAGCACTGTTTTTTCAATGGCCATCGGAAATGTTAAGTAGGACACCCCAGTTTTAGGTCTATGCGACAACAGTATACAGTTACAATGTAAATGGAAGACGAGGAAATATGCCCTACCTTTCAACTTGTCGATTTCTGCCTTGAGTTGTCTCTCTCTATCCCTGTACGACTTATTTTCCAAGATCATACGCTGCAGTTCCTGTTGGGCCTCTGTCTTGAAGTCGTTGGCTACGCGTACAGAGGTCAGAAGGTCGTTTTGGAACTTTTCCCATTCGTCATTCTGAAAAATGTTCTTTGTTATTCCGTTATAGTGCCGTATCTGCGCGGACGTTGTAAAATATTCGCGACAATAAAACACGTGAAGTCGTTACACACCAAAGTAAATGAATATGAGTAAGTGGCACGGTAATCTGAAGGATGAGAGATAAATTTATCTTATCTGGACCATATCCATACATTTTTTAAAGCGTATCTATAATCTTTATATGGGTGTCACTTTTATTTATAATAATATGATTACTGCTCATATATTTCAGATCAACAGACGCAAAAAACGTTTTTAAATGGCGCAAAAAAAATTACCTCTTCCGATCTGAGTTTCTTCAGTTCCTGCACTTCGTTTTCCAAAATTAAATTCTTCCTTTCCGCCTCGCTGAGATTTCTCTGGGTCTCTGAGAGGACCGCGGACAGCTGCCTTTTGTCTTCTAACTGGCATTGACTTTGGACCTGAAATGAGTATTAACGTGAAGAGTAAAAATGGTCAAAAAGTGGGTCATTCCAACTAACCTGCAACTCGTTTACGGCTTCTTGAAACTCTTGCAGCTGATCGTTGAGGGCTGCCTTTTCTTTCACTAATTTCTCGCACTTATACTCAAGGTCTGACTGTGTAGTCCTAGCATTATTTCTTATTACCTGCAGGTAGAGTATTAGAAACATAAACATATATTTTTTTTAAGATATACCACTTAATTTAATATGTGAAATCTTAACGTACAAATTGCCTTCCTTAATCTTAGCAGATTGTGGGAGTGATAATGGTTAGCGATAATCTTATTGGATAATGTTCTGTGACGTAATATGGCCACGCCCACTTTCGAAAATTTCTTGATAAATTGTCCACTCGCTGTTTTATATTTTGCCAAGATCAAGGGACGCTATTAGTATATAGCAAACAGAATACCAGGAGTACCACCAATCTATAAAAATTAAACTCCCTGACTTATTGTCAATGATCCTATATCGCTACAGAACTAAAATCACGGCATTTGGAATCATATCATACATGTTTTAATACGCGTTAAATTTTCTAACAGTGAAAACAATTTCCTGATCTACAGTCCAACCAACAGATAATAAAATAAATCATCACAAATCACTTGCTACATTCCAACAATGATGGAATTACGTGCTTACCAAGCACAGACAGTATGTCCTTCCAGGGTAGTTGAGATAGCCAGTGATGACCAGAAAACCTGTTTTATTTGGGGACAATAAAAAACCTGTTTACCTGCTTTGTTTTTAATGCGGAATAATTTCATTATTCATTGGTTGGGCCATAGATGAAAACTGGACTGACCCTGCACTCACTTCTTGTGATCCAACCGGAAAAAAAAGTTGTCAGACTTACAATTCAAGTTTTATTGTGAGTAATTGTCTAATTTTGGGAAGACTGGATTATAGACGGATTAAATAAATAAAAGTGTGCTATAACAGCTCACGACATTTAGGTATTAGATACGTGGAAAAATGATCTATAAGGAAGTCATATCCAAACAAGGAAAACTGTAATATTTTTTCTATGAAATATTTCTTAGACACAGATCCTTGCTGATAAGTTTCGATATGATTACATTATAAACAGTGGTTGATAAAAGTGTATTTTTATCTCCCTGTGTAAATAATCGTAATAACCTACTGAACAATATACCTTTTAACATTTAATAGGAAACATGCCTAAAAAAATCTTTAAATATTGCAGTGTTATCGTATTGTAATATTATAAGTATTTACAATTGAGAGTTTTTTTCAAACAATTGCAGTCTTTAGAAGGGTTTAATAATAAAACCATTTTTTTATTATCCTTGACAGCAATTGTAGGAGACTAAGGTGCCAACCAAATATTGCTTTGTGCAATTATGTCAATTCTTTCTATATTTGAGGCATTCCAGTTTTTCAAATTTCAGTTTTGGAAACTCATCCTACCTCCAGTTTAGAATTCGTGAAGGAAATTATCTATTTTGATTCTTCTACAGATATATACCAGTAATTTTTTTTAATTCTTCATAATTCCCAAACTAAATTGAAATATTATTTTCATTTTCACAACCAATTTCAATAATATACTTCCACTCCTTTACGTGGATAAGGAAGTTCTGTGGAAGATCTTTATCTCAGGAGAAAAAAATTCTCTAGCAGAATATGTATTAAGATAAAACGATAAAATATCAAGTTTGTTACAACCTTCATCTTCGAAATGAAACATTATAAATTTGTTTAAGTAGTATATCAAGCATGTAAAATGTCATTGATATGAAGATAATCAATCTTCATAAAAACATCAATATCGACAAAAAAAAACAAATTCAATTATGTTTACACTTTTTTTATTTAAAGAATATACGGTTAAATTAAATTAATGTAAACCAGAATAAACCAGAAGGGCCTATAGCAAGTAAAAGCAATGTATCACTTACCTTACACTCCTCCTGCAACATCGATATCTGCTCTTTCAGCTTCTCTATTTCATTTTTGCTTATAGCTAATTGTTCCTTTAAATGAGCCACTTCCGATTCGAGAGCGTCTTTTTCTTTTCTCGCATTATCTAACAGTTCGTCCAATTGGACTTGTCGCTCAGCGCCCTATCCTGTTCGAGTTCGGTGATCTGCAAAGATTATTTTTGCTTGCTTTTATCACTGTTCAATAATGACAAATTTTTTTGATTATTCTATTGAATATATTTTTTCTAAGTACATAACTAAATTTTTTATGTTACACATTTACGATGAGGCCCGTTTAACGTGCATATTTCAGGCCATATGATCTCAGAATACTTTAAATTTAAATAAGTAGCAAACTTTTGGTAAATGCCAATAATGCATACATTTTAAGTCAGGGGGAAATTAGGGAATTAAAACAAATGGCCGGTCCAGTCACCCGATTTGAGCCCCTCTGACTTTATCTTATGGGAATGCTATAAAGAGACCTAAAGAATGATCTAATAATAGTAGACTTAACAGCTACATTTATTGGTGTAATGAGCTCTTTTATGGACAGATTAAAAATGTGATTTAAATATTTTGAACACTATATGTTAATACGATAGAGACAAGGTAGTCTTCATCGTATCTACTAGTTTATACTGTGGGTTGTCATCATATATTAAATTACTGATTATATTTAGCAACATACAAAACCAAACTTAATTTTTTACTCGAATATGTAACCCTATCAAAATTTTATATATTATAGTTGTATGCAGAATAGTGGCCTACTTAAAAAAGAAACATAAACAAAAATTATGCCATTACAAAAATACACAGATGGCTGATATTGCCGGAAAACAGTTGAAGAACTAAAAAGATGAAGATCGGCAGGACAAGTAAAAAAATAAGTCATACAAATTTTATTTTAAGTTTCCCATAAAAGAAATGATTAAAAAATATATAGGCATTATTCCAGAGTGATCTAGAGGTGGATAACTGTAAATGACCTATTGGGTAAGTTACTTAAAAAGGTAAATTTCGGAAAATAATAAACACCAAAAATTAAATTTTCCTTTCTGTGGTAATTTTCCTAGAAATTCGTCTTCTGTAATTCTAGAAAATCTGAAACTTGTTCCTGGAGTGGTTACTGGATCTTTTTTTTCTGAAACTTGTTAACAAGCAGATTTTTTTTAAAGAGAGGTAGATTTCCTTAATTTATATACAAAGTTTCTTATGTAAAAAGTGAAATAATTGAGTTTCTTCATATAGTTTTCCTTCTTAGACTGTCGATTTTGATTGACTGAAAATCACAATAAATATTCACTACCTTTTTTTCAGAAACAATTAACTTTAATACTGCTGCGAGTAGAGATCATCTAAAAGTTTATAATTTCGGTCGCCCAGATGGCGCCGCGGTAGTTCACGCGAGACACGCAACTATTATATACGACAGAACGCGACGGCGCGGCGACTACATTTTGCGACAATAACAAACAGCAAGTCTCTGATACTCTTACTACGGCCTAGCACCTTACCTTGGTCCTCGCGTTGTCCAACAAGTCGGTCAGCCGATTGATCTCGATCTGCCTGGCGCTGCACTGGTCCTTGGCCTGCGCCAGCTCCTGGTCCAGCTGCTTGTGCTCCGCGTGTTTCGCGTCCAGCGTACTCTCCAGGGTCCTGACTCTCTCGGACAGCTGCGAGATCCGCTCGTCCTTCTCCAGGATGCCCGACCTGGCCTCCTGCACGTCGTTGTTGACCTGCTCCAGCTTGACAAGCATGGCCTCGCGCTCCTCCTGTGCCGACTTCAGCAAGTCCAAGAGCTTCTGCTCACGCTCCACGGCCGACTCGTACTGGCCAGTCTCATCCTTCTCGCGGTAGAGCAGCTGCTTCAGGGACTCCACCTCCGATCGGGAATCGTTCAGTCTTTCGGTCTGCCTGCAGAGGCTGTCGAACATCAAGGTCTTCTCCTCGTTGAGGCGCTCGTTCTCTTGCTGAAGTTCGGTGAGCTGGCGCTGGAGGTCGGTCAGTTCTTGCAGCGTGGCCTGCAACTCTTCGTTCGTGCTGGAAATGAAGAGGGATTGTACGAATTTGTACGTGAAATAGACATCAGTTCATAGGGTCGTCTAACAATTAATAGTAAATAGATATTATTTTTTTAGGAAATAGAAGCAGTTTCAGCACAACGATAAATTTATAAACGTGGCAATATTTGACACATGACATATTGAAAGGTGACAGAAATTGTATGGTTAGAGATTTTTTTTTTAATACAATGGTCTACCTCTTTATAAACACTAGTTGGGTTCTAATCAAAGATCATAGAGGTGAAAAATTGGAGGCACAGCGAGTATTTTGTAAAGGCTCCATCTGCAGTTTCAGGTGTAATATTACACAACAGAAAATGTTGACTGGCTCCATCTACCGACTCAGATATAATTTAAGGCGTAAAAAATGTAAATAAAAGATTTAAGTATTCATACGAGATGCGACCGCGTGATTTTTGTCTTCTTGAAGAAGTAGAATTCAATGTGTCTGGAGTTAAAGGTCATGTATACATATGTGTAACCAAAGAGACAAGGGTATCTCATTTATTTCGGCCGCAAGGAAGAAATATTTTATTTTCATTATTTCAAAAATTTCTCTTCAGATCAATTTTATTACTTATCAAATGAGGGACCATTTCAAAGTTCGGTAACGTTTTAGGGGGTAATTAACAAATGTATTGACACACCCCAGCCCGTCGCAACCCTTGGGAGCTGCCCCATTTGTATAAAATTCATATAGGACATGACACTAGTCATCCAATGAGATATTTCCGAAAGCAGGATGAACAACTCAAAATTCCGTCATGGTAGTATTGACTATTTTAAAGCTACAAAGTCGGAGGAGGCGTCAAAATGTCGTTAAATAAATCAGAAATCGGACCGTAACCATTAGAACACTGTCAGTAGAGCACGAACGGGCATTTCAATGACCTCTTTCAGTGGGACTATCGTTCTATTTGGACCGCATTGTAAAAAGAAATGCAATGCGATGAAACTCAAAAGCGTTTTTGCAGTGAAAAAAATTTCGTTCAATTACCCCCCACCCAAAAAAAAAACTAAGCACTACAAAAGGGACGTGTGGGTTCTATTTGGGAACATAATGAAATACTGTGACAATAATATAGTAAAAATGGTCAATATGCATTATTTACCATTCTCAAAAGACTAGCTTGTTTGCAGCAAATTGTTTTTTTTTTTTTGTAAAATTACATATAACTTCCCCGTTTTCTAAAAGCAATACTGTGTCAATAGTTTTTATTTTCCATTATATAGAGGATGTCCCGTGTGGTTCGACATTCTTTTTAAACATGATTACTGTGACCCAAACAAAATTAACCTATGAACTGATAATAACACTTTAAAAAATTATAGTGCGCGTCTCACATAAAAAATATTATTTACCTGTAGTGAGTTTCCTGCATCTGGTTGATTTTGTCCTGCAAACAAGCCACTGATACCTCACTGACATTGCTCGAAGAATGCTTGTCCCAGTCCGGTGTGGGACACGCCGTGATATCACCACCATTTCCTTCATCAGCCAGCTGCAAAAAAGACTAACATAAATTTTTGGATTTATGGGACGCACACCTAGAACTTCTAAGCATTCTAGGATCACAGGTGACCACAAGCTGTTGATTAAAAATTAGTGGTCAATTAGTGGCTGATAAGTAATTTCAATTTGCAGGCTTGGATATTCTAGAAACTTAATCTTTTTTAGGCTTTCATCTACCAAATAGAATCTTTAAAGAGAAATATTCTCAATTCATATCCGCCAATCTCCCAAGTGAAGGCCGTTCAATCCAACCCTGGGTTCATAGAACAACTGTCGCTAACTGCAGATGATAACAAATCAAATGTAAATATCAGACCCCAGATTAGTGGTGGGGGGCCTGAAATTTAAATTTGATTGGTTAGAATCATCTGCAGGTGGCGACAGATGTTCTGTGAACCCAGCGTAAGCAACAACACATCAAGATGTCGACAATGGGTAACTATTACATACTTTCTCATGGTCCTCCGTTTGTATGGTCAACCATGATTCAAAGAAATTACTAATAAGATTATAAAAAGCTACTCACATTCGTTGCAATGGACGCGGGCGCCGAACTGTGGTGCCTGTGAGACTCGTTCAGCAACTGCTGCTTCTCGTAGTCGGAGAGAGGAGAGTGAGCGACATCCCTCAGTCTGTTCCTTAATACCGTGTTCTCTTCCGTTAGATGCTCCAATTGTAAATTAGATTCCTCCTGGAAAAACTACATGAAAAATTACCACTCTCGCATAAAAGTTGTATGGAAATGGTAGGGTACCTTTAATTTCTGTATCTCCTTCTGTAACATGTTCAGCTGTCCCTTCTGCTCTCCCAATTGCAAGGCCAAGTTGCTCTTCTCTTGGGCCATCTCTTGTAGCTGCCTCCTTAGCTGTAGGAACTCCTCCTCTTGTAGCGAATCGATCGAGGGATAAGGGCTATCCCCGGATTCCAGTTTGTTGTTGTTCTTTGTTACAACTGGAAGATCTACTGTTTAAGATATGTACTAGTCATTATAAGCCGGAACATTATAGAAAAAAAATAGAATTGGTATGAAAAAAATGTCTTCCGAACGTGTTTGAAATGATCTAAAACATGATTCTCCCCAATTCATGAAACTCGGATTCTATAATTTTATGCAAATATTCCAGAAGAAGAAAAATTCTCAGACTTTCTGGAGTGAAGAACAATCAATTTTTCGTCGCAATTTAAATTCCGTATCTCTGTTTGCATTCCATCAAATTATTTGAATTGAAGAAGTAATGTCTTCTGAACGTGTTTGAAATGATCTAAAACATGATTCTCCCCAATTCATGAAATCGGTTTATTATATGCAATTCAGAAGAAGAAAATTCAGACTTTGAGTGAAGAACAACAATTTTTCGCAATTTAATTCCATTCTCTGTTCATTCCTTCAATATTTGAATTTAAGAGTACCTATATAAATAAGTGCAGTGTAACTCTCCGTAATTTAATATTCAATAAAATCAACGCCATTTCAAATGAGGCAGGCGCTTTCGAGAAATGAAATACATATTGTAAAAACCAGTGATATAAGTATAATTTCTGCAATCATAAAATATCTTAACTTTGTGTTTGGTACTTAAAAAAAAATCTTGAGGATATACTTAGGTAAAGTATTCAAGCCGTGTTATTAAAAATGCGTGTAAATGTACATATATTATCTTTATAGATTTAATATTTATTCAGAGATCTTTTGATGCTTTTTAAACCTACATACCAAACATAACTGTTCCAAATTTAGTTGATTTCAATGACTCATAGCTATTAAATTAGCACATAACTATTAACATTTCTTTTAGCGCAAGAAAGGCCACCTCTTTAGTAATAATTGTGTTAAATTGCGTTTGCTTCTGATACATACTAACATATTATTTAAAGAAAAAAGAAACACATTGATGTGTCCCTATGAGTCGTTGGTCCCTGAAAATTGCAGACCGCGGTTTTGCAACTGTTGGGTCTCCTCAGTGCAGGTTTCGGTGCAAGTGTACCTGAATGATGATTTTCAATGACAATGAACGCTAGACAAGTCGTGCCGATTGTGCTGAACAAACGAAATATACAATTACTATTTATTACTCAGGGTTGTGTTGTGTGATGTTTTTGCGACTTGTTCATAAACAATTATTAATTTCAAAATAACTAGTTTTCAGTATTCTGATTTGATTTATTAATTTGCTTTGTGTGATTGCAATTGTTAGCTGTTGAGTAGTTTTTTTTGGTGCTTGTTATGTGTTTTATGTTCTATTAGAAGTTTAGGAGCCAATTTAGCAGTGGCCTCACCAACTTCAGCAAGATGTACATTACATGTAACATTTCCTCTCGTATTTCCTTCATATTCGTACATTTATGACTAAAGATGCATAAAACAAATTTTGGGGAAAGCAGTGGATCTATTGATCCATTTTAGAAATCCTTCCTATCCTGAAGATGTCAAGATGTCATAAGAATTAGAGGTTTTACTCATGATCATCGGATTTAGTTTTTTATAAGACGATTAGCACATGTTATTCGAAAGTATAAATAATATGTCTTGGGTTATTTATGTTTCTTGAGTTGTTGAAAAAACATGCCTCTTCCAGAAATAGCCGACGGTTAAAAGTTATTAGACAGGTAACATACGCAACTAAATGACATACAAAATAAATTATAGTCATCATCAGATATATAAGCAATCGAGCACATATATCACTAAAGAAACAACAATCTTTGGTTAAAAAAAAAACAATATTCTTAGCTATGGCTGGTTCTGATTGTGTTCAGATATTTTGACTAAGTTATGTGGTCAATTCTTCATTTCTTTCAATCATAAAAAGTTTATATAAGGACCATTTTGAGTGATGATATGTGTAATGCCATTGGATGGATCTAATTCAATAAAATTCTCAAGACAGCCCTGCATGTAATCAACAACACGTAAACCAGTACCACTTAAATGCATCCGTCTAAAGAAGTCAATTCAAAACGACCTTGAAATCACGCGCTATTTTTATCGCATTGGGAACGAGACGAAACGATTATTTAAATTTTGAAGCTACGAAATTGGGCTCAAACCAAATGTTAATTTGTGCAACCGTGGAATGCTTTTGGCCATTTTGCCCGACTATTTTAGGGGGTTTGTCTGAAATTAGAAAAAGACAGGCTACTAGATCGGTAGTCTCCTCTTCGTCTGACTGTGCTGCAGTGGGGTTGAAAAGCAATGGAGGAGAAGTAGCTGAGTGGAAGAAACGGCACCATCATTCTCCCACTACAGTGAACTCGAGACGAAGAGGAAACTCCTGGTTTAAACAGCCTGTCTTTTCCTAATTCTTGTACATCCCCACCACGGTTTTTAGCATGGCATGAGCAGTCTATTCTTAATAAATCCACGATTGTGATTCGTTGACTACACCCTTGACTATACATACCTCTTTTTGCATTGACTAAAGAGTATAGAGTAGTTACTGCTGTATATCTAGTTTGGTTTTGATAAAATAATTTATTGGTTTTTATGTGTTAATCAATCACGACTGAGTGACGTCTCTAGTTTGGTTTGAACTGAACGAAAGCTCTTATATCTGATTGACTTACCTTTCTTGTCATGCTTCTTGGCCTCCCCTATCTTGTCTATCCTGTCCCTAGAAGCACTCTTCCTCGGTTTGGCGCCCTTGCTGTTGGCCTTCTGGTCGGCATCTAAGTTGGTGACGGACGACGTCCTCGACAGGTTGTCCGGCAGATTCTGACCCGTCGGCCTTAGGATTCTGACCTCTGCGAAACATAGCCTTGATACTCTTCATCTTGGCGATAGCAAATTGGCACTTTTCGGTTCGAATTTTTAGAGTCGTGCCACTTTATGGCGTAGAGGTTTACTCGGAGCACTTGGATTTTACCACCTCGAGGCGCATTTTACTGTACGTTAAACGTTAGATCAACAAATAAAGATTCCAGTCCATAAAATGCATTTTTTTCGGCGTACGTACACGGTACAAGCGATAGGAAAGTTTATGAGTTCCGCGTAAACAGATGATTTTTATCGTGTTCAAGTTTAATAGAAGATATTCCTTTTGGCATCGGCAAATTGCACTCGTTCGTGTTTATGTGGTTAGTGTGTAAAGGGAGGAATCCTAAAATAAACACGGGGGATGAGAAATGTGTTCTAAGGGAAAACGTAGATGTTAAATTAAAAGTATTCGGCAGTTTGCATAAAGAAAACCTGGAGATTTGTTTCAAATGCAGCATTCAATATTATAAATTCCATACAGATAATATTTAATACATACGAGGTGTGGCTATTAAATAACCGAACTGATGCTGCTACCAACGCGCTGCGAGCGTGTCGCGACAAGTTTGAACAGAACTGTGCCTGGTGATACTCTCCTCACCCTGAGCTCGCTGGACAAGCCAGACGGTCGCTCAGTTTGACTGTAGCAGTCGTTTGAATTAGCCTACGCACCAGTGACGCGTCGAAAAAATGTTAAGTGTTCAGATGGAGCAACGGGTTAATCTCAAGTTTCTTGTTAAACTGGGGAAAACTTTTACAGAAGCGTATGCAATTTTAAAAGAAGTGTACGTTGTTTATCCCGCACACAAGTTTCTGAATGGTTTAAACAGTTTGAAGAGGGACGTGAAACCATCGAAAACGATCCGCGCCTCGGACGGCCCTCAACGTCAAAAATGGAAAACATTGAAAAAATTGGTAAATGAATCCGCGAAGATCGTCGTCTCTGCATCCGAGGGCTTGCTGAAATAACAGGAATCGACAAAGAATGTGTTCCCCAGATTTTTCATGAATCGTGCAACATGCACAAAGTTTGCCCAAAAATAGTGCCAAAACTTCTCACTCCCGAGCAAAAGGAATCAAGAATGAACATTTGCGCTGACATTCTAAACACCATTGACACTGACCCAGGCTTGTTACACGGTGATTACTGTTCTAAATAAACTTTTTGTTATAAACTTTTTGTGATGAATCGTGGGGACAAGATTCGAAAGTGTGGAAGCGGTTAAAGCAAAAGCGACGGAGGTTCTGAACCAGCTGTCAGAAGCGGACTTCCAGCACTGCTTTCAACAATGGAAAAGTCGTATGGAGCGGTGGACAGATCGCCAAGGGGAGTACATTGAAGGCGAAAAAGTTGCTACAGTAATTGGTAACGAATAAAAAGTATTATGACAGCAGTTTGGTTATTTAATAGCCACACCTTGTAATTTAGTGATTATGTTAATTTGCTTGGCGAAACATATTGGTAAGAAATATTGTATTAGTATTGTCTAGGAATATTCAAATGTTTTGTTTCTCATTCGGTAATCATTCTCATTCTCCCCATTCCAATTCCATTGGATACAATAATATTAAATTGTTGTCAATAATTACTTAGTTGACTTTTTAGGTAGTGTTTTCGGTGTCCAAGATCTCCATAATTATTTTTAACATTTTAACACTACTGACAAAAATACCCCTAATAAAAAAAATAATATCGAACGTAAATAGGTTAAGTACAAAAATTTCTGAGGCCGACCCTGTTCTTCCCATTGCCACTTGGAAATTACCTTACCAGCAGATCTAAGACACGGCTTGCAACTTGTTTGCGAATTTTTTTTCCATAATTAGATACTTACCGCCTGAGTACCAAAACTTTTTTTACTCGTTTACTTTTAATAAAGTTTCCATCTTTTTTTAAAGCGACCGGTATTAAAACATTTCTAAGCGTTCATATTTATATATTGCATGTTACGTGAAGTGTTTATTTATTTATTTTATTGTGATTAAAGGATGTATGTCAAATTACATCACGTACTAATCTTGAGTGCACTCGAGGGTAACATTATTTTACGTATGTATGTATATGGATACGTTTTATTATCAGCTAGAAGCGCACCTTAAATGAATCAGGAGAAACAGCAATCAGAAAACTGAACAAAAGGAACTAACTAAAATACTTATCTTATATATACATACAGTAAGCAACGAAAGTCATCACACACCCACTTTTTGAAGTTTGCTTAAATTTTGATAATTTTTCTATTACAGCATTGATTTTTTTTTTAGCTTCTGACAGGATTATAGCTTGTAATATTCTGCGTCTAATAAGCCGAAGTTGAAGGCGGTATGTCGATTGTGTGAAAAGATATCGCTAAGAAAGTAAAATTTCAATGTTTTCAAAGAAAAGTAAATAACTTCGAAAATAGTAAATCCCTTTCGAAGTTGTTGGACTCGTATTAAAGGGAAATCTTCAGTGTATCTATTTGACTAACTGTCATTTTGAAAAAAAATTTTCCTAGACATGAACAAAATCTAAAGTTGAACCAAAAATATCACGAAAATTCAAAAAAAGCCCTGTACGCCACACATTACTCCAACAAAAATTTGGGATTAATATCCCTCTAGATCTCTCTGTGTTTTATTAAAATTTCAGAAACAGTGATTTTTACGAAAACGATACTAAGGATGGTAGAATTTTGAATTTTTGAGATATTTTTGGTTCAACTTTAGATTTTGTTCATGTCTAGGAAATTTTTTTTTCAAAATGACTCAGTTAGTCAAATAGATACACTGAAGGTTTCCCTTTAATACGAGTCCAACAACTTCGAAAGGGATTTACTATTTTCGAAGTTATTTACGTTTCTTTGAAAACATCGAAATTTTACTTTTTACTCTAAGTTCATGTCTCTTGACAGTGCACTTGGGCGTTAAAGGGTTAAACAGTTCATTTTTTGAGGCTTAATAACTCCGAAACGGCTTGCCTCACGCAAATCTTCAATCAGACATTTTTTATAGAGCGTTCAATTTCCTACAAAAAACTTGAGTATCACTATCCAGCGATTCTTTCTTGAGTAATAAAATTCCAAAGTTCAGAAAAAAAATTTCCCATGTTATTTAAATGAGAAATAGAAAATTGAGAATCGCCACCTCTAAATTTTAACATTAAGGGCTCATATTTTAACAGGGTCATTTTCTAGAGATACTCTGAAAATTTTTCAATGTTCTCTGAAAAAAAAAATAGTCAGTTTTTTTGAAACACTAGTGTATATATAGTGGTTCTAATTTTAATTGAAAATGATAAATACGCCTGGGGAACAAAAAAAGCGGTGCAACTTAATGGTTCCATGGGCGTGCAAATATCTTTTATAAATTCGAAAATTGTGAATTTTTTTTTCATTTAAATCAATATAGGAGATTAAAATTAGCCTGCATATAAAACTCTTAATATTTGTAATATAATTTGCTGTAAATAATGCTCATTTAGCCAGACAATCTCAAAAAATTGTCTGTGTTAATAAACCTAGCTGAAATACACGTCACTGGCGTCTTAGACAAGTAGTTTAAGTTCCTAATTCATAAAGTCGTAAATCATTTTAACGACATCGTTAAAATTTTATGGCACAGTGGACCGAACAAATATTAGCAATGTATTATATGCAAAGTGGTTTATCTACAGTGGTTTCCGTTGCGCCACCAGTGGCCGGCTGGTTGGCCAGCCAGCGCGTTGCCGGCTCTTTAAAATTTTCTTGAGAATAGTAATATACATAAAGTTGTTTTAATTTATAATTATTTTTTCCAGCATTTTTAAAGCTTCATTTTAATGCTAACTAATAAATTTATATCTATGTATTTTTTTTAAAAATATTTCCAAACTAGCTTTCTAAGAATGTCACGAACTAACAGTTTACTGAAGTATGAAGTATACTTGTATAGTGAGCTTAGCAATTTTAGAAAATAAATCTGGCAACCTTGCTTTTTTTCTACCTATTTTCAATTTAGAATGGAAAGATAGTCACAAAAAGCAAATTTTACAGGAGAAGGTTTTTTTAGTTTTTAAAAATTTCAATACTATTTTGCCTACAAAAATAGCAAAATATATTACATTTTTTGTCTACTTTTACCCTAGTCTATTAGTATTTGGCAAATATCACGTTATTCAAAGAATGTGGACATAGAACCTGGATGATTGCCACATATCCCATGTCCAAAGGTAGAATTTTGATATTTATTTCTATTTGGACATAGACCTTTTCTGCTTCAGTTAATTAAAGCAAAGCTTTTCCTTTTTAATAATAATTTATTATTTTACATACTATATAATATAAACACTTAAATAAAAATACGTAGGTATAGGAAATCGAGCCGAACACATGGGCTTATTTTTAAATCGTAAATTTTCGGGCGTTTCCGTTGGCGTGGACATGGTATACTTCTGCAGCAAATAAAGTGGCCCCTAAAGTATACATAGAACGGAAAAACCGAAAATCGACATTTTTGGACATAAAATAGTTCTGCTCTAAGGGGACGATATATACAAATTTAAATATTTATTTTTCTTAATAAATGATTTAGTTATTTACCATGCTATTTCTTAAACTTTTTAATCAACCGTGTCCATAATTTTCGTATGAAATGCTCGAGGGATCTATGGAGTTTTTACCGTCAACGTGTTATTATAGAGGTGTTAATCCTATTTGTGAGAGGAATACATTCGCTAATGAATTAGTCAAATTCATACATTATTAAATGTTCATTACTTAACCTAACGCCTATATTGAAATGTCTCTTTATCCTTCCATCAATTTTATGGAATAGCATTTATAAGCCTAATAAGATCTACTGGGTGTGTGAGACGGGTATCTGTAAACGAGTCTCGGACAAACGAATACAGGGTGAGTCGTACATGTTGTAACACTAGAATACGCTATAATGTTGCAATGATTTTACGTACACAAAATATTTTGTTTCATTTTACAGGGTAGGTCAAAGGTATGTTCGAAGACAAATTACTTTCGTACAGTTTTTATATAATAAAATCATAATTGACAGTGTGCTAGAAGGTTAGTTGGAAAGGAACATATCCAACATGTGCAGATCAACAAAACCGGCGCGATTTCTGATACATATGTTGAAAACTGTAACAGCGTGATATTCTTACGGACAAGAAGAGGACATGACCAAAACAGTACCTTCCCATGTGCCTTGATTCGGCAAAACGCTAAGTCGTGGGTCTCTTTTTTCTACTGGAGATTATTATCTCTGCTAAAATCTATCAGGAGAAAATGTTGATAATTTTCTCAAACATATGGGCTGAAGATGGGTGGCAAGTTATTACTAGTGTGTAATAAACCAAATGGCATCGACCTCAAAAGGTTTTTGATGACTTAAATATGTGTTTGGTCAGCATTTGGTGGCTAGGGGTAAACTAGGAAAGATTGAGGACGGTATGGCAAGGTCATCTTAACTCACGCAATGTAAACCATTCGTATTATTTTAAAACAGAGCCTAAATATAAAAAACACCCTTTTGTGTAATATTTGAAAGAATTTTTCGTGCAGTCTTACTAACGAAATTAAAGGATTTACAGATATTGGGTACTGCATTATTGGCAGCTTTTGCAGATATTTCTAGCGTGTTTTAAAAATAATTTGAATTAATTTACACAGTTAGTTTTTGAAAAAAAAAAACTGGCAATGTTTAGAAAATATACATATAAAAAATATCAACAAGACTGTTCAATGTCAATGACGACAATATACACACATCAATGAAGGCAAATAAAAAAAAAACGAATACGTCTGTGTTATGCTTTTATGTAGGTTTAAATGTAATATCGAAAACAAATAGTACTGTATGCTGTTTTATTGTGCTTCTGTTATTTTTTTATGTATATAGATATATATATTGTATTGTATATTTTTTATTCAAAAGAGATTTTCCCAAACAGTTCTTTACTTAAATTATATTCGTTACATACATATTATCTCCTGATAGACTAGTAGAATATATCTACTACGATAACATAACGGCAATCATTCTGATAACCCTGTATACACAGTTTATGTTATCGCTGCATGTGTAGTTTTGTCGTAGGTAATCCTGTCAAATGCAATCCCCTCGATGATTTATCGGATATTTAAAAATACTCATTTAAATTTTAAAGCAGTAAACAAAGAATGCGTCCAATATAATGAACTGCTGAGCTATTTATAAAACCTAAGCTCATGAATGAAAATTTTATTGTTGATAGCGGAGCAATGTTGGAAGGTCATGTCAAGTGGCAAGTTATTTTTTTTTTAAATTAAATGCGTTATTTGTTGCAGTGGGCTGGACTTGTCCTTAACTCATTTAGTGATGGATTGGAATTATTGAGGGAATTATGTATATACCCATATACAGTGTGTAAAAAAAAGTGAAACAAATCGAATATGTCGTAAATTAAACAATGTCATATGAAACAGGTCAATTCTATTTTTTTTTCACACTTTTTTATGTGTTACTGACAAATATGGCGCACTAACTGGGATCCTGATTTGATATTATCAGTATTTTTTTAAATAGCAACTCTACATTTTTAATGACATGATTCTACATTTATAAGTGTAATTAGTCCAGTAAATAAGCCGGAAAATACTGTAAAATCTGGAAAAGTTGATAAGCAGCTCCGATTTCAAAATTTTTAATAAATTTTTATTCTTTAGACCCTCAGGAACATTCATCACCACTAACATCTGCCTTGCTATGAAAAATGAAAAAATTATGGTAGTTTTCCCACCCCCAAAGCTTCCCCAATAGTAAGTGATAAACCATTTTAAAAATTCAAAATTTCAACTTCGGAAATCGTCTCGGGGTTTCGGGGGTTTTCGCGGTCGCTGATCACGAATCCGCGGTCAAAAATCGAGTGAGGGTAGTTGCACCCCATTAAAACCACCCCAAATTTTTAAATTCAAAATTTCGCCTCGGAAATCGTCTCTGGGGTTTTCGGGGTGGCTGATTACGAATCCGCGGTCAACAATCGAGTGAGGGTGGTTGCACCCCATTAAAACCACCCCTAAAGTTAAAAAAATTAAATTCAAAATTTCACCTCGGGGGTTTTCGGTGTAGAATTAAGAACAATTAAAATTTAACGCTTCCTTCGGGGGAGGTTTGCGAAATCAATATTTATGTTTCAAAATTCCCCCTTCATCTGTTTACCATCCCCTACATCCTCTACAGATTGTAAGCTCATTTTGTGTACCCAGTTTTTTTGAAATTAAAGAAAACTTGAAAAACGATTTTATTACACTCGTAATTTATTTTTTCAATAATTTAACTACATTAAAACCAAAATTAGACCTTATTCGTAATTAGAACTTTTCTACATTTTCCGGCTTATTAATTGGACTAAATGGGGCGAAGTCAGGGGTTACGTTAACCTTTTCGACCAATCCAGTGCTCCAAGAAATCCATCCTTTAAATACCCCCACACATTTGTAGCAAAATATGGATTATCATTAATAGATAAAAAAACATTTATCATTAATAGATAAAAAAACAATAAAAAAAAAAAAATTACCTCCTCGTGGATTTTTTTAAATAAAAATGTGTATTTTGTGAGTATCGAATTTATTCCACACCTTTTTTTACACACTGTATGCTTACGATCGAAATCGCTTATACATACCTAATACAGTGGCGTTTTGTAAGATTTAACTGAGTTTATCAACACACTTGAAGGAGTTAACGAGGTATACCTTAAATTAAAGTTAAACACTAATTATATAGTGTTTAACCAAGGCTTATTAATATTTTTACCAAAAAAATCTTCTGAAGACTGTTGGTACATAAACAATGATGCAATAGTCTTAACAATTGATGGCCTAACTGCTCAGTTTTATTGCCTTAAAGTGCAGACAATGTCGTAAAATTGAGTGTATGCAGACGAGTGCTCTAAAAAATAAATTAACACATATACATACATACATATACATACGTGTGACTAACAGCCGCAATCCTACATTCAATTTTGCCTTGTAAACAATGTTACATAATCTCTAGTTTTTACGCTAAATACGTAGTAAAAATAAATATTACTGTCTGCGTTGAAGACTATGTACGGCATTTCTCCAAAAATAACAACGAATTAAAAAAATGAACTCAAAATTAATATTTGTTTAATTTTAATATATTTAATTGAATTAGACACATTTTCGGTTCCAAATTTATATTAAGCAATTGGAGCATCTACCAAAACCTAGGTTGTTTAATGAATTTGAAGCTGCACATTCTCGGTTTTGATCTGGATAAATTTTCAGAAAACCATGGAGATTTCCGTGAGGATGTAAAACATTTCACCAGGATATAAAAGAATTTTAACGTCGGCATCAAGGAAGATGGGGCGTTAATATGATGGCAGACTAATGTTGGCTGTTGAGGAGAGAGACTAAGCCAAAAGGAGAGAAACGACATAGAAATCCATTACGTGGACCATCTGAAGACAAACACGTACGGAAACGCGAACTGATGTACCGTATGTGTGCTGAAAATAGCAGCCAGTCAAAAAACAGGGTAGGAAGTAGAACCCAACTGAAGGATCGAATAAGAGAAATGTAATTGTCACACCTAACAGGCTTTTTCCACTCAGCGGACGGGTCAGTGATTACGCGGTGGGGCAATTCGCATTTGTTGGTGATTTTGTACACTCCCTATTTCAATAGGAACTGAGCCCCCCGCATCGCGGAAGCCAAAGACTGGTAGCCCAACGGGGAGAAAACCTGTCACTAATTGTTATCAGCAAATAAAAAATATAGTCGTATAGAGATAACAATTCTAAGAAAGATAGCGTTTTTTGCCACTAGTTTTGGCGAACATATCCAAAAAAATTCGCAATAGTCAAAAAAACGGTTTTTTGCAAATAAAAAAAAAACGCGCGCATTTTTATTCGACGATATTCGACGCGCATTTTTAAGACCTACAACTTTCTAATTTAACTTTCTTGTGTAGGACTTAAAGCTTTTTTTTTATTTGCAAAAAACCGTTTTTTTGACTTTTGCGAATTTTTTTGGATATGTTCGCCATTAAAAACTCGAGTCGCAAAAAACGCTATCTTTCTTAGAATTTCTTTCTCTATACGACCATATTTTTTGTTTGCTGATAACAATTAGTGACCAATTTACATGGGGGCTTTCGCTCGTTGATTGGACTATGGAGCGGAGGCAGTTCGCTCTGATGTCGTAACGTCACGTTACCATCTACATTTGTCTCTCTCACTTAATAAACCTCTATCTTCACATTTGGGGAATATAATTTAATTTGCATACGGTATACCCTCTATGATAACAAAGAAATCCTCTTACAGTAGGCCTGTTCCTGTTACATCAGAAAATACTATGTAGCTTGGACTGGTTTTAATCGTTCTGAAAAACAAATAGCTAGACATACTAGTGTTAATCTTCTGGTAGTGTTTAAAAGCTCAATATCTTCCAAGCAAACCTTTTCTGTGGCATCACAACTACCCTTTGACATGAAAATATGAATCTTTCATCGACTTTATTTACCTCGTACTGTACAAACAACGCTGTTTGGAGTTGTTCTCCTTAATTTATAGTATGGAGTTTGAGAACATAATATCTTTTTATGCCTGTACTATTACCAATCGTGATAAGAACGTCGAAATAGCCAGTGGAGGGCCAAACACGACCGGGCATTATTTGAACAGTTTCGTCTATTGCGGTCACGGGTCGGACGTCGAACTATTTAAGTCCATTGTTCTCGAGAAGAAACTAGATTTGTGGACCGCCCGCGACCGCTTGCGATAGGAACGATTCGATACACGAATCACGAAAAACCTTTACAAGTGTTCCTTAATGTCAACGGCGATAATGAAATTGGCGCCAGCCGTAGACACGCGGAGTCTATACAAGACCTGGACCGTGCGATGAATATTAATAGGGGGTTCGACTGGGGCCATCGGAAGATCGCGTCGTTTCTTCGATTCAAGTTGACGTTGGATCTCAGAACAAACGTGGGTGGATAAAGTAATTAATATTGATCATATACGATATAGTACTGCATCGTATATGATCAAAAAAACGTGCCAAACCTAGTATTGTATCATATGAAGGGTACAGATACAAAACTCACATTATCCATAATTTTTCGGAGTATTGGCGCTATCTTGCTCATCGTGTTGAACTATACCATTTTAAAATTTAAAAGTGGTATAAAACTCACATTTTCGTATTTATTTTAAACTAGGACCCGCCCCACTTCGCACGTTTACGACATCACATAGAAACTTCTAAAATTATCATTTTCTCTACTATATTATCAGTATTATACATATAAACCTCCCTCTTGAATCACTCTCTTTTAAAAAAACCGCATCAACCTTTATTTTAAAGATCTAAATACATAGGTATTAGATAGATATGGACAAAGGGAAGCTTTTTTTATACTATTATATGTGGAATTTGTGAATTGTTTCAAAACTCACATTCTCCTAAGGATAATGGGAGAATGTTAGAACTTTTTACTGTCAACATTTTTTGTACTTTGCAATTTTAGGTCCATTATAAAAATATTTCACTTCATCAGTCAATGATGATAATAAAACCGTATTCTAAGTATTTTGTGCAGCTTTTTATTTTGATTATGAACTACCATATTACATAAAATTGTTATTGATATACCATTGAGTTTGTTTCCAAGTTCCTTTTCTTAGCTTAACTTCATGAATTTTGGGGTAAAAATATTATGTAGAATAATTTGGAACAAGACTACCGTTATCCAAAAAGTTGTAACAAAACCCACATTATCCAAATTTGAATTCACTTTCTTGGAGTCAAATATTGTTGTGCTGTTATTTCACTAATTGAGAAGCAAAGATCCCGGAAGGGGGGGGGGACCCCCCCTTTTTTTTTTTTGGGGGGGGGGGGGGGGGGGGGGGGGGGGGGGTATGGAAAAAACCCTTTTCTCTTATTTTTTTTTCTCGTTTTTAACTGTCGAAAAATAAAAAAATTCATATACAGAAAATAGATTAATTTTATGTAAAATTTTTTTTCAACTCATTCAAGATCATTATGTCTCTAAAAAATTATTCAACTTTGAAAATCCCATATTTTTAAAAACTTAGCGATAATTTTTAACTTTTTTCATACCTCATTTTTTATTTTTTTGAGTGGTGAGTCTGCCCAGAAGTGCGACACAGGACAATTTTTTGTTGTAAAGACTTAAAGGTTAAAATATTCATTTATAGTTCCTAATTTTTTTCTTGTACTAAAAACTCAAATGACCTCAAGCAATTAAAAAATAAAAAAACTAGTTTCGAGAAGTGGATTTTTTTCTTACTATTTTTAGTCATATTTTTTAATTGTTAAAAAACATTAAAAATATAACATTAAAAATCTGAGCCTGAAGCTTTTTTTGGTTAACAGATTAAAGTTAAAATTTTTAAAGTTTGAATAATTATTTTAGAGATCATAAATTGAATACTTGAAAATTTTACATAAAATTAATCATATTTTCTGTACTCATGAATTTTTTCAGATTTTTATGCAGTTAAAACCAGAAAAAAATTAAACGTAAAAAACAGGTTTTTCCATACCTAGCTGAGGAAAATTTTTGGACCTAAAATTCTACCTTTCTAATGCCCTAAGAAACACTTCATCGAAGAAAATAAAAAAAGGGGGCATTTCAGGCCCTTTAAAGTTCTAATCGGCCTAATACCCAAAAAAAAATCGTGCTTGTGATCAAATCAGATCAAATGAATTACTTTCTTAATTTTCTAAGGGTTTGAACCAAACTTGGTATCCAATAGTTTTTAGGGGCCCTGAATCCATATCTGGCATCATTATAAAATTCATTATGGCGGACTAAATATGGCGTCTTTAACCCCCTAGTGCGGAGAAAATTTTTTTGAATCTGGACCGGAAATTGTTTTGATAAAGTTTTTTCGAGGTGGCTGATCACGTTTTTTGGAGTTGTTGAATCTGGAATTAGATTTTTAAATTCCAAGCTTGCTGATCCAAAATTGCGGTCGAAAATTCAAATATTTTCGGAATTTTAGAAAAACTGCATGTAGGGGATTGTGAAAATTCAAAACTGTTAATGAGGTTCACTGATAACAAATCTGAAAACTTTTGACACATTTTGAAAATCCAAAATGGCGGTTTAATATGGGGGTAAAACACTAAAAATTTGTGCGAACCTGGATAAAAAGCAATATCAGATTTCGAAAATTCAAAGTGGCGGATCCAATACGGCAGACAATAGTACATGTTGTGTAACAAGTTGCACCGTCTATGGTCCGCTTAAATTTAACTTATTTGACAAAATAGATACATTATGACTTATTCTTAATATCCAAAATTTTTTTTCCAAATAAATGTATATTTAAATAATTTTAATGAAAAGAAACGCCCACTATAAGAGAGAATTTCTAAATAAAAACGTAATTTGAAAGCATTGTCAAAAGCGTGTTTTCGTTGAAATAAAGAATGTTTAATAAGAATTAGAATGTAATGGGTCTTGAAAAACAAATTTCCCATCACATCTAATAGAGACGGAAACGATTTAAAACTAATGCCTAAAACGAAATTATTTCCTCAAGACACGTCTATAGAAACTGCGACTGCAACGTAAACTTTCTTGAAATTAAATTGTATATAAAATATTCATTTACCTACTTAAACGCAATTATTTAATAATAGAAAGCTCCGGCTGACCCATTTAGTCGTGAAACTTTTATCCGTTTCAGATTCAGATATTTTCCGTTCACATTAGCTTGCACTGCATTTTGATATCTTAATCTTATAATACAATTATACAGCCGCTTAGTTCTTACGAAATGCAATGCGATACCCAGAGAATGCCGTTTTTTATGCATATTACGTACATAATATAAAATAATTGACATTCGTTTTTTCCTCTGCAAGATGCGCCAAAACATAATGGTAAAATCAGTAACTGTACAAAGGCGGTCATACTAATCATATATTAATAATTGCATACATACAACCTACATATATAGTATGTACATACATACGCACATACAGGATGTCCCAATTCAAAGCGTCATTGCCTATATTTTGCGACATTTCTGAGCTAGATAGAGAATTCAGAGCAAATTCAGAATTTTCCAAGCAATCTGAATTTGGCTGTTATATAGGGTGGTGATAAATAGTTATTCCCAGAAAACAGACTTTTGGAAAACTTTTTAAAAAAATCTCTGCGTTGCAAATTTTCTTTTCTTTGTCGTTTTTCAAGAAATTGTGTTTTAAATAGTTGAAAGAAATGATATCCCCGTTATTTACAACGACAACTATACAAAACTATACATCAGCAGATTCAGGAAGACGAAAGAATAAAAAAAAATGTAAAATACATAGGGTGACGCAAAAAAGTGATGAAGTAATAGTCGCTTTCGGCGAAACCGGAAGTCGGATGTGACAACAAACACTTCTTGTATACTCTTTAATAAAATCCCGCACTAAAGTTCACTTCCTGCACTTCAATAATTTTATAAAAGTCGGTTTTATGGGGAATATCTTTTTTAATAACATATTGCATAATAATATCTGTCAAATTTAGATTCCTTGAAAATTCCGCATAATTCCAGTTTGAATTTTCTCTAAGAAATAACCCAACATCCCAACATACCTGTAAACAACCAAATTGCCTATTTTTTTTTTTTATACGAAGGATATTTAAATATTAATAAGTAATTGCTTCTATTGTAGAATATAATCATTTAGAAATACAATTTTTTTTAGAAAACCTGTTTGGTTAAATCGTAAATGATACCTTTCCTTAAATTGTGATTTCGAATATCCTGTTTTTAATTTTAACCTTGTAAAAAATGTACCTACTCCTAACATTTTTTCTGTGATACTTCACTATTTCATAAAAAAAACACTGCGTAAGGAATGACTACTGCCACATATATCTTGTCTTTTATTTTATTTTATTTTTTTTTAAGTTTATAATTATATCATATAATTAAATACTTTAGTCAAATTGAGGCAATGCTTTTATGTATTTATACCGTCTCTTCAACATCTTAAAATACTTCAGTTTTACCCGTTGAATTAAAGAATCGATACCGATTTTGTGGGGACGAGACAAAAAATAAGTTTGGTTCGTCATTTTAGACGCTAAATCTAATATTGATTTTTAAGGCAAATATACTCTTTGGCAGATACCATTCTGGCTGGTAATGCAGTGTTTTGAAGTATATCGAATTACACTTTCCTGAGTTAAAACATATAACTGCTACCACAGGACAGATATGATGTACATATGACTAGGAAAGGACAGATACCATGTACTTGTTACATAGTAGAGATAAAAAATTTGCTGGACCATAAATAAAATAATAAAATTATACAACTAAATTCCACACTAAATTACTTCCTCATCCGTGTAGTGGAGTAGAGATACATACATACATATGTATGTGTAATATTGATCTTTTTTTTATTTTATTGGCTAAATAGTTCTAAAATGTTCTGAAACGTCGAGATTTTTAATTGAAGCGAAAAAAAAATTATGTCCATCTACCTGTTAACCTTTTTTGTATACATGATTTTTATGTACACAAAAATTGAATAAACCGAAATATATATTTAATATTTCAAATAATTATTCGTGTAAGAGAAATATACTGGAAAATGTGATAATCTGTTGGGTACGCCATTTCTCATCCGTCAGTTCTTAAAAAGTTAAAAATAAAATTCTTCTTACATCCAAAATAATCCGTCAAGGAATGTGCATATTTTCAATAGAACCGTTATGAATATGTATAATGTCAGATATATATTTCTGTATTCGCCATTCAAGGACAATTGAGAGGTCGATGAAGAGTAGCGGGACCACGAACAAGATGGAATTTTGTTCGGCCGAGACGACAACATGGTACCTACATACGTAGGAAAAAATCTATGCGTTTGTATCTTGAAGAACATTGTTACTAAACCTTAATATGTACATACTAGCTGTAAAAAATCGCGTATTTTTTAACTAATTTGTGTGCAGAAGCTTACAATTTTGGAAAAGCCAAATAACAAGTTTTTATTGACAAACTTTAGATTCTTTACAGAGACATTAATAAATGAGCAAGATCACGTCAAGTGGACCCCCCATTTTCCACTTGATCATAAAAATTAAGTCCATATATTTTTTTCATAAGTAGTTGCTATGAAAAATTGATCCCCCCAAACGATTTTGAAAAAATTTAATTTTAACAACAATTTTTTTTACAATGAAAATTTTAGGTACTTTTAATGAAAAATAGATTTTAAACAACCTAATTTTAGGATTTTCATATATATATTTTAAAAAACATTATATTATTTTTATATAT